>CAWUFW010002856.1:892500-1492500 GCA_963921515.1 Calotriton arnoldi | reverse complement strand
GCCTGGTTCGCTGAGGAATTGTGGAGGTAGAGTTACTGCCACTTGTTGTGCCATGACTGTTCAGAACTTGCAACCACTGTATTGTAGACTTGTGGAGAAAACAGTAGTGAGTGCTGTAATACTAGGCACAAGAGGTGTAGCTACCAGGACACCAGCGCCATCCTGAGGACGAACAGATTCAACTTGGAGGATATAGCGATGAAGCTTATCACGCAAGAAGAAACAGAAAAAGAATAAATAATGTAATAAGTACAAGGTGAGCGTATCACCGTGAAGCTGACACACTCGAACTTTCAACAAAAACGAATATCCTGATTAGCGTAACACAGACGATGATTGCAATCGCCGATCACTGTAACCATAGTTACCCAGCTGGCACAACACTGGTGTAGCATTACACAGCAATATCTTTTTTCAAGATGGTGTCACGTTGCGGGATGACGTCAGCGCGTTACCCGTCTGCGTGGTGCATGGTAGAGACGCGCTGAAAACAAGTGAGCCTGCTGCCTAGCAACGTTCGACAAGTTGTGGAATGACGCGCTGGGGCGAATACGCTGCTACCTGGCAACGTTAGACGCGTCGAGGAGTGGCGCATGCAGGGTAGGGAGCGCGAGACTCGCAGTTAGACGGGTGACGTCGGAGTTGCCTCCGTGGCCTCACAATTTCTTTAATAATGTCTCTGAGTGGCGAGTCAATCTCGACGACGTCTTCACAGGATCGGTGGCGATGCAGTGCACAGTGGATTATTTTTTGGGGAGGTGTCGCTTGTCCGGTGCGATAGAAGAAAGTCCGCTCTGCCGAAGGTTCACCGTCTTGTCCGGTCAGCACTGGAAATCGTCGCCATAAATGATGTAAATAACGGCGGTGACAACACAGGAGCTTCTTACACGTAAGTAGAGGATTTATTCTTAAAGTACAGACAAAGCGTACACCTCGCCAGCTGACCAGACCCCAACTGACAAGTCTGGAATGCAGCTTGGCACAAAGAGAAGCATTAGAACATTACAGGTATTCTGGAAGGGAAAGAGGAAAGGACACAAAGGAAGGGCTAGGTATAATTACCATGTTGGAGGAAGAATACATTTACAACATCCCTCTTTAGTTCCTCCTTTTCTCCTGTTGTAACCTCCCAGGAGGACTGCCCCTGTTACATGTGTTGTTACTCGGTATGTTTTAATTGCAGTCTGTGAGCACTATTTTCTTAAATGACATTCAGCAGGCAGGACACACTCTCCAGCAACCACTTTTTTTTTTTTACCAGCATGGCACGCCGCCGTGCCTTCTTTTTTTCTTATGTGCAGCTCGTAGAAACTGCACACAACATATTTTTTTTTAAAGCAGTTTGCCACGCTTTTTTTTTTTTTTTTTAATCAGAGCGGCACACTGTGCTTTTTTTTTTTTTGCAGCTGCACATAATGTTTTAATTTCAGCACTGCGGCACGCCACCCTTTATTCTTTGTTTAACTGCACATAATGTTTTAATTTCAGCAGCGCCACACGTCGCGCTGCAACTTAAACAATGGCGGCCACGCCTAAAATGATTTGTGTCCTTAAACGCCATATCATACGATACCCACCATTATATTTATTGAATATGTCCGAACACCACTAAGAACATTTGACCATTCCAAGATGGCGCCGTTGTTTGAGCAGTGTTGCATAACCATGATGAGCAGTTTCAGTTCTTCTTTTATTGCCTACAGACACCGCTTGTTTTCACAAGTTCACTATGTGAGGCTCAGTGTGGGCTTGTCCGTACGTGCGACCAGTGCTGCGTGGGCGTGTCCACGCCTTTCGCCACCATGTTGTTTTGCTTCTGAGTGAAAGGCAATCCCGGAGTTGCACACAACTAGACAGCTGGAGGGCAGCGGGTGAAAGTACAGGTGCAAGTGGATGGTCCGTGAGGTATGTTGAAAGTTTTGGAGCTGAGGGAGTAGCCACAAAGCCTTGTCGAAAACCTTTCTCTGTGTCCCGAGGCCTTCCATTGCTTCAGTCATTTGACAGCAGACCGGCTCGTTAACTGCCCTGCCACCATCCGCTCCACATTCTTTATCATTTTGCAGCGTGAATCTTTCTGGATTCACTATGCTGTGCATTATTCCGCGGTCTAGTGGTTGGGTCCGGAATCGTAGTCTTTTTTGTGTGTTTTTTTTTCCGTGTAGCCCAGGTGGGCGTCGACGCCCCACCATTTGGTGTCCTCCCGTGACGTCGGCGCGCTTCCTCCGGAAGCTCCCACCTTAGGGCGCCATCTTCAGATTCTTTTTTCCGCCGTTGGGTCTGGAACGTCGTGAAGAGCTCCAGAGTTGGAAGAGGAGAGAAGAAGTAAGAGAAAAGCAGAAAGAACCGAGAAAAATTGGAGATCTTCATCACAAGACAAAGAACATACTACCGGGACGACGAAGCTGGTGAGAGGTAGAAAAAACTTCGACGTCCAACGGAGAATGCGCACACAGGGGGCTCCCTGAGCGCGGGAATGGACAAGACACCATTCAAGTTCTGTCGTAACTGCCACCACAAGTTCGCACAGAAAGACCAACATCCAGTCTGCAACCTCTGCCTACCGATCGACCATCGAAGCGACGACTGCAACGCCTGCGCAGCATTCGCCACCAAGACCCTCAGGGTGAGGGACAGACAGAGGAGAGCAAACTACAGCATGCAGGGCCAAGGGCCACCTCCGTCGCTGCGGGACCTGGGCCTCTCCAGTGGGGAAGAGGACAACATCGCCGAGGGACCAGAGGACTGCACGGTCGTAGAGACCGATAACACTTCCAGGAAGGAGGTAAGAGACACGTCGACCCAAAGAACCCCGACAGACTCGAAAATCCGAGCCAAAGTCCTCGAAAGGAGCACCGGCGTCGAAGCACTCGACGACCGAAGCTGCATCCACGGACAAACAGCCCAGCGGATCCTTCGAAAAGGACTCCCGGTCGGCGAAAGCTCTTGACACACCCAGGTCGTCGAAGCACGGTTCCGAGAAACCGCACTCGACGCCGAAGGGGAAAGAGCAGAAGGCACCTCCGACGTCAACTACGACCTCGAAGAGAACTGCCGAAACTCTCGACGCCGATCAAGCGGCGGAGATGGAGAGGAAGAAGAAAAGGCTCGAGGCCGAAATGGCCAGTATCATCCAAAAGAAGATGGACTTCGACGACCGGATGAGTAGATACACCATTCCTTCAAAGCCCTCGACGGTCGTCGAAGCGGAAACGCAAGAGGAGTTCGACAGCACCGAGCCGCCGAAAACTCCCGAACCGTCGGAACAACAGGACGAAGAGGTCCTGTACGATTATACGGAGGGTGATGACGACCAGCAGACGCACTTCGGCTCGACACCCTCGGAGGCTCAAGACCTGGAATGGCAGGATCTCGACGCCGAAGACCCGGAGGAGGCCGTGGAGACGTATCCGTCGAGGCCTTCGCCGCCGGACGACATAGGAGTGTACAACATGGTCGTCAGGAACGCGGCAGCCACCTATAGAGTGGAAATGGAGGAGGAAAAGCCTAAAGCCTGTTTTCTCCTGGAAACACTGCTACCAACACAAACTAGGAGCCAATTCCTTTCTATGCTCCCTAGTGTGCTAGACCAAGGCAGGGAAGCTTTCAAGGAGCCATCTACCTGCAGATCGGTCACACCCAGAACTGAGAAAAAATATAAACACTCTTCAAAGGATCCACCATATATCCAGGGATCTGTGCCAGCTGATTCAATAATAACAGCAACAGCCAGGAAGAGGGCCAACGTTCCCACTAACTCCGGTCCGCCCCCAGACAAGGAGAGCAAGAGGATAGACCTCACAGGGAGGAAAATTGAAAGGAATGCGGCAATACATTGGCGCATTGCCAACTCCAACGCCCTTATAAATAGGCACGCCTACCAGCACTGGGAAGAAGTTGGGCAGTTGCTCAAACTGCTCCCCACAGAAAACCAGCAGAGAGCGGCACACCTGGTGGAGGAGGGGAAGAACATGGCCAACACCTGCCTAAAGTCGGCCCTAGACGCAGCTGATACATCAAGCAAGCTGATGATGATCGGGGTAACAGAGAGGAGACATGCCTGGCTCAGGATCTCCGCGTTCAAGCCGGAGGTACAAAACAACATCCTGAAGTTGCCCTTCAACGGGGAAAAGCTGTTCGGCACCCCCGTGGACGAGACGCTGACGCAGCTCAAAAAAGATAACGGAACGGCAAGGTCCATGGGAGCACTACAGTTCAGGGGTATGAGAAGGGGCACCCCCTCACGAAGACCAAACGGCAGAGGTGGAAACCAGCCGGGAACATCGCACCAGGCCTTCCAGCAAACATTTCAGGGAAACCAGCCGGGAACAACAGGGTCAGCAGCAACAAGGCTGGCAGAACCAACAGAGGGGCCAGTCCTTTCGTAGCCGACCAAACGGACGAGGCAATACAAGAAGAGGCGGCCAGCAACCCGCCCCCAAGTGACTCCACACTACAACACGTGCCCGCACCCCCAACATCGCTAGTGCCGCGGCACAACAAAAGACACGGACAACATTTACAAACTTACCATCATACAACGCACGTAGGAGGAAGACTAAAACACTTCTCCCAGGAGTGGGAGAAGATAACAACCGACAAGTGGATACTCAACATCATACAGTTCAGCTACTGCATAGAACTCGTAAAGAGGCCACCAAACAAGAGGCCAACAAACAAAAAACATTCAACAAAAGAGCTGTCACTATTGTGGCAGGAAGCACAAGAACTCCTCCACAAACAGGCTATAGAAAAGGTGCCGTACAGAGAAAAGGGCACAGGAGTGTACTCCAACTACTTCCTCGTACCAAAAGTAGACGAAACGTTAAGGCCCATACTGGACCTACGGTTCCTAAACAAATACATCAAAACTCAAAAGTTCAAGATGACGTCCTTACAAGAGGTCATACCTCAAATAAGGCACGGGGATTTTATGTCCACAATAGACCTCAAGGATGCCTACCTACACATCCCCATAAACCAAAGACACAAGCGTCTGCTCAGATTCACCATCAGCATGACGCACTACCAGTTCACGGCCCTAGCCTTCGGCCTCAAATCAGCGCCAAGAGTATTCACCAAATGCCTAGCTGCCGTAGCAGTACATCTGCGAAGACAGGGGATACACGTATACCCCTACCTAGACGACTGGTTGGTAAAAGCGAACTCCTACAACCAATGCAAACTACACACTCAGCAAGTCACACAAACGCTGATAAAACTAGGCTTCTCCATACACAAGGAGAAGTCATCGCTGGAACCAGAACAAGTGAAGATCTTCCTGGGTGCGAAGATCGACACCATTCAGGGGAGGGTGTTCCCCAGCGAGAAAAGGATCCTCGCACTACTGAAGGAGACTCGCCGCTACCTGAAGGGGCAACGTCTGACAGTGAGGACAGTGAGCAAGCTCATGGGCATGATGGCATCCTGCATACATTTAGTCCCCAATATTCGGCTACACATGAGACCATTCCAGGAATGGCTGCAACAGCAATAGTCACAGGCAACAGGGAGTTGGGAAGATCTAGTGGTTGTAACGCACGCAGTGCAGGAAGAGATAGCATGGTGGAACAGGGGCAACATAACAAGGGGAAACCCATTCACACCACCAACTCCAACAGTGACCATCACAACAGACGCATCCCAGATGGGGTGGGGAGCGCACATGAAACTGCTCAAGGTAAGGGGTTATGGACACAAACAGATGCCGTCAAACACATCAACTACCTAGAACTCAAGACCGTGTTCCTTGCCCTAAAAGCGTTCCAGAAACAGCTGTACGGCCAAAGGGTGTTAGTACAAACAGACAACACCACAACGATGTTCTACATCAACAAGCAGGGAGGAACACACTCAGTGGCGCTCTCAGATCTAGCGCAACAGATATGGAAATGGGCAATTCCATTACAAATAGACCTCCTGGCAATACATCTGCCAGGGAAGGACAATGTGGAAGCAGACAGACTGAGCAGACAGACGTCAATCTCACACGAGTGGGAGCTCAACGCGCAGGAGACGCAAAAACTATTCAAGAAGTGGGGGAACCCACAACTAGACCTGTTTGCAACACACCAAAATGCAAAATGCCAATACTTCGCATCCAGGCAGCCAGGCCATCAATCCCAAGGAAATGCCCTATGGATGAACTGGTCAAAGACATTTGCCTACGCTTTTCCACCGATACCGCTGATACACAAAGTGCTCAGCAAGTGCAGAACAAGCAACATGACACTAATTCTGGTAGCACCACAGTGGGCCAGGCAGTCCTGGTTCTCGCAGATCGTGGAGATGGCACAGGGACCACCACACAAGTTCCCAAGAAGGAAAGACCTGCTCTCGCTACAAAACGGAAGGGTACTCCATCCAGAACCAGAGAGCCTCAGCCTAGCAGCGTGGCTCCTGAGGACTTAGAGTTCGCTCACCTCAAGCTTCCACAAAGCACGCTGGCAGTGCTGCGAGAAGCGAGGAGACCCACCACACGGAAATGCTATGCAGCAAAATGGAAGAGATTTACTGAATGGTGCATCAACAAAAAGCTCCACAGTAGAATCACTAAAGAATCAACTGTGCTAAAATACTTAACACACTTACTAAAAAGTAACCTAAGCTGCACTTCGCTAAGAGTGCACCAGGCAGCAATAGTAGCCTATACAAGAGGAGAAACGGGGAAAAGCTTCTTTACATCTCAAGTAGTAAAAAGATTCCTGGAAGGAGCCAAAAGAATAGCACCGCCAAAGAGGATGCCACCGCCTGCATGGAACCTCAATGTAGTTCTAACACAGCTTATGATAGCACCGTTCGAACCCATCCACAAGGCATCGCTACATATGCTCACAATAAAGACGGCCTTTCTGGTAGCGATTACCTCGCTACGTAGGGTGAGCGAGTTGCAGGCTCTCACACTACAAGAACCCTACATTCAGATTCACAATGACAGGGTGGTAATGAGGACGGACCCACACTTCATGCCAAAGGTGGTGTCCAGGTTCCATATAAACCAAACAATACAAATTCCCAGCGCTGAAAGGGCACTGCACACTCTGGATGCCAGGAGAGCAGTAATGCATTACATCGAAAGGACTAAGGATTGTAGAAAAACAAAGCAGTTCTTTGTGTCCTTCGCAAGCAGTTTCCTGGGCAGACCAGTGACGAAAAATACCATCGCACGATGGATCGCACAAACAATTCAATACTGCCACAAACAGGCAGGCCAAGAGCTACAGGGAGCAGCTCAGGCTCACTCAACCAGGAAAAAGGGAGCAACAATAGCCTTCCTAGCAAACACACCTATCCAAGACATTTGCCTGGCGGTAACATGGGCTTCAGTGCACACATTCACTAAGCACTACTGCGTGGATATACAGATGAACAAGGAAGCACAAGTAGGTCAAAAGTGCTTCAACATATATTCAACAACCAACGCTCCTCTTCCACCCAGCCGCCACAAATATAGCAAACCGCTACAAAATCTATCCACAGCATAGTGAATCCAGAAAGATTCACGCTGCAAAACGAATAGTTTCTTACCTGTCGGTATAGTTTTGCAGCTTGAAGACTTTCTGGATTCACTAGCGAACCCACCCGCCTCCGCCAGAAAGATGAGACGGGAGGAAGATGGGACTAACAAATGGAAAACACCTTCAAAAGGGTAAAAGGATTAACAACACAAGCACAAGACAAAAAAAAGGAATCCGAAGATGGCGCCCTAAGGTGGGAGCTTCCGGAGGAAGCGCGCCGACGTCACGGGAGGACACCAAATGGTGGGGCGTCAACGCCCACCTGGGCTACACGAAAAAAAAAAAAGACTACGATTCCGGACCCAACCACTAGACCACGGAATAATGCACAGCATAGTGAATCCAGAAAGTCTTCAAGCTGCAAAACTATACCGACAGGTAAGAAACTATTCGTTACTCTAGTCCAAGGCTTGTCACTTCTTCCCTGGTCTTGTCCTTTCACCCTCACCCCCCAGCCCAGTAACCCACTGGCCTGGCACCAACCCTTTTCCAACTGTGGCTTTTCAAGAACTCATGCCACAACCATGCCACGTCTGTTGCCTCAATTCTGTCACTTGATGTGGCATCCCAGGCTGTCGGATCCATATTCTCCTTTTTCAGTGGGCTGTCGCAGCTCTTACCTCACATATGAGCAATCACCCCTTGAACTGACAGGCTGCCTTTCCTGACTCTGCCCCATACCCTCTGCTCTGTTTGGTTACGTCTCTGTCCCATTGAAATCTACAGGGGTGCCTGGAATTTGAAAAATGGAGAATGGATGTGTGAAAAATGGGCTTGCGTAGCGAGCACTATAGATAAAAGACATTGTCATTTACAATTCCAATAGTTATAACTCTGACAAATGCGAGACCTATTACATTGCAAATGCTTCTTCTACACAAGCCAAGAAGGATGGGCTGTATTGTACATCCTATCTTTTGGTATGGCTGCATGAAGGTAAATATTTTTAATTGAGGGATCAAAGACATTGCACTGAATTCCATAACTGGTCTATTCTAAGTTATGCTGCCTGGTTTAAGGCAGCCCTTATGTAATGTGGAACATGTTTATGCAGAGAGTTTAGAACGTCTGGCACTAAGTAAACTACATAATCTCAAGCATTACTGGTGCAACTCTGAAGCCCAATTTCATCGAAATACTTAATGGGGGGGGGTCTGTCAATTTTAAAATCGCTCCTTCATAACTTCTTGCTCAGGAAAGAATGAGCGCTTTCTTTTTTGTAAATATCTGGAAGAGTAAACCTGCTGAAATTCTTCTAATATCTCAGGCTTGTGGGTGGTTATTTGGATAAGCTGTTTCATTTGTGTCTCTGCTTATATGGCAGTACTACGGCTGGTAATAACTTGTTTATGGACATCACGCTACCACATTTTCTGCAGTTTAGAAATACTGTAAATAGCAGATGTTATGAACCTCCGAAGCATTAAAGGCCATAGTGGCCTAATCAATGTGTGATTTCATCTCACAAGCAACCCTCCGTCCCAACTTCTTGTTTTGACCTTTTAAAAAATTAATTTAGTGATTTAGCAGTGTATGTCTGGGCGCACCACTATATGGTTGAACAGAGGTGTTTTCATACCTGGGATCTCTCATTACAACTTTGAAAGGTGAAGTGATGAGCATTAACCCTAACATTTCTGAAAAGTTGTTAATATTGAGAATTAAAAATCTATCCTAATTAAAGGCATAGGTTTAGAACCTTACTGTTTTTCCCCTCAATATTTCCTTGTTCTAAGATTCCTAAAGAGGGTTCTTTTGGGTAGCAGTAACTCGTATTGGTATAGATAACCCCTACCA
This sequence comes from Calotriton arnoldi, assembly GCA_963921515.1. Classification (NCBI taxonomy): domain Eukaryota; kingdom Metazoa; phylum Chordata; class Amphibia; order Caudata; family Salamandridae; genus Calotriton; species Calotriton arnoldi. Next base: position 1,483,189 of record CAWUFW010002856.1, on the reverse strand, counting down.
CTGTGTTACATTTTAAATCCCCAGTTTGGTTTTTTCCGGATCAAGCACTCTTAACCTAAAATGCTTACCAGTATGGATGCCATGCAGTGCCTAAACATTGTAGCCCTCATGTCCTTATGCATCATTTTCTATACATTGATGTAATCTTGCACAATGCAGTGTCCCGGTGTAATATGTAATAAGAACTCGAAAAACCTTCATGGGGACGGGTAGTTGTATAAAGGAAATGCAATAAAATAAATGTGAATGAGGGGCTATGCTATGGAGAGATGAGGGGCACCATTGAGGGTTATAGTGAGAGAATCAGCTGAGAAGGTCGTTTTGGGAATTGTCGCACAGGGCGCCCCACCACTAAAGCTGGCTGGCGGCTCCTTCGCTCTCCAGTATCTAGCACTATGCCGCTTAGCCACAGGAATCGGAGTTCTTTTCTGTTTGAGTTTGCGTCTGTAACCAGCACACGCTCCCTTTAAAGGGACAAACGGTAGCTGGTGAGCTTTTATAGTACTTGTTTTCACTCTGGATTTTATTTACTGTGTAGCGTCAAAAGCTGGCGCCCATGTTTAGTATTTGATCTGTTTAAGGCGCTTCTGTACTGACAGTCATCCGTCTTCCTGACGCTGACTTTAAAAGGGAAGATATACTTTTAAGTGTTGTATCCATCTTCTGGTTTATAATAAAGGATCGCTTTGTGCTAAGCTGTGTGTCGAGTGTTATCAAGAACAAGCAGCGTTCTCCTTCTGAAGTGTGTTGCTGTAGAACACAGTGAAATGTTTCTCTGTCTTTCTAAATAATTTAGTTCCCATAAAAGAGCGGCAGTTGCGGCTGCTGAGAACAGATCTGTCTGTGTCTGGGTAGATCACGTTTCCACATGAATACTGTAGTAGGTGAACTGTACTTGTAGCTTAGCGTTGCTTCACGGTGGAGGTTGATGAAAACTAGCTTTTGTCCGTGGCAAATTAAGCAGAAGAATCGAAATCTCATTTTAAGGTTTTACATGCATACGGCTTTTACCGGTCTGTTGTCGAAGACCTATTGTGGCCAATATCAACACTTATAGTGGGCCTTGAGGCTGACCGTTACTTGCCATTGGTTAATTTTCGTGTCATTCTCATGTGCTTGCCTCTTCTTTAGTGGAGTTTCTTTCTATTCTTGTTAGTTCCTCCCCTGGAGAATACCTTCTTTACCTTCCTTCTGATTGGATGACTTGTGGCCTTCTACTGGTTACTTTCACGGAGCTGCTGTTATCGTTTTCTTTAAACACCCCATACAGGTGCCTGTGTATTTCTTGCTCTCTCATGATCTTCTCGCGTGCTCAAATCCCCACTCCCTCACACGCTCTTGGGGGTGCTCTTGTCATTCCTATCTATTGCGCTTCTGCCTCTCCTTGCTCTTTTTTTGTATTTTTTTATATTCTATTATCTATTTTATACACTCACTACGTTGCTTCACCTCACCCACCTTCGCTGCTCTTACTGCTTGTCTGCGCTTTCTTTACACTCTCACCCCCGCCCTACTATGGCTCCTCCATTCCCATTGCAATCCATTTTTTTTTTTTTTTTTTACTAAAAGAAACCCAAAAAAAATCCAACTTTGGATGGCTTGGTACCTGCAGTGTGCTGGCAGACTGCTCCCTAAACACAGTTGGCACAATTTCTATATTTTTTTTATGTTATTTATCCAAGATGCTCATCTGACACCTTGATGTTCTCTTTATTACTGAAACATGGGCCAATGAGCACTCTGGTCCTGATTTGCTGATAGCAACTCCACAAGGGTACTCCTTGATAAGAGCAGACAGAGCGGGGAAAAGAGGTGGTGGTCTGGGGATAATCTACAGAAATCAATTTAAAATCAAAATCGATCTCCTACCTAACTCAGATTGTGAAATGTTATCGTTCAAGCTCGATATAACTAACAACTACTCCTTAAATGGCTTGCTCATCTATCGCCCTCCAGGCACTAGATATGATTTTCTTCAATCAATTCATTCGCTAGTTGAGGGGGAGCATGTAAGAATGACTATACAGTACTTGGAGATTTTAATTTCCACTTAGATCGTACTGAGGATAAAGATACAGAAGCTATTTTGGAGACTATGAATTCCTTCAATCTTTCACAATTAATACATCAGTCTACTCACAATGGTGGGCATACGTTGGATGCGATCTTTTCGAACAGTCATATCATTTCTGTTAAAGATATTCTTCCACTTACATGGTCTGACCACAAAGCAGTGTTATTTGAATTGGCAATTCCCCCTTCCTTTCATAGCAGGGTTTTTGACTCCAATCATCTACCTTTCTATCAGTGGTCAAAAACTAACTTTGACACGCTAGAACAACACCTTGCACAGGCCTCGTTTACTCAGTTGCCCGATCCAAATCAAGCCACAGAGGCCTACACTAATTGGCTTAAATCGGCCATCTCGAAAGCGGTCCCAAAAAAAGGTGGCAATAAACACAAACTTAAAAAATCTGCACCTTGGTTTTCAGACGCTCTTCGGCTCCAAAAACAGAATTGTAGAAAACTGGAAAGGATTTGGAGATTAAACTACAATCCTACAGATAAAGTAACATACAAAAATTCCCTGGCCAATTATAAAGCAGCCATTATCAGGAATAAGTCATCCTTCTTTACTCAGCAAATAGAAGCATCAAAAAATTCGGCCAAAGCACTTTTCCTGGTCATAAATAAATTAACCAAACTCCCAGAGACGAAAAGTAATAATATTAGTCAATCTTTTTGTGAGGATATTGCCTCACATTTTTGTCACAAAGTAGAACAAATTTACAATCAATTTTCTGCCTCTTGTGACCTCAGTACTAGTACAGGTCCTATAAATGTCCGAGATGCGGCTGGTACAGGCCCTTCCTTTCATCTTAATCAATTCACAGCTACCACCCCGGCAGAGGTCTCTCTTTTATTTAATTCCACTAAGTCAGGATCACCATTTGACCCATGCCCTCCTTCCATATTAAAACAGATTCCAGTTCCGATTGCCACGCTCCTAGCTAGCATCTTTAATGGGATGTTTAGCACTGGTATCTTTCCTGATCTTTGGAAAAGGGCCTCTATTTTACCACTCCTAAAGAAATCAAATCTAGACCCTGACAACCCAGCCAACTATCGCCCCATTTCTAGGTTACCATTTCCAGCCAAACTTGTGGAGGAACTTATCAATACACAATTGTCAAAGTTTATTCAGGACAATCATCTGTTGGATCCTTCCCAGTTCGGCTTTAGGGTCGAACATAGTACCGAGACGGCACTAATAAAAACTACAGATGAATTAAGAACCATCCTGGACAAAGGAGGCTCTGCAGCACTCATCCTCCTGGACTTGTCGGCAGCCTTTGATACGGTTGACCATATCATTCTTGTCAACCGTCTCAAAAAATTGGGCATCGCCGACATAGCCTTGGCTCTTCTTCAATCATTTCTCACCAACAGAAGTCACTCAGTCATGCTAGAGAATTTTTCATCTAACTCTTTCTCACTTCCGTGTGAGGTCCCACAGGGATCTTCTCTAAGCCCTTTGCTCTTTAATGTCTATGTTTCAGAGTTGGCCTCTTTGATCAGATCTTTTGGCTTTTCCCTTACTTCTTATGCAGACGACACCCAAATAGTAGTGTCAGCCGCTAACAACACTGAAGTAACCATCTCTCAATTTCACAACTGCATGAGAGCAGTTAGTGGCTGGATGGGAAAGCATTGTCTCAAATTAAATGCAGAAAAAACTGAGGTGATACTCTTTGGTAATAATCCTTTATTCTGGAGCCTGGCATGCTGGCCAGCAGAGATAGGAACCCTCCCTACCCCTGCTCAAAAAGTAAAAAACTTAGGTATAATGATAGACGACAAGCTGAGCTTTAATAAACACATTGGCTCCGTTGTCTCGGCCAGTTTTAACACTCTGAGAATCATTAGAAAGATCCTTCCTTTTATCCCTTTGACCTCCAGAAAAACAGTTGTTTCCTTATTAATCCTAGCAAAACTGGATTACTGTAATGGTCTTTTCACCAAACTCCAAAAACAACATATGAAGAAACTTCAGAGTGTACAGAATGCGGCAGCCAGGCTCGTCTTCGACCTGCCTAAATTCCATCCAGTTTCATCCTCCATTAAGGAACTGCATTGGCTGATGGTAAATAACCGCCTTAAATTCAAGGCATTAGGCCTTACCAATAAAGCCTTGCATGATCTAGGTCCCAGTTACCTTAAAAAATTCCTCTCATGGTACGTACCAAATAGAGATCTTCGTTCCAAAAACACCCTGACAGTGTCCTGTCCCAGGTTTAAGAGACTTAAATGGGGAGGAAGTTGTTTTACCACTGCAGCCCCGGCCCTATGGCACAGTCTACCAATGAGCATTAAAGCAGCTCCCACACTGCTGAGTTTCAGGAAGCTAACAAAAACCTGGTTTTTTAACCCCTAGGTAGCCAGTACCCTCACCTTACTGCCAATCAACCAGCCCCAAGACACCCATGGGTATTCAAGCGCTTTATAAACTTTTTAACATAACATCTTGAAATGGTAATTTAAAACAAGTCGTCCGCTGTCATGACTCGTGCCCATTCATGCCTGGTGACGTTCAGTCATTTGGTGATGCATGCACTTGTAGGCATCATTGTGCTGTGTTTGTTGGTGGGGCCGATGCTGCACGACATGGGTAAAAATAATTTCTACAGATGCTGAACAGCAGAAGCAAAAAAAAAAAATTAACAAAGCCAGTACTTGTTTTCTGTTGCCTTTCTTCTCTAGTCAAACTCTATGCTTACTGTGTGATTTTTTTTGATCAATTGATCACTCTGTCGAGGGATTAGATCAGCCGGAAAACAAACCTAGCTCATTTACAAATCAGTGTTTTTTGAGAAATGTGCAGAGTAGTTAAAAGCACATATAAGGGTTGCAGCAAATAAAAGGGGGCAGGTTATACAATAGAGCAGCGGAGTGCACTGAACATATGCAACCTCCCATTTGTGCGTGATGAAACCACAGGAAGCAGGCCCTTAGATGATGGACGGGAGGGTATGTGATAGAACATAAGGAAGAAATTTACTACTTATGTATATACGGCCAGAATGATTATAGCTATGTACATCATGCAGAAGGTCTTTAAAATTATTCCTTTGTCCAATGGAAGCCAGTGCTGAATAGTCAAGTAGTACAGATGTGCAGGTACGATCAAGAAGTACAGATGTGCAGGTACGATCAAGAAGTACAGATGTGCAGGTACGATCAAGAAGTACAGATGTGCAGGTACGATCAAGAAGTAGATACGATCAAGTAGTACAGATGTGCAGGTACGATCAAGTAGTACAGATGTGCAGGTACGATCAAGTAGTACAGATGTGCAGGTACGATCAAGTAGTACAGATGTGCAGGTACGATCAAGAAGACGAACTGCTTTATTTTGAAGGTTTTGCAAAGGGAAAATACATTGTTTCAAAAAGGTTTGTCCATAAATATTTCTTGGCTAATCAACTGAGTGATCATCCAGCAAAAGGCTGCAGTATTTGCACAGGATTGATCCTTGTGCCCTAGAAGCATTCTGGTGTCCTACCTTCTCATCTGTGTAGTTGAAGACTGCTTTGTGGAAGAAGATGAATACATCGAGCTGGCATGGTGTGATGGAGTGGGCCAAGCTTGGCCTGTAGCAGGAGGGTTCAGAGCCTTCGACATAAGGAGTCCATGCCCTGGTCTTCCCATCGGATGCCATCAGAAGTCATGTATTTCTGTGCACGAGAACCTGCTGGGGACTTTCCACATTTTACAGGACGAACCCATCTGTTTTACAACTAACTTTAGACCCACTGATGTTCCTATGATGCTGTACGTATAGACAGACTCACAGTGACCTTCTAAATCTAGTGCGGTTGCCATGTTGTGTGACAAAGGGGACTCTGCTTTTCTGAATAAAGCAACAGAGTTTTTCCAGACCATAATAGAGATACAGCAGAACCCTGCCACCTTCATTTAACAGGCCAGTGCAAACTCTTCCTTTAAAATGCTGATTTGATAGGAAATGTTCTGGCAGAAGAGTTGTAGTTCTGTGCTGTCAAGTAGACTAGGTTGACACGGACATAGACGTCTGTGTATCAGTGGGGCACAAGGCAAGAAATAAATTGTCTTGACTGAGACCAGGAAAGGGTGCTGAACCTCTAAAAATGTGATTTGCCCCTAACACCAGCCCAAGACCTCTGATTGCCATTGAATGTTGTCCTGCGTTATCCTAACCCATCCACTGTTAAATGTCCCATTTGCTTCTCACGTTCTTTGGTTCAAAGTATATTTTCAATCCTTTTCAATCAAGACAGCTGTAATTAAAGAATGCAGCGGAATAGTACAAAGTGAGATAAGACTTGGTCACCGGTCTATGCGTAAATTTTCGAATTATTTTTGTCACTGGTACTACAAGGGCTTTCATTTCTTTTCCTCATGGGGGGCTTGGCGGTGGGGGGGTTGGGTTTGTGGGCAGGTGGGGGGGGGGGTTGTGGGCAGGTGGGGGGAGGGCAATTCCACGCAATCACTTTCAGTTGAATGCTCTCTATGAATGTCTATTGTGATCTGCAGGTCTCAAATTGGAATTCCATCGAAGTTAACTCCGCCTTCTGAGATCCGAAAATAAATTCAGAACCTTTAAGTTGGGTAACAATAACACATGTTGTTTACAGTGCTAGCAGTACAGAGGTATGAAGTGGCAAATGAAAAAAATAATACAAGTACTCTGAGGTTAGCAGACATTTGTCCCCCCCAATCCATAAATCTGGGAAAGATCCAGAACCATGCACGACCTGCAGGCTGGTAGCCCTATTAAATGTAGGTGTACATTTTTTTAATGAAAGTCTTGGCTAACATGATTGCGGTTTTAATGCCTTTTTTCAGTGGAAGCAGACCAGGTAGGCTTCATTAAAGGCAGGCAAGGGAGTGATAGTGAAGCGAATAATCCACCTGGTTGAGAAATCAACACATAAACCTCTGCTATTCTGCTGAGTCTAGACGCTGAAAATAAGTTTTGCAGGATTAGTTGGAAGTATTTGCAGGCACTAATTGGAGAAATGGGGCTGGGACCAAAAATAATTGGCTGGATCATGGCAAAACGACTTCACTCCTGAAGCAAGGGTGAGAGCTAATGTGATGCCCTCTAACACATTCATCCTTCAGATGCCTAAAAGGCAAAATGTCTCCTCTCAACCCTCCCCTTTGATCTGCCAGTAGAAGCATTAAAATATAGAATCATGCAGGATTTCATGGAATAATGTTTAGTGGAACTCACCATAAATTTTGGCGATTTGCTGATTATATTCTCCTGAATTCTGAAACCCAGTACTTCTTTACCAGCCGTACCTGAAGTCCTGAGGAAATATGAGTTAGTCTCAGGTTTCAAACTCAATCGTGAAAAATCATAACTCTCTCAAGGGCTGGAAAGCAATTGATTAGCAAGACCTACTCCTTTTGTTGAGCCAATACCCCTATTTAATTACAGGGCCTGAATCTCACAAGTAACATTAAGACGTGGTGCTCGACCAATGTCCTGAATTAAGGAGACCGATAAAGAGGTCTAAATAAATGACGCTGTATACTTGTTGTTAAGGTGTGTACATATACTTAAAATGATTGTACTGCTGTGATTGCTTTACCTTTTTCAGACCCTCCCAGTCCCCAACCAGGAAAAAGACCTAAACCTGTTGAAAGGGATTTGATTTTCTCTATTTGGGAGGACAAAATGGCTAGACAAAGCACAAATTTCATAAGGACTCCACAAAATAACGGAGGACTAGCCTGTCCTGATAATGCGGCCTACTACAGGGTGGCATGTTTCAGTGTAATAAACAAATGGGCCACTTGAAAAACAGGAAAGAAATGGATAGAGCCATAGGGGGAAGAGCACTGTGGGATCTTCCATGTTAGCAAAATCGCAGCGACCCCAAAATACTAATGTCTCCATACCGGTCAAACACATTCTAAATATTTGGGACAAGGTAACAAAGGATAGGCACTTAACAACCTTCCACAAATACACCCATACATGATAACCTAGCCCTCATCCCATCTATGCATAAAGACACCTTCAGACCTCAAACATTAGATAGAGGGGAATGACGTACAATATCTGACAATTAAACTAGGGAAATATCATTTGAGCAATGAAAAAAGACTTTGGGGTGCACTGGAAAGATATGTCATTTGATGGTTATTGTCTGCTTGAAGCAAAGGCGGACTCGGCCCTGGAACGTTTCAAAGAGAGCAAGGCCACAGCTCTCTCTTTGGGGCTAACTCCCCCTGCACGCCAGCTTCCCCACACAATTCGCCCCTTCTGAGACATCAAATGGTGTTACCAGCAGAGGCGCCAATGCGGACAACCGCAAAAGCAAGCCTCCCAACAATCCTTTCAAGGCAGAGGCAGGGGAATGGGCCAGCAACGTCCAGGCCCCCTGAGACCACGCTCTGCCCAAACCCTTGCATCCACTACGCAGCCACCTTAAAACAGCTTTAATTTGCTGTAGGTGGCACACGATCATTTGGTAGGAGGTTGTGTCCCATTTCACCTCCCCGGTTGCAGGAGCACCATGTCCGACCAGTGGGTGCTCCAGATCGTAAAACATAGCTATTCCCTATCATTCCGGTCTGTTCTACCAGACATGCATGCACACTGCAACACCTCCTAGAGGACCTCTTGTCCATACTCCGAGGAGAAGCTCTGGCTGTCTTGGTCAAAGGAGCTGTAGAGAGGGTTTCAACATCTGAGACATGGGCTGGTTGCTACTTCTGTTATTTTCTGGTGCCAAAAAAGGATGGAGGCTTCAGTCGCGTCCTAGATCTTTCCCCTTTGAACTTCTTCCTTTAGAATAACATGTTCAAAATGCTCACCCTTGCCCACGTTTTGTCCGCCCTGGATTCAGGATACTGGATGGTGGAGCTTGACTTGCAGGACGCTTATTTTACATCCACATCCAGCAGTCCCACAGATGCTATCAGTAGTTTCAGGTAGGCCACAAACATTTCTAGTTCTCAGTGGTCCCTTTTGGACTGACCAGTGCACCTCGAGTGTTCACAAAAGTGATAGTGGTGGTCATGGCTCATTTGTGGACATTGGGAATACTAGTCTTCCCATACTTGGACGACTAGTTGCTGAAAGCAGGCTTGCCTCAAACAGTTGTAAACCACTTCCATATGACGGCTGACCTGTTGACATTGTTAGATTTTTCCATCAAAGTGAGGAAGTTACACCTGACTCCTTCAGAGCGTTTCCTTTTTATCAGTCATCCTGGATACAGTGCTTTTCCTGCGCCATCCCTCTGCCTCATCGAGAACAGGACATGCTAGCCATGATATTAATTTTTTGGTCTGCAGCCTGGGTCTCAGTGAGATCGGCTCTGATACTTCTCTGCTCCTGCATCCTGCTGGTGGACCACACCAGGTGGCACATGCAAGCTCTTCAGTGGGATCTGAAGTCTCAGTGGGCTGAGCACCAAGGCAATCGGTCAGACTCCATGTAGGTGTCAAAGGAGACTGTGAAAGGTCTGCAGTGGTGGCTGCTTGACCACAATTGGACCAGTGGCAGATCCCTCTCCCTACCCTATCCAGTACTAACAGTCATTTCGGACGCATCATTGTTTTGTTGGGGATGTCTTCTGGGAGAGGTGATGGAACTCTGGTCTCTTGACGAAAGCTCGCCTACGCATTAACTTACTGAGTTGCAAGCAATTCACTTGGCACTGAAGGCATTCCACTCCCCTGACCATGAAAGGGAGGGGGCACACCTGTGCTCACAGACAACATGACCACCATGTAGTACTGCAACAGACAGGGCTGTGTGAGGTTTTGGGTCCTGTGCCTGGAGGCTCTGCGTCTCTGAAAGTGGCTGCAAGCTCATGGCGTATCACTGATCGCACAACCCCTAGAAGGATCTTTGAACTCAAAAGCAAACTGAGCCACTGTTTTGAGGTGGCCTGGGGCCCTCCAAGTTTATAGTCCATGGTAGTAGTATTGTTGAACAATCAGTCGTCCACACTAAGTGTCACTTTTTATTCAGGGTTAATATTCTCCAATAAACCCAATGCCCATAGTTGATGTATCTGTGTATAGAATAAGTTCATTAAAATGCAGAACTAGCAATATAATTCTGCAGATGAATACAGTAGAAGACTTACCAGTGGATAATTAACAATTCCGTTAATTGCTTTGTATACAATCGAAGACTTGTGGAGAAACACTACAGCTGATGTGTGTTTAGTCTAAGCGACTCCTTCAAGGTTTCAATCTCCCCAAATAATGTATGGGTGAAAACATGACAGCGAATGCACAGTGTCAAAGCTATTGTGCATTGGAGTTCCCAAGGCAGTCCTCTCTAGGGGACGTCTTTTGCCCACAATGGGACTTGGGACTTCTGTATGCCTTTCTGCCCCTCCCTCTCCTGCCCAAAGTACCGAAAACAATCAGGAGAGACTGGTTCCAGGTCATCCTAGTGGCCCCAGACTGGATGAAGAGACTATGCTCCCCAGAATGTCTGGTCATTAGCAGTTGTTCTCCGATCCGGCTGCCCCTTCAGGAGAACCTCTTATTGCAGCAGCAGAGCTGAGTCCTGCACCTGAGCTTGCACAACCTACACACCCATTCATGGAGATTGCACAGTGACAGTTGATGCCCTTTGATCTTCGACCCGAAGTGGTTGGTGTCATTCTAGCAGCAGGCATTCATCTACCTAAATTGTATATGCAGGGCGCTGGGGGAAGTTTGTTGCTTGGTGTTACTCCAGTCAGGGTCATCCCTTGCAAGTAAGTATATCTGACATTCTTCTCTTTTGTCTTTCACTTGCAGAGCAAGGCCATGCTATGACCATAGTTAAAGTTTATTTATTGGCCCTTTCGGCCTTTTTTTTTCCCAATTACCGGATCAACCTTCTCACTTCAAATCACCTGTTGCAATGCGCTTTTTGAAGAGTTTGTCCCACATGATTTCACCAACATCATTTCTGATGCCACAGTGGGACCTTAACTTGGTTCTCACCTACCTCATGTGCACTCCTTTTGAACCCATGCACAGTTGTCCTCTTCGACTGTTAACCATCAAGAACAGTTTTCCTCATCGCCATAACATCAGCCAGGTGAGTGAGTGAACTGCAGGCATTGTCTGTGTTACTACAGCACACTTCGCCCCTCCCAGATAGACTGGTTCTCTGGACAAAAGCAGCATTTCTGCTCAAGGCAGTCCTGCTTTTTCTGTATGTGTAGTCAGTGCACTCCTGTCCAAAGAACTCAACTCTGCTTAACAATTACCGACAAGATTGCGTGTTACCCAGTGAGAGGCAGCCAGCCTCATAGTACAAATAACCCTTCTGGTGAATGTTCACCAGTGTACTGGATGCACAGCATAAATATAAGAATTAACTTTTAACAATTATAAATGACAGACAATGAACCGGATCATTCAATTGCTTTGTACAAAGATTTTGTATTAAACATGAAATCCTTGGAAAATTAAATGCAGCATGAAATGCTGACTGCTTGAATACTCAAAATTGTAAAAAAACTTTTAAAAAGAAAATCAATGCATAAAACATTCTCATCAACATGACTGTTACATGTTACAACTCTATTACCCAGCCCAGCCCAATGCATTTCGGGATTAATTTCATCCCTTCTTCAGGGGCCACTGTAAGAAAAACAACATATCAGCCATGTTGCAATTTGTGTTTTTCAAAGAAACGTTATGATTCAAGTAACGCAGTTAATGCTCAGTGGAGGAATAAATGCCTACACATATGTTTGCATTCGGCACTGCAAAAAAATGAAAGAAATAAACCAAACTGTATAGTGCGCAAAAACATTGTGACTTAACGTGAAAATGATCATATATGATAACAATTTTGTGCATCAAGAAATCTAGATAATGTACTAAAAGCCAATGCTCCAAAAGAGAAACCCAAAATGAATAAATATCAAACGTAATGAAAATCAGCGAAACACTCGCAATATAGTGTGACTGTAGAATCATCCATTACAACGCTAAACCTATGTTCCAAACCCACTGAGACATTGGGCTAAACGAATACCGATTCACAATGAATGAAATAAGCAATAAACACTTACTGTGAGCTGTGATAACATAAACACCACTATCTATGGAGTTTAGAAGCAGAAAACGGTGTGTGAGAGCTGAAAAAGACAACAACAATGGCCCACTGTCACATGCCTGAGACTCTGATTTTTATGTATCACTAAATAACAAACGTAATAGTAGCCCAGAGTTCGACTCATGTTATCTGTGCGCTTCCAATCTCAATCTTGTAATTAACGTGGCACCAGAACTCTACTATTACAAATGCATGCAGACCTACCCACTGTCGAATACCAAAGAGATGCTTACCCCAATAATCCTAATTGTAGCCTCAAGGTTGTGCTGATCTCTAATGTGGAACCAACGCGTTTTGGTGCTCCGGAAATGTTCGCTCCTATAACCAGAACATGGGAGCCAATGTCAAGTGCGACTCGTCATGTATAGCTTAACTATTGTTACTTAACCGCATTGAATAGTTTACATCAGTCGGAGACAGCGACTGCAGCCGCTTTGGGTTAGTCTCTTTTCTATCTTTCACATAAGTTTAAGTATACACCAGTCCAAGATGGCGACCGCAGTCCTTTTTGGGTCAGTCCTTTTTCCATCTTCACTAGACGCGGGCTCGTTCTTACCCGGAAGAGCGTTGTGGAGATACATTTAAACCAGCAGACAGACAACTCGGTTCGCTACGTGTTGGTTTAGAGGACGCGGCAGTATAGTGGATTCTTAGGAGCTTCAGTTCTCGATTCTGTGGTGAGTAGCGTGCATGAACGCATTAGTGACAGCTATGTAATATAATTAGGAGTCAGATTGAGATTAGATCTTATGTTTTGGCTATAGGAGGGGACATTCCTGGAGCACCGTGATGTGGTGGCTTTGCATGAGAGATTTCTACATTCCAGAGGCTACACACAGGATTATTAGGGTAAGGCTATGTTTGAGATCAGATAAATGGCAGGTGTTGCAAGTATTCAATGCGGTTAAGTAACAATGGTTAAGCTATACATGACGAGTCGCACTTGACATTGGCTCCCATGTTCTGGTTATAGGAGCGAACATTTCCGGAGCACCAAAACGCGTTGGTTCCACATTAGAGATCAGCACAATCTTGAGGCCATTGTTGTTGTCTTTTTCAGCTCTCACACACCGTTTTCTGCTTCTAAACTCCATAGATAGTGGTGTTTGTTATCACAGCTCACAGTAAGTGTTTATTGCTTATTTCATTAATTGTGAATCGGTATTCGTTTAGCCCAATGTCTCAGTGGGTTTGGAACATAGGTTTAGCGTTGTAATGGATGATTCTACAGTCACACTATATTGCGAGTGTTTAGCTGATTTTCATTACGTTTGATGGTTGATATTTATTCATTTTGGGTTTCTCTTTTGGAGCATTGGTTTTTAGTACATTATCTAGATTTCATGATGCACAAAATTGTTATCATATATGATCATTTTCACGTTAAGTCACAATGTTTTTGCGCACTATACAGTTTGGTTTATTTCTTTCATTTTTTTGCATTGCCGAATGCAAACATGTGTAGGCATTTATTCCTCCACTGAGCATTAACTGCGTTACTTGAATCATAACGTTTCTTTGAAAAACACAAATTGCAACATGGCTGATATGTTGTTTTTTCTTACAGTGGCCCCTGAAGAAGGGATGAAATTAATCCCGAAATGCATTGGGCTGGGCTGGGTAATAGAGTTGTAACATGTAACAGTCATGTTGATGAGAATGTTTTATGCATTGATTTTCTTTAAAAAAAAAATTGTACAATTTTGAGTAGTCAAGCAGTCAGCATTTCATGCTGCAATTAATTTTCCAAGGATTTCATGTTTAATACAAAATCTTTGTACAAAGCAATTGAATGATCCGGTTCATTGTCTGTCATTTATAATTGTTAAGAGTTAATTCTTATATTTATGCTGTGCATCCAGTACACTGGTGAACATTCACCAGAAGGGTTATTAGTCCTGCTTTTTCACCTTGCCGGCTTTCTATGCACTGCCTCATCCCTCCAAGAAGGAAGAACGACTCTGTCTTGAACCAAAAAGAGCCCTTAGCTTCCTCATTGTTCATTCACAGGAATACTGACAGGATGACCAGCTTTTTGTTGATTTTTATGGAGCGAAGAAAGGGAAAGTGGTGCAGAAGGGAACCATCTTCTGATGGGTTGTACTGTGCATCAATATCTGCGGTGGACTGGCCAAGAGGCAACCCCCTGAAAGTTTGTGGGCCCATTACAGCCAGAGCAAAGGGTGCTACCACTACGCTGGCGTGCAGTGTGCCATTCTTGGACATCTGCCAGGCTGCTACATAGGTGTCCATCCATATGTTCACAAAGCATTACTGCCTGGTTAGCCAGGTCCAGCACGAGGGGCATTTTGCCTCATCTGTCCTGCAGGATTACCTGGACTGAGCCATTTCACTGACCCACCACCTGGGAAGGTACTGCTTTGGTATCTATCCACAATGTGAGGAATCTGTAGTTAGAAACCTCTATTGTATGAAAAAGTTACTTATCTTTAGTTATGCCTTTTCTTGTAGAGACTCAATCTAACTCTAGATTCCTCATTGATCCACCCTCCTCTTTGTTTTCTGTGCAGTGGGCTCATGCTGTCCGTTAATGAGGTTCCATCAATTGAAGACAACTGCACACTGTCACATGTTGATTTCTATGGGCTCCACGTCTGTTGGAGCAGACAGATCAGAAAGAAACAGACATCAGCGGGTGGAGGTGGAGCATATATAGGGCCCTGACACCATATCTAGGCCGGGATGGACCTGTTGCAGAGCTACACGATGCCACCTACCGATGCATGAGGGTATTGCTATGAAAGTTTCTGGATCCAGTCTGACGCTTGGGAATATTCACAAGGTGAGGAATTGGCAGTCAGAGTCTCTGCCGGAAAATTCATGACCGAAGGTAACTTCCTTCTTCTAGTCCTAGGTCACTTCCTGGTCCCCGTGTTTACCCTACTCCTCTTCCAAGTCATGGTCCCCTTCCGAGCCTTAGCCTGGTCCTCCTCTTATTCCCCCTCCTCGACCTGTTCTTACTCCTACTCCTCTTTCTCATTCTAGTCCTCTTCATCTTTCAGGGTTCTAATCCTAGTCCTTCCCTGCGCCTAATCCTAGTCCCCTTTTTAGGTCGAGCCTCGAGTAGCGCGCAAGCGCTGCGAGACTTGAAGTTAGGGGCTTTTGAAAGCTGACCAGACGCTCGTGCGTCATGGCCTTTTCCCTGCGGTTACCCGCACGGCAGACATCTGTTTCCAATTATCGTGCCCAGACGCGGGCGCGATGAGTGGAAACACATGCCGGCCGTGCGGGTAATCGCAGGAAAAGGCCATGACGCACGAGCGTCTGGTCAGCTTTCAAAGCCCAGGCTGCCGCGCTCGCTCGCCCCGCTCCTCTCTTGTTTACTGGTGTGAATGAGGGTGGTTGTAGCGCCTTTGATACATGGACTTTATTTTCCAACTCGTTCCTTCCCGTTTCTCCTTGAGTGCGCGTGACTACAGCTAAACAGCAGACCATTGGCTGTCTCGGAGGCAGTGAGGAAGCACCGTGTCATAGAGTTCTGTCAGGGCGGTCCACTTTTCCACTGATGACGCCTTGGCGGTAAACACGAAAGAATAAGCGTGTCAAATGTACATCGTGTTTAATGTCTTGGAACCCAAAATCTACGAGGCTCAATTCATTTCTCTTACGGTTGATGGTTTCCGGCCTCTAACAAATGACCCTACAAGCCCTGCAGGAGTCAGCTCGGTTTAAACCCCTGCAAAAATGTGCGGCAAATTGCCCTTTGATGCATCTGGCAGTGAACCTCTGGCGCAAAGTCTTACGGTGCCTCCCCACAGCAGGAGAAGAAAGATCCCGAAATCTAAACACATAGTGGGCTGTCTGTTTTTGATCGGAGTTTCCAAATACTGCTGTTTAGAAATAGGCACTCTGATTATTTTTTTATTCCGAAGCCAACTGGCAGTTGTGCGTTTTCGCAACACATCATTGTAGTTCCTGGAGTTTGTCACGACACAAATAGTTGAAAGCAATCAGCGAAGCACTGGCAACAGCATAACATTCTCGTTCGTTCACTCATCAATTCTTAAATAAACATTACACTTTGGTGGATCCTATATCAGCTGTCAGGTGATTTCTGGTTTTGTCTTGGCCTTCAGGCTCACACCCACCTAACATTATTGACTGAGCTTCGCCCCTGTGCCTTGGTGTTGGCCCAGGCTCCACGGAGCACTTAGTGCTTACTAGAAAGGACAGGCACCTCTGCATCCATGTGCTGAAGTGTGGTAATGTGTCTGTTGTCTGTGTATTTCTCCGTTGTGTGTCTGAGTATGTGTGGTTTGTGTGTGCATAGGTGTGCGTGTGGGTGTTTGCTTCCAAATCTGGGTCTGTGTGCGTGTATTTGACTGTGCAAGCACTGGCGGGTGCAGAGGCCGAGGAAGGAAGGAGCAGGCTAGGCGTGCACTAGTGTGAAAGACACTTGACCCTACAATCAGAGGCCTTCATGATGGCAGAGCTGCGTATTTTGCACGTAGCGGTACAGTATACGTTAACTGTAATTTAGTTTGGAAAATGTCAAAAGAATGTTTATTAGGAAAGACAATCACGCAATTTAATACCGATGCAATTGTGCAGACGGCTTACAGCTCGCTGCCGAGTTCTGCGCCCAGCTTTCACTAGTTCATCCTTTCATCAGCCCGAGGCCTTTACATAGGATAAGTGCCTTTGATTAAACGTAATATATGTTTTGTTTTGAGTAGTGTTACAAAAGACCATATCTGCAGCAGCAAGTGTTGTAAAACAAAGTAGACAAATAGAATTCACGATTGTTAGCAAAACACAACATGTTCACTCTCAAGTTTATTAAGTTATTTTGTTAAGTTGTCTCAATAACCTTCTACAGGGAACTGTCCCGGCATCTATGCTCTGAAGTGTGCTTGTGCGTCTGAATACTTGTTTGTTGTGCATATGATGAATACAACTTAAGTGCATAAGTTCAATTGTTTGCATATGCGGGGGTGTCTCTGTGTGTATTCCTTTATGAACGTGTGCATGCAGAGCAAAATAAATAGTACCAACAGAATCAATTTGTGTAATCAGTGTTATTTACTACACATGTTCAATTGTACAATCTGCAATGGCAATCTTTGTTTTTCTAATTTTAGCAGTGTGGATGCTGGCTTCATAGCAGTACGTGTAGTTACTGAATGCTAATAATGTGTGAAACTGGAACCTGTATATTTGGTTACCTGCACCTGTCTTTGCATCACGAACTGCAAAGCAGGCAGCTTGAGTGGCTGATTGGCACAGTGAGCTGTTTTCTGTCACAATGAGCATCAGTGAACGTTCGGTCTGTGATGTCACATGGGCTGTTCTGTGGTACGCTGGTGTATCATCATACTATTAGAAGCAAACCATGTTATTAATGCACATGTAAAATGTTGGGCATTAGATACTGGCACAAAGTTTCCAACTTTTGAGATGCAACTAGGCCGACTGTATCAGGCTGGCACTGCATTTTCTGTGGCATCAATGCTCCACCACTTTGCATCCATTTTTAGGTCGAGCCTAGAGTAGCGCGCAAGTGCTGCTCTGGCGAAGACTTTATGTAGGGGGTTTGAAAAAGCTGACCAGACGCTCGTGCGTCATGGCCTTTTCCCTGCGGTTACCCGCACGGGCGCCATGTGGTTTCAATTATCGTCCCTGACACGGGCGCGATAATTAAAACCAGATGTCTTTCTGTGGCGCGCGCGCACCACTCGCGTCCTTGAATTCCTTGTTTCTTCTAGCGAGAATATATTTTGAAATGTTATGATCTATCAATTAAGTCAATTTTGATGTTTTTAGACTTTCCTCTTCATCGTCCCACTGATGCGTAAATACATACATTCAAGTGACCTACTTTGCGCAGTGATTCTCAAGTCAGAAAGCAACTCTTTTTCAGATTGCTTTTGTAAGATGCATAGTATCTTGTTCTAGCCTTTCATATGCATCCACCTTGCCACCATCTCAACAGAGCTCCACTATCTTATGACTGTCAATGTGTCCCTTAGTTATCGCGTCATTGCAATTTGGTGACTTTTGTTGATGAATTACCAACATATTAATAGCAGTACATACTACTTGGACATTACGAGTTAGTCGGGATGGTTAAAGATGCACATGACGGAGAACTCAAATAACGGAAAATAATCTTCTCCATCTTCATCAGAATCCTGAGTAGTGATGGGACAGTTAGTGCAGCAAGAAAGTGACAGGGGAATTAGTAAAAAAACTCCATGATTTAGCGCCAATCGTTCTTGAGGAAGACTGCCCTTCCGGAGAATAAATGTAGGCATCAGGCTGTGTGTTATAGTCATGAAAGAAATAGTGGAGTGACCTCCATGTAAATGGGAGTGTTTGATGATAGAGCTACAATACCTTTTGTCTTCCTGCGCAGCTCATTCTAGATCCTCTTAGAAATGGTGGTTAGCATTTAATTACACAAACGCAATAAGTGCATCTGTTTGTAGTTTAATGCAAGCACTCCTGTGCTCCTTAGAGTATAGGAAGCTTTAGTGTAAAAAATCCTTTGTCTTTAGTTTTATGCAGTTAATACTTTGGAGCGTGCTTAGTATTTGAAGCTTTAAGGGATCGATCTGCTGTAGTTGTACAGTTTTCAAATAAATCTGGTAAATGAGCTGCCTGGTTTAGATGGAAATCGGAGATGACCTTCCAGATGAAAGAAGTAAGCGTGAAGTACAAACTTTCTGATACTTTATTATTTAGACATTTTTACCCATATTAACAGTCGCTGCAAAGATTTTGCCTCATTAGTACCAGTGTAACATACAAATGCAACAGTGAAAAAAGCGACCAGTCAACCTTTGCAAAGGGCCCTCCACTTCACAGGAACACAAGTCACATTTTTTAGTAACCTTTGATCTGTTTGAGCTACAATTTTTTAGTTAAAATCATCAGATTATGCAGCATATGATGTATTATGTGGCAAATATGGCAAAGCCATACTTATGTGGAAAACATTTGCAAACTGGGTTATTTTGCCGTTCATGTTTGAACTGCTCTTGTGAAACAAGCATTGGCATAGCCAATAGGTCTTGCCTTTGGGACCTTATAAGTGTTTAGCCATGCAACAGTTAATGTTGTTGCAGTAAGGCTATTGTGCTGCATAACTAAATACTTATAAGGTCCCAAAGGCGAGACCTATTGGCTATGCCAATGCTTGTTAGTATTGTTTCCACTCCTGGTTCCATTCTTAGTCCTAAACTTAGTCATCTTCCTATTCTTATCACTGCTCATACCTCTTCCTTACTCCCCTGCCCCCCCCCCCACACACACAAGTCAGCCAGCAAGCAGAGGCAGACTGAATACTCCTGCGCCGGGTGTTATGTACCATTCACAGCCCTGACACTGCGAGTAGGGTCTGTGCAAAGGTGGCAGTCAGTTGCCAGGGCTTCCTTACAGGTTCATTGGAAGGCCAGACCTGGAGCTGCAAACACAGCTTTCGAAACAAGTCTATACTGTAAAATATGCTAACGATGATGAATGTGAACCCCTACACTGAAGCCTCCCTGAATCAGCAAATTAGTGGCCCCAAAGCAGATTAGGTCGATCAGTTTTCCTCTGTTCTCAAAGCTGTCATTGGAGTTTGGGTTTTTTATTTCTTAAATTGACTTCCAGATTTTATTTTGCTAGTAGGCTAACCATAAACAAGTCTACTAGGGACCATTCTGAACCACTTGATGTGCTTTGCTGGTGCTCACCACAGCTGGTGCTTGCTAACTTAAAGCAGTGCTTTTGAAATGCACAGACTGAGACAAAGTTGACGATGGCCGATGTTGGGTCTGCCCATTTTACATCTTGCAGCGGCTTAGCTGTTGAGGTCCTCCAATTTTCCCAGAAGGCCCAGTTTCTGCGGCAGCTTGTCACTCAACTGAAACACGAGCATACATGAATGACCTTCTGGCTTCTGCACACTATAAATAACATCCTTTTGTGTTGTTCTCCGCATCTCACCGACAGTATTGTTTTTGTTTGTTAAATTAGTTATATATTCTCACAGACCTGGAAAAGGTTTTCGTGTGAGAAAGGGTAGGTCTTGGAAAGAGACAGGTCTTTCAGCACTCACTGCTTAAACAGCCCTAAAGAGCAGGCCTTGGCGTAGTTTCGCTACGCGGACCTCCGCAAAGTGACAAACTCTGCGGAGTTCCGCAAGGTGGCGGAGTGCAGTGCGAACCGCTGTTCGCGCTGATCTTCCTGCCGCTCGAGTAGAATCTCTACCCGAGCGGCGCTTGTTGGCAAGCGGGGAAAAAACTCCTCTGCACTACGCGGAGTGGAGTTTTCTGCACTCGGCGAGCTCCGCGGAGTGCAGAAAACTCTGCAAACTACACAAACGGAGCGGAGTTCCCCGCCCAGCTCTACTAAAGAGGCAAATTAAAGGTGAGATATTTGGGGGGGGGGGATAGGAGGGAGGTGGAGGTCTTAGTGCCAGTCATTGCCTAAGAAGCCTCGAGGTCACAGAGCCTCCAACAGACAAGCTGGAAACCTACTCTGTGTAGGATTTTCCAGCTCACCCTGTGCTCACCATATGAAATGGGCTCTTCACCGGTTATCAAGTCTAGAGTTCCGCTATCATATGAGATATGGTGGCACCGTCTGAGTTGGCAGGTCTGTTCTCCGTCTGTGGACAGGCAAAAACAGCTAAATGAAAAATATATATTAAAAAAACTCAAAGCTCCAGACCCCATCCAAACGCCTTCTAATTTTGTATTTATCCCGTGACTTTTACTCACAAACAGATAATCCCATTTCAAAATCAATGTTATACCTGCAGTGAAACCTTGGTTATGTCAGCCGCATCCCGTAACATGCCTGCTGGGGGACGTTGCAAAGATACCAAGAGCGAGCCGGCGTCTTGCGGCGATGCTGCTTGCCAAGCGCAGGGTAGCTATACACTGGGGAGGGCGGTCCGCGCCGATGCATGCCGCGTGGCTGTCTGATGCAGCACATTGCCAGGAGCAGCAAGATGTATATTGGGAGCTTATGCCTGCACGCTCCAGACCACTAGATATTTGGGAGCCAGTTACCACTTAGCTTAAAAGCAGGGTAGATAGTACAACTAGCTAAAAAGGAGAATAGATGGGGGGGGAACTGTATGCGGTGGGGGGTTGGGGGAGGAGGGGGCGGTTTGTGACCGACAATTGCATGATTACTGCACACCGCTGTTGGAAGGGGGTGGTCGAGAGAGGAAATTGTGTTACAAGTGTTCTTCAGTCATATCATGTGTAAGATGACCTAATGCCTTGCTTTGACAATATTTTCACTCGCTGAGCTCTTGACTTGTATGTTCTGTGCTGTTTCATTAAAAAATCAATTAAAAAAAACAAAAAACCTTGGTTATGTCAGTGTTTTCTATACTATTCTTTACTGAGTCATTGCTGGTTCCCGCTTATTAGTTTAGGCAAGCTCGAAGGATTTGCTGCGTGTCATTTCCCACCGACCTGTTGTTCAATACTTTAAATCTAGCCTTTTCGTGTCAAACATTCGGACTGTGAATTGCCTTTACTTGGTCCCTCATATTCCACAGTTGCTTACTTTCCTTCTGGAAAAAAGTTCAAAAATGAAGCTGCTCAAAATCGACTTCAAAGACTAAATTTACTCTCTAACAACAGTTATTTAGCCTTCTCTCTTCATTATTGAATTTCTTGCTCTGTGTGGAGAGCTCAGTTGCTCAAGGGGCTAGGTCTGCCCTGTATAGCATAGCTTATGGAAGTGAATAACGAGAAGGTACCGTGTGACTATAGGACTAGGAGCATGAAGTGTGCAGATTTTGTAATGTTTTTTATTTGTTGTGCTCGGTATGTCTCAAGTGTGTTTGCTCTATAAGCTGGGCTTCTTTTTAAGCTGGATTGTGTTTTTGGGCAGCAGAGTGGATTTTCCTTGGGTCACCTGTGTTTGGAGTGTTGCATTTTGTTAATTACGTGTTTGCTGTGTAGGCGTTTGAGTGTAGCAGAATACTTAGGATTACATTATCTGTATGTGTTTTTGTAAAGCACCACATGGCACTGTTTACCTGCCCCAAAATGCTTGGACATGATAAATGAGGAAGTATATCCAAATCCGTGTTTATAGCAAGGGCCAGTCAGTATTATTTGGTGGTAAGTCTTTGATGTCGATGTCTTCTGAGAATCCTCAGCTCTAGCCATGGCGCAGGGATCAGGCTGAGCTTTGTTTATGAACTGTAGGGAGAGGGCGCGAATGTCCGCGGGTGGTGCCCAAGGTTTAGACAAATGCTTTTATCTGGAATCGACAGAACATAGACAAATCTTAAAATTCCTTAATAAATCGCACTCAAGCTTGAAATGTGCTAGGTGTGGATATTAAAGAGAGGAGCTCTGTGATCTGGGAATAGCATCCTCATTTGTGGGTAAATGAGCAGTAGACTTCGTATTGTACAATAGTCACAAAGGCAATATGTTATATCAGTTTCACTTTTATTAAATTGAACTTTGATAATTAACATAATTTAATTCCTGAGAATAGTTAATTAATTATCCCTTTGTAATTATGTCTTTGCTCCACTCAAATGTTATTGAATAGTCTCCGTGAGATTCCATCCAGTTCCCATTGTGCTGTCCTAGTTGTTTCTTATTTGTTTTTCATGCGAATCCAGAGGTTGGCTCCTGCCAATAGAGATATGCTATCATTCATCATTTAAATGCAGCCGACGTGTGTTTCCCGGCCCTCCGCTTTATCTAAGCTGAAAAACTATGTAAATGTCTTTTCAGTTTGGTACATTTGAACATTTGTAAGATACAATTTACTGCTGGTTATGTCAGGCTCTATCTAACTCGTTATATACATTTTATACTACTTCTGAATTATTTTAGTTGCTAAGCGTTCTTCTATTCTTCCAACTATTCTAAAGTCTCATTCACATCCGGCTAGAATTGCTGAAGGGTTTTGAATTTGTAGTACCTACTGGATTTGGAAGAATGAGGATGTTGGTTTAGAATGTTAGGAAACGTGTGGCACTGTGGCTAATGGGATGGTTAACTACCAGGATAATTCAGCATGGGAAGCCGAGAACACCACCAAAATTGCGCTGTTCATGTTCTGTGAGAGACCGCATGCTCACAATTGGTGTGCCCAGGCCCCTTCCCCAGTTACAAAGATCATCGAAAAGAAAAATATGGCGATGTGGTTTACAAGGTGAGTAGAGGTGCCGAGGACACAGTTCGAGTGCAGAATGAAAAGCTCTAGTTTAGCGCTTTACTTGCTTTTCTGTTTATGGACAAAATTAAAATGGGTACAAGTCCCTAAACTTTTATATGAAAAGGATATATATATATCTGGAATTCCTTCGCGTTCCGTATGAGATTCTTTCCACGGCGAAAGTCACGGCACCACAGCAAGGTAATCATTTTAAAGATGATTTATTTTGCACACCATAGTGCAAAAGAACAAAACAGGACGGTCTACGCGTTTCGGCTACCACTAGCCTTCTACTGGACCATAAAGTCCCTCGCGTCTAGACTGTATTTCTAAAGTGCTTAGTGCTTAACCCCTTGTTTCTGTTTACTATTTCTGAACAACTAGACTGCTGATCCTCTTTAACAGACATGGGTTGATTCGTCCACCATTTTGACATTATTTGTAAAGTACATTCAGTGTCAAAAAAGTGCAAGTGCAGGATTAAAAGTTCATAAATATACATTTAAAACACAGTCGACATTTCATTTGATGTTAAAAACCCCTTAGTGGCTGGATAATTTTTGGTTCCATCATTTTTCTAATCCATGTCCCCATATTTGTTCAGTGCACTTGGGGTAACCTTTTCAATTATACACATATGGCCTACATCAAAGTTCACTATAGTTTGCATTTCATCAATTCATGTAGTTATTAATAATTCTATCAAAATTTATTAAGATCTATAAGATGTAAAGTACAGCTTAAGATCAGGGTAATTTTTAAAAACTTCATTGATTTTGCCTTCTGTTTATAATTAATCAGTAAGATCTATAAAATGTAAAGTACAAGTTAACCGCGGCGTAAATTCAGCCGCGGTGCGGCGGTTTAAACGAGTGGGCGGGCCGCGTCGGCCAACGGACATGCGCAGCACTGCCGAGGTAGTGCTTGCGACGGCCGTTGGCCGTCGCGCTCAGCGAAGGGGCTAAGATCAAGATCAATTTAAAACATCATTATTGTGGCCCTCTGTATAGATCTGATATTCGTGAATCCACCAGTTGCTGAAAGTAGGGGAGATGGAAAAATCAAACTAGATGGGGCTATGGTACATCCAACCTCTCCTGGTCTATTCTTTGAACTTGCATGTCAACTCCAGTTAGAACATATTGTATGATCTATGGCGAGCATATGAGTGAGATTTGTGTATTCAAATATATAAAAAATATAAATAAAAGTGTAAAATGACGATAATCTGGTGAAGATAGAAAAATCTGGAAAGGTATATACATGGGAATCAAGGAAACATGATAATGCTGCTCAATAATTGTTCTTTTGAGAATGTCACTATTTACAAATGAACATGTAGTTCTGCATCCTGATTGTGTCCATATGGATATTCAGTGCCAATCGCAAGGATGAGTCGGGATTCTGTTCTGCGTAACTTCAAGGTTCTGTCTCCGCCTCTTTCTGTAGGTTTTACAATTTTTATCCCAGAATATTTCAGTTGTTTACAGTCACTTGAATGGAATTCATGAAAGTGTTTTGCTATGGGATAAATAAAGTCCTTGTTCTTTATGGCACGTAGGTGTTGTAGGATTCTTAGTTTTAGTTTGTTATTGTGCTTCCTACATAATGTTTTTTGCAGGGACAAGTTAATCTGTAGACCACATATTTTGATTCACGTGTAATGTGGTCAAGAATGCTTTCTGTTCTCCCGTTCTGAAGTTGGTAGGTCGTAAGATTCAAGCCATGTTCACAAGCTCGACATTTCGCACATTTCCAGAACCCAGGGGTGTTGAGCCATGAGGATGTTTTTGGTTCTCGTATCTCTAGATGACTCTGCGTCAGAATATCTGCTAAGGAAGCTGTTTTTCTGTAAGTGATACTCTGATATGGCGTCAGAGTTTTTCTTAAGGTTTCATCCAGCATTAAAATCTCCCAGTTCCTGCTGATGCGTTTAATTTCTCCATGTTGGTTATTAAAATCCATAATCAGTCGTGATGTCGTTTCTTCTTGACCATTTTCCTCATGTGTTTTTCTTTTTGATGGTGTCGAGATCAGTTCTTGCTTTCAATTTGACTCTGGATTTTGCATTCTCAATGACTCCCAACGGGTAGCCCCTCTCCATAAAGCGGCAACTCATTTCATCAATCTCACGATCCAAGTCGGAATCTTCAGAGCAGTTCCTTTTTGCTCGAAGCATCTCGCCATAGGGTATGCTCCACTTTAGATTTTGAGGATGCCCACTGTTCGCATGCAGAATACTATTGCATGAGGTGGGTTTTCTATGCATTTTGATGCACACCCTATCTTCTCTGATGAAGACTTCCACGTCTAGGAAAATGTTTGATTACCTGATTGACGACGTGAAGGTCAGATTGTATTCATTCTCGTTAAGGGAGTCAATAAAGTTCTGCAGATCGACACGATCTCCTTCCCATACGATAAAGAGATCGTCGATAAATCGACACCAAGTTTTTATTTTCGAATGTTCTTGTTTCTCCAGAGTCTCACTTTCCCAGACTGCCATCAGCAGGTTAGCGTACGTGGGAGCAGATGATGTCTCCATTGCAGTTCCCTTTCTCTGCCTGTAGAGGTCGCCTTTGAAGAGGAAAATGTTGTGGTGTAAGCAATAGGTCAGCATCTCTATCAGCATTTCAGAGTGTTCCAGATGACTTATTGATCTGGTTTGCAGGAACTTCCTGACAGCTGCTATTCCATCAGTATGACGGATAGATGTATATAGTGATGAAACCTCTATTGTTGCCATAATTAAGCCATCTTTCCAATCAATTTTATTCAGGAAGTCCATGGTGTCCCTCAAATATGAGGGTAAGGAAGTCACATAGTTCATTAGAAAAATATCCACAAATCTGGATGTAGATTCTAGTAATGATCCAATAGAGCGGACTATTGGTCGTCCTGGTGGATTATTGATTGCTTTATGTACTTTCGGTAGAAAGTAGATCGTTGCTGTTATGGTCTGTTGGTCTATTTTCAAGTATAGGTATTCCTCGAGATCGATTAGGCCATTTTCTTTCCATCCTAATAACATCTGATGGTATTCCTTGGTCCAGAGCTCTATTGGGTTGTCCACAAGTTTTTCATAGTGGTCTTCATTCCCCAGTTGTCTGCTTGCTTCAGCTATATAGTCACTCATGTTCTGGAACACAATGTTACCGCCTTTGTCAGAGGCCTTAATAATGATCTCGGGGTCTTCTCTTAGTTCCTTAAGTGCTTTGTACTCTCCTGCCGTTAAATTCCATGTTTTCTTGTTGTTTAACTTTTTATTTATGGAATTTGTAGATATTTTATTGGTTTCTTCCACCATGATTTCGTGAAATAAGTAAATTTTGTTCCCAGGCGGGAGTTGAGGACAAAATGTGGATTGTTTTTTAAAACCACTGTCGCCCCTCTGTTTGTAATCATCCCTAGTCTGTAGCACAATTCTTTGTCAGATTCCACGGTCTGTTGATGTCTCCCAGTTACAGACTCTTCTCCTTCTTCCAGGGATGTCAGTGTTCTTAACGCTGATAGAGCTTTCTGTGTAATGGGCGATATTTCTTGATTATCAGTTGTTGGACAGTTGGATCTATGTGTCTTTTCGGCGAAGTATTTTTTAAGCTTGATTTTTCGGCAAAATTTGTAGAGATCGATGCGTACATTTGGTATATCAATGTCTTTTTTGGGACAGAAGGTCAATCCTTTGTTGAGCAGTTGAATTTGGGTATCACTTAGTATTTTGTTGGAGATATTAATTACTAAGTTATTTTTGGTGAGGCTTTTTCTTGATTTTACTTTTGCTTTCCTCTTCCATTCTTTGGTTTTATTCCGTCTACTGCTCCTGGTGGTGTTTTGGTTTGCCCTCTTCCCCACGTTGTCCCTCTTCCTCTTCCTCTTTGCCGCGTTATCTGCGCCAAGCGCATTTCCCCGAAAAAATCCAGGTGTGTTGCACTTGTCTCTTCGTCAGCAGAACTTAGATCAGAACTGTCCACTGTTTCTGATGTTTAATTTCCTGCACATTTATCAATCACAGCCCTATTCCTATACATGTCATACTTTCTAGCGAACGTATATATGCGCCCACTGGCATAGTCGATTCTATCTCTGTTGAATTTATTTGCTTTTCTTTTTTCAACATCCGCTTCGTTTTTATTAATTTTCTTCTCCATGCTTTCAATCAGTTCTTTATTTTCTTCCGTTATTTGATACTGGGCCAATTCCTGTTCTAGGTCTTTAATCACACTTGTTAGTTTTTCCAGTTTCCTTTCTGCATGTATTATTAGTGTTCTCATGCGCTTAAATGAACACTCATTTGTGTCCAACTGCCATTGCTTGATCAGATCCACATCCAAATCGTTGAGCGTGGGCATAATTAAGATTCTGAGTCCTCTCGGCACCCTCTTAAATTCGATGTATTTTTCTAATATTGTTTTTTCCCACCATTTATTCACCTCTAGGATGCGATTCTGTTGTAGTTCCCTTGAAACACATGCAATTGTTCTCTTTTTTCTTTCTCCAGATGTTCCCTGGTGTTAGCACTAGTTGAAGGTGCAACATCGTCATTAAGCAATTCGCTCGCTCTTTGCATTCGATTCCTGCTTTTATCAGCCATGTTTGTTTTCGAGGTTCAGTTATTTCTTACTTTTGTTCTATTTTGCTATGGTGTGTTTCACTTATTTATTGGGTGATCCTCGGTCTGAATCCAGACTCATAAGACCCCTTTCTTTGCTGCTCTTGCTGTTATATTATATTTTAGCAGATTCGAAGATATGCTTGCGGGGATGTTTAAGGCTATTATGTCAAGGTTTCGTCTTCACTTTTTTACTTTATCCCCTTGAGAATTCCCTGAGTGCAGTTGTCAGTACGGGAGTTGAGAAATGATTTCTGGGCGTTCTTAGGTGTCCTCTTGTTAATCCCTCCTTTGGCACAGCTCAGAATGCAGTGGCTTTCTCGGAGCGGGTTTCAGCGTGTGTTTGTTTCCCTAATGCCGCCTACGCCGCGTTTCAGGCTACGAACTACAACTCTTCCCTCCACCCCTTTACTCACCACTGGAACTTCGCCAGCCGCCGCGTTGTTTTTTCCCGAGTCTTCTCAGCGCGGTGACAACGTTGTTACAAGCAGAGGCGTCGGCTGGAATTTCGGCAATTCTCCCAACATACGGCTGCAATTGACCACGCCGCTTCGCCTCACTCTTCGAGTGCCCGTGATGTGTAGTGCAGCCACTGCACCATATAGACCTGGAATTCCTTCGCGTTCCGTATGAGATTCTTTCCACGGCAAAAGTCACGGCACCACAGCAAGGTAATAATTTTAAAGATGATTTATTTTACACACCATAGTGCAAAAGAACAAAACAGGACGGTCTACGCGTTTCGGCTACCACTAGCCTTCTACTGGACCATAAAGTCTCTCGCGTCTAGACTGTATTTCTAAAGTGCTTAGTGCTTAACCCCTTGTTTCTGTTTACTATTTCTGAACAACTAGACTGCTGATCCTCTTTAACAGACATGGGTTGATTCGTCCACCATTTTGACATTATTTGTAAAGTACATTCAGTGTCAAAGAAAAGTGCAAGTGCAGGATTAAAAGTTCATAAATATACATTTAAAACACAAAGTCGACATTTCATTTGATGTTAAAAACCCCTTAGTGGCTGGATAATTTTTGGTTCCATCATTTTTCTAATCCATGTCCCGATATTTGTTCAGTGCACTTGGGGTAACCTTTTCAATTATACACATATGGCCTACATCAAAGTTCACTATAGTTTGCATTTCATCAATTCATGTAGTTATTAATAATTCTATCAATTTATTAAGATCTATAAGATGTAAAGTACAGCTTAAGATCAGGGTAATTTTTAAAAACTTCATTGATTTTGCCTTCTGTTTATAATTAATCAGTAAGATATATATATATATATATATATATATATATATATATATATATATATATATATATATATATATTCTTCAGCCGCCAGTAGGTAGTTATAGTTGGGGTGTAGTTTTCATAGGAAGAGCATTTTTTCATTTGTCAATAACTTTGGCGTCATTTAACGAATCCTCGCGAAATTCTCAAAAATAGTATGATGCACACTCCAGCTGCTGTCTTGAAAGTTTCGGGGTGATCTGTCAAACAGGGACAGAGAAAGAGGGTGGGTCCCCAAAACGCGTTTTCCCCATGTTAATGCCCATAGAGATTTTAGACAAGACTACAGCCCGAACTGCTGAACGGAATTGCATCAAATTTGGCAGAATGATAGCTGTTGGTCCAGAAATCGACCTTTTTGTAAATTGGCTTAAATCCGTTCAGTAGTTTTTTAAATATTAAGGAAAATCCAAGTTTGTATATGTAGGGACGAGAAGGCTCCATGAACCTTCCTGAACTCATGCTGAGATCTGATTGGCTGCCAACACTTCAAACCAGGAAGTGTTGGCAGCCATCTTGGGACACTGCTTGAGCAGAGTTCCAGAAAAAACGTAATCAAAAATGAAAAGGAAGCAGGGTAGCAATACCCTAACCCCCTAGGCCTCTTGGGGCAAAATAACTTTAAAAAAAAATAAAAAACAATTGATGGGAGTCGCGCTGGATCCGTGGCTCCCTCCGAAAAGAAAGAAAAAAAAATAAGCACGGGCTTCCGTGCTTCTTTACTTATCGGCCCCCGCGTGGGCCATGTCACGGGGGCATTTGTATTTAAAGGAGGAAGGGGCGCACAGCCCCCACCCCCCACCTCCAGGGCTTATAAATGCCCGCGGACCACCAGCTCCCCGGGGCTTATGTATTGTCATGGGGGGCCTCCCGGTCCACCCCCGGGCCCCCAGAGACCACCACCTCCCCGGGGCTATAATCAATTTGTAATGGGGGGGCCTCAGGGACCACCACCTTCTTGGGTTCAACTTCTTTATAAAAAATGGAAGGGGGGCCACGAGGCCCCTCTCCCTGGCCATTCTCGGCCCCGGAGACCGCCACCTCCCTAGGGTAGGTCCTACAAACAAAGGAGGGGGGTGCGCGGCCCTCCTCCTGGAGCCATAGATGACCCTGGGGACCACCACCCCCAGAGCCGGCTCCTGCGTATTTCCTGAGGAGCCCACCCTCAGGACATAGCTGTTTGCTGTGGCTTGACGGAAGCTATAACACTCCCGTCAAGTCTCAGTAAACGCTCTGCATCCAGCAAGCGAGAGCTCAGAAATGCTTGCTGGAAGCAGAGCAGAATTGAGTCAGACACAGGGAGCTGTAGGTTTAGCATCTCCCTATGTCTGAAAGCAATGCCGGCTCCCGCAGGAGGCGGGGAGCCGGCAGGGACTGCGGGGACATTCAGGCTCCCCCTGCAGTCCAAGTGGAGACTGGGTACACTGGGGTCACCCAGCAGACATGGCCGGACCCTTGGGGATGAAGTCCCCAGGGCTGAAATCATCCCCGGGAGGGGTGCCACAAGGCCGCCCTCCTCTTTTTGAAAAAATGCCGGGCCCCAAGGGATGGGGTCCCCGGGTCTGAAATCGGGAAGGGGGGGTGCCTCCCCATTTTTGCCAATATATAAAAACAAAACAAACAAAAAACGGCTGGGCCCTAGGGAAAAGGGTACCCTGGGGCTGAACTCGGTCATTGAAGAAAGGCCTGGCCCCTGAAATAAAAATAAGAAAAGGCCGGCCCCTGGGAGTTGAGAGGGGGGGGGGGAAGGGGTTAGTCGCCGGACGCCCTGCCCCCTTTTCTCTGGTTTTCTGGAAGTGAAACCTGAGCCGAACTATAACGTCATTGTAACCTTTGGTTTTTTTCAGTGTGTGTATGTATATATGTATATATATATATATATATATGTGTGTGTGTGTATATATATGCGTATATATATGAATAAAATCTTAATTTAGTAATGCTATATGGTAGCTAGTTTAATAAGTAAAAAATAGCACTGGGCCCTATTCCCAAACATCCAAATTAATGAGCAGCAGGTTCAGGGAGGACTACCTCAGGCTGGACACTTCGGATAGACAAGTAGGAGGATAGTCCTGCAGTGCAGTTTGGATGATGTGTAGTGTTTTAAAGTCATTTCAGTCTATGGGGAATGTAGAGCTTTCCTGGCCAGGTGTCATGTAGTTATGCCGTTGGATGCCAAATATTGAGTGACCGCATGATTCTGTGTCCTTTGGACTTTCGGAATGTCCTTATTCTGCTCTACATAGTACAAGGCATTAAAATATACTGGTCAAGTGACGGTAACTGCGAGCACCACGTTAGTTTTATGGCGGTGGTGTAACAGAAGAACACAATCTTGTTAGTGTAATAGCATAGAAAAACTTTTTATATAGCACTTTATACCACTTTTTGACGTTTCTAAGCACTGTAATTAACTGATGCTACTATTATCCAATGTAATAGTACTGAGTCTGCTCATCTCGCAATGGTGGAATGGTGAGTCTGCCTTGCTACGATTGAATGTTATTATCTAAAGACTACAACAAATATCAGCGGTGAACACTTAAATCACTGAGCCATCTTGCCAGCTGACAGTATAGATGAAATTGTGTTCAAAGCCCAGTACCTTCGAGGTCTGATTTATTTTTTACGTTCCTAGCGTAACAAATGCTGCGAAGACAGAAAAAGTAACCTATCCCAGACCAGGTGTTTCCTTTACCATGTGCATGCGCTGCTTTCATGCTCATACGAGTTAAACCAGGTGCAGTGGTACAAGTTAGTAGTCTATGATGCCACACACTACTTTAGCATAATTACCCTGATGGATCTGCTTCAAGAATGTTGTTTAAAAGGGATCTGTCAACAGTATTTGAGAAAGGACTCTGTGACCCTTGATTGGCACACCACTACCCAGTCACCTATTTTCTATAGCCAAAACACAGTCCTGGGTAACTTAAAAACACCTCAACCTGCCCCCAACAGATGGGAGTAAAGACATATGCTCACTTCATCCTTAGATTCAGATCATCAAAATTGTGGTAGCACACCATTAGTTGATCCTACTGTAGAAACACATGTAAGTTGACTCTTTATGCCTTCTTTTTTTTATTTTTATTACATGTGTAGTCCAGAAACGTTACTTGCGCAGTCAACACGTGTTTCTTTCGTGTTAAACTTTTTCAACGCTGTGTGTTTAATGGTGCATCTTGGAGAAGAATGCACTTGGATTGGAGCCTTTGTGGTAGTGAATCTGGTAGAAAAAAAGAAGTACCCAGACCATGCATTGGTAAAGCCAATAGGTCTCACTCATAAGAGCTATTGGCTTTGGCAATGTTTTGGAGCCATGCTGTACATTAATGTGGATGCTTTGCAGTGTGGCAAAAACTAATTAAAAAAAACACTGAAGAAGCCTGGGCTAATGCACTTTTTATTTTTTTGCATTAGTGGTGGATGCTTCATAGTCTTTATTTTTTTTGTTGTATTCTTTTTAACCATGCTGCACAGTAGCCACACTGCTATACAGCATGACCACAAATCATTGCCAAAGTTGGCAATGCCCTTGCTGTATAGAATGAACAAAAGGCAATGGCAGAGCCAATAGTCTCAAAGGTGAGACCTGTTGGCGTTGCCAATGCTTGTTAAGTCTCGGCACAACACCCCTGTGATTCGGAGCAAATCATTTGATCTCGCCAATGCGTGAAAATTTAAAAAAAAATGTCATTTGGCAAAAAATTCTATCACATAAAAAAAGCAATTGTGCCAATGTCCATGTCTTAATGAAGATACTTTCGGAAGCAGATAGCATCTGTTGTCACAATAAACATCCATTTCAAAGGATAAAAAGGCGTCTTTGAAGTGTGTGTGGCTTAGTAAATCATAGCTGCAAAAGGTAAGATGTTCAACAAGGACGACCAGGAAGACAAAAAAATAAAAGTAATACCTCAATCCGAGCGCAATCGGCAGAAGGTCCGCAATCAAGCTAAAGCAATCAGTACTTGGTCCATGCTTCATCCGAAAGTAGAGGAAGTGAAGCCAGCACATGCTGGACAATGAGGCCAACAAATGGTAAGCAGTGAGCAGGCTGTTAGCCCTTTGTTGTATGCAATATCATTCGCAAATGAGAACGCATGAAGTGCATGTGCCGTAGCAGGCGAGACCTAAAAATGTGTAGTAGGATGAGCGATAAGAAAGGCACTCCGAATTGTAAACTGTTACGAGATAAATACTAGGGTTTTAACGTTTTACAGTACTGTACGTATTGTTAAAGTGATTTCTAATTCTAGTCCTCATATTAGTAAGTCTTAGCCTCAAGACACATGGTCCAAACGGCAATTCATCACAGGGGTCTCCCTTGTGAGTTATATGAGGTAAAGAATATGGCACTGGTGTGATTTTACAGTGGTGTCAGCTATTCTAAGATTCATTCCTCGATGGTGCCTAGAAGCACAAAGATGTAACCAAGACTAAGACTTTTCTAAACAAATAAAAGGTTTACATGAACCTCTTGTATAAGTATGCTTTATTAATCATTAGAAATAAAAGGCTTTCCCTCGACATTTGAAGTCTTGCTAGTCCTAGTTTTGTGTGCAGTCCTTTTCCTGCCTCATTTTGAATGTAGTATACGTGGTGACTGGATTTCTGTTTCACACACAGGATTATTCTAATCCTTTCTGGCCTCAAAACTTGAAAGTCCAGGTTCAAGAAGTATGTTCTTGGTATTGCTGAGAGCACCATGACTGTATGTATGCTTTTCATTAGCCCTTCATAATCACTGGATGAGCCAGTAAGAGTAATGTATGAAGCTACGTCCTGGCCCTGTTATATTACTGTTTGTGGACCGGAGTGAAACAACCCACTCATCTAGGATATACATACAGGGGCGTAAAACGGCATTGGGGGAACAGTCACCGCCTCCTGCTGCATATCTGCACATGAGGTTACAAGTACCGCATGTGTGTTTTTGCATTTAAAGCACACATTTTTGTTTTATTTTATAATGAATTTGATTTGCTTTAAGTGTTACTTTATGGGGGCCACCGATGAGCTGAAGCAGCAGTCTGTTCTAAAAAACCCGTTCTCCCTTTCCGTCATCCTCCTCTCCCAATTTAGCCTTTTACAGTCGCGCTACTGTTTTTTGTAAGGATAGCCTTTGGGAATGCTGTAGCGTGCTATTCAGATACGTCAACGACTGTTGCAGGTAATATTTAAAATGGACTGTGGTGCGTGAAGTGGAATAACTGGCTTTGTAATTGGTTGAACTGTTACCATCATGCTTCAGGAGTGTTTGTTCACCCTATTTATTAACAGCATTTACTGTTGTCATGGTTTGTCACTGATGGAAAAACCCATCTGGCTTTCATAAAAATCCTTTTATTCAGGTAGTGCCTAGACTGAGGCATTACAGTTCATTCAGCTAGTATCTGTCATCTATGACTTGTTCCATTACAATGAAGAATTCCATGGTCCCCCTTGTGTCTGGAACGAAAATGTTTTAGAGGAGCAGGGTAAATAAAAAGACCTGAACATGTTTCTTAAGAAATACTTATTATTACAGAATATAAGACATCAAAGACCGCACACAAAGCGTTAAAGTAGCAAACAAAAAAAATCATGAATAGGATTTTTTTTTTCTTTCTGTCCATCCAACTGCTGTCATCTTGTCATCAACTCTTAAGAAGACAGTTTGAAACAAATCATTTGTTTAATCACAGGGGACGGAAATTATTACAATACTCCATGGTCCAGATATTTATTGGATGTGATTCAAGCTCATGAAATAGGCACCATCAGGAAACATAAATTAATAAGATTGGCCTTTAAAGTGGCGTTTAAAACTAAACCGTAATGATCGGTCCCATGGAAGAGAAAATTGAGCTGGCAAAAATAGATTGTTAAACTTTATCATGGAATCTTACAACTCCCTGCATGCCCAATATTATCTATCGGAAGTAGTACATGAATCAATATGACAAAAATTACTCTGAATGTAATTCATTCTTTTTCCAATAAATGAATTCAGCCTTTTTTGGTGTGCTCAACATTCATAAATCCAAGATGTAAGGCTTGTGTTTACAAGCACCTTCTATGCTGTTTTCCTACAGTCAAGCTGAACCGACAAATTTACATTTAGCAGGTAATTGTTAGAGCAAAATTACATGTAATGATGCATTAAGAAATTGTTTCAACACAAATACATCTTAGCCTTTGCTGTTTCCAAAATTTCTTCAAACTGTTTTTTAAAACTTTTTCAAATATTCTAATTCTCGGACTTGATTTTAGCCGACTAAAAGCTAAATCTTAAAGTGTATTTTTAAATTATTTTTAGTGAATTAATTGGTATGTAATTGATTGTTGTAGCCTTCGTAATTTTTTTTTTAAATTACCAGTATTTTGTAATGATTTTATTTACTTAAAA
The DNA here is from genome assembly GCA_963921515.1 of Calotriton arnoldi. Lineage (NCBI taxonomy): Eukaryota > Metazoa > Chordata > Amphibia > Caudata > Salamandridae > Calotriton > Calotriton arnoldi. Next base: position 1,447,595 of record CAWUFW010002856.1, on the reverse strand, counting down.
ACAATAAATGAATTACTTTAAGCAGTAGGACTTTGGATGATTCTGGGACTTGTAATCTTAAAAGTACTATTACAAGTACATGATTAAAAGCCTTAGCTTGCAAAGTACATTTGGCCAGAAAAGCCAGGACACACTGAAAGTGTCACACAAGACTGTACCTTGCCCTAGGTCCCTTACTGCACATCCTCCAATACCAACTAATACACACAGCCATGTACCCTCAAATTGATATCCTATATTGCTCCCAAGAGTCATATTCAATTTTGTTCTTGTGTGGCGAGTCCCCTGAGGTTCATCATTGGTATCCTATTTGGGTACATCACCTTGTCCTCAATGTTTTGCTCATTACCTCTCGGTCTCCAGCCACACATCAAATTGCCTCCTGTATTGCACATGCTTATGTATGATTATTGATCTGCGTGTGATAAATCCTGGATGCTTGTTTGACTTGAAAATGTGTTTCTGTTATTTTTTTGTTTTGTTTTGAATATGTGTACCAGTAAGTGTTTGGCTTTTTGTTCTTTGACTTAAGGGTCTGCTCTAATTGGTCACTATTGTTTTGATTGTCCAAAAAGTTGACAAGGAAAAGAAATGAGCAAATGGAAATGTGTATTCATGTATAATTACACTTATGAACGCTGTTCATCCGCTCAAGCATCATAATCCCGGCACCTGATATAACTCCGTAAAAAAATTATTGTCCAGAGATTTTCATTTTTGATTTGTGTTTTTGCATCATTAGAGAAGTAATTTTGCTTGGGTAGACATTGCTGATCCGGGCTGTATTTTTCTGGACGACATTTTTAAAAATGACAGATGTTTTGCAGTGATGATGTAATATTTCAGGAACCATGAGACCTATGTACTTCATTTTGGTGTCAAAACATAGGTTTTGGGGTTCAAGTAGTCTTATAGAGACAGAAAATAATTCCTCAGAGCAACCCTTCAGCTATTTTCCAAAATTGCGGCAATAATAGAGTAAGAAGAGGCTTTAATAGAAATATAGAAATAAAACAAATAATAATGGTTTTTAATCCTTTTATGTATGCACCAAACAATGTTTATGATCTGAATATGAAAAAAAAATGTTTATCACTCCTGTTTTAGACACATTTTCATAGTTCACTTTATTTGTTTTGGTAGTTTCTCATGGTACATTTTCAGAATGTTGAACATTTGAGAAAAGCATATTGACAGGGATATCTTTTTGTAGCACAGGTTTTACACGTACCTGTATGTTCTGTGGGTAGAGGCTGTAGAAATTTTGTAGGTTTTAGCACTCCAATATCTACCCAACCGAATTCACACAGATCTTTCTCTACATATGCATGATCCAAAACATTTACACATCTTCTGATCAAGTAGAACGCTCTGTTAATGTGTCTGCGTAAAGAATATGACTTCGGTGGAAGGTCATTTAGCGAGACTGATCTCTTGAACTCACTGTACCGAAGAACCTCAATTGTGTAACGGTCACAACTCGTTTTCCACACACGCACAAGGTATTTTTCTACATCTTTAAAGTCGCATTCTTCTGTCTCAGCAAATCCTTTTAGAAACTTCACAGTCCGCTGTTAAAGCTCCAAGCTTTGTTCCAATTATGCTCAGTGTGTCATCATGCCTTGATAAGAACACTGGGCATCTCTGGGTCAAGTTTCTTGTACAGAATATGAAGTAGGATTAAGTGTCTTTTCTCGCCTGTTCCATAACGTATCCATAACTCTGACAATCCTTGACTTATGAACATTGCAACAAATCTAAGCATCAGCAATGCTTTGGCGAGTTATCATCTCCAAGTTCATTGTGTTCAATGTTGATGACCTGAATTTATCAAGTTGCACAGGTATAGGTGTCGAATTTTTGATGCAGGTAAGGTCAACTGTTCCACGTGTAGACCTTTGTCTGATTCTCTCACATTCTTTGACAGTTCAAGATAACTGTCAAAGACCATGTGCAGTTCTTGCAAGGTGCACACTGACTTTGATATCTAGCTCCGAAGTTTTTAATGGAAGAAATCTTGACCATTTGTAGTTGTGACATATAGTCCACACAACAGCAGTTTTCAATGACACCTTTTCGAATTGAAATTCTTCAGGTGAAAGTTTTTTCAAGCTCTTGTACGAGTTTGTGCTTCACTGGTTTGGTTGCTGCATCCCCATCAAATAATGCGTGTGTTGGAAGAAGATCATGCGACAGAATGTCCTTGATAAATTCACCCCTTTCTTTTGCTACTTCCGTCTTGCTTGCAAAAGTTGTTCTTTGTAACCTATTTTGTAGTGGCTGGTTGGATGAAGCTCTTACTATCGCAGTTAAAGCGTGGAAATTTACCTTTAGTGATTATGTCAAACATCTTTTTCTTTTTCAATGCAAATCTCTACTGGTTCAGTTCTGCGTATAGTTTCGATCCATGTTCCAGGACATCTAGTAGACGTGTCTTTATATCGTTAGCCACATATTGTTTGTCACAAAGTTGTGTAATCGCACAGGCTCAGTCATTTCAAAGGAGTTTACTTGCTGCTGCATGAACTAAAGAAGGCTGTCAACATGTTTATTAAAATGTTCCCCTCTCTTTCCCACATGTTCATGGTGAGGAACAGTTTCACATTGGCCCATTCATTTTAAATTTGTCATCCCTTTGAAAACATTGCAAATAGACAGGACAGGACTTCATGATAAACTAGCTGCCATTGAGCAATATATTCACTTTTATATGTCTGACCAACAATTCACATGGAGCTTTTCTGTGATCCGAGTTGTCTGTACCAGTTTCATATTTGGAGCCACAGCATTAAATCTTCCCTCTCTGTCTTTCACCACAAAATGTCTTTGGATGAATTTTCTGTAGAGGTATGGTTTTTCCACCTCTAGCTTCTTCACTCTTTCAAAATACCAGTACCCATATCTCAGGTAGTTTAGGCAATCATCGAATTTGCGAAGCACATTAATCAGTGACTTAACAGTCCTCACGTGCAGCTCTTAATCACCTTCCATATCAGCATGTACCAGGTTTTTCACTAGAGCCATCATATGTAAAAAGTTTCCACAGTACTAGCAAAGTTCTGACTTTTCTACACATTCTTTGACAAACTCTACGAACTTGGTTTTCAATTTTGAACTGTGTATTGAACATTGCTTGGCTCTTCATTATGTCTTTTGAATGAAGTGCACCCTGTGCCTTGTTCACTTCTGAGATACGATCTGCAAAACCAAATTTGCCATTCTTGTTCCAAAAAACATTCCAACGCAATGTTTCTATGGCCTCAGATATGATGAGCATACCTTGTAACGAACGAACACAATGAGTTCCGCTCAATACAGACTGGACAGTTTTGCTTCCAAAGATTTCTGCCTCAATAAGTGCATCATATATGCCACATCCACTAAGATAACTTCTTGCACACCGCAACGCATCATTGGATAAAGATCATCAAATTCTACTGGATTGCTCATAAAAATGTCAGCTACAATACAGAAAACACCTTCATCACAGAAAATTGGTAGGATAGGCTGGTCATCAAGCTGAGCACACACATTTTTGAATTTTTTTAGAGCTGTGTATACTGTTGTGTAGTTTGCGACTTTAGATGGTATTGTTCGTAAAATCCCAACCTTCTTCAGTGGGATTGTAATTTGGGAGATCAGAGCATGAATTCGAGCCCGCGCAGGAACTGGCTTTTCTTCATCCTTCAGTCCGCTCTGAATAAGCGATATGATAAATTCTGTTAAATCAGCTTTGCGGACCGAAGCATTGGGTAGAAGATCCATGTCCTTAGCCATTTTGAAACTTTCTGGTAGACTGGGACGTGTTGATGGCTTGTTGTGATTTTGCACACGTTGGCAAGGCAGTTGGGTTATAAGTTCGCAGCTTCATTTACTCATGCCAACAGCTGGCACTACGTGTTTTCCAGCAGCTACTTCATTGGTACAGTCTTGAAAAAGCACCATGGCAGCATCGTGTACTGGATGTTCCAGACAAAGAAGAGCTGTCTCCAAAATCAAAATTATCAAGAATAGAAATTGTAAATCCTTTCCTGGTAAAGTGACTTGGAAGTGGTGTGCTGTTGGATTCACAAGATTTTACAGCATGAGCTGCTAACAAGCTCCTGCTCCGTATTATGTCATTATAACTTGTTAATACACCAATCCTATTCATTGAAGTGATTAGCTCTCTACGTTTGCACTTGTCATAGATTGCGTGGGCAATCATCATGTGTAGCGGAGTTTTCTTTTTGCTGTGATGTAATTCATAAAACACGATTTGTAAAAGACCGTACATTTGTACAGCATAAGCCTGTCGGTTCATGAGATTGTCTTCCACTTCTTCGCTCATATCTTCAAAGCCATCATCAATGTTGTTGACTTCTGTTCCGAACTCAAGAACTTTGGTTGGTAACAGTTGCTAATATTAAACAATGATGTAAAAAATGTTAAGACCACATCAGGCATTCTTGTTGACTCCCATGATTTGCAGAGCTCTGGGGTATCACAAAATGTGTCATCAAGTCCAAAATCTAAATCTTTCAGGACATTTCTTAAAATGTTTCCTGCTCATTTTACTGCATCTTGTGATCTAATTTTGGCAGCAAGAACTTCAGTAGTCAAATCAGCTGAGAACACCATAAGTGGCTCATTCTTTTTGTTAGACTGACGAAAACGAATTCTATCATTGTACATTCTCACCAGAAAAACTTAATTTCATTATTATGAATAAATACAGTTCCATCAATGTTGACCATATATTTCTTTGATCTCACGGAGTGTGAACCCGTAGCAAGCACTCGAGTTGCTGTTAAACATCATTTGCTTTTTCAAAGAGTACAAACTTAACTGAAGGCTATGTTGCTGCTGGGATCTCATTGTACATGCATATTTTTGAATATATGCACTCGTGCAGTTCGGGTGGGCATACAAATCCGCTGCAAATTTACTCACCTCGCTGTTTAGATCAGCTACTTGGCTGAAAACTTCATTTTATCTTGGATGAAACTAGCTGCAGATAAAAACATGTCTGCCCTTTGAGACTCACATACTCTGTACTTGTTCTTTCATCAGTTTCTTTGGCCCTTGTTCTGGCTAACCCACAGATAACTAATTGAAGATCCTCTGCTTTCTGATCAGTTGTTGGAGGTGGACAAGGGGTAGCCATCGATCTTCTAAGTGGATAGGCATTGGGTTTGGTTGTCATCGCTTTCTCAGAAGACTCGGATTCTTGTTGTGATTCATTGATTTCTGCTATTTTTTGACAGTTTTCCAGGCTTTTTTCCATTGTATACGACTTGTAGCGCTTGTTACAATGATAAAACATTTGATCCTCTTCACCCATCAGTTTCAATCTTTTGTGAACTTTCTTTCCGTATTTCTGCAGCATCTCAAACTGTCTTCTGTCCAGCCGCAGATGGCTTTTCTTTCTGATTAGTTTGGCATATGACACATTTTTCTTTGTTGAAGAGTCCTCAGATTTTGTAGTTAGCAACACTGTCAGGAGGTAAAGATCCTCTGCTACTGTGAAAAGCAGCGAGTCTCCTGGGATTCCCAATGCTGCCCGGCGCAAAGTCACCTTTAATCCACTTTGGATTCACTATCTAAAATAACGAGGCAGGCGCTGGAAGCTGGAAGGCAAGAAAAAGGTTTATTACTCTTAGAGGAGACCACGTCAACTGCTGACGCCAGGATGTCTTCAGGGAGGTGTTCTACTGGCAATGCTTCTGACTCTTCCTTTTATACAGTTTTACACAATGTATTTGTTTCTTTTATCATGGTTACAAGCTTGGAGTCTCCGCCCCGGGCAGGTTGTCACACAAGCCTGACATTGTTTTATCAACATGGTTACACAAGCCCAACATTAACTCTCCTCCCACCCAGGTCAAAAACAGACAATTTAATTGCAGCTGGACCTTGCTTCAGGGTCTAAAAACGAGTGAGACCGGCCAGATCTAAGAGTCCGTTCTGTTGATAAGAACAGGTCCCATTGTTGGCAAAAAAACAGTCTTGCTGTGTGTAGTGCAATAAACCATGTTTGCAAGAGTCTGTTTGGTATTTGTAACCCGTTTGTGCAGGGATGAGAGGAAAGACGAGTTTGAGGCAGCAGGTGATGTTGATGTTTGTCGTGGAAATAGTTTATAGCCCCCAGCACACATATCAGGTTTGGTCAGAGAGTCGGAAGGCTGCTAGAGGACAGGGTGAAATGAAGGTGACCAACAGAGTACAAAATGGCTGTGGTAAATCAGAATGACTGTAGTTTGTGCACGTAGGAACTTTCATCAGACAAGATGGCGCAGAATGTTCATGATTGTGTTTTGTTCTTAACAGTCGCCCCTTTGAACATAACTAGCCATCTTGTCAGTCTATTTCGATCTCCATAATGTCCTGTATTTCTTGTTCATACATTACTCTCATTTTTGTTAACTGAGTGTCCATAGTCTTAGGGCGCAAGGCACTTATGCAAAGAGAACACAAAGGTGGTATACAGTGTACACCCAAACAGCAACCACATATTGCCAATACTGGGACCAAGAGAAACATTGATATTTTCCAACCCCAGTCCTTTAAGATGCCCTAAAGCCAACTTCCAATTGTCCAAGTCTCTGATCCTTGATGAATTTCTGAAGACAGTCTGTGGAGATGTTCGATTGCTTCATAGACAGAGGGTGAATTATCAGGGATGTATATGCAGCAACTGGCACCAATGATGCGACATGCTCCTCCACGATCCGCGAGTACCACGTCCAGGACCATGCGGTTTTGTAGGGCCACCAGACGGACCGCTTGAAGCTCGGCAGTGTTGTTGGTGAGGATGCCAGCTTTGACGTTCAGGGCGGTTTCTACCGCTTGAGACAGATGTCTGATGGCTCGGCTGTTTGCCATCGGACCCCATAGCGGGACGAGCCCTTTTGCTGCGTCAACGAACTGTGATGCGGCAGAGTCTGCTTGATCAGTGTCTTTAGAACGCTTTTCTCGATGATGCTCTGCAGGGGCTGTGTAGGTCGGTGGCAAAACAAAGGCGATGTAGCACGTGCCCCCTGTTTCTTGGGAGCCAGGTGTAGGCTTTGGTTCCACAGACAAAGTACATATTGGGTGATGCAACAAATGCTGGAGAATTGGCAGTGTTCAAAGTCCTTACAATGTTACAAGTGCTGTGACCCACATTCTTAGTCCCACGGCCTTCAATGCATACAAGGCCAGAGACGTTCACCACAGATAGGGCCACAGTCAGTGTTGCCGGAGTTCTTTTCTTCAGGTAGGAAAATGTGGCTCTGACAGGATTATTGAACACTTGTATTTCCACTCGTTCTTTGGAGGGGACATTCATTGGGAATGTCGTATTGGAGGTGTGAGGGCAAAGGGAGCTGCTGTTCTTCCTGTTTGGTTTAGCCAGAACTCGTTGTAGAACTGAGCGATTGTCCCATCGGAAGTGGCATTGTCTTTGTAACTTTCTTGTAGGAGCATCATCCAGGCAAGGCAAGATCCATGAACAGAAAAGGGTGAAGGGATGAAAGGGATGGAATGTTCAGTGGCATGTGGTAGCAGCCACAGACCCAACAGTTAGTGGCATTGGTTGCAAGATTGTGCTGGTGCAGCATCTGTACGAAAGAATTATTCCAGAATTCTTTGCGTCGTTCTCGGAGATGTGGCGGTAGTGATACCAGGTAGTGTTCTTTCTTTGTGATTGGTTGCATGGTTGGTGACAATGTTCTGTATGCAGGTGCATTCTCTTCAATGATCCAGAGTGTGACCATTAGCAGGAGGCAGGTGAGAAATGCAGCTACAAGTGCAATTGTCTTTGTACTGTGCAGTTCAAAAGTCTTGGTGTCTTTGCGGTGGCTTTGCAGGTGTTCCGTTTCTTCCATCATCTTCGAGGAGCTCACCAACTGTTAGGACCACAGACTTTTGTCTGGTGTTTTTCCTGGTAGCGATGTTTGGCTGTGCTACCGATCTGAGACTCTGACTCAGTTAGTGGCCTGGTTGTTGGAGCTCCCCCCTTTTCGTCGATCTTAGGTTGTTCCCTTCCTTGGATGGCACCGTGGGGTCGGGAAATTCAGACAGTTAGAGGGTGTCTTCTTGTGGGTAGCAACTCAGAGCTGGTCGGTCTTTTGCGAGTACTTCCTCTTGCACCTCCACCTCTTCACAGGTTGCCAGCGTTGGAGGGACTTTCTTGCAGTGGTGGGCGTGCAGCCAATTTTTTTTTTTCTTCCACTCGGAGGGCAGTTCGAGTGGTGATCAAGACTTGCCAGGGGCCCGTCCACCTGGGCTCCAGATTCTTCGTTCTTTGGAAGTTGCGAACTAGGATGAAGTCCCCAGGCTTTATCACATGTCCTGGGCCCCTGGATATGTCAGGCAAGGCTTGCTGCACCTGTTGGTGGATAATTGTTAGCTCGTTTGTCAATTTATGCAGATAGTCTGACATTAATATGTTCGGGACATCGTTAATGGAGGTGGGTCTTGGTGCCGCCCAAATGTTCATAGGCCTGCCGAAGACCACTTCATACGGGGTCAGTCTGTGTTTGGTCGGGGTGGAGCGCATTGATAGCAATGCCAATGGAAGGGCGTCGGGCCATTTCAACCCGGTTGTGGCAACTATTTTGGCTAGCTTTAGTTTCAATGTTGCATTGGGTCTCTCTACCAGGCCCGCTGATTGGGGGTGGAAGACTGCATGGAATTTTTGTTTTACCCCCAACCCTTTCAGTATGTTCTGTATCACTTCGGCTACGAAGTGTGGGCCGTTGTCGCTCCATAAAATTCTGCAAAGGCCGTACCGGGGAAGAATTCTTTCAACAATACTTTTGCAGTGGCTATGGCAGTATTGTCGCGGGTGGGATATGCCTCCACCCATTTGCTAAAAGCGCACACAACCACCAGGACATATTTTAGACCATGGCATCTCTCTAGTTGGATGTAATCCATTTGAAGGACTTCAAAGGGGTGATCAGGGACTCCAAACCCTCCCCGTGGTACTACTGTCCCTTTCCCTGGGTTGTGTTGTAGGCATACTATACATTGTTGTACTAGGCGCTTTGCAGATTCTGTTATCTTGACATTATGCCATACTCTTGTGATTAGTTCAATCATGGGGGTGGAGCCTATGTGTGCTGGTAAATGTGCCATGGTCAATATGGGGATGAGGTAGGCATTGGGTAACAGCCATTTATTTCCGTCTTTAGTTCTCCAGCAATTTTCCTCGTCTTTTAGTCCCACCTTTTCCCACTCGGTCAATTCGTCTTGTGTGCCTGTAGTCTGTATGTCCCTTACAGTGGTCCTAGCATCAGTCCATTGTTCAGCTTGTGACCTGGTCACATACATTCGTGTCATGGTTCTGTCTTCTGCTGTGGCTCGGGCAGTAACGTCTGCTAGCGCATTTCCCTGTCCAATGAGATCTGTCACTTTCCTATGTGCTTGGCATTTTATCACTGCTAGCTTTTTGGGGAGGAGGACTGCTTCCGTCAAGGCGGAGACTAAATCTCCATGCAGGATGGGTGTACCGTGTGAAGTCAGGAACCCTCTTTCTTTCCATAGAATCCCGAAATGGTGAACCACCCCGAAGGCGTATTGGCTGTCGGTGTATATGTTAACTGTCGTGCCAGCTGCTAAAATACATGCTCGTGTGAGGGATATGAGTTCTGCTGCCTGGGCGGAACGTTGGGCAATACGGGCTGTTTCTAGAATGGTTCGGGCTGTGGTGACAGCGTATGCAGCTGAGGTGGTGCCGTCGGGGAGTTTGATGCACGAACCATCCACCCATAGTTCTCCATCTGGCTCTAGAAAGGCGGTGTCTCTGAGGTCTACTCTACTTTTTGTTTGTTCATCGGTTAGTGTCACACAGTCGTGTAGTGGAGCCACGTTAGAATCGTTCTCGGTGACGGGTAACAGTGTGGCTGGATTGAGGGTGGTGCATCGCTTTAGGGTAATGTGCGGTGCTAGCAGGGTCAACTCATATCCTGTCAGTCGGGCGCTAGTCAAGTGTTGGGTTTTGGTCTGGTTCAGTAGTGTGTCGACTGCATGGGGTACTAAAACAGTGACTGGATTGGAGAGCACTATTCCTTCGCTCTGGCGTATTGATACCGCTGCAGCTGCCACAGCGCGCAGGCACGCTGGCAGTGCTCTGGCTACTGGATCGAGGGTGGCAGAAAAATATGCACAAGGGCGTTGTTTGTGACCAATTGATTGTGTTAGGACAGACAATGCACATCCCTCCCTTTTGTGTGTGTAGAGGAAGAATGGTTTGGAGTAGTGGGGCGCTAGGTGGCGCACACGCAAGATGGCCGCCCAAGTGTGAGGCTCCTGCAGCCCGATGAATATATCCGATCATTTATCCTGCTCAATGGCCTCTTAATCGTCCGAAAAGCTGCCAGCCAGAAGATATCACCTCCCGGCAGACTCGCTGAAAATTGTGGGAGAATCGGAGCAGGCTTGCCCCAGAAACGGCGATGACAAATACTGGCCGAGATGTACTGCGGAGTGAAGGGGGTACGTAGAGCGGTGGCCGAGACTAACTGAGGCCGCGGCTGCGCTGGAAGCACCCAGGCCACGAAAACGAGGCGGGAGCGGCGGAGTCGGAACTCGCGCCCTGGAGCTCCATGCAGCGTTCGTGACTACAAGGCACCTGGCGGTGACGGAGCCCGAAGTGCAGCGAATGCGGATGAACTCGGCTGGCAGGGGACGGACAGAAAGCTGAGCGGCGAATCGTGGGCAGCGACCTGCCCGAGGCTGACCGAGAACAGAGGCCTACGCTCAGACCACAGTCTCCGCAGGAAAAACGTGGCACACGGACACTGATCGGGGGCCTTCATCTACCCACGCTGTCCATCTGCAAAGGCAGGCACCGCTGCGCTGCAAGCGGAGGACTACTGCTGGACGCTGATGAGACTGTGCAACCGGGGACCCCTATGAGAGCGAAGCTGTGGGTCCCCGCTACCCGCCTAAAGATCTGGGAGGCTGCGCCTGCCTCGACTGCCATGCTGAGGTGAGAGGGGGAACCTAGCGCTGCCCCGCTGGGAGGTTATACACTGCTTGGCGCCATATTACAGCAGGGGATCGGCCATGTTGTGCTGAGACGAAGAGGGTCGTATGCGTGGAGACTCTACAGACACCCTGGGAGATAGTGGCTAGGGGGACCCCCCCCTCAAAATGCGGCATTGATATTGGAGGAGACATCTGTGGGCGCAATAGATTCCTGCCTCCGAGGTACTGCCACGAGACAGTGTGAACTCCGCACCGTGTGGGTCTGAAGCGGCGCCACCGAGTCACTGAGAAGTGCGATTGCTGTGTGTGGTGTGTCCAGGAGCGACGCCCTGAGGCTGGCCTTGCTGAATTTGCTCTGGTACCATTGGCGGTGCCCCCCCTGCATTGCACTGCCTTGGAGGTGTACGGACCTAAAAACTGAGCGCTGACTGCTGACAGCCGTGGGCCCGGAGGCGCCAACCCCACTAAGACGGCAGACGGGGACACGACTGGCTGCGCCATACATAGGTGCCATAATGGGGAAACCAGACACCAGGCAACCGAAGCTGACATTCGAGACGGCGAAAAAAGTAACCCGAGCCGCCCAGGAAGACCGCGACCCTGAAGGAAGCGGGGAGGCACGGGGAGACACTGCCACACACAATGCGGATGTGCAGAGCATCCTACAAGAGGTCAGGCAGGGGTTTGCCACTATTGTGGACAAAGTTGATCGAATGTCGACACGCATGGATGCCATAGCACACAAACTGGAAGGCCATGAGGACCGTATCAAAGAAACGGAGCGGCGCATTTCGGACACAGAGGACACAACAGCTAAGAACGTCACGCAACTTGCCCACATGGACAAACTCCTAAAACTGATCGCAGCCAAAAACGAAGATTTAGAAGCGCGCAGTAGGCGCAATAACGTACGCGTACTTGGCATTCCAGAATCGACCAACATTGGAAAGATGGAAGAATATGTGGAAAAAATGCTGGTGGCTGCTCTGGGTGCTGAATCCTTCTCAACGCAGTTTATTGTAGAGCGGGCTCACAGATCTCTTGGGCCGCGCCCACCACCGGGTGGCACTCCACGTCCCATAATAGCGAGACTTTTGAATTACAGGGACCGGGATGTGGCCTTGAGCGCAGCGAGGCGCAAGCAGACTCTATCTTATGACGGGAATACTTTTGCCATCTACCCAGACTTCACGCCTACAGTCCAGGAAGAGAGACGGAAATTTATGGACGTCAAAGCCAAATTGAGAAAGGCACAAATTGACTATGCGTTGTTATACCCGGCGCGTCTGAGGGTTACACATCAGGGCCGGCAACGATTCTTTGTCAAACCGCAGCAAGTGGAGGAATTCCTCAAACATATACGGCGCACGAACTGTACTGATGGGGACGTGGCGGCAGCACAAGCCTCTGAGTTGCCTGGGGCGGAGGACGACACACACTGAGACCAACCTCACCGTCATTACAAACTCTCATGCTGATTTATGTCATGTTATTGTTGGGAGGCACCAAAGAACACAAGAGGTAACTGTATGTTGGGCTACATTGAGCCGTATATAATAGACATCGGGCGCCCTCTGCCCTCCGGAACCCGATTGTCTTACCTAGGGGGGTTCCTGGGGGTGAGGGATCACTGTGTAGCCACCTAGGGATGGCCCCCGAAGGGAATTCCCCCGATTTCGTGTACTGCCTGTTACATACAGGGACAACAGGGTTGTTCTTGTCCAGGTTGGGGTCTGCGGGGGGCGGGTGGGTGTCTAGTTCTGGCAAGTTGGGGTTGCTTCAGTGGGTGGGGGAGGGAGTACGAGGGGAATGTTGCGGTTTGTACATGACCTTCACACGACAAGATGACCACACTGACAGTTTAATGTGGGCAGCTGGCAAGTTAGCGTTTGAGCATTCCAATTGGAATAAAACATTATATCATGTTCAGGCACATAGACTGAAATGCATCCCTTGGATGCAGAGCAAGTTGAGGGCAGATATCCAGATGCATGGCTGACACGGATTCCGAGCAACTGAATATTCTTACGTGGAATGTTAGGGGTTTGGGGGACCCGAGGAAGAAGAGACACATATTAGCCTACTTGGACAGGCATAGAGTGCACATAGCTATGTTACAGGAAACACATTTTGCATCTCAGAAACCAAATAACTTTGCCAGCAAATGGGCGGACCACAGAATCTTTTCCTCTTATTCCTCCTATGCGAGGGGAGTGGCCATACTCATAAAGAAGCGGATACCCTTCCGCCTGGCGGGAGCCAACTGGGACTCACAGGGACGATACTGTCTAGCATGGGGGCAACTGGGGACTGTCACAGTGACTTTGGCCTGTTGCTATGGACCGAACGTAGATGCCCCGGAGTTTTACACCACATTGTGGGCTAAAATATTTGACATAGGCTCCAATCACATTATTTGGGGGGGGGGATTTTAATGTCACATACAACCCGCAGTTGGATAGGTCACACCCCGCTCCTCACCACTATACGAAAGCACGTGCGATTATAAAAGACACCATAGCCACCTACCAGTTAATAGATGCCTGGAGACATACACATCCCGCAACACAGGAGGGAACACATTACACAGCACAGGCAGCGTCGTGGGCGCGATTGGACTATTGGCTTCTGTCCCGGGGGCTGGGCCCAGCTATAGCTCGGGTACAGCACTTAGCCAGAACTTACTCAGATCATGCCCCAGTAATACTCACATTATCCTCCTCAGAACTCAACGCACCGCGCAGTCCTTGGCGACTACATGCTCCTATTTTACTAGACACGGTCTTCCAGGAAGAGCTGCGGGAGGAGATATGTTTTTTTTGTTGAGAGGAATAAGGGGTCGGTGGACAATGTAGAAACCATTTGGGAAGCATTCAAAGTTACACTCCGAGGGTTCTGCATCTCCAAGGGATCGGGCGTCCTTAAAGACATAACAAATACACTACACAAGTTAGAAGTAGTGCTTAAGACTCTGGAGGCAAGGTTGGCTGCAGGCCCGGACAACTCCGCTCAAATCAAATTTAGAGAGACGCTTACGGATTATGTGGACACAGCGCAGAGGGAAACGAGATTTCGAGGTAGATTCTGGGTGGCCCGCGCCTACGGAGAGGGAGAGAGGCCTGGTAGGGCGCTAGCGAACACGATTGGGAAGCCTCGCCACTCAAACTATGTATTGGAACTCGAGGACTCGGATGGAGCGATCTACCGAGATACTACCAATATCCTAAATGCCTTTACACGCCACTACGCTAGCCTGTATACCACGAATAGAACAGACGCCCTTGACCTAGAGAGCTATCTGGGGGATGTGACATTAGGCTGGCTAAGCGACGCCCAACGAGAATTTTTATGTGCCCCATTCGAGTTGGACGAGGTCAGGAAGCTATTATGAGCATGCAATCAGGGAAAGCCACGGGCACAGACGGCATCCCTATAGAATTCTACAAAACGTATATAGACCTTATGGCCCCCATCTTGCGCGAGGTGTATGAAGAATCGCTAGAGGTTGGCTGCCTGCCGGCATCCATGAGAGAGGCTCTCATTATCTCGCTCTTGAAGCCGGGGAAGTCGCCTCAACATTGCGATTCCTATAGGCCGCTGTCCCTCCTTAATTGTGATGCCAAAATATTAGCTAAACTTATCGCTAATCGACTGATCCTGTTGCTGGAAAAGCTGATCCTCCCTGATCAGTCTGGATTTGTGCCTGGGAGAGCTACCTCTCATAATCTGAGAACCCTGTTTGCTATTCTGAATAATGTCTCACCCGACCTACCCCTAGCCGCCATTTTCTTGGATGCCACCAAGGCCTTTGATTCAATTGAATGGGACTATATCTTTGGGGTCATGTTGCGGATGGGCTTCCCACCCCTTTTCCTTTCCTGGATTAAATTATTATACCAAGTACCAGTGGCCAAGGTGCTCATGAATGGACACACATCTCATACATTTCAGATCACCAGGGGCACCCGGCAGGGATGCCCGCTGTCCCCTTGATCTTCGCTCTTGCAGTGGAGCCACTGGCAGCGAAACTGCGGCAACACCACAATGACAAGGCCCTACGGTGCAATATGCGGCAAATACTTATATCCCTATACGCCGATGATATCACCCTGTATATCCGAGACCCACAACATAATTTAAATCCAGTACTCCGAGAATTTATTGTTTTTGGGAAACTATCGGGGATTCAGATTAACTGGGGGAAGTCTTGTATTTTCCCTCTGACAACAGCAACAACCCGCTTTCCGTTGGATTATCCATTAGAATGGTGCGAGGAGGAGCTGCGGTACCTGGGAATCCGCGTCACTAGGGACAGAGACGAATTGATGCGCCTAAATTATGGAAACGCAATGACACGCATAACTGACTACGTGACCCGCTGGATTACATTACCCCTCTCCATGGCGGGAAGAGCATCCTTAATTAAAATGGTGATACTTCCCCAATTGCTTTATCTGTTTTTAAACATACCATACTATCCAGGGGCATTCTTCTTTAGAACGCTCAGATCTGAGCTGACGCGACTGGTGTGGGGGGTAAACAACCGAGATTGCAGTGGAACGTGCTCACCAGGCCATACTCCCAGGGGGGTTCGGCATACCAAATTTCGAATTATATTACATTAGCGCACAAGCTCACTATGCATGGTTCTGGGTGAAGCAGCCACGATATATGCCACAGGTTGCGGCGGAACAATGGCTTGCACACCCCATCCCCATAGACGGAGCATTGTACGACATAGCCGGCACTAGGAGTAAGACGCTGACCACTATCAACTGCACCACTAAAGCATGGCAACGCATGGGAGGCATGCTGAACGTCCCCATGCTTTACTCCCCATTATTACCCCTCACTTATCATCCAAGTATGCCTCTCCTCCAAGAAATAATATTCCATAATTTTAGAGAACGCACGCACATTCATACCTGGGGGGATCTATATCAAAACGGCCAATTCCGCACAGCTAACCATGTCTTCCAGGGCTTGCAACAGACTCCACTCGAAGTTTTTTTATATATTCGACTAAGACAGGGAGTCCGGTCTCTTACCCCGGAATTCTCCGCGGAACCACGGGTGCTTGCACCACTACAAATAATGCTCAAAAGCACAACGACAAAACGCCTTGTATCCCTTATATATCGAGCGGTGCATATACAGAGGGAATCGCCGGCCACACTGTCCCGCACAAGATGGAGTGAAGAGCTGGGTCTTGCCCTGACGGATGACCAATGGGAGCATTGTTGCTTGCAAACTGAGCGAGTTTCGGCCAGCAGCAGGCTGCGTATCATACACTATAAATTCCTTCACAGACTGTATTACACCCCAGCCAAAATGCACAGACACCATCTACGAGAATCGGACAGATGTGAAAGATGTAGAGCTCCAGGAGCAGACTTTTTGCACCTGGCTTGGGAGTGCCCCGGGGTACATGAATTCTGGGGGCAAGTCTTTGCCGCTCTAGATCTGATGACGAACACACACATTGAACCAACACCGCTGACGGCCTTGCTGGGCTACGTCCAGCCAATACAGGCGACGCATCGTAAATATGTGGCCCTTGCACTACTCATGGCTAAGAGGCGAGTGGCCTGCAGATGGGGCAGGGGGAGGGCACCCAAATTCAAGGTCTGGCTTGATGACTTGGTGTATTGCCAGGACCAACTCACCACATATGCGGAAATGCTGCCTAGGGCCTCTAGGCCCAGGGATATCTGGGCCCCCTTGACATGTTATCTGCTGCAGCGCCCGAATGAGACCCCAAACACCAGCGCGGCAGCGATTTCCCCTTAAGGAGCACAGAGCGCGCACCACAAATAAAAGGGCCTACCCATGCGAGAGAAAGAGATGCTACCTGAGTAATAGACATAATGCATTCTGGTACGGGTTAGCTTAATACCAACGTAGGCAATGGCACACTAACGCTGTCAGGTAATCATGACCAACATGTCGTACATATTGTATACTGCATAGATGCAATGTCCTCTGCCTAAATGACGTTCTGTAAATACTGTATTATGTCTTGCTGTGCCAAGCGAACTGGAATACTGTACTAATTGCCTGTTAAGATAACATGCTGGAAATGTATCAACTGCTGCATATATGGATGTTTCTTGATATAATGTTTGTTTGAAAAACAATAAAAAAATAAATTAAAAAAAAGAATGGTTTGGAGTAATCTGGGGTTCCTAGGACTGGTGCTGAGCAAAGGGTATTGCGTAGTTCTTTAAAGTCTGTCTGGCATTCGGGGGTCCAGGGGAGAGGTGAGGGGATGTCCTTAGCTAGGAGGGAGAGAAGGGGTTTGACAATGAGGCTAAAGTTCGGTAACCACTGTCTGCAAAACGAGGTGAGGCCTATCAAAGAGCGGACTTGCTTCTGATTTTTGGGGACAGGGGTGTCTAGAATTGTCTGGATCCTGTCAGGCGTGAGTTTTCTCCCTTCTTTTGATAAAAGGTGACCCAAATAGGTCACTTGTGATTTACAGAACTGCAGTTTCTTTCGGGAGACCTTGTGACCATTCTCAGCAAGGAAATGGAGTAGTTTGATGGTGGCGGTGACGGCTATTGGTATGGTGTCTGCTGCTAGAAGGATGTCGTCTACATATTGTATTAGTGCCACTCCATCTGGCAATTGTATGGCGTCCAACTGTCTTTTAAGCGCCTGGCTATAGATACTTGGGCTCTCAGTGTACCCCTGAGGTGCTCTACAAAATCTATACGAACGGGAATTTAGGGTAAATCCAAAAAGATAGCGGCTGTCCTCGTGTATAGGTATGGAAAAGAAGGCGTTCTTGAGGTCGATCACAGTGAAGGTGGTGGCAGTGGAGGGGATTAAAGTCAAAATTGTCGTGATGTCGGAAACTACTGGGTATTGTGGTACTACGATTTTGTTTACCTCCCGCAGGTCAATGATGAAGCGGTAGGCTTTCCCATCTCCCTCTCCCTGTCTCTTTACAATCGGTAGTATGGGACTGTTACAAATGTTGCTCACTACTTCCTCTACCACCCCTGCCTCTACCAAAGAGTGTATGATCTCTGTTAGTGCTTTCTCACCCTCTGGCGATATTTTGTACTGCGGTACCTTCGGTAGGGTTGCGTCCTGTCGTATTGTTACGTGTACTGGGTCAATCATCATTCGTCCTACGTCTGAATCAGCCCTAGCCCATAAGTGTGATGGCAAAGTGTCCAGTAGGGATGTGTCAGTCTCAGAGATGGAAAACATGTGCTGAAAAGGGTTCTCTCTATGGCGTTGGGGGTTGTCATACAGGATGACACGCACTCCGTCTGGTGAGCATCTGATAGTCGCATGGAAGTGTTTCAAAAGGTCGAGGCCCATAATGGCGTCTGGGGTGTTAGATGAGAGGAGGAATGTCGTTTCGACGCCATTGCTGTCAAGATTAAAAGGGATGGGTCGGGACAAAGGGTTGGTGGAGGGCGTACCGTCAAATCCTATTGAGGTCACATGTGAGCCTGACAAGGGTGCCCTTGGAATCAGTCGTTTGGATAGTGCACTACGTGTTGCTCCTGTGTCTACCAAAAATGGCGACCTTGTGCCCAGGACCTCAGCGGTAACATAAGGGCCTTGCTGATCAACGCAGAGCTCGACTGGATCCTTCCCTTGCCCCTGGCTGTCCTATGCAAAGTCGTACGTATTGTCATAATCTGTCTGTTGGTACTGATTCTGTCTGGGATGGTCAAATGCGTTCACTCTTCCTGGCCTTTCCTCGCTTGCTTCACTCGCGTACCCTCTCCCACGTCCTCTTCCTCTCTGTCCACTTGCTATTTCCCTCGCCCTCTGCCCCTAGCAGCTCCTAACAAAGCCGGGCATTGGGATTTCCAGTGTCCATATTTTTTGCAAAATGCACATTGATCCTGTCCTAGGTCTTGGCGTCCTACATATGATGTAGATGGATTGTTCCTAGGTGGCTGTACTCTAGGGGTATTCTGCTGGTTTCCTCCCCTATATTGCTCCCCTCCTGTATTCGCCCCCTGGAGTTGTGCTATCATTACCCTTTCCTTCAAGTCCTTCTTTTTCCTTTCTGTAGCCCTGTCATTTTCGTTTCTCTGATGCTCGTAATACTGGGCCATTTGGAGAATGGCCGTCGGTTTAGATGCTGCCCAACTACTTTCGCTGGCTTGTAGTTTCTGGGATACATCTGGCAGTAATCCTTTGACGTAGTTCTGCACAAATAAGTGGTGTCCGGTTGCGGTGGACATGTCTTGTCCACTGTAATCAGAGAACACAGTTTCAAATCTGGAGAAGTACTCTGAGACGTCCTCTTGTGGTTTCTGGCGGCATGCGGTTACTATGGACCAGTCTATCTTTTTCTCTGGGATCAGCGTTTTCACTTTCTGCACTATTTTGTCAGGGAGGTCTAATATTGCTTTAACTGGTTTTTGACCAGGGTTCCGCTGTTTATCTAGTGTGTCGAGTTGTTCCCAGGTATGACCAAACAGTTCGGTATGGTTTACTTTCTTAACCTGTTTCCACACATCTGCTGGCAAACATAACCCGAAGAACAAGTCTATGTCGGCAAGTGTCATTATTGTTGATCCCAGAGCGGTACCTAGCTCGGCGTAAAGGCGGTGGGGTTCTTTCGTAAATCCGGCAAAGATTTACGGAAGGTCAGGATGTCCTGTCTGTCCCATGGCTGATACACCCAATTGTAGACCACCCTTCCTCTAGCGTCTTGATGGTTTATATCGTCATTAGTCCCTTGTCCTCTAGGAGGTACCCAGTAAGGGGCAGCTTCTTTTATTGGCATCATGCTATCTGTTTTTTCCACTGGGGGTCCTGCTACCTTAGTTGTCCTGTCCCTATCTATCTGTCCTTGTTCTATGAGGTGACGCAATACTTCTAGTGTGGATGAAAATAGTTCTGCAACATCGTTGTCGCCTTCATCTCCGATGTCTACCTTCCTGTAGAGAGCCACTAATCGCTCGGGCCCTACGTTTTGGTACTTCTCTTCATATGCAGTAAGGGTGTGGTAACAGAGACGTACAATAAAGTATCGTTTGCGGTTTTCAACATAGGAGTCGCATATGTCTGTTACGTGTTCTTCTGTTTCTTTCCTATCTATGAGGGTTTTAACTATTTTATCAATGCCTGCTCGCTCATTTTTACTTAATCGCGGGACCCTGGGCGCTCCTATTTCCTTGGTTCCTACCTCTACTACTGCCTCCTTTGATGAGGCATTTGGTGTGGGTGGCTCGGTGGGAGCAGAGGTGGTGGAGACTGAGGCGATCGTGCCATCTCCAGCTATACTTTGGGGGTCCTGGCGTTGTACTACGGGATGAGTAGGGGCATAAGGGGGTGGCATGTATATCATTGGGGGACCTAACAATAAATCATCATCTACCCCCTGTTTTGCTGGTAACTCGGGGTAAAGAGTTAAGGGCGTTCTAACAGGGCATTGACCTGATATTTTTGATTCCTGTTCCTTTTTATCGATTTCCTTTTCTTTTAGTTCTTCTTCTAACTTTTTACAGGCTTGGTAAGCTGATTTTCGCGTTTCTTTATCTTGTCTAGCTTCGTCTCTTTTCTTTCGTTGAGCTGCTTCTTTTCGCCATAAACCAAAACTATCAAACATGGCTGGTCTAGCTTTCTTTTTGTGGAGAGCTAATTCTAACGTTTCTATTTTAGCGGGATCGAAAGATCCCGTCAGTGGCCACTGATTTACCCGGTCCTTCCTAGTGTACTTATGCCATAGTTTGCTATAAGCTACGGTGGCTAATCCATATTTTACGTACATGTCCTTGTTAGGGGTGCCTTCCGGCGGTGCCGGATGACTGACCTCTAACAAACGGTCCGGTCCAAAACAATCAAACAATCTAGAGAAAACAGGCATGACGTATTTAGCGGTCAAAATGAATATCTCAATTAATGTTAGACAAAAGTCTGCACTACCTGTCCTTCGCTGTCTGCAAAGAGAGAATATTCCTATTCTACGTTGTTTGCAAGCAGGGAATGTCTCAAATAACTCAAAAAGGAATACTAGTATTTCTATCAATCAATCAATTTAAGTCATGTTTTCTCACGACCTTACCCGGACCGTATGGACAGTTCTTCGTATTCCCCTTCCAGCGCCTGGTTGTCCTCTTACTCCAACAATCAATGCGGCGTTCCTGTAAGGCCCCAGTCAGGACCGCAGGTCACTCGAGAGAGGTCCGTTCGGAACCGGTGAAGTTCAGTCAATTGGCAGCCAGACGAGGGTCTCTTTCAGGCAGGTGCACTCCAATCATTTAGTCGTTCACTCCGTCGTTAGGACCTCTCTACTGGACCCACGTGTCTCTGATGGGCCCCCGTTGGGTCGCCAATTTGTGAAAAGCAGCGAGTCTCCTGGGATCCCCAATGCTGCCCGGCGCAAAGTCACCTTTAATCCACTTTGGATTCACTATCTAAAATAACGAGGCAGGCGCTGGAAGCTGGAAGGCAAGAAAAAGGTTTATTACTCTTAGAGGAGACCACGTCAACTGCTGACACCAGGATGTCTTCAGGGAGGTGTTCTACTGGCAATGCTTCTGACTCTTCCTTTTATACAGTTTTACACAATGTATTTGTTTCTTTTATCATGGTTACAAGCTTGGAGTCTCCGCCCCGGGCAGGTTGTCACACAAGCCTGACATTGTTTTATCAACATGGTTACACAAGCCCAACATTAACTCTCCTCCCACCCAGGTCAAAAACAGACAATTTAATTGCAGCTGGACCTTGCTTCAGGGTCTAAAAACGAGTGAGACCGGCCAGATCTAAGAGTCCGTTCTGTTGATAAGAACAGGTCCCATTGTTGGCAAAAAACCAGTCTTGCTGTGTGTAGTGCAATAAACCATGTTTGCAAGAGTCTGTTTGGTATTTGTAACCCGTTTGTGCAGGGATGAGAGGAAAGACGAGTTTGAGGCAGCAGGTGATGTTGATGTTTGTCGTGGAAATAGTTTATAGCCCCCAGCACACATATCAGGTTTGGTCAGAGAGTCAGAAGGCTGCTAGAGGACAGGGTGAAATGAATGTGACCAACAGAGTACAAAATGGCTGTGGTAAATCAGAATGACTGTAGTTTATGTGCACGTAGGAACTTTCATCAGACAAGATGGCGCAGAATGTTCATGATTGTGTTTTGTTCTTAACACTACCACCTGCTTTACTCATGTTTACGAATTTGAATCAATGGAAAACCTGAAACGAGAACAATATTAAAATAAATTACCAATTTGATAACTAAAACACATCATTTTAGAGCTGCCATTTTTTAAATTGGCGGAAGGGTTGCTCTGAGTTATTTTACGTCTCTATAAGACTACTTGACCTACAAAACCTATGTTTTGACACCAAAATGAAGTATATAGGCCTCCTGGTTCCTGAAATATTACATCACTGCAACACATCTGCCATTTTAAAAAATGTTGTCCTGAAACATTTGGCCCAGATTGTCTACCCAAACTAAATTACTTTTCTAATGATACAAAAACTCAAATCAAAAATAAAAATCTCTGGACAACAGTTTTTTGCGAAGGTATATCAAGGGGCCAGGACTATCAGCAAAGATGAAATCTGCTTTCATTGCGCTTTCTCCTATTTTTGTGCATGGTTTTTTCATTTTTTTATATGGTCTTCATAACTCCATGCACTGCAAAGCGTCTGATAGCTGCGAGCGGGCACAATATAACACTCATTGGCAAAGCCAATACTTCTCCCCTTTGTGACCTATTGCAATGGTTTTTAGCCATGCTGCACAAAGAAAACCGGAAACTAAACAAGCATTTGCAATGCAATAGGTCTCGCATTTACGCGAGTTTAATCTATTGGCATTGTAAATGACCATGCCTTTTATTTATGTTTTAAAAATAAAAGGCATTGTTATTTGCAATGTCAAAAATGCATGGCTAAACTTATAAGGTCCCAAATGCAAGACCTATTGGCTATGCCAATGCTTGTTCTTATAGCACCAGACACATAACCTCTTTTATATATTGGGCCACTCCTTCCCAATACATTTTACAATTTGTGTCTCGTTAACAAAATACACATTTATGCGTTTTTTTTCTAGGAACTTTCCACTAACAAAATAATGTGACTTATCTTTCTCTGCATTCTAATTCGGTTTTGTGCCACCATTCTAATTTCATTTACCATTTCTCTGGCTGTTTAGAGTACATTTGCATAAGAGCGTTCTAAATTAAATAATACAATGAATAAACACTGTTTAGGAAGTGCTTATCATTTCTGGCTGTGGTCATTTCTATTCTTAGGTAGGAGAATCACATGTTTGTAAATTCTCCCCAAAGGTACTGTGCTAGTTCCAGATCGAACGTTACTGAACAATTAACTCCTATAGCCTCATTTATCATAGAAACACCAGTTGGGTACAGCTGCCAACCTATTCACCGCACCTGTTGGAGCTTGTGAACAACCCCCCACCCTATTCTCCCACCCTGGAGAAACGCATCTGATTCACACTGCTATTTAATCTGGCTAATCCCTGCTGCAACTCTCCGGAGTATTCAACTAGGCAAGGTTCTCCTATGTCCATAATCCATACTACATCCTTCACACTAAGAAAGCATACCTCTTCATGGCTGAAGACCTATGCCTGGTGTGCCTTCTCCACTGATGCATCTTGCTTCTGGAAGTTACTTCTGCAGCCCTTCAGTTGAAACACCCTCTCCCAGCCTTCTCTGCGACTTTCATGACCCAGGTGATCCATGGTGACACCTCATGCGTTGCTCAAAAACATGAACTGTGATTGAAAGTCTCTTGCTTATAATGCTATGTGCTAAGTAACCTCAACGTCCTGGACCCTTCTAGGATGATAGAAAAAAAGACACAGCTACTAATGCCGGAAGTGTGGAAATACAGTAGTGGTGATGGGACGAGAGCGTGTTTTTTCACGTCCCTGTCTCTAAAACGGGATGCACTGGTCGTTGATCGAGGCCTCTAGCTTACAGGAATTAGAAGTCTGGGATGAAGATAAAGATGTGCTTTTTCTGCTAGAAGCGTGACTATCATGTATGTGCTTTATCGTGCATTTAACACCTTCATGACACACTTGTCTGCAAGGCATTTCACGGCACAAACGGATGAAACTATCACCCCTCACTCACCCGCACATACACCCGTTGTTTATTTCCGGTTTAAATATGGATGGAGGTTGCAGAGGGAGCCCCCCGGCAGTGCAGAAGAGCATCTACTGGGAAAGGCTTAGACAGGGGTGATCTGCATAATGTCGTCATTAACATGGAGGCGACGCTCACTGAATAAACATTAGCTGGGAGCTGGGAGCCGGGATCCGGCCGGCGCAACAAGGAACAGTCGAGCCTGCACTTCCGTGGACTGCATAGCTTATCTGTAACCCTTTGCTCCGCTCGATAGCCAAAGCACCTCGAAAATTGATCGAAAGAGAATAACAGCGGAAACCCCTGCCCTGGGGAAAGGCCCGTGGGCTTAAAGCGTGCCTGGTCTGACCCCTGAGCACGCCTGGTGACCGGACAGGCTCGTGCTCATCCGTCTCCTCGTCTGCACGCGGCTTCCGCATTCTCTTGAAATCGCTTCCTCCAGGGCTCACTCGAGTGTTCTATTCCGTATTCCAAGCACCGCCAAGGCTGCGACGCTCTTCTAGGAAGATGTTCCCAAGCCAGATTGCGATGCCTCCATGATGTGTTACATGTACGCCATTGCACGAATGAAAAAAAAAAAAAAGGTGCTCACCCAGTAATTTAAAGAGACACTGTGCAACGCCGCAAGTAAAAGATCCAGTCCGGGTGAGCGGGCCAAAAGGAGACAGGACGGTAACAAGGAGGGACTAAGAAGCCTCCTTTACAATGAAAAGCCACCGTTTAGCATGAACGATGACGCCAGCCAATGGAAAGAAGGGGCGGGGCTTAAACACCACTTCTGAAATTTCCCGATTACAAGAAGCCTCGCAGAGCGAGCAGCGCATGCGCGCTGCAACGCAGGTCTGCGAGACCTAAAAAAGGGTGCTATAATGTGGCAGTCATGTCATTTTGTAGGCACACTTTTTTATTTACCTAATTGGATCACTAAATACAAGAAAAAAATAAATGGCACAAATGGTTTTTAAATTGCTTATGGCTGGAGCAACACAAAGGGCATGGGTGCGGGGACCGAGCCACAGCATGGAGGGCGGGGTGGAGAGCAGAAGCAGTTGATGAGATAACTGTGGATTTGGAGGGTGGAACATGGGTGAGAAAGCACCGGTGGGGAGAGGGAAGTACACGAGGGCTAGCGCAACATAGAGGGGCAGGGAGAAGCACACAGGTGACAGAGGGCAACACAGAGTGTGGGGAGGAGAGAAGTACGTGAGGGAGACAGCTGGAAAAAGCACTCAGTCACCTGGAGTGCTTCACCCAAGAGAAAAAGTACTTCTTGTAAAGGGAGCAGTGCACGCATAGAAGGGGGGTCAATCAAAAGAGATGGTAAAGAGGCTGTGGTTCATGGAAGGGACAAATACAAGATTGGTAGTCTGTGACATGAATAAGAAGCAGGCAAATGAGACTGGCAAACCCACCAGTGGTAGGTTTTGGGTGGGCTCCAAGCCCCTTTATGTTCTTAGTAAGCCCACAGGATGTCTCACAACAGACGGCACAGGTGCTGTTCAGCAGGCAAGAGCCACAAATGTAAACTAATAAGAACAGACCAGCTCACATGTGCATCTGTTCTGCCCTGCTTTCCAACTTTCTTGTAATAGGGAAAGTCAATTTATGCTTTTAAAGTACAGTGAGCATGAACATTTCAATGTTTTACAGTAAAGAAGAAAAGTGCTTCTTATCTTCTTGACTTATCTTAACCCGTTTGAAAAATGCAGCATATGAAATGTACTTCTGATCTACTGTGTTTAAAAACTCCTGGGTCTGTGAAGAGCTGTGTTCTCAATCCTGTGGGAGGGATTTTACTGTGAAGTAGCTTGTCAGTTGCTGACACTTAAATGCTAGCTGTATAGAACATCCATACCAAGTAATGCTTCAGAGCTCTAACTTGAATGTGGGTATCGGGTTAGTTCTATGTATGTATGTATTTGTAGAGCACCAACCTAGCTAGAGAGCAGCTGAACTCTGTACAGGGAGGTAATCCATGAGGTAGTTGTTTACCAAGAAGTAGAAGGTAGGATCCTATGATGAAGAGTAGGAGAGATTAAGATGTGCCTCTTCAGTTGCTTACAACAGCCTTGGGTGAGTCAAAGGCTAGTAAACCCTGCCATCTCTTCAAAGGTAGGATGCCTAGTGCTAGCCATAATCCACAAAGTTGTCCATAGTAATTATAACCAAAGTTCATTTGTATATCTGAGACATCCTTTGTTTCTGGTGTTTACTGATTGGATTACCTTACACCTACCCATTGGTCTGTGACCTTAAAATCCTCTGGCCACTTTCAGCTACAATCTGATAAAAACATTCTGGCTACCAGTCTAAATCCTGGCAAGGCTTCTCATTTATGGAGTAACTTGCATAGATTGTGAGGGGTTTTTGTGTAAACTTTTCTCTATTTTGCCCCACTATTCTGCTCCCAGTACTTTGTTAAGCAAGATCACACCACTCTGTATAGTCTTCCTGGAGCTGTTTCAGAAACTTCTGCTGCTTGCTGGGATTTCCCCTTCGAAAGTGTAAAGGTTTCATTGAGTTTGAAACATGTTTGCTTAGTAAGGCAGCAAAGGATTGTGTGTTCACTTCAAAAGCCTTTTTTACGGAGATGGTAGTTCTTGGGCACTGAGTTTCCTTCTCAATCAATCAATCAATCACAGAATTTGTAGAGCGCACTACTTACCCGCGAGGGTCTCAAGGCGCTGGGGAGAGAAAGGGGGGGGGTGCTGCTACTGGTCGAACAGCCAGGTCTTGAGTAGCCTCCTGAAGGTCAGCAGGTCTTGGGTCTGTCGTAGGCTTAGTGGAAGGGTGTTCCAGGTCTTGGCGGCTAGGTGTGAGAAGGATCTGCCGCCGGTGGTTGTTCTTCGAATGCGAGGGACGGTGGCGAGGAGAGGTCGGCGGAGCGGAGCTGGCGGTTGGGGTCGTAGAAGAAGAGTCGTCTGTTGAGGTAGGCTGGGCCAGTCTTGTGGCGTGCCTTGTGTGCGTGGATGAGGAGTTTGAAGGAGATTCTCCTGTTGACGGGGAGCCAGTGCAGGTTCCTCAGGTGGGGGGTGATGTGGCTGTGGCATGGTACGTCGAGGATCAGGCGTGCGGAGGCGTTTTGTATGCGTTGCAGTCGCTTGATGAGCTTGGCCGGGGCTCCCGCGTAGAGGGCGTTCCCATAGTCGAGTCTGCTACTGACGAGGGCCTGGGTGACTGTTCTTGTATCTGTCGGGATCCACCTGTCAATCAATCAATCAATCAATCAATCACGGCATTTATAGAGCGCGCTACTCACCCGGGAGGGTCTCAAGGCGCTGGGGGAGGGGGTAAGTTACTGCTCGAACAGCCAGGTCTTGAGCTGCTTCCTGAAGGAGAGATGGTCCTGGGTTCGCCGAAGGTGAGTGGGGAGGGAGTTCCAGGTCTTGGCTGCCAGGTAGGAGAAGGATCTTCCTCCGGCGGTGGTTCTGCGGATGCGTGGTACGGTGGCGAGGGCGTGGCTGGTTGATCGTAGCTGGCGTGTGGGCGTGTAGAAGGTCATGCGGTCGTTGAGGTACTTTGGGCCCAGGTCGTGGAGGGCCTTGTGTGCGTGGGTGAGGAGTCTGAACGTGATTCTCTTGCTGACGGGGAGCCAGTGCAGGTCTTTCAGGTGCACGGTGATGTGGCTGTGTCGGGGGATGTCCAGGATGAGTCGTGCGGAGGCGTTCTGGATGCGCTGGAGTCTCTTTTGAAGTTTGGCTGTGGTTCCGGCGTAGAGGGTGTTCCCATAGTCCAGTCGGCTGGTGACGAGTGCCTGGGTGACGGTCTTCCTGGTTTGTGGGGATCCATCTGAAGATCTTGCGGAGCATGCGCAGGGTGTTGAAGCATGAAGATGAGACGGCGTTGACTTGTCTGGTCATCGACAGGGAGGAGTCCAGGATGAAGCCCAGGTTGCGTGCGTGGTCCGTTGGCTTGGGCGCGGTGCCCAGGGCCGGGGGCCACCAGGAGTCGTCCCAG
Organism: Calotriton arnoldi; assembly: GCA_963921515.1. Classification (NCBI taxonomy): domain Eukaryota; kingdom Metazoa; phylum Chordata; class Amphibia; order Caudata; family Salamandridae; genus Calotriton; species Calotriton arnoldi. The sequence continues at coordinate 1,419,576 of CAWUFW010002856.1, read as the reverse complement.
ATCTTGCGAGTTAGGTTCTCATTTTGGGCCTCCTTTTATCTGAGTGGTTTGATGGTCTTCTGACTCCACCAGTTTTAGGTTTCTGGAATGTGATCCTCATAATGCGCTCGCTCTGTGGTGGCTGACTGGTCTCCGGGATCTGCTTTCAGGCTGCCTCGAAGGCACTTCTTGCATCATTTCTCTTTCCAGATGTCGATGATCTTTCTACTGCTGCTCTTCTCTTCATCTGTCTGTCTCTGCAGTTTGAGGGGAGCTCCGTCTCAATTGGTTCTCTTTCTTTCTGACCTATCGATGTCAAAATGAAGTATTGGCTGTGGAAGAACATAAGGTTATTTTTCTGTCAAACATTTGCTTGTTTGAATGCACTTAATTTATGGATTTAGGGTATTTGTGTAGCATGGACATAAAGGCAATTGAGTGCTTCACATAGAACTGTAACAATGATACAAGACAGCGCATCGGAGAGGAAGAAATAGAGGTTGGGCATTAAGGTACATTCTCAATAGATGTTTGTCCAGATGAATGTGTATTGCAAACTGTTACCCATCAGAATGGGCGGAGTTTAATGTCTGCTTGCTTCCCCATCTCCTCACGCCCTCCGTTTCTTGTCTCGACTCCTCCCGCCTACCCTCCATTATTTATTTACTATCACTGCCCCTTCCGTGTGCTGTCCCAGCCCCTTTGTCACACTCTCCGTTGTCAGCTTATTGCCCCATCCCTTCCTGCCTTCAGTTGTCTGTTTGCCATCTCCAGCCCCTCCCTGCTTCCATCCCTCCCTCCTTTCCTCCCTCCACGGTCCATGTGCTTACGCGTTTACTCTTCCCCACTCGTGACCTCACGCGCCCATCCTTGTTGTCTCATTCCCCAACCCACTTCCCCATTTTCATTTTTTAATTTAAAAAGTGCATTAGTGCTGTCCAAGTCATAGTGCTTTATTTTTACAAATATTATTAGCCATGTTGCACAGCACTCGCGCAGCATGTCTAACAATCATTGCCAAAGCTAATAGCTCTCCTAGGCGAAACCGATTTGCTTTGCCAAAATTTGTTTGGATTGAAACTGTCAGGTTTCTGCTGGAATTTTGGTAGAGACAGTGTTCTTTTTCCCCGTAATATATTAATATAAGATTGCTGTTTATAAAGCATAACATGTTTTCGAACATTATCATCGTCTATGATCAAACGTTAGGCAGGTTACTATACAAATCTAGCTAGTAAGTATGCCAATATCACTATAATACTATGAATGCTGCATTATTGTGAGGGAATGGGATTCATACTCCCTGGAGCACAGAACCGCTTTTCAGTATCCATATAAAGATCAGTATGTGGATTGGAACTAGTCAGACAGGAGTGGTGTGAGGATCTTTCTGCGCGCTGCAATTCTGACATGAGGGATTACCCCCGAATCAAAAGCAGGCAGTTGTGAAGCACAAAATAGACTATGTCACACAGCTATGAAGCTTGGAGAGGTGTTTGCTTGTTTTCTGTGAATTGTAATGTGTGATTGTTGAATATTTTCCTTTTACAGTATATTGTTTTTTTACCTTTTGGAGAGTCCGCAACACCCAATATAGGCCCAAAGCTTATTTAGTTGACAGGAATGCATGTGGTGCTGTCGCACCCGCCCCCGATCTTTATGTTGCACTGTTGCTCTTTTTACTTCTGATGTCGATTTGGTGCGGACTCACTCTTAACCTGGTCATCAGCGTTGAAGGTGAAAAGATTTTACATAATTAGTAACCCTATCTCTCCTTGGTACTTATAATACACATTAACCTGTAACATTCCATAAAACTATTCGAAACAGTGTAGCGTGTTGAATAAGTCCCAAGCACCGACACTTCCTCCCCCTTTACCCTCTCTCCCCCTTTACCCTGTCCCATACATTACCATTTATGGAGAAAAAACCCACTCACAACTGAGCCCTTCTCCAGGCCAGTCGAGTGTTTGTTTGTGGTGTCTGCAAACCCACAAGCCAGTGCAGCGACTTGAGAAATCAAAATGGAGGATCTGCCCCACTTTAAGACCAGACTCTGCTTCCTGCAGTAGACTTCATGACCACCTGCCGGTGAATGCCTCTCATCCTTGCGAAGGTCCCTCTTTGGATCCCCCCAAGTCTTAGGCATCACATGGTATTAGCTGTGCGCAGACCTTGCTAGTACTTTCAGTGCTTAAGTTCCCTCTGCTACAACACTGCCCACCCCAAAAATGATGCTAATTATTCTTCAGATTAGCGCTTTGAAATGCCTAGGAGGCGAGAAGCCTGCAAATCTGTATAGTACACCTGTAAAGTTTTGTATTTTACAGCGTATGATGCACTTTCGATGGACAGCAGGAACCTTTTGAGGTCACCCAGATTATTTTGATCAAAACAATGCTGGAATCAAATAGATATCGAACGTGCCTTCCTTGACAAATTTCAGAATGCTCATTTCCAGTTCTAGCTTTTGCAGTGAGTGGACATTTCAAACAAGTGTGTCAACCAGAAGTCCTTGCTATGATCATTCTGCCAGTACATTGGCAGTACGTGTCGCGTTGGCCCCGAGTCGTAGCGTGTTGGCCCCGAGTCGTAGCGCGTTGGTCCCGAGTCGTAGCACAATGGCCCTGCGTCATAGCGCGTTGGCCCCCTTGTGCACAGTTCACAAAGTCTTTCACATTGTTGCACCAAATAATCTTTGACCCTTGATTGCTTTTTTTTTTCTTTATTTGGAAAAGCTTTAAAAACGATTCAGCGAAGTATGAAATGGCAGTCGAAGAGGATGGCAATGAATCGATCAATACTTCATGTTTTGGGTATTTAGCCTGGCAGTGTGCCAACATCCTGACCTTCTGGGTGTATGAAATGTCTCATGAGCAGGCACTAGAAGTAACCATAGCAAAACCGAAATATGTGCCCTTGGCTCCATATTCATTTTATTCAGGCGTAAGAGTAGGTTAAATAGGATCACTGGTCACTCCCTCTAGAACTCCTTACTTGTGTTTTTAGGCGGTATAGATGGTATTTGTGTGGGATGGGTCTCAGAGACAGCAAACTGCTTTCCATAGACCCCAATACTTGCTGCAGACTGAGGGTTACATAAGCTCAGGTGGAAGTTTCTAAAAGTAAATTAGGTTAGGTCAGTATTGGGTGGCTGCAAAAGCAAGAGTACACCATTAAAAGAAGGTCTTGTCAAGGGTGTTGCAGAGGAGACGTGTTCCCAGTGGACGCTGTTCCGGTTGGAGGCAATGGGGAGGAAACTGCACGGAAAGGAGTCTAAAGATCTTGCTTAAAAATCAGTAGTGAGGAATAACGTTCTCCAGTGGGAGAGGAGGAGGTTTAGCAATGATGCGGCTAAGTATTGTAACAGCTTCATTTTGCAACTGCTTCATTTTTAAGTTGAATGTTTTTTAGGGGGGGGGGGGATGGAACTCTGAGGGACTCCTTATTGATTTGTTGCAGGGTTGCTCAGAGGAATCCACCATGCAGCTATTCTGTTGTCTGCTTCAAAGGAATAAAGGTAACAATTTGAGGAGGGTACGAGACAAGCTCATACCCGTGGAAGCGTGTGAACAATGTCCAAAGCCACCAAAAGGTTGAGCAGAACCAGGAGGCATGGGTCACTGTTGGTGATCTAGAACAGTGGTTCTTAACCTGTGGTCCGGGGACACCTGGGGGTCCGTGAAGCCTACTCAGGGGGTTCGCATCTGCTTAGGAAATTGAATAATATTAAAAGATGAATAACGTGTATATAAATTAAGAAGCAACATTGAAAATGTGAAGGAATTAGAAATTAGAGGCTTTAATTGCATTTAGAAAAGCTCCATCTTTCCCATTAAAATCAGGTTTTTTTAAATTTGCTTATGAACAAATAAAATATTTCATCATTTGTGTGTTTGTTTGAGTGCTTATTACTGTATTTTTTGGATTGTTTTGCGGTTCAAATCATCGAAAATGTTTAGGCTGGGGTCCCTGACTTTAAGTACTGATTCAGTGGGGGAGGGGGAGTCCTGTATTCCAATAATGATTTAGTGGGTGTCCCTGGCTTCCAGTAATGATTGTGTGGGTCCACAGAAGTCAAAAGGTTAAGAATCCCTGATCTTGAAGGTGTTATAGATGGCGTGTGGAATTGCATTCTTAATACTGCCGCTGAGCCGGAAGTCTGGTTAGTAGATTTGTAGTATGTCATATGATCTAGTGGCTTTAAAGTGTCAGTGCTGCTGCTCTTTCGATGGTCTTGCCCAGAAATGGAAGATGGATGATGGTACAGTTTCATTTCAGATTAGGTTCTTTAAACAGTGGGAGTTTTTGGTTCATTTTTGTGGTGGATGGCAAGATTTTGTAATGAGTATCTTGGTAGGTGAGGGTAGTGGCGGGTGAGAAGGCCTTTTCCTCTAGTTTCTTGGTGACTAAACAGTTCCTAAATCAGAGCTCTAATCGTTATTGTTGGTGACTTACTGCTTCCTGATCTGGGGGAGATGTTCTGCCCCTTACAGGACAGATCTGTCAATGGAGAGTTATCCTCACTACATTTGTCATGTAGTTACCAGCTTAGTGTCTGAAATGTAGGTTCATTTGGCATATCCAGCCTTATGAATTGAGTCTGCTGCCGCTTCTGTATTGTTCCAGAAATTATTATGGCACAGTCTGTAACTGTCCTGGCAGGAGCATGGCCTGGAAACTTAGATAATCCTAGTGGGATTTCTTGAAATGTATCTGACTTTTTTAATGACATTGAAACCTTTAGAGGAGAACTTAATTTTTTTTTCTCTATGTAGCACAAACTTGACCCAAAGGTATTGGAGCGCTTATCATGAGCACCAAAAACGTTACACAAGGACACGTTAATATTTAGTAGGCACGAGGAGATTAAGTGATTTGTCCAGAATCATAGGATGTTAAGACACGAACCTGGTTCCTCAGCTCCAAATTCGGCAGCTCTGGTTGTTATGCCATACCACCTCCCCAAATGTTCTTTCGAAATAGTGAAAGCTGCTTTCTTACTGACTTCATAAGCAATGTAAACTATTTCCAGTCCTGTAAAGATTTTAAAAGTTCTTTAAGAGTGCTCTTATGTGGCAGGTATGCTTTGTTTCCTCCTGAACCCAGCATAAGCATGGTAGACTGCTTGACAGGAGTGACCTTGATAACTCTCTGGAGGCTGGAATGCTTCACAAATAATAAACAGTACACTGAGGGGAGGTAGTGCGATTAGAGGCTTGGCTGCAGCAAGGAAGCGCTTTGCTCTTCACTTGGAACTGCTGTGATTTACCTCCGGGCATCCTCCTCGCAGCAGTGGCTTCATAAATGTAAATCGCTAGGAAAGTTTTTTCAATCTTAATTAGTACTCGTGTATCTGTGCTCTTCTGGGGACGTTGTTGTCCAATCATGTTCAAAACAAGCACACATAATGATTAGTTTAAGATGGGGGTGCATGCGGTCATGATCCAATGTCTTCCGTTTATGATCTTAATCAAGAGCCCATTAACTTTAGTTTCTGGAGGAGACTGAGCCTATTATCTATCTAGACAGAGCGGGAGTTTGGGAGGGTTGCATTTCAAAGTCATTACCTATATGGGCACAAAGATCAAGGCCACTGCCAATCTTTGGCGCTCTGATATAAACTATGCCACATTGGAGGGCTGCATAAAGTGGCTAGTGAAGGTTGATTGATCAACCTCCTCTCTCTCTCTTTTTTAGTACTCTGATGTCATTGGATGATGTAGGGCTTGCATGTGTTGTCAGTGTACCATTTCCACATTAAAGTTTTTGTGCCATTTTCCTCATGGGTAAATCCATTGTGGACTTTAAGTTACCTGGTTTAAGTCATTGTTTCTCCTTCACGATCCATTGTCCTCTTTGTAGCATGGTTTATTTTGGTGCTTTCCACTTTGGGTGGGTCATAAGTTTTTCCTGTTCTCTTGCACGTAACTGAGAAAAGGTTCCATGCCTGACATTTAAGATTCTTTTCCTGAAGTCTCTGATGTTGGGAAATTGTGACACGTAGTTTACATGTCAAGGAGTTGCACAGCCCAATGCACATTTGTGAAAAATTAACCATGTACTCAGTATTAAACAAAAGTTCATCCAATTTATTTCAATATTCTGTTCGTTTTGTCCGTCACGTCATAGAAAATAAAGTTCCAATTTTCACGCATTTTAATCACTCTCGGATTGCCCATCCGGGCCTAACCACAGGCACGTAAGGAAACTCCATTGATCCATTACATTGCTTCACCCAATGCATTTCGGTCTTTATCTCGACCTTCTTCAGGGGTAAGGTTCCATGCCTGACATTTAAGATTCTTTTCCTGAAGTCTCTGATGTTGGGACATCAGTCGCAATCTTACCTCAAAGGGAAGAGGACCCCCTTTTACTTAGTTGTTACTAACACATGTTTGCTCTTGGATGCTTATTACCTGTGGTAGGCTTCCTACGAAGGCATGACTTGTCTCTTCCAGCTCCACTTTTAAGCTCCAGTTTCTCTGTTGCCACCTCAGCCGAGTCCAACAAGTTGTGCAGGACATTCAATGAGCAATGTAGTTCTCCATAATTAGTTTATACTAACTTGTATATGAAGAAGTTGTATTTCAGAGAATTCCATGCAATAAATTTACTGCAAACAAATGTTGACCAACCTTTTTTTGTTACTTGCACCACCTTAGAGAACTCTTTCCTGGAAACTAGTAATTGTCGGAACAAGCTTGCTTCGTGTAGATTACTATGGTAATCTTATAGATTACAGCTCTGAAAATTGATTGTAATCGATATGTTTCCAAAGGTGCCATTAAAATTATGGAAACATGTAAGGGAAACATTAGTAGAGCTACTAGTATGCTCTTTACATAGTGTGTAAAATCCATCATGATAAAACATGTTTTTTTAGGTCTCAGCTGTAGACCGCGCATGTGCTGTCTCCAAAAAGCCATGTTGTATATACTTTATGGGCTTCATCCTGCCCATAGGCTTGCCATTTGCTGGTTCATCGCCTGTTCGTTCTCCCCATTTGTGCATAGCATGCTTTCGTCATACCTCTTCCTGTGTTTAGCCCTCCCCGAGAGCATGGACCAATTACTACTATCCATCCACAGCTCCCATTAAAGCAACTGTTTTACTAACTACTTTTTAAATTGATTTTGAGCACTCTATACACGAGCGCTTGATCCGAGCGCAGTTTCTGTAAACAGCCCTGTAAATCTTATTCCTATTTTGTCACATTTGCTGTTCATTCAAAGACCGAGATCAAATGTCAGATGCTGTTTTCCGTGGGCGCCTGTTTCGTCCCCCTTTCCCCTCCCACTTCAATGCTTGACCCATCCCCCAACCCCTCCCTCATATTTGCTTGCCCCCTCCGTCGTTGGCCGCTCTTTCCATCTCCATCTTCAGCTTCCCAGCTGCTTCCTCCTTTGTATTTTGTTCAGGAGGCGAGCGTGGCCGTTCCCTCCAAGCCCAGCGTTCTCAATGCAGAAAAGTAGAGTTGTCGCAAGCATTCAGTGGTTTAGCTATTCAAAATGTTTCAATACTGTACTACGCTCCTTTCTATTTCCATGCTGACATCAGTATGAGGCCAGGGTTTGCCTGACTCTGCCATGGTCACCCCTTGGGACTTGGTCACTCCCCTGGTTTAGACCGGAGCACGCAGGTCTTTTGGACGTTTGTTTCAGTCGTCTAGTGTTGCTCGAGTATTGGGGTCACAAAATTACTGGACATTCCATCCTGTTTGCTTTGATTCGCCTGTGACTGAAAGCTGCATGAGATTTGGCTTGGATTAGGCAGAAAACATGGCGAAACTTTGGTGTTTTTGTGTAAAATAACTTTATTCCAATTTCAGTTTATCTGATGGTGGATGCAAGTATAATCTCCTCTTTTTTATAATCAAATTGTGAATGCTCTCTGGTAGATTACAAACCATATTGCATTTTTAGAAATAACTCTTCTATTTCGTTCTATAATCAAATTTGGCTTATTGTGAAATTGCGCTGTAAGTTTTTTCAGCATTGCCGCAGTTTTGCGATAAGACCTGTGTTTTCACTTAATAGACAATATTGGACACATTTTTGATGAAGCTGCTTTCCCCCTACAGGAGCAATCCCAAAGCTCCCAGCACACTTGTGCAGAAGCCTACGGCAGACATTTGAGGCCGCTCCTAGTGTAGATTAGTGCCATAAACAAATTAAAATATTTAAAATTAAATGTCAGTGTCTAGTCAGCAAAGGCGCCTTGTCTGTAAAACAACAAACCAACTGACGAACCACATGTGCCCCTGAGTGTCCCACGTGTGTCTCCGGCTCAGTGAACTAAATATTTCTGTTTAGCTATTCGGTACACTGCAGGTCACGATTTTGAATCCTCGCAAGGCTTACACGCATTTTCATCCTTCAGAGGTCGGTTAATTGAGAACCATTTCAATTGGCTAATAGTATATCTATTACCCAGTGTGCATTGAAACGGCTGAAATTCAGCAATAAAGGCTATACTATATAAAAAAATCTTCGTTGCAACTTGGAGCACAAAATGGACGTTTTAGCTCATTAATTAAACTACGGCTAATTAGCCACTCCATAACACAGGGCTAAAAGAGAATGCCATTGACAGCCTAATACATCTAGGATTGCCGAGCCCTATTGGCTTTGCCAATGCTTGTTCTAACCTGAAATGGTATGGTTTATCTATTCTGCACCTGTAAATTTATAATTAAACCAATTCACCCTACATTAGTTTTTAACACGTGAATCCTTTGCATGGGCATTTCAGGCTTCTTTGGGTACATTGTTCCATATCTAGTCAGCATGTTATGGTGAGAAAAGGCCTCTCAACCGATATGCTTTGGGTGAGCAGAGCCGCCTCCTGGTTTATCAGGTCCGACCGAAGAGGCTACAGAAGCAAACGCTTTCCAATTTTTCGTCTATTTGGGTTTATGATGGAATCCACTGTGAATGTTGTGTGCTGTGTGGCAGTCAGTCAGACGTTATTCCATTTACCAGTTCAATCAATATCTGAACTTTCTTTATAACAAAATATCACCCCCACAATATGACTTAATTTGTCATACTGTATTTTTATTGATTTGCAGTAACTTGTGTAAATTTACAACGTGAAGTTCCTAGTGATCTAGTCGATGTGAAACTCAGTACACATTTGTCTATTACAATAGTGATCTGTATACCTCCATAGCAGTGCTGGAATTGGCTCAAACATTAGGGCAGTGGTTTTAAACATTGGACAATTCGGCTGGTCTTGTATAACTTTTTCATATAAATGTATAGGAGGATATCATGGGTCTTTCGTAACGCATTGAACTACACTCTACATCAAATTAAGAATGCTCTTTACAGGGCACCATTGCATGTGTCCTACTCGAATTAATTTGTGCATCAGTCCAGAGTTTTAAAATTGTTCAAATTTCTCCTGTCTAAAAACTGTTTTGAAAGAGAAGACCCAAACCTGGCATAACTGTTTTCTTTAGAATATAATGTGTTTTTACCTAGTAAAACAGGCCATTGTTTTCTCGTTTCTACTCTTTATTTTGGGACCATTAAAATATATATATAGACCCCAAAAATATAAAACCATATATTTTTGTAATACCAGTGTTGCTTTTTCTGCAAAGACTAAACCTTCTAACAGCAGCTCAGCTCTTTGAAAGTGCAGCTGATGACTCAATCCACTGCCGCTAAAGGAGCCGCCTCTAGCCCAGCTCAGTATGTATCTCATGTAGAAGTAGTTGGTGTCAGATGGAGCCCACCCAAAAACATATGTGAACCCTAACTCTTGCGAGTCTGTATTCAAGATTTGTACGGCATGCCAATGCGTTTCCTGCATTTGTTACTTGAAAATGTCATACAGTTTCTGTCTCCTTGTCTTTAATGAAATCTAGGTTTCCCGCCCAGGCTAGAAAAGTCCTTATTTTGCTGAACACTTCGTTCTGCTCCTTTTCCAGGTCTATGCAAGCAGAGAACAGCTCATAATCACTCTCCAACCACGCGTTCCCACCTCTACAGGTAGTGCGTAACCATGGACTGTCCCCTTGGCTTAAGCATAGGCACATAATGCTGGTCTCTCTTCGCTGCGCCATTTTTTCATTGTTTACATTTCCTGTTTGTAGCCGTGTACCTTGTCAACAGTGGGCGCTGATTTGAACGACTTGTACCACAGGAGAAAAATTAATGTCTGAGATCAGTTTGCATACTTGTATATTCTATTTGTTCTTGAGCTCTTTTATTTGCATATTGTGTGAGGGCATGCTGACACGGTGGATAAAAGCATTTGCTAATTCGTTTTTTTTAAAATGATATAGATTTTTTGTCTTAAGCATTTTTTCATCAACCACATTTGTTTAAAGTGAATGCTTCGTAGCCTCCAGACCAGGGGTCTTCAAAGGGGATCGGGCTCCTCTAGGGGGTCTTAACTGACCCCCAGGGATGAGGGGGCGTTAGCAAACATTGCTAATTTAACAGAATAATTGTGAAACATTCTGGGGGGTTCCAATAATTTTTTTTATTCACTGGTTGGGGGTGAGGGGCATTAAAACTTATGAGGACCACTGCCCAAGACTGATTTCACTTACACCCTTACTTAAACATCTGATAGTTTGAATATTTTGCAAAGAAACATTTTGCTACTTTGTTTCCTTTTTAGGTCGGGCCTAGCGTGGCGCGCATGCGCTGCTCTATGGGGAGGCCTCTTGGAATCACTCCAGACTTTCTCGAAACTTGTCCGTGTGGTTTTTCAACTTCCACACATTCTATTGGCCTTTGCGTGTGGCTTTCAAAAATGAAAGCACGCAATTGGCCAAAGGCGGGTGCATGTCCCACCTTTTCTGTAAATGTTCACTCCCACGGCATCCAGCTGTCGGGAGCGAGCAGCGGCGTGCAGGGTGCCAGCTGCATTCCTCGTCGTGGATCATTAAACACAGCGCGGTCGCTTTCAGTTTAGCAGCCGCGCTTGTTTTTTTCACTCCCCACCTCTCCTCTCTGACCATGCCTCCCTCCTCTCCTTCCGCCCCCGCAGCCTCTCGACCTTCTCCAGCAGTTTCACATCCGTATTCTCTCACTTCCACCTCTTTTCTCGGTTTGATTTCCCTTTACATCTTCAATTATTGCCCCCATACGCCTTCCCCTCACCCTCATTCCCCCTGCCCACTCATGTTAACTCAGTCTTTACTTCCGCTCACAAATTCCTACCTCGGCTCTGCCTTGCCCCCCCTCGGCTTCCCTCTATCCTCCTAAGTTCTCTCTCACCCCCACAGCCGTAGATGCTTTCCTCGCCCACTTCACAACCCCTAACTTCCCCTCCCACGTCGCTTCTACGAAATCACTCCGCACTACCCTTTTACCCCTCACCCTGAAAATGTATTCTAACTCCCTTCCACACATTCCCTCCCGCACTCCCTTTCGCTGCCCTCCCGTACTCATTTGCCCCCGACACTCCAATTCTTTGCTTGAGTCCTATCTTGCCTCCACAACCCTCACTGGGTCCCCATCTCACTTCCACGCCCCTCCCCTCGTGCATTTACCCCCTCCTTTTACTACTCACCCCATCCTCACCGCCCTACTTCGCCTTCCTCATCTCCTCCTTTACCACCTCCCCACATCCTTCATAGCCACGCCCATTCCTTCACTCACCTTCACCCTCTTTACTCTCCATTCCCTGTTCCACCAGCCATCAATCACCCCTTCTTGCCCTCGTTCACCCCTAGCTCTCTTCTCTAAGATCCACTCATCCCTTTCTCCCCCATCATACTAACTTACTCCACACCCACTCATTCCTTCACCCATTCTGTGTCCTCGGTGTTGTACGTGTAGCACGTGCTCTGCGTTTACCTTGTATTGTGTGCTTAACTCTGTGTACTCTCTTCTACTGGTACTTGATTTACGTGTACTCAGATGTTTCTATGTCTTTTCACCCTTTTTAAACGCGCTGCCACCACCTGAATGACTTCCATATCGACCTTGCATGCTGTACGTGTACTCTGTGCTGTGTGGCAGTCGTGTGCGCGTGCTTTGTGCTCAGCATGTTTTCTGTGCAATATACTACTACCTTGTGTTTTGTGGCCTACCTTGTTCTGTGGTCTCGGTGCTGTACATCTACCGCCCTCTTACCTGTGTTTTACATGCACCCTTTCTACCCCGCGCTTTGCGTACACTAAGCTCTAAGTATGTATTGCCACAACAGGGCCCTACTGTGAACTCTGCTGTGCATATATTTTACAACATATTGCCATGTGCTCCATGTGTGGTGTATATTCTGTGTTCTACACTTACTCTGTGCTATACACACATTCACTGTGCTCAACTTACACCATGTTTCCCGGGTTTTACATGTATTTGTGCTCACTACAGGGGACTGTGTTCGACCTCATGGTCACAGGTCCAAATCCCGGCAAATTCACTCAGCCTTTCATCCTTTCTGAGGTCGAGAAAATGAGTACTATTGAGTTGGGTAACCAATAGACGTCTGTTATTCAGCGCCAAAATGCCCCTTTGCGTGTGAAAGTGCGCTTTACAAATACACATTATGTTCTGTTACTATGATGAACTGCCCCCACCTAACAATAAAAACTATAACAAAAAAGCATTAGAACAGACAGGGAAAAATTGACAGCATTGCATAAACAAAGAAACTAGAACACATTTTTGGTGTTAATTCTGGTTTTTATTAGGGTACTTCAGTTGTATATAATGTTTTCTAGGTTATATATAAGGTGACAAAAATGGTTCTAACACTTTTTTATTATAACTTATAACTTTTAAACATGCTGCACAACATTCACAATGCTCTACAACACATATTAAAAACGTTAACAAAGCCAATAGCTCTGTCTAAACACTTATAAGGCCCCAAAGGTGAGACCTATTGGCTATGCCAATGCTTGTTTAGTTTTGGTGTCCTTTAATTTACTTTTATCACAAAGAGAGACGCTTGTCACTGCTATCATCTGATTATTGTGTAACAAACAAAATGTTAAAAGGTCGAAGCCTACCAGAAAACGCAGCTGTCTGGTTGCGAAAAGACTTCTTGTGTGCATTCTGAAAGCTTACCTGGGAATGCATTCCGCCCGTTGCTTACCATTGACTTTGCAGTTTGTAACTTACATTTTCTGGCTTTATTTGTTTTAGGCTGTCCAGCATGTCTTCGTCGCTCCCTTAGAACAAACCTTGTTCACCATCGCACTTTGTATTCTTCCACAACTCCTTGCTTTCTGGAAACAGGCCTTTGAATTTTGTTCGTATCTTGTCACATCTGCTGTGCATCCAAAGACAGAGGTCAAATGTCAGGCTCTGTCTTCCAAGGGAGCTTGATGTTTGCTTTCTTTCCCTGACTTAAAAGCGAGAGGATTTAGGTGGCAATCTTTTCTGGTACTGGGAAAGAAAAAGGGTTTTTTCTAGCACACAACAAAATTTAAATGTCTGTAAATGAACTGTGCAAATATTTCAGAATACACCAGAATTATGAAAGCACAAATGAAACAGATTTGTTTGTAATTGGAAAGTGTTCGAAACAAATATTTTAATACAATAAAAAAAAATCTGTACACTAGGTGAAGCCTTTTCCATGCATTATCGTTTGTGTGTGGTATAGTTTTATGAGTAAAACTGTCTTGCAAATGTAATGGTCATTTCAATTGAAAATATGTTGTCTGTAAAGGCAGTGTGCTACCACACCCTCTACTCTATGGCATCTTGCGCCACTCCACTCCACTCTGCGCCACTCCACTCTGCGCCACTCCACTCTGCGCCACTCCACTCCACTCTGCGCCACTCCACTCTGCGCCACTCCTCTCCACTCTGCGCCACTCCTCTCCACTCTGCGCCACTCCTCTCCACTCTGCGCCACTCCTCTCCACTCTGCGCCACTCCTCTCTGCGCCACTCCTCTCCACTCTGCGCCACTCCTCTCCACGCCACTCCTCTCCACTCTGCGCCACTCCTCTCCACTCTGCGCCACTCCTTTCCACTCTCGGCGCCGCTCCTTTCCACTCTCGGCGCCGCTCCTTTCCACTCTCGGCGCCGCTCCTTTCCACTCTCGGCGCCGCTCCTTTCCACTCTCGGCGCCGCTCCTTTCCACTCTCGGCGCCGCTCCTTTCCACTCTCGGCGCCGCTCCTTTCCACTCTCGGCGCCGCTCCTTTCCACTCTCGGCGCCGCTCCTTTCCACTCTCGGCGCCACTCCTTTCCACTCTCGGCGCCACTCCTTTCCACTCTCGGCGCCACTCCTTTCCACTCTCGGCGCCACTCCTTTCCACTCTCGGCGCCACTACTTTCCACTCTCGGCGCCACTCCTTTCCACTCCTTTCCACTCCTCTCCACTCCTCTCCACTCCTCTCCTCTCCACTCCACTCCTCTCCTCTCCACTCCTCTCCACTCCTCTCCACTCTACGCCACACTCTTCTCCACTTCCCTCGAGGCCACTCTGTGCCACACCACTCCACTCTACTCCACTGTATGCCATTCCACTCTACTCCACTGTATGCCATTCCACTCTACTCCACTGTATGCCATTCCACTCTACTCCACTGTATGCCATTCCACTCTACTCCACTGTATGCCATTCCACTCTACTCCACTGTATGCCATTCCACTCTACTCTACTCCACTGTATGCCATTCTACTCTACTCCACTGTATGCCATTCCACTCTACTCCACTGTATGCCATTCCACTCTAGTCCACTGTATGCCATGCCACTCTACTCCACTGTATGCCATGTCACTCTATGCCATTCCACTTCACGCCACTCTACTATGCACCACTATCTTTTAGCCACGCTGAACAGCAGCCACGCTGATGTACAACATGGTTAAAACACATTGGCAAAGCCAATAGCTCTTGAATAGGCAAGTGCTATTGGCTTTTCCAATGCATGTTTGGGAATATAGTTTATATCCCGAACAGGAATACAAATCCCTCGGGGTCACAGGAGAATGTTTTGTTTTTGCAGAGTGTCAAAGGGTACAGCTCTAAATAGAATCCACCTGGCAATATGCTGATGATAGGTCTAGGATTAAAAACCCGTCTTCCCCAAAAGGTCCAAAGGTTTGCCAAAATGAAGTCACATGTTATTGAGACCAGACCTCTGTCATTTGGAGGGGTAGCTATTGAGCATCTTGTAAACATTCCCATATATTAACGTGTATAATGTGGCACCTTAAAACCAGTCACACATCACAATATGACACGATGTTGGACCTTTGCCCATTTGCAAGACCAAATCATTAATTTTACAAATCTTTCATCTACTCTACTCTACAGCCTCACCCAACTGGTCCGCAACTCCACACATAGCACAGGACAAGCGCTTGACCCGATCTTTACCGCCAGCGACAGTCAAGTATGTCACGTCACCGAGCTTACCTGGACTGGCCACGCTATCGTCTACTTCACCTTCGAAGGATCCTCACACACCATCACCAAGCATTCCAGCTCCTCCCACCTCAGCTGAAACAAAGTGACGGAGACCCAATGGACGGACGCCCTAAACACCACCCATCCCGACTCTGCAACCAAACTGGAACAGGCCATCAAGAACTTCTCTGTCTTGATCACCAACTGTGACGATAGTCGCCCCCATCAAGCCAGCAAAGATCAAGAGATCCACCAAACAAGCCAGCTGATACACACCAGAACTCAGGACTATAAAACGCAACTGCAAATGTCTATAAAAACAATGGCCCATCAGCAAAGATCCCACAGACCCAGTCGCTTTCAAGTCAGCCCTCAACACATACCATCAATGCCTGAAAGACACAAAAAGATGAGCCCTGGTGGAACGCATCGAAGCCAGCTCCAACCACAGCAAGAAACTCTTCAACATCGCCAGAGAGTTCTCCTGCCCGTCAGCCACCGACAGCACCATTTCTCCCTCGCAGGAACTCTGCAGCACTACGGCGGACTACTTCCACAGCAAGATAGCCACCATCTACAGCAACTTCAAACTCCAACCTACTGACCTCTACAGCCTCCTCACGCCAACTGAGGCCACCCGGTACCATCCACTCACCACATGGAAACCACTCACCACTCAGAGCACCACAGCCATCATGAACTCCATTCATTTGTGAGCACCCACGGACCCCTGTCCCCACCACCTCTCCAACCTTGGGAGTAAGGAAATCGGCGGAAAACTTACTTCCATCCTCAACGCAACCATCACCACAGCCACCTTTCCTGATCAATGGAAACACGCAAAGGTCAGGCCTCCTCCTCAAGAAACCCTTCGTCAAACCCAGCAAACTCCAGAACTACCGCCCCATCTCTCTGCTCTTCTTTCCCGCCAAAGTCCTTGAAGGCCATCAACCACCAACTCACCAAACACTTGGAGAACAACAATCTGCTGGACACCTCCCAAACCGGCTTCCGTGCCAACCACAGCACTGAGACCAGCCTGGTGGCTGTCACCGTTGACATCAGGCCCCTCGTCGACCATAGGGAGACTGCGCCCCTGATCCTCCTCTACCTCTCAGCAGCGTTAGACACATAATCCCAGGATCCAGAGAAACACCCTCAAATGGATCTCATCCTTCCTCACAGGACAAGCCCAAAAGATCTGCCTACCACATTTAACTTCGGAACCCAAGAGCATCATCTGCGGCGTCCCTCAAGGCTCATTCCTCAGCCCCACCGTGTTCAACATGTACATGATGCCCCTGGCCGACATCGTCAGAACCCACGGCCTCAACATCATATCTTACGCAGACGACACCCAGCTCATCCTCTCACTCTCAGACCCCTCCACCATTAGTACCAACTTCCACAACTGCAACTGGATTGCCGATTGGATGAAGACCAACTGCCTGAAGTTCAACACGGACAAGACTGAAGTGCTGATTTTTGGGAACACCACCTCCCCTTGGAACGACCCCTGGTGGCCCTCCAAACTCCTACCCACACCCACTCCGACAGACCACGCCTGCAACCTCTGCATCATCCTCGACCACAAACTCACCATGAAACGCCAGATCAACGTAGTCTCCTTCTCCCTGCTTCCAAAGCATCCGTATGCTTCGAAAAATCTTCAGATGGCTCCCTGTCAACACTAAGAAAGCAGTCACTCAAGCCCTAGACGCCTGCCGGCTGGACTACAGCAACACACACTATGCAGGACTCGCCACCCACCTCCGGAAGAGACTCCGGAGGATACAAAACACAGCTGCCACACTCCTCAACCTTCCTAAACAGACCCAAATCACCCCCAACCTCGGGAACCTCCACTGGCTCCCCATCCAGAAAAGATGCTGATTCAAGATGCTAGCACGCCTACAAGGCCGACCACGGTTCAGCATACATCAACCACTGCCTGAACTTGCACCAACCACCCAGGCATTTGCGCTCTACCTCCCTCGCTCTTGCTCACACTCCCTGCATCCGCTGAAGCAACAGTGGAGGACGCTCCTTCCCCTACCTCGCCACAAAGTCCTGAAACGACCTCTGCCAAGCCCTAGAACGACCTCCCCCTGCACCTCCGTACATCACTCTCTCTCCCTAAATTTAGAAAAGGACTCAAGACCTGGCTCTTCGACTTTTCCCAGCAAGAACCAAGCGCCTGGTTACCCTCATGGGTGATTAGTCATGCTCTAGAAATCCTGGTTGACTGATCGACTCTATTTTTCACAGCTGTAGGAGTTCACCGATTTGCTCGCCATAATGAGCATGTATGGGCAGATAGTGTGGTGTTGTTGCATCTGAAACATACAATTTTGTGTCCTTTATTTTTTTCCCCACAAAAGTAGTAAGGATGTGCTTCCTTTTTCATAACGCGTCACAGTCACTAGTAGCAACATTTACGCGTACTTGTGTGGGGGGTACCACTCTTGTACATTGCAAGGGGAGTCTACTTAGTGGCCCATTAGATGATTGGTCAAGCAAAACTCCACGCTTTCTTTCATGTTCTTCATGTTCATGTTGGCTTCTCATGACGTTTTTATCATTTGGTACATTATCATAGCAGTTGTATTTTTTCCTATACTGGATTATTGATCTTTTGCACATTCTCAGTGTTAAGCCCCATGAATGCATCATTTTATCGAATGTCCCTGGCATAGTCTCCATGTTACAGCCTGCTCCATCAGGTCTCATTCTGTCCCAACTGGCACGTTTTCTTTTAAACAGGACCCCTGCCCTGTCATGAGTCCCCTCATAAAGACTTTAGACGGTTTTGTCTGTTGCTCACCAACGGGGGTGCTAGTCTGTGTTGGATGGTGCGGGTCCACCCAACGTGCTACTCCTAATTCCAGGCTGACACTACTCATGTTGGTGGCAGCTGACTACAAGTGCTGGGATACAGTTTTTTTTTTGATAATCAATTTTTATTGATATTGAATGATTCAACCAAAAAAACCACAAAACGAAAACATTGGCAGCATAATCACACGCAGTGCTACAATGGATGACCATAAGAAGATGGTGACGGAGACTTGTACATCAAACATCAGAGTGAGTATTCATGTGGGGATAACATAATACATAAGGATACACACATCCATCAGGACAAAAGATTAAACCATTTCCCCCAGATCTTATCAAACATTTCGGGGCAGCCTCGGGCCTCGAAGAGAGACTCCTCCTGGGTCCCACACCAGTCCACCCCTCGTCTCCACTTCCGCAACCCCGGAGGTTTGGCCTGAGACCAAAGAGCCGCAATGTCCCGCTTTGCCACCGCCACAGCAGTCCCCAGGATACGCTTATCTGCCCGGGAGCCGTCTAGGCCGTCAAACACACCCAGGATTAGGCGGAGTGGGTCATGGGGAACATCCCACCCCAAGGTCTGTGTAAGTTCTAGTTCCACACCCGCCCAAAATGGCGCGATGACAGGGCACTGCCAAACCATGTGGAAAAAATCAGCTGGAGCGTGGGTACAGCGTGTACATGTCGGGGAGGGTCTCAATCGGGCTTTGTACAGACGTGCAGGGGTTAAGTATGCCATATGCAAGTAGTAGAGTTGAATTAGACGCAATTTGGAGGAAGTAGTCAGGGTCTTGGGAGCCATGAGAGCATCCCGCCAATCTGCGTCGTCCAGTGGGCCTAACCAATCCTCCCATCGGGAACGTACTGAGGCTAGGGTTGCAGGGTCGTTGTTAACTAGTGAGCGGTATATCTGTGACACCCCTCCCCTGCCTAGGTTCCCCATCATCACCTGAGCCTCTAAGGGACTAAATTCGGGAAGGGAGATGGGAGACGTAACGTGTGTATGGAGGGCATGCCGAAGTTGCAGATATTTGTAGAATTGGGAGGCATGGAGGGAGTAACGTTGTTGCAGGTCTGCGAAGGTCATGATGTGATTCCCAGCCCAGACATCCCCAAGAAGCGAGATCCCAATGTGATCCCATTGACAGAAGTCCCGGAGAGCTGAGGTCTCATGGAGCCAGGTACCGTGCCACAGAGGCGTTTGCCGGGTTAGTCGTCCATCCCTCCTTGTGTGGCGCAGGGCGGTGCACCATGCCAGTAGGACCGTCCTAGTGATGGGGGGGAAAGGCTTGTGGTATGGGGGCCCCGTATAAGTAGGCTTGGAGGTGCGGAAAATCCATGGAACGGAGCTCGACCCTGTACGCCGGGTCAGACCAGCCGCCGTTGAACCAGTCGTGAACCACGATTAGTCGCGTGGCTAAGTAGTAGAAGTGAAGGTTGGTCACACCCATGCCACCGTCATAGGGAGGTATCCGACAATGGGCCAGAGACATTCGCGACCTCCCACCCGCCCACAAGAACCGGGTGAGTAGACCATCAAGTTCACGAAACAAACTCCCCGGAAGGTGAAATGTTATGTTTTGAAGAATATAGAGGAATCGAGGGAGAACCATCATTTTAAAAAGTGCGCTCCTGCCAAGAGGGTTGAGAGGGAGGGATTGCCATCGCTTGAGGTCAGCCTTGGCAACCAGGGGCGTAAGGTTGAGGGCCCACTCAAGTTCTGGGAGCAGGGTGACCCAGATACCTAAATATTTGAAAGATTGCCTTCGCAGGGGGATGGTGGTCTGCCAGTCGAAACAGGCACGTGATGGGTGGAGGGGAACAAAAGTGGATTTCGCTGGGTTGAGTCGCAGTCCCGAGACTCGTTCAAAGGCGAGGAGGAGTTCCAGACAGCGGGGGCCGGAGTCCTCGGGATGTGCCAGGAAGAGGAGGATATCGTCGGCGTACAGGGCGACCTTGTCGATCCGATGGGGGTCCCAGGCCCACCCCTGGATGC
Source organism: Calotriton arnoldi (assembly GCA_963921515.1). Taxonomy (NCBI): domain Eukaryota; kingdom Metazoa; phylum Chordata; class Amphibia; order Caudata; family Salamandridae; genus Calotriton; species Calotriton arnoldi. The sequence continues at coordinate 1,399,423 of CAWUFW010002856.1, read as the reverse complement.
GGGGGTCACTGCGCACGAGGGAGGCCAAAGGCTCCATTGCTAGCGCGAATAAAAGCGGAGAGAGGGGGCAACCCTGGCAGGTGCCTCTCTGAATGGGGAATGCCTCAGAGAGCACGCCATTAATTAAGACCCGGGCCTTTGGACTAGAATAGAGGACGCAGATAAAGCGCCGGAACGGGAGGCCCATTCCCATCGCCTCCAACACATCTCCTAGGTAACTCCAGTCGACGGTGTCGAATGCTTTTTCAAAATCAATGAAAAGCAGGGCCAAGTATGGAGTGAGCCGATGACGATGCGCGAGGGCAAGGTGAAGACGGCGAATGCAATGTCGGGTGCCTCGGGCAGGCATGAAGCCGCATTGGTCCGGGTGGACCAATTCCTGCAAGAGGGGGCGGAGGCGCTGAGCCAAGGCGGTAGCAAAGATCTTCATCTCAGTGCTGATGAGGGAAATGGGGCGGTAATCCGCGCAGGAGAGTGAAGGCGGCTGCGTCTTCGGCAGACCACAATAGTGGCCACATCGGTCTGGGGGGGGGGGCGGGGAGGACCCGGTATCCACCACATGTTGGAACAGATCTACCAGGTGAGGAACCAACAAATCACGATAGGTCGCATAATATTCTTGAGGGTATCCGTCTGGTCCTGGCGTCTTACCGGAGTGCAGGAGTGAAATGGCCCCCTGTATCTCCTCTGGGGTGAGGGGGAGATCCAGAGTTTCCGAGATTGCCTGGGGAAGGCGAGGCAGCCGGGTCGCGGCCTCCGACAGTAATGCAGTTAAAGAAGCCGCGGGGGGCTGGGCTGCGTAAAGTTGGGCATAGTAGCCCGCAAAGGCTTGAGCGATGGCCTGGGAAGTGAAGTGATGAGCACCGGTCGCATGACAAATCTCGGGGATTATGCGATTGGCTGAAGGATAAGAGACAAGATTGTGGAGTAGTTTCCCATTTTTGTCACCCCAGCCGTACACGCGCGCCACAGCATCTTGGCCGACTCTAGAGAGATCCGTCAGATCTCGTCGCGGAGTAGTGCGAGTTGGCGGGGGGAGTTAGCATTGTCGGCGGATGCTTGGGTCAATTCCAATTGCAGCGCCTGAGCCTCGAGCTGCAGAAGGCGAGCGGTCTGGGTTGCGCGTTTTGCATGGACCAAGCCTCTAGCCACGCCATGCGCTGCGGCCTTGCCAGCCTCCCACAGGGTACCTGGAGAGGAAACTGACCCTTTTTGATCAGAAAATATTGCTCCAGCTCTTGCTTGAGGTTCTCAACAAAATCGGGATCTTGCAAGAACCAAGCGTTCATCCGCCAGATCCTGCGGGTCCCGTCAGGAGGACGCCTGAGATGGAGGGAGACAGGGGAGTGGTCGGAAATTCCCCGGGGAAGGATAGCCACCCCCGTCACCAAGCTACAGTCGGTGGCCGGCAACAGAAGCAAGTCGATACGGGAGTGGGTGTGGTGGGCCGCCGAAGTATGAGTGTATTGGTCCTGGCGGGGGTTCCAGACCCTCCAGGCATTGCAGAGACCCAGGGCAGAGGACCAGTCAGAAAGGCGCTTGGCAGAGGCAAGGCGGGACGCAGAGGGAGCACCCGTCGTATCGCGCAGTGGCTGCATGACAGCGTTGAAGTCGCCCCCAATGATCGTCAAACCTTGAAAGAAAGCCGATACCAGTGATGTGAGGTGCCAGAGGGTAGCGGGCAGTGTGGCAGGGGGAATATAAGTGCAGAGGAGGGTAAGAAGGTGTCCCTCAATCCTACCGGTTAGGGCTACATATCGCCCTTGGGCATCTGTCTCTACTCGTGACAAAGTGAAGGGGGAGACCCTTACGAACCAGTATGGCCACCCCTCGGGAGCCCCGCGTGAAACCCGAGTGCCAGACCCTGTCAAAGCCATACCGAGCAAGGAAGGGGTAGTGAGTTCCCAGGAGGTGTGTTTCCTGTAAAAAGAGAATATCTGGTGTTTGGCGTTGGGCACTACGGAGAACCGCGGTCCGTTTTATACGGTCTAGAAGGCCATTCACGTTCCACGATAAAATGTGGAGAGGTCTAGGAAAAGCAGACATCTTGTGAGTGGGTGGTGAGTGCGTGGACCATCAGGGGGAGGCCCGGATCCCAAGGGAGGTAGCGCCCCGTAGCCTGGGTGCAGGGATCAAGCCCGTGTATTGTGGTAGGTCTCGTGTCCTGGAATGTGGCTTGTATGCGCAGTGAGCTACCATAAAAAGAAAACATCGTTGGCCTGAGCGAGGCCAAAAACAGTGAACAATCGGGAGTCAACAATCCTCCCACCCCTCCCTGCCCCCCAACACCCACCACCCTACACTTCTGAACGGGAAGCATCTGTCGCCCCAAAAGAACAAATTACAAACAAATCTGGGCGCTAAGCTAAAACGATTAGCCGGCTGGGATACAGTTTTAAAGCAAAGGTACTAACTTCCGCGTGATTAAATCCGAAAATGTATTGCATCGTCTCAGTAGCGACTTTCGCAACATTGCTTCTTTGCTGCATCAAATAACAGTAAGTGAGTATGTGCAAGTATTCCATAGTGTAACGTGCGTTAGAATTGAGAGCACCAACAGTGACCGATGATATCTTTGTCTTAATTCCGGATTTGTTTTAGACTATCAATTGCTATAAAATTGCATGATTGCCTCTTTATGAACATGGTGGCCAAATGTTGATCAGAATGGGTAGTTTGATATTCGCTTGCTTGTGATGATGAAATCTGTACCACGCCAGCCAAGCAGCAAAATGCATTTACACTTTCTAATCAAAACTTCCAGTGCTGATGAATTGTGCTAAACCTGTATTTTATTGTTTGCGTTCGCACTATGGAAGCTTCGAATGATGGCGTTGGTTTAGAGTTCTCACCTGCCTCAGTTGTCTAGTTCAGGAGAGCTCACTTATTTCATGGGATGAGGTGGGCTCTCCATTGACGGGTCGCCTGGAATGTTTGAGGGAGTCTCCTTTAGAGTTGGGTGATTCCCACCTGGAGGGTCGGAATGGAGGAGGGGTTGACGTCACCAGTTTGTAAGTTAAGATGCTACTCTGTCAAGATTGCTGAATGAGTTAAGTGCTCATGCTGACATCTGTTGATCCAAGCCACGAATTCAACGTCCAGCTGGGCCAACTCCTCCTTTTATCCCTATGAGGTTGGTACATTGAGTACTATAGAAGTGATAATAGTAATACCTGTGCTTTCGTGGTAAGAGATGGTAAATCTCTGTTAAGTTGTATATAAAGATAAGCTTAATTTCTTATGTAGTTCTGTGTGTCCCTGCAGCCACGTGACTTCAAGTGTATTGCTTTTTGTTTATCGACACATTTTTTCAGTTTTCGTTTTTAATTACAGGAATTTATTCTGCGTGTTGTGGGGGATTTGTTGGACTGTTTCAACGTTTGCATTCAAGGGGATTATGCGCACACATTCTTGCCAGCATTAAACACAATTGCCACATTTTCAGGCTTGAGCAGATAGCCAATCCGTTGTGCTCTGTGATCTGTCTGTTGGTGAAAGGATTGGGGCTTGCTCGCTGGGTGCACAGTCATATTTTAGCTGAAAGTGAACAGATACATGATTACATTTATAATACGCTCTGTGTCATGGCTTCTTTGACAGTCATGCCTTTTCAGCTGTAGTTAGGTGGCTGTAGTCTTGTAATAATGTTGGAAAAACAGAGCTGTTTACAGTGGTAAATGACATACGTCCCTTGTGCAATTTGCCGAAGTGTACCTCTTCTAAGGGTTACCCTACTTTTCAAGATTGGTTTCACCTTGAGTGTCCCGAAAGAAAGATAATTGTGCCTTCCTTTTTTTCTTTCTTACAACTAGCCAAGGCAATTCCTTTTAAAATTATAGTGTTAAACTTGCAGCACGGTAAGACATGACCACAAAATGGGAGAAAGATCTAGATATTTAAGGATGTTTGGGGCTTTTACTTAACTGGTCACACAAATCTCATCAGAGAAAAAATCTTGACAAACCTCACACATCACAAACACATATTCCCAAAAACGTATTCCACCTGGTGTGCGTCTGTCCTATTGCCATAGATTACATTTTCAAATCCGTGAAGCAGCTCAACCCATAAACTGTTACTCTTGCCTCCAACCTGCCTTCATCAAAGAACTCCTACGAATCAGCAAAGCGCTCATATTTCAGTGCCTCTATCGACTCGTTCCCGGACACCTGGGAATATGCCACAGTCATGCCCCACAAGATTGGAAATCCTATCTCAAGCAGCTAATCAATGATGTGTTTTGTCCCCTAAAGCTCCGTCAATGTTTAATTTGTATCTTGAACCACTTGGCTTTCATTGGGAGGGACCGGTGTCACAATTTTCTAGTTTGCAGATGTCTTTAAGGCGTTATCCATCAAGGGCATTCGAACGCTAAGCTGCTGCTTTATTAAACTTCAGCAGGGTGTGTCAAACAACTTTCTCCAATTAAAGCCTGAAAACCGGAGTTCATCCTCTTCACACCCAAACTCAAAAACAAATTTGATCCTGCACTTCTTGATGAACATAAACTAGACTATTTTTTTGACCTTCTCTGTCCCTTTTAGTAAAATCCCTTACCTATACCAATGACAACAGGTTGTTCCCCTCACTGCAGTAAGTTAGCCCGATCTGCCAACCTTCTACACTTGCTTAAGAAAATCTGGCAACTACTAACCAACTGAAACCTTCTGCTCGCACATTTGTCGACTTGATGAAGGTGCATCCATTCTGACTGGTGTTCTTCAGTCCTCATCCACCTCAGTGAAGACTGTTCTTCATGCCACAGCCTACCTGATTTCCGCCAAGGTGGAATTTGACTACCAAATAAAGCTAAAGTTATGTTTATAATCCATTATGTCACAGTGCTCTTCATCTTGGAAGCCCTCTTACATAACCAAACTCTCGACCATCTCTGGCAGCCACAAGGCCACCTGGGGAAAGGCACTTTTCACCTGAAAAATCTAAAATTAGATCTGTCTCTTAACTTGAAACATTTATTCACTGGTGCATCTAATCTATAAGGAGCTGCAGACAAAATACTTCCCTTCATCACCATGGATTACTATGACAATGTGTGCTTTTTAATACCAATACAGTCAGTCAATTTTTTTTATATTGGCGAGGGCTTAGCGCCCCACCCTAAAGTAATCTTGTATACATTTGTGTGTGTGTAATATATATATATATGATACACACGCATATATACATATACATATACACATATATACATATGCACATATATAAATATACATATGCACACATATGTATTTGTGTATGTGTGTGTATATGTATGTGTGTATATGTATATGTGTATGCGTGTGTGTATATGCATGTGTGTGTGTGTGTGTATATATGTGTGTGTATATATGTGTGTGTATGTGTGTGTGTATATATGTGTGTATGTATGTGTGTGTGTATATATGTGTATGTATGTATGTATGTGTGTATGTGTATGTATGTGTGTATGTATGTGTGTGTATGTATGTGTATATGTGTGTGTGTGTGTGTGTGTATGTGTGTGTGTGTATATATATGTGTGTGTGTGTATGTATATGTGTGTGTGTATGTATGTGTGTGTATATGTATATGTGTGTGTGTGTGTGTGTGTGTGTGTGTATATATGTATATATATATATATGTATATATAATGACAAAACAAGCATTGACAGAACCAAAAGACTGGCAGTGAATGCTGGTCCTACTTACTTTTCCAATGCTTGTTTTTTGTAGATGGCAAGTGGAGCGAAAGTGAAGATCATGTGGAAGCTAAGTGTAGAGGTGAATGTATTCAGTTCTGTTTACTCGGCTGTTTGACCGGTTCAGTTGGTATTTTTGGGTGGATTCATTTTATCATGGTTGAGTCCTGTCAGTTCATGATAATATACATACATTGCTCATACAGTCTCTGTAGCAGTAAAGTGCTGCATACAGTTACAATTCAGATACTTGAGTAATTGTATTAGACCAGGAGAAAAGCACCTTGACTTCTCACCTGCCCTCCCTTAGAGTGGAACCTTAGTCTTATTCTAGAGCCCTGGTGATTGTAACGCAGCAAGGGTTTTTATCTTGGCTTTGTTGCCCTTAATATGGCATTGCAGCACCAACGCTGTTGTGAATCCCCCACTTTAGCAGCTACAGCGGGGCTAGGGTTCTTTATGGTCTTCGGCTATCTGCAAGTCTGCAGACAAAAATACACAATTAACACTACAAGGAGGTGATGGAGCAGGGTAAATATAAAAATTTTTAACCTCCTAATATTTACGTATAATAATAATAAACATGTTCGTTCAAGTAAATAACCAACAATGTATGTATTGGGGTAAGGATAACACGCAGTTTAATGTGCAAAATAATGTACTAATAATTGTTTACGTTTCTAACATAACATAATATTTTGCGTACTAAAATAATAATAAAATGCATGATTTGTGCTTTGAATAAAACGTGTGGTTGCAAAATAAAGCGATGGTAAGTAAGGGACAGCGTTATATGTTGCTTCTGCTAGGTAATACCTAATTGGGGTACGTAGAAAGACGGGAGGGAAACGAAAGGGTTTATATTTCATTGTTTTAATAATATTTTGTTTTCTTTAGAAATAGTGCGCTTAGGCCTGCCGAGCAGCAATATAAAATGGCCGCGAGTTACTAGAGTGCGCAGGAGCGGATGCGACCATGTGATAGAGGAGAGAGGCTGTTGCAAAGGGATGATCACGTGCTGAGGCCGAGAGGCTAAGATGAAAGTATGGTCAAGGCTGCTGTGACCCTTCTGAGCAGATGTGTGCCAAGATGATCAGCAAGAAGCGTGAGAAGCCTGGTTGAATCAATAGAAAGAACTCTATTATATAAATTGTTGCAGAAAAAGAAACAATTTGGACTGATCGAAACGGATGAGCAAGTGCATGAACTGTGGGAAACGATGCTTTCATGGACATTCCTCACGGAACTAGTTAAGACCAGGAAGTTTGATTAAAATGTATAGGGACCTGAGTTTTGGACCAATGAGAATGAATTGCGCCATGTAAGAAGAAACATTTTATGCTGTAAGCTAGAATTAGGGTATAAGAAGACCTACTCTTGGTGGGAGGGGTTAGAATGCTGCGGGATGCTGCGGGAGATGCTGAAGAAGTTAGATGCTGTAGATGGGAGAGTTTGCGGTTGCTGATGCTGACGAGCTGATGCTGCTGCTGTTATTTTCTTTTTCCAGTTGAGTATGAAATGCCGCTTTAGGAGAACTAGCATTTGACAAGATTTATATTAGAATTATTAGGATTTCCCTGAGAGATAGATAGGTTGATCTATAGAGTCCTTAGTATGATAACCTCATTTTCGGTCTAATAAAAGTGTCATGCAATTTACAATTATTCTTATAATGATGATAAACGCAATGATCTGAATAATAAATTAATCTCGAATTTCCTGCATTCAAAACTTTATATAAACTTTATTATTCTTTAAACAAATGACTCAGTGATTTTCTTTAGCATAATGATTAATAATGTTTTGGTAAAAGAGTTCATTGTGATTGAGCTGGTCTTAATCACCATCAACTGATTCCTACTAGTTGGTCCATCGACCAATGAGCGGAATACCTTAAAAGCAAATGAGAATTATTGTGTCTTTATAAAAGAGGTATCCCGTCTCCTTCCAGCAAATCGTTTTCTCCTAGGTTTCATGTCGGAGGAAAATCCAGGGAAATAAATGAGTAAGTGAATGTATATGCGGTGTTATGGGCCCCACCGTCATATGGATATAGTGTGTGTGTGTTAGAGAAATAATTGCACCTGGATGACCCAAAAACATAGTAGGAGAAAATATTTTTATTGTAAGCGCTGGATCAGATTTCTTGGTAGCAGAGTTATGGTTACTATAGATTAGTTTGGTGATTATTGATTTTTGATTATAGATTATTGATAAGTTTATGTCTAACACTTTTTGTTGAGTCGCGTTATGTTATATGTAAGTTTTCACGCTTCCGGGAAGTAGGAAGTGGAACACGTGTGGCAAGAGAAGTCACATGGAATTTTACACTGTCTGAGTTCAATTTGGTAATAACACAGGTTGTGTTATTTAGGGACATTTTGCGTATAAAAGGTGTGTAAGTGAAATAGTGATCGGTTTTCTTGTGAAACTCTGGCCTTAATTCTCAGGAGCAGTATAGTCTCCACATGTGTTTTATCCCCAGAGAAACGGGTTTACCGTTTGCTTGAAAGAAGGGTAAGGTAGAGGGAAGTGCTACTTTATCGACGAAACTGAAAGTTCTGTGGTAGGGTAGAGGTAAGCGCTGCCTACTGGAAAATACAGAATTCTTGTGTGAATGGTCAAAGCTATCTTTTCGGTTTAGCGAATCAGACAATGGAAATGTGGATAAAATGTTGTAACTAACAAGAATTGTTGAAAAAGAAATTGCCGATAAATTTTGTAAAGGAGGGGTCAAGAGCAGAAGTGACGTAGACAATAGCCGCGCTGGGATTGGACAGTGCGCTAGTCACATGAGAACAGGAGCGAAGTGACGTAGACAAAAGCCGCGCTGGGATTGGACAGTGCGCCGTAGACAGAAATCGTTGTGATTGGAGCGTTGGTGTGAGTCGCGCTAGCATTGGTTGAAATAAACGCATAGGGAACAGAGTTGATTTTGCCGATTGTTGTAGGAGAGAAAGGTTGTGAATCATGTCGTACTATGAATATGGAAAAGAGAAAACGTCTTGGATGTCGAAAGTTAAGAACTTCTTTAAGAAGGACAAAAAGGTAGTGACTAGAGAGGGACAAATAATTCCTCCGCCGAAATCACCAGCTTCACATATGATGCTGAAATATGGATATCATACATGCATTTGGTTAGAAAATTGGACAAAATACACCAAGAACGATGGAGCATTGGCTTTTCCTGAAAATGGTTCATTTAATGTAGCTGTATTACGGAACTTGAGAGAAAAGATGGTAATGTTAGAACCTAGACCTAGACCGACACAGTTTGAAGCTTTAGCGGAATGGGAAGATGAGATGTATGAACGAGAGAGATCCAGAGGATTGAAGAATCATGAGTTTATACCTGGAAGGTTGTGGGGAATAAATCATGAGGACAGAGTAAAGCGTTGGAGATACGCTAACATGGCAGGAGGTTTGTTTCCAGCTTTTGCGGTTGAGGAAGAAGCAAAGAGAAAGTGTACTGAGAAAAAGAAACATGTAGTGGTAGAAAAGTATGTGTATGGTGGTAGTGAAACGGATGACGAATTGCTGGAAGATATTTTAAACAGAAACCCACCTCCATATCAACAGACTTCTGTAGTGGTGACACCTAATGCACCGCAAATGGAAACTGGGAGGAATAAAAAACCCGAACGAAGAAATGAAATAAATAGGTCACAAGAAACATTTAAAATTTCACAAAATGATGAGACAGAAAGTGACAATGCAACTGAACTAGCAAAAACGACAAAAGAATTGACTGAGAAAATAAGAGAATTGACAAAGAATATGGAAGCTGTAACTGTACCAGTAACGATAGGTCCAGTAATGCCAATTTTTGAAAATCAGAAAATAAATGAACATTCTTTGGTGATTCCCATGAATTCACATGTGCAAAGAAAAAGAGAAGGGATGGAACTGAATAATGAAGGTGCACACAATTCGGCGAGTACGTGTAGACCAAGTCCACCTACAAATTTGACGATAAATGAGAGTGAGGTTAGAAGAATACCTATGGTGACAGAGTCCGCATCAGGAACACCAGAAAGAACCAGTGATTGGATTGAGTTAAATAGTACACCTGTAGGTCCGACTCCAGAAGAGTTAAATGAATGGATGAAAGCACTAAAAGCAAAAGAACCAGAAGAAAAACCATTAGATGTAATTAGGTTAAAAATAGACATGGAAGAGTTGATTTTGGGAACAATTGGAACGGAAAAACTAAAGAATTATCAGGATGATGAGATTATGTTTTTGTGTAAGAGTCTTACATGGAGAGCTAGAAATTTACATGACAAATTGGAAGAGATTGCAGGGGAACTAGGAGTGGAATTTGTGAAAGTGAGGACATTGCAGAAACCGTACAGAGTAGATTTTTGTGAGAAAGACATAGAAAATTTGAACACATCAGGAAGATTGACCCAGATAAAAGAACTGATTGTTTTATTGAGAAAGTGGGGTGATGTGGATAGATGGAGAAATAGATGGACAAAGAGGAATGAGAAAACAACAGATAAAGCATCTTTGGCTTTTGCAATGACAGATAAGGAACCAGTTACCAGAGAGTACCCAATGAGAGAAACACCAGGTGGTAGTTATGTGCATGTTCCGTGGACCAGACAGGATATACTGTCATTTACAAATGACTTCCCAAAATTGAGAGAGAAACCAGTAGAATGGTACAGACAAGTGGAGAGATTTGTTAAGGTGTCAAAAGTGTTGTGGATAGATCTAGATGGATTGTTTGACATAGTAGTGCCTGCTGATTTATGGACGGAATGTAAGATTACAATTGATTGGCCAACTGTGGAATATCCAAGGGATGCCAAAACAGGAGCGCCAGGTCCAGAAGTGATGCGGAAATATGATCAGGTAGTTACCTTTTTGAAGAATAAAATTCCACCAAAAGAAACAGATTGGGTGAAAATAGACAGAACAACACAGGAAAGCAAAGAATCAGTGCATGCGTACTATGAGAGATTGTTGTTGGTTTTCAAACAGTATAGTGGTTATGAGACGCTAAGTGAGAAGGACATGAGTCATTTTGTATATAGGTTTGTGTATGGATTAACACCGGAGATAAGTGAAAGGATTAAGCAGCATTTGATAGGGTGGCAGAATAGCACAGTGGATGATGTTTTGAGATATGCTAAGTATTGCAGTGATGAAATTGAGAGTAAACAGCGTAAATTGAAAGAAAAAGCCATGTGGGCACAGGTGAAAGTTGCAGAGAAGCAAGAAGCTCAATTGAATAATACTAGCAGTGAAACAGGACAGTTTAAATCCCGACCTAATATAGGTAAAGGAAAAGGACAAATGAGCATAGATGAGGCGAAGAAAAAGTGGCCATGCCACAACTGCGGAAAGCTAGGGCATTGGAGAAACGAGTGTAAATTTCCTCCTAAACCTAATGTAGAAAATCAAACATTAAATTCACAGGTGCAGAGTGAGGTAGTTACTCAACAAGGTCAGGTGCCGCAACCACCACTTCCCAAGAGTGCTAATCAACAGAAATACAGTGCAGAAACAGGATTCTACGGAGGAGAACAGGTAAAACAGTTGTCACGTGCAGCTGAAATCTCACAATATTGGTTACGACAGAGTGAGGATGAGTCGTATGAAAGCTCATGACGGTGTCTGAAAGAGAGGGAAGAGTGCGTGCTTGGCGCAACTCTAGAGGTAGACCAGTCAGGTCCATTTGTGGATGGAGAAGTGAATGGTGCAAATATAACATTCCTTGTTGACACTGGAGCTACCCGTTCTACTGTTAGGTCAGTGGAAATTCCAAATCTTCCTCTCTCAGGTGAACATATACAAGTGGTTGGAGTTTCCAATCAGCAAATTGAAACGCCTCTTACTAGATTAGTAAAGGTAAGAATTGGTCCATTTAGTGAAATGCACCGATTTGTGGTGTGTGATTGTAGTCCCGTTAACCTTTTAGGACGCGATTTATTGTGTAAGATGAATTGCACAATTTATTGTACTCCAGACGGAATTGCATTTCAGACTCCAGATGAGGATGTACTGTACAAAATGACAATGGTAAATTTAGAACCAGAAGTAAATCGTTTGTTTCCTGTATTTGATGCAGAGAAAATCCCAATTGAGTTGAAAGGGACAGTAAAAGAAGAAGTGTGGGACTTGACAGGAGAAGATGTAGGATTAATGAAAGGAGTAGATCCCGTAAAAATTTCAGTAAAAGAAGGAACGAGTTACCCAAATACGCCCCAGTATAAATTGACTCCAGAAATAATTGAAGGAATAACGCCAGTAATAAATAAAATGATTGAACAAGGGATTCTAAAAGAAATCATGAGCAGTCCATGTAATTCGCCAATAATGGGACTGAAAAAGCCAAATGGAACATATAGAATCGTACAGGATTTAAGAAAGGTAAACAAAATTGTTGTACCTTGTTGCCCAATAGTACCGAACCCTGCCGTGATTCTATACCAGATTCCACGCGAAGCAGAGTGGTACACTGTGATTGATTTATGTCATGCATTTTTCTCTATTCCATTACATCCAGATAGCCAGCCAATATTTGCGTTTAGGTTTGGAGAGCGTATTTTGGCATGGTGCCGAATTCCTCAAGGGTATACAGAAAGTCCCTCAATCTTTAATCAGATCCTAAAGAAATCATTGGAAGATTTAAGAATGCCAGAAAAGTCAGTAATGGTTCAGTATATTGATGACCTACTGGTGGCATCAAAAACAAAGGAAGCATGTGTTAATGACACGATTGCTTTGCTGAATCATTTAGCAAAAAGAGGACATAAAGTGTCCCCTTCAAAATTGCAGTTTTGTAAACAAGAAGTCCAGTATTTAGGGCATAAAATTGAGAAAGGAGTACGAAAGGTAACGACAGAGAGAATAAAAATGATTCAAGGAATGAGAGCTCCAATGACACAAAGAGAGGTAAGAATGTTTTTGGGAATGGTTGGATATTGTCGACAATGGATAAGCGGTTTTTCACTAATTGCTAAACCATTGCAGAAACTGACAAAGAAGGATGTTAAAGATCCTTTTGAAATGAATGATGAAGAAATGAAAGCATTCAGAGAGCTGAAAAAGAAATTGTGTGAGGCTCCAGCATTAGGAATGCCTGACTATGAGAAAGATTTTGAGCTGTTTTGCAGTGAAAGAGATGGATGTGCATTTTCAGTTTTGGTGCAGAGACATGGAACTATGAAAAGACCAATTGCATATTTTTCAGCTGTTTTAGACCCTGTAGCAAAAGCGTTGCCTGGATGTTTGAAAGCAGTTGCTGCTACATGTGTGAGTCTGGAACAGAGTGAAGGCATAGTGATGGGGTATCCATTAAGAGTGTATGTTCCCCATTCTGTGGAAATTCTTTTGACAAGAACAAAAACACAATACATGACACATAGTCGGCTGACTAGGTATGAAAAGGTAATTTTGAGTGCAGATAATGTGACCATTGACAGATGTATGAATGTAAATCCTTCAACATCATTGCCAGATGAAGAGAATGTGATTGAAATGGATGAAGTAGATCACGATTGTCTGAATGTGCTCGAATACTGTACTAAACCAAGAGCTGATATACGAGATGAGCCTTTGAAAGAATCAGATTACATTCTGTTTGTGGATGGCTCATGTTTAAGAACGAGTGATGGAGTTCTAAGTGCAGCATATGCAGTTTGCACAGTAGCAACTGTATTGGAAGCATCTTGTTTGAAAGGTGTACGGTCTGCCCAAGTTGCAGAATTAGTAGCTCTGATTCAAGCATGTAAGTTGGGAAGAAATGTACGGGTTACGATTATGACTGACAGCCAGTACGGCTTTGGGGTCGTGCATGATTTTGGTCAGATTTGGTCACAAAGGGGTTTCTTGACGTCTGCAGGGACACCCATAAGGAATGGAGATTTTGTGAAAAAGTTGCTTGAGGCGATACAGCTGCCTAAAGAGATCGCTGTAGTGAAGTGCAATGCACATAAAAATGGGGAAGACTACATTACTGTTGGCAACAAATATGCTGACGAAATGGCACAGTACTGTGCAAAGAATGTGGTTTCTTTGAATAAATGCCGCGAGAGAGAGCATATTTCTTGTCCATTGCTTTTTACTAACTCAATTGAAACATGGGATGAGGTAAGACAGTTACAAGAGGCTGCAGAAGATGAAGAAAAAGATACTTGGCTAAAAGCAGGATGCAGGAAACATGAAGAAACTGATGTATGGGTTTACAGGGATGAGAGACCAGTTATGCCTGATAGCATGATTTCTGACATGGCACGGATGTACCATGGGCAAGCCCATATTGGGAGAGATTCAATGATCAGACTTTTTAGACAAACATGGTACAATCCAAAATTCAGAGCCATAGCTGAGAGTCTTTGTCAAAGATGTCTGACTTGTCAACAGTTAAATCCAGGAAGGAAGACAGTAGTGAGTCTAGGGAGAATAGGACGAGAAGGGGGTCCTTTCACCAGAATGCAGATGGATTTCATAGAAATGCCACCTTGCAGCAGATTGAGGTATGTTTTAGTGGTCGTCTGTTTGTTTTCCCGTTGGGTGGAGGCATATCCAACAAGAAGGAATGACAGTATCACAGTAGCAAAACTTTTGCTGCGAGAATTCATTCCGAGGTATGGTTTTCCAGTCACGATTGAAACAGATAGAGGAACACATTTCCAAAATGAATTAGTTAAACTGATTTGTGAAGCCCTTAGTATTAAACAGAAACTGCATTGTGCATACAGACCAGAGGCTTCTGGAATAGTAGAGCAAGTGAATGGAACAATCAAAAACAGGTTAGGAAAAATGTGTCAAGCTACAGGACTGAAATGGCCAGATGCTTTGCCATTGGTTCTGATGACAATCAGAAGTATTCCGGAAAGGAAGACTGGACTCAGTCCACATGAAATAATCATGGGACGAGCAATGAGACAAGCACAAGTACCTGTCAACAAGCTACTGACTATAACTGATGATCTAGTACTGGATTATTGCAAAGGATTGGCTGATGTGGTGCGTTCTGTGTTTCATCAGGTTGGACCGGATGCGACCACTCTTGAAAGAAAACCAGCTCACGACTTGAATCCAGGAGATTGGGTTCGAATAAAAGTCCACCGGAGAAGAAACTGTTTGGTTCCTCGCTGGGACGAACCACGACAAGTGATCCTAGTGACGACCACCGCAGTTAAGTGTGCAGGAGTGAAACACTGGGTACATGCCAGCCACACCATCAGAGTTCCAGAACCTAAAGATCGACCTGTGAGTCGGCATCTGGAAATATCAGACAACAGTTCAGCATCAGAAAGAGAAGAGGAGACAAACAGGGTGCCAGAACTTGAAGATCGACCTGTAAGTCGACATCTGGAAGACCCAACTACAAGTGAAACGATAGAAGAAGAAGAGGAAATAGAAGAAATAGCTGAAGTTCCAGAATTTGAAGATCGACCTGTAAGTCGACATCTGGAAATATCTGATACTAGTTCAGAATCTGATACAGAACATTCAGAAGAAGAAGAAATCTCAAAAACAAAGTGGAATTTTGAAAGCATAAGAGAAGAAACTGAGCCAGAAAACAGTGACAGTGAACAACCAAGTACAAGTTGTGGTAAAATTCCTTCGAAGATAATATTAATAGATGAAGAAGGGAGAGTTTCAGACCAAAAGTTAGAAAAATCGGAAAAACCCCGAGGAGCAGTAGGGACAGATAGTCAAACACAAGAACAGGGAAATTTAGAAGCAGATAGAGAAACTGAACACAAAACCGGAAGAACCTCGAGGAGGGACAGAAGTAGGTGAACGAAGGAAGATAAGAAAAGAACCACAAGTAGCTGAAAGCGAAATAATTAGTTTCAAAATAAGAGGAAATAACGAAAAGATTGAAACAGAATCAGAAGAAAGTGGAGAAGAAAGAAATGAAAAACTAGAGACAAGAAAAAGAAATTGGAAAACAGAAAGAGAGGAAAAAGGAAGTGAAGCAAAAAGGCCAAGAAAAGGAGACAATTGGCCCAACAAAGTAAGAAAATTAAGATACAGAATCGTAAAATTGGATGGAAAAAGTGCTGAACAAGTGAATGAAATAACAAGTCAAAAGGAGCAAGGAAAACAAGGTGGTAAACACTTGCAGAAAACAAAAAGAATAAAGAAAGTGAATCAGAAGTACAGATCACCTGAATGGTTGTATCGTGCTCTGACTAGTTACAAAGAAGAATTGAACACTCACGAAAACCCAGAACAAAGAAACCTGATGGGAGAAAGTGAAGTGCAACAAACCTGAAGAAACAAACCTGAAGTGGTTTCTGTAGATAGTTTACCGGATTTGACAAAACACTGAACTGACGAATTCACCGGATGTGACAAAGAAAGAATTCTGAGAAAGAATTAAAAGAAAGAACCAAGCAAAGACAAAATTTTGAAAGTACAGAGTGGCAAGCAAGTCATTTCTGAGGTGTAGTGACACAATTTTCTAGAAAACAAGTACAAAATGGAGAATATTAGAGATAGAAAATGTAGATGTGAGTTTTTAAGTAGATGGTGCAAAATGTGCTGTTTTTGTACAGGATTATTAATAACAGTATGGGTAGTTTTAGCAATAACTATTCCAATTAGTTTAGCTGTAGTGGAAAAATCTAATAACACTGAGAAAGAAAAAGGAGCTAACACTCAAGAGCCAGTTATTTTAAGGAGTAGTGCAGAATTACATAAGGACAAATCAATAACAGATTTTTCAAAGAATGTGTTTACTAAATTACTGTATGAGTACGTAGAAACAATGGATGTAAGGGATTGCTATGTTTGTATGCAGTTGCCTGCATCTGTAGCAGAGGGTGTGACTTATCATCACCTCCCTTTGACATATGGAATAACATGTAGTGTATTAGCAAGCTTATTTTATAAAACAGGCAGATTAGAATATTATTACACTGATGTAGATAGGATTTTTGCAAAGGTTTCTGTAGTTCCCGAGCTTAATAAAATAAAAGAGGGAAAGACGTTTGGTGAATATTTCTTAGAAGATAAGATTTTAACATTAGATAATATATTTAGGTACAACCTTACCTGTGAGTTAAAGAAGGAAGAAAAGGTATTTCTAGAAATGGTTGAGGAGAGAAGAGTGAAATTTGAAAGAAAAGTAATAGAAGAGACAAAAACACCTCTTTGGGCGTTTGAGGAAGACCATCATGACAAGAAAAAGATAAATGCAGCTATGACTCTGGATTGGCCCCAACAGGGAAGGTTGTGCATTAGAAGAAATAAGACAAGATATGACAATTATTTTGTGGGTTCCAGTAATTGCCATGACAATTACCAAATTATAGGTGGATGGGGATTCAAAGGGGGAAAAGATCCAATATTTCCAGGGATTTATTACGTTTGTGGGAATAGGGCTTATTATAGGTTGCCGGACCATTGGTATGGATCATGTTATTTAGGCCTGGTCTTTCCAAAGATTTTTCATGTGGATAGAAAAGAAAAAGGAACACACAAAATGATAAATACCTTTACACGTAGAAAAAGGGAAAGTTTTTCAGAAATAGTAGGTGATATTTTTGGTGCATTGATACCAGCAGTGGGAATATCTTTGAATGCATTCAGAATTCGGAAATTATCCACAGTAGTAGATCGTTTATCTACAAATACTGCTGGAGGGTTCTTAATGGTAAATACCGAGATGGTTGCCATGAGAGCTATGGTGATGCAAAATCGTCTTGCCCTTGACATTCTTTTGGCAAAAGAGGGCGGAGTCTGTGGAATGCTGAAAGTCCAACATTGTTGCACTTACATTCCTGATAAAAGCGAAAATATACAGAAGTATATAACAAATATTACAAATTTGCACAAAGAACTAGTTCCACTGGAGGTTGAAAGTGTTTGGGGAAAACTTGGTAAAGGGTTTTCGTCTGTAACGAATTGGTTAACAAGAATGAGTGGATTAATAATAGGGAAAGTTATAATAATAGCAACCATGATAATAATAATAATATTAGTATTGAAGCTTGCAGTAACATGTATAAAGAGAAGAAGAAAGCAGAATAAGATAGAAAAAGAAAATATGATAAACAAAGAGAGAGAGAGAGAAATAGGTGAAATAGAGTTAGAAGAAATAAAAGAGAACATGTACAAGAAAACAAAGAGACAAGTTGAAAGCGATACAGAAGTATAAAACTAACAAAAGCAAATGGATAAAAGATATATGCTGTCTGAGAAAATTGTATAACTTGAGTTTGTGTGGTGATGTTAAAAATCACCAAAGGGGGGAGTTGATGGAGCAGGGTAAATATAAAATTTTTTAACCTCCTAATATTTTCGTATAATAATAATAAACATGTTCGTTCAAGTAAATAACCAACAATGTATGTATTGGGGTAAGGATAACACGCAGTTTAATGTGCAAAATAATGTACTAATAATTGTTTACGTTTCTAACATAACATAATATTTTGCGTACTAAAATAATAATAAAATGCATGATTTGTGCTTTGAATAAAACGTGTGGTTGCAAAATAAAGCGATGGTAAGTAAGGGACAGCGTTATATGTTGCTTCTGCTAGGTAATACCTAATTGGGGTACGTAGAAAGACGGGAGGGAAACGAAAGGGTTTATATTTCATTGTTTTAATAATATTTTGTTTTCTTTAGAAATAGTGCGCTTAGGCCTGCCGAGCAGTAATATAAACTGGCCGCGAGTTACTAGAGTGCGCAGGAGCGGATGCGACCATGTGATAGAGGAGAGAGGCTGTTGCAAAGGGATGATCACGTGCTGAGGCCGAGAGGCTAAGATGAAAGTATGGTCAAGGCTGCTGTGACCCTTCTGAGCAGATGTGTGCCAAGATGATCAGCAAGAAGCGTGAGAAGCCTGGTTGAATCAATAGAAAGAACTCTATTATATAAATTGTTGCAGAAAAAGAAACAATTTGGACTGATCGAAACGGATGAGCAAGTGCATGAACTGTGGGAAACGATGCTTGCATGGACATTCCTCACGGAACTAGTTAAGACCAGGAAGTTTGATTAAAATGTATAGGGACCTGAGTTTTGGACCAATGAGAATGAATCGCGCCATGTAAGAAGAAACATTTTATGCTGTAAGCTAGAATTAGGGTATAAGAAGACCTACTCTTGGTGGGAGGGGTTAGAATGCTGCGGGATGCTGCGGGAGATGCTGAAGAAGTTAGATGCTGTAGATGGGAGAGTTTGCGGTTGCTGATGCTGACGAGCTGATGCTGCTGCTGTTATTTTCTTTTTCCAGTTGAGTATGAAATGCCGCTTTAGGAGAACTAGCATTTGACAAGAATTTATATTAGAATTATTAGGATTTCCCGAGAGATAGATAGGTTGATCTATAGAGTCCTTAGTATGATAACCTCATTTTCGGTCTAATAAAAGTGTCATGCAATTTACAATTATTCTTATAATGATGATAAACGCAATGATCTGAATAATAAATTAATCTCGAATTTCCTGCATTCAAAACTTTATATAAACTTTATTATTCTTTAAACAAATGACTCAGTGATTTTCTTTAGCATAATGATTAATAATGTTTTGGTAAAAGAGTTCATTGTGATTGAGCTGGTCTTAATCACCATCAACTGATTCCTACTAGTTGGTCCATCGACCAATGAGCGGAATACCTTAAAAGCAAATGAGAATTATTGTGTCTTTATAAAAGAGGTATCCCGTCTCCTTCCAGCAAATCGTTTTCTCCTAGGTTTCATGTCGGAGGAAAATCCAGGGAAATAAATGAGTAAGTGGATGTATATGCAGTGTTATGGGCCCCACCGTCATATGGATATAGTGTGTGTGTTAGAGAAATAATTGCACCTGGATGACCCAAAAACATAGTAGGAGAAAATATTTTTATTGTAAGCGCTGGATCAGAGGAAAGAAACGAGTTGATGGAAAAGGAAAAGAAAGTTGGAAGGAAAGGTGAAAGTAAACACAATTTTTTTTTCCCGTAGTTTTATATAGTGCGAACTTGACCCGAAGGTATCTGGTATCAGAGCACTTTATATGAGCACCAGTTGTATTACACAAGGACACATTAATTTTTGTTAGGCATGGGGAGATTAAGTGATTTTCCCAGTACCACAGGATGTTGAGCGTCATTGCTGAGACTCGAACCCGGTTCCCCAGATTTGAGGTCACCCGCCCTAGCCGTTGGATTAAATCCTCTCCCCACGATTGAAAGAAACCTAGGAGGTGTGATGCGAAGGATGGATCTGCTATTGGATGGATGAGGAGGTGAAAGGATGAGTGAATGGATAGGTTGATAGACGGATGAAAGGGAAACGGGTATTGATGGATGGGTAAGTCAAAGGATGCATGCATAGATGATGGATGGAATGGCCTATGGATGAATGGAATGGTGAGCTATTTAACGATGCATGAAAGAATAAATGTATGCTAGAATGTAAAGGTGAAATGGTGGATCTCAGCGGGTGGAGGGAAGAGTGAAATGGTGAATGGAGAGATGCTTTGGAGGAAGGGACAAGGAAGCTGTTCTGGTGACGGTCGGGCTCACTTGCTTCGCTTGCTTGATGCCATCAGAGCTTTGGTTCAAAGTGGGGGCATTTAATTTCTGGCTACTTCCTTGTGCAGTGCTGTTAGGTTTGTGTAGCATCGTACCATCATGCTCCGATTTCAATGACTGCTTCACAGACTGCAGTTGGTTCTCTATTTTGAGTAGGATTGTTATCCTTCATGAACAATGATAATGATGAATGCACTCTTTTGAGTTTATATATAGATATTAATCTAAAAAAATTCTGTGCCGTCCTCCCCCTGTCAACTTATATTGCTTCTTTCTTGTTTTGTATTTCTGCATGTTGATATGCATTGTTGCTTCCTCTCATCCCTTAATATCCATGTTGGAAGGTGGCAATACATGCAGACATACATACAAAGGTAAGCTGTGTTAATGCCCGGATGAGGTGCACAGTGAATAAGAGACAAGAGGGCTATCGTCTGATGGAGACGACTGGATGACAGCCCCAGGGTTACGCCAGAGGAAGGTAATTGCGCCTTTTCCATTCAGCTGTGTCTCTCCATGACCTCCCTGGATTCCTGGTTTAATCTTTACATTATGCAGTTGTAAATACGGTATCTTGAGTAGAAGTGCCTTATTCTCGGTGGTACCAAGATATTTTTGCTTGAACGAAGCATACTAATAAAGATCGTGAAATGGAACAACCAGTGCTAGCTCATGGACTCCCTTTTAGTAGTAGCTTGCCTAAGGTTTTTAATTCAGTCCAAGCTGGAGTGATTCAAAGTCCGCCGAGTGCCAGTGTTGGCAAGCTGCACCTCATTCCAATTCAGAATACGCAATCAACAAACTGTCGCCTCAGGGAAGCATCTTTTTCCAACTTGCATTAATTATTACTTACAAAGTGTCGTCTTTTTGAACTGAATAAAGTTCTTCTGCTGTTTGGATACTATATTGCTAATTTGGGAGCCGAGGCCTTCATTTTTGGACACACAGGATGTCAGGAATGCGGAACCAGAAAATAGTGATAGTGGATGGTGCTATAAATACAGGTTAACAATAATCGCTTCTCCTGGATGGGAAGGGGATGGGTCCTTAAATCACAGAAGGTAGGACCACATACGCAAATATGTAAATAAAAACGATACCTCGCGTGTTAACATTACCAATGATAAATCAGATAGGATCCAAAGGGCAATGAGCCAATTGATTCTCAGATTTTTCATTAGTTCATTTTTCAACTTTTCAGTAAACTTACAAATATATTCTTGCTTTCAGAATCGTACACACAAAACACAAAAAATTAGATCAACATTTGTATTAGCATATCAAGTATTGTGATATAAATGTGTCCGTCACCAGTGAGTGAAAATGATTTTTGGAAAAATTAAAGAAGAAAAAAACTAGTTACATAGATTTTGTTTTTTTGAAAATCTGGAGCAATATGCTGGTTCCTAAATCATGAGGGATATGGTATGGTTCCTTAATGTCCTTAAAGTTTTTTTGGTTGACCCATTCAGTGTTCATTAAGTCAGGGGATATTAGGTCATATAAATCTTTTGAAAAGCCTGTGATTGCTTCTATTGTCCTTTCTGAATGGCTTTCCAAAGGAAGGTTTGTCGCCTTTCGCCCCTGGGTGATGGTGTATACACGTATCCACCCCTGTGGATTTCAGGGTCTCCTCAAGATGGGTATCTGGTTTGCCTTCATGTAAACAAAAAATATCTGGAGTGTTGGTTCGCTTACAAGTGACACCGGGGGAGGGACTGCAGATAGATGTTCATTCATATTCATTCAGACTGAAGATGTTCGTTCAGTTTGTAAGCTTTTTGAAGCAAAAATTTGAGTCACAATTGAACTGTGCTTTCAGGGCCTGTAATGGTAGGCGTGGCCGTTTTTTGGTCGTGTGAGGCGTGGCGGGCCAGGCACAACCATCGATCAAACGAATGACCCAGAGGCTATGAAACTATGTGAACTATTGAGTATTTTCAGTCTGACCCCATGCGTGTTGCTCCCAACGCATGAAAAAGGTCATACTTTAGACCAAATTTTCTCAACTACTGGCTTAGAGCCAATTGTTCCTTTGCCAATTATCTGGTCAGACCATTATTTGCTAAACTTCAGGCTAGATAAGTTTCAAGCTAAGTCTCAGTCTTACTGTATAAATCGGTCTAAAAGCTTTAGATCTTTCGATCAAATAACCCCTAAGGCTTTAGCCGACATTCTGGACCGCTATCCTATACTAGTTAACAATAATTTAGATCACGATGTACTCTCTTTGGAAGGCTGGCTTCAGGAGTGGACCATGCAGCTAGCCCCCATAAAATTACGAGCAGCTAAACGAGGCAGAACCTCAGCACCGTGGTTTACTGAGCCCTTAAGGAAAAGTAAAAGTGCATGTAAAAATCTAGAACGTCTATGGAGAAGAAATTTTGACCCTATACAGAAACTGACATATAAAGCGGCTTTGAAAGCCCACTATGTTAAAGTCCGAACGGAAAAGAAAAATTTTTTGGCTATAAAAATAGAACAAGCTGAAAATCGTGCCAAAGAATTGTTTAGGATAGTCAAGGACTTCTCCTCTCCTAATGCTTCCAAAAGCTCCCTTGCCCCTACCGACGAATGGACAAATGAAATTGCACAATATTTTTATAGGAAAATTAAAACTATTCTGGATTCGTTTAGCAGCCCCACCCTGGACAGGGAGAGCGTTACTGTTGGGCTTCTCCCCGTATGCCTCACTACAGAGAATACCCTGCTGGACTTTTCTCCTATGCCCATGGCCACCTCACTTAAAATTATGAAGGCCCTGAAATCTGGATCCCCCTCAGACCCTTGTCCAGCAAAAACACTGGCATTGATTGCTGAGATAATCAATCCAGCTGTTAACCAGATATTGAATCTATCTCTGTCAGAAGGAAGGATGCCAGACAATTGGAAGCATGGAAAAATCCTTCCGCTTTTAAAAAAAACATTAGCTGACCCTTTGGCAGTCAGTAATTATAGACCCATATCGCTTTTACCTTTTTTCTCCAAAGTTTTGGAGAAATATGTGAACGCCACCATCACAGATTTTATTGAGGCTAGCCAGGTGCTCCATCCAAGTCAGTCAGGTTTTAGAGCCAATTTTAGCACTGAAACGGCTTTATTGGAAATTTCTGAGACAATTAAAGCTACACTTGACAGAGGAGGAAAGGCTGTACTGATATTGCTGGATCTTTCGGCGGCCTTCGATACCATGCCACATGATCGCCTCCTTCATAGATTGAGGGAGAGCGGCATTGGTGGCACGGTGCTCAGATGGTTCGCCTCTTATTTGAACAACCGCCAGCAAACAGTCTGGGCCCCTCCTTTTTCAGCATCCATCCCCCTCTAAATGTAGGAGTACCACAGGGTTCGGTTCTGAGCCCTACGCTGTTTAATATATACATGGCCCCCCTGGCTCCTTTAGCCGAACAATATGGAGCAAAAATTATATCGTATGCAGATGATACACAACTGCTATTTACCTGTGAAAAGGAAGAGGTGCTCAATGGCAATGTAGTTAACATATGCCTAACCAAGGTATTCGACTGGTTTAGGCAAAATCAACTACTCTGCAACTCTGATAAGTCAGAAATTATTTTTTTGGACACAATCCTGATGATGACTGGCGTCAATGGTGGCCAAAAAATGTATCTCCCCGGATAACCCAGTCTCTACTGCAAAAAATTTAGGAGTGAAATTTGATTCTGACATGTCTATGAAGTCCCAGATTCAATCGGTTGCCGGTACCTGTTTTGGACTTTTAAAAATGATGCGCAATTTCCTCCCTCTACTGCCTATTTCTCATAGGAAAACAGTGGTCCAAGCACTGATTATGTCTAGGCTGGACTACGTGAATGTGTTGTATTTGGGCCTTCCTGACTACTTACTTAATCGTCTTCAGGTAGTTCAAAATATGGCAGCCAGGGCCGTACTCATGGTAGGACCCAGATCACACATGTCTCCTCATCTCAGATCCCTACACTGGTTACCAATGAAAAAAAGGGTCAGTTTCAAATCCCTGGTACTGACTTTTAAGGCCCTGAATGGAATCGAGGCACCGTACATCAGGAATAGGATCCAGCCCTATAAACCGTCCAGAACACTGCGATCATCTACTCAGCTAAAGGCAACAGTGCCTAAGTTCTGCCGATCTCGCAAAGGCGGACGCTCCTTTCAAGTACTAGCTGCAAAATTATGGAATAGTCTCCCACTTTCCCTTAAACAAGGATGTGATCTCCTTAGCTTTAGACGAAACCTAAAGACCTGGCTTTTTCAACAGTGAGAAGTTTCTCCGCTCTAGCTGTCCGGTCTTGTAATTACTCTGTTCTGGGGTCAGGACAGCGCCGGGACACTCCTCGGAGTAGCCGTGCGCTTAACAAATACCCCATAACATAACATAACTGTCTCCACCACACTGTCATATAGGGGATTGGAGAGCCTACCCAGGACCTTCCACCCACTGGCTCCTTCAGATTGGTAAGTAGGGGTCATGGTCCTTTAGTGGGTTGTTAGTTTTCCCAGCCCACCCTCTTCTTAAATAAAAGACCACCTTTTTTCTCTGCTTATCATAACACCCGGCTGATGGCGTAATTGGGTTAAACCGTCCTATTTTGTTGATAATACGCTTGGAGTTCTCACCTGGGTTTGGGTTATGTCCTGTGTTTTGGACGGGGGCACGACTGCATGGGGAACCGATAAGCTCCTCGCCTCCCCTCATGGACCACCCTATCAAGTGTAGTGGTCACCATGTTGTAAGGACTACATGACCTAGTGGTTTGGTTGATCCTACATGCATGTCCTTAGATGACAAAGGTGAGGGGTGTTACTGAAGTAGCGGATAAGGCTGCAAATGCACGAGTTGATAACACAGTAATACCGTACTGTGCTGCAAAACCTTGGATTGATACTTTTTACCCTCCCACCCAAATTCTGCCATGGTTTACATGGCAAAAACTGTGCAGAGGAACAATGAGGTGCAGTAATTACGGCAAAACTTAGAATCTTGATTTAGGTGCAAACGCCTGTTGATGCTTGAATCAGGTTTCCCCCGGGTACGAGAATGAGGCTCCCCTTCTACTGATATTAAAAGCTCTGAAACATGATCAAGTGCTGGTGTTTCTTCAGATTTCCTGAGAGAACAGTTTGTAGCTAATGTCTCTTTTCTTGATGCTGGTGAATGCGAAGTTGTTAAGGCATTTGATTTTGAACAGTATTTAGGTGTACGACTCGTACGGAGTTCCCTGGGGGTGAGGGGTGTAGTGGCTCTACCACCTGCACTGGTGCTCCGACTGCTCCTCAGTGCCGGATGCACTGTTTGTATTGGAACGAGCCTTAAATACTGTAAATGACGTATGGACCACATTCTTTCTAGATGTATTGGTTGTAAAGTGAAACAAAACCTCTTGCATTGAACGCATTGACTTGGCAAATCCATAAATGGACAATAGTCTTGCCTCGTCCCTAGTTTATGCTAGTGTGATTACTTCACGATCTGTGATAGCTTGTGAAAACACAAGTGGTAGAAACCTATTTCCACTTCAAAACAGACCCACAAAATCTAAACCTTATAAAAAATACCTTACTACAAAAGTCTTGACTTGGACTCCACTGTCCAGTATTCCTACATACTCTATGATTGAAGTTAGAACAGTGGTGTAGCCCAGTCCTATGATGTGAGTTTTGCCGGGGCTATGGACAGATTGTATTTTTTGTAGGGAGATATTTCTGGAAATTGAGACTTTGGCAGTCTGTTTTTGAAAAAGATTTTTACAGCCAATTTTCACATGGAACTTTAAATGTATGGTATTGTTGGAATAAAATATGTGTTTAGAATATGTTCTGAATAGAGTAGGCTTGTCCTAGAATAGTTATACTCCATCTTTCTTAAGGATAAAGTAAGCACCCGAAATGACTGCTCGAAAGAGTTTATAGAAGGCTGTTGTTCAAGCGTCATCTTCTGTAAGAGTGTAGGTTTCGGGTTCTGCTTCTTTCCAAGGCAATACTCTAACTCAAATGGGAATGAGACCCGTTTTGCCAGACTTTTTATGCCCCATAAACCTGCATGACAGCAAAAAATGTTTAACTTTCACTGTGCCATTGTTGTTTAGGTCTCGCGCCTAGCGTTGCAGTGCGTAGCACTGCTCGCGCAGCACCGCTCGCGCAGCTCGAGACCTCTTGTATGGGCTTCAGAAAGCTAACCACACGCTCGTGCGTGTGGTTTTGCTTTCGCAGGCTGGCATTGGCTGTAGCGTGCTTTTTTTTTTTTTTAAACGTCACGCAATTGGGCAAAGGCGGGCGCATGTCCCGCCTTTGCTCCGCCCATTCCCGTCCGTGTCTAGGACGCGCATCAGCGCGCTGCACAGACGACAGGCTCCCTCGCCCCCCTGCTCCTCTGTGGTGCGCGCGCACCACTGGTTATTCTTGCATGCAGGCAAGTGGAACACATAGGGTTTATGTCGGGGCAAACAGTGGTTCAAAGTGAATTTGCTCTTATTTTGCTGCATTAATATAATATGGAATGTAAATAGGTAACATTTTAAATGCAAAAATGAGAAGTGATCCAATGGCAAAATCCATTTGTTTCTAGCTTTAACAGTGTGTGGTGGGGTGCATGACCTACTACGGGACACTCATGCGCCTCTCACTCTCCATGAAGAGACTTTTAACTTAGACGACCTGCCGCACTCTTGTAATGGCAAACTACGACCTGCAACTTCTCCCATAATGGAGTCAGCATCTGCCAGACAGTATAAAGTGATGCACCTCACTTCTGGGAATGGGTAGCGTGTATCCCAGATGTCCAGTACTGTCTTCATAAATTAGGAACACAGACGCAGAGGCATGAGGAAATTAGGAGAAAGGAGAAGGGAGGACACAGTGGAGAGCAGAGGGAGTGCGAGGAGGAGGCCAGAGGGCAGTCGGAGCTGTGGAGGAGTGCATGGGAAACAGAAGACGGTGAGGGAGAGTGCAGCCGAGACTGGAGGCGATGGGGAGCAAAATAGGTGAGTGAGGCGGCCGGAAATGTCAGTGGGAGCTTTGTTGACCAAAAGAGACAAAGAGCAGAGTTAACAGACAGGGGCACCAAAGAATAGAGGTAGAGCCCCACAAATGAGAAAGTCAAGGACAGCGCACAATAAAACAACTCAGCCCAACTCACCACTTAGAGCTGGGCAGCAGCGGTCTGTGCAGGTAAGTACGGGGGGAGGGGGTATGTCGACAGACGACGGGATAGGATTTATTTATTTTTCCCTATTCAGTCGTCTGTCGACTTCCCCACCCCCCGACACCCCGCTAACCTGCACAGACCGCTGCCGGAGCTGGGGCTTGAGTTTCCAGCTGCTATAACCTTGAGGAGGGGCCACAACCACAGGCAACTAAGGAACTGTTGAGTGAAAAGAGCAGTAAATTCGGGATGTGCATATAAATGTGGCATCACTATAAGCATAGATTAACAGGTTCATTGTTTTTACTCATTGGGAAAAGGGAAGAAACCCTTGATAAAAAAGCAAATCCCTCATAAGCCCAAGTCAGATATATGCCTGTGCTTTTATTTAATTTAGTTGTGAAGACATTAACCACCCTGGGAAGGACTCCATCAAAGTTACCTGAAATTTTGAGTTTTTTCCTTCAGCTCACACTATGAATAATTTCCTTTTGCCTCATAAAGTACCATAATATGGCTAGAAGAAACACTCTACTGTATTTAACCACTTACGGAATAATAATGGATGTTTATTTTCTCTGCTAAAAGCTTTATTATACATGTACTGTGATTCACTAGGAAAATGTGTTATTCAATGTTTGCAATTTATTTACGATCTATTTCATCCATTTGGCCCTGGTGCAAAATTGCTTATCTCATATGCTCAAAATTAGTTTGTCCCAGATAACGTCTACTACATAAAAACACCCAAAACGGGTCAGGGGAACATTTGTTCAATGTTGGCACTCACGTCAAGTTCAGGAACTGTGTGTACGGCATTCTACACCTGGTTAGTTTATGGATAATACCTATTCCAATCAAGTTTAGTACTTCAGTCCCCCTCATTAAATTAGTTACAGCCATCACCACCACCACCAACCGAAGGGAAGCAAGAGAATCATCACTTCTCAAATGACCCAACATAAAAAATGTAAAAATTTCAGAAGCAAAGAAATGCCATTACTGGCATGGTACTTACAAATCACATGAGAGAACCATCTAATTTGAGATTTTAAGGATATGACGTCCTAAGTATATGGGCTCTCTCTGGCCGATCTGCGTAACTTAAACAGGAAATATAGTGCTGCCTTTCTGTTTAAGGTAGTATGAAGCACTTAGTAGAATATTTCAAAGTTGCAATGGGGTGAAAAGTGCAGTTTTCTGTATCGCAGTGGGTGTACCGGATAATAGAGGCATACGCAGGGTGAGGGGGAGGAAGTGGACAGCCAATGCTAAGCTGAAGGTGGCATGATGTGGCAAGGACAGCAAGCATTGGTAAAGCCAATAGATCTAGCCTATACGAGATCTTTTGGCAATTTCAATGCTTTTTTAGCCATGTTGCATAGCAGCACTGCTTGTGTGCAACAAGGCTGAAAGTAAAGAAAGAAAAGTGCTAAGACACAGCCAGCATTGATCGCGCCATAGCACTTATATTTTTTTTACTTTTAGCCATGCTGCACAGCAGCACAGCACTCTGCAACATAGCAGAAAGTAAATTAAACAAGCATTTGCAATGCAATAGGTCACGCATTTAAGCGAGTTTAAGCTATTGGCATTGTAAATGACAATGCCTTTTTATTTATGTTTTAAAAAACGAAAACAAAAATAAAAGGCATTGTTATTTGCAATGTGAATAGCTCAAACTCGCGTAAATGCGAGACCTATTGCATTGCAAATGCTTGTTTTGAGGATATGTTTGAGATATTCCTTTGCTGGTAAAACTACAAAATTCAAGCATATGACTTTGATGGGTCAGAGAGACCTGACGGTATGAACGTATTGAGATAATCATTCTTGGATTAGTTACTAAATATGTTAGAATGGGCAGACAACAAGACACCTTGTTTCTTTGTTCACTATTAAATGTGAACAAATGTATTGATTTTGTAGATTTGACAGGTCACCAATCTCAGAAAGAAATTTTAAATAAGATTGTCTCTCGTCAATGAATTTTCAAATGCCCCAGTTATAAGCCTTTCAAAGACATGAAGAGAATCCAAAGAGCTTCTAATCAAATACCTTTGCATTCCTCACAAAACCTCTGCTTGAAAACACCTTTTCTCCTTGCATAAAAAGACATTTCCCTTATCAGTCCGAGCTGTCTCAAAAGAACATCTACAACAGCACAGGGACCCTTTATTTTAAAGTACCTGCCACTCTCCTTTGGAATTAAATGTTTTCTAGTAACCTTGAAGGAAACTTTCAATTCTATTAAGGACACGGAGGCGAGGATTATGCTCTGCTTTCTTTCATTTATTCCATTCCAGCAGACTTCAACAAGCAATCGAAAAACTAACTTATCCTTCAGGCAAAGGGAAAAGAACTACAACAGTTCCTTCCAATCAGCCTTCAGATCTTCCCATATAGCAGACATCCCCTGCATATCTTCCTCTTTCTTGATTGCAACAAGAGCACTTCCATCTCTTTGCATCACTCTCCTATATTAACATCAGAACCTGAAATAAGCCAAACACAAGAGCTATGAACTTGTGCTTCATAACTCGGATCTTGTAATAGCATACTAGGATATGCTCAACACATGAAATCTATTGACATTCTTGGGGAAGAAAACGGGTTAAACTGATAACCCAACATTGACAGAAAAAACCTCCTCTGCGTGACCATGATCTAACCAAATACTTAAACCGTACGACATCGGTAGGGAAATGAATAGACCAATATATTCACTTGGGTCGGGAATAGTTCTTGGGAACCATGGGTGGAAATAATCCTCGCCTCCATGTCCTTAGTGGAGAAGTGTGGCTCAATGGTTAGAGCGGCAGACCCTGATGCAGAGATCTGGCCCGGGACCAGGGTTCAATTCCCGCCTCGGCGGGTCTTGGGCTCAATTTCCTCGGACCTGATAATTCTCGCCTCGGTGCCTATTCTAATCATGGGTCCCACTCTGCAACTCTGGGCAATAGCTTGCTTAATCTCCACAACGGCCCCAACAGCGCTGGGATGCCTGGCTTCACCCTGGGGGTGACCAGGAGTGGACATTTCACAGGGAAAAGCCAGGAAGGGTTCCACAGCGGTATGCGTACAGCGCCAGGACACCCCTTTGGGGGTATAAGTGCGCTTTACAAGTACAAATTTCATTTCATTTCATTTCATTTCCTTAATAGAATTAAAACTTTCCTTCATCTTCACTAGGAAATTTTTTATTCTCTGTCTGGACCGAAAGTGAGGATTATGCTAGTTTAAAGCTTATCCAGCACCAAAAAGGCCATACCCAAAACTGGTTTAAAATAAAACCGTTTAAACCTGGAGTCTGAAGACCAGTCTACCGCATTAATGATATCCTCTAGGCGAGCCCCTACGGAGAAAGCTTTAGAAGCCATTGCGTCTGACAGAGTGGCTGCCAAACTGCAAGATATCTTGCATGACCCTGCGGATCTTTCTAGCTATGGTGAGCGGAGTGACCGCTTTGAAAGGTTTCCTGACAGAGATTAACAAGTTATGTTCTCCGTACAGACAGAGTTCCTTCGCCATGTTCTTATATGTCTTTAGGCAGCACACCACGCACAACTTTGGGACTTTATCAAAAGCCAGATAAGACACCACATTCGAGTTTGATTTAGTGAGTCTCAAGATATGAAAGGTGACCCCTTGGGGAGTAAAAATCCGACCAGTGATATGTAGGGCTCTGACATACGACACCCGTCGACAGGACACCAAACACAGCCACATGGCGAGCTTTGCTGAGAGCTCCTTGCTTGACCAGTATTCGTTCTTCTGCCATAAACAAAAGAGAGAACTTTGTTCACATCCCAAAGAGATGAATATCTGTATTCCGGGGGCAGCGCCAAACGTATCCCCCTCATTAGTTTACACACCAAAGGGTGTTCTCCCATGGGCGACCCCTGCAAGGGGACGTGACCCCTGAAAATGGCCAAGCTATAGGAGTTTATTGTGCGATAAGCTAAACCCTGGGATGCTAGAGATGCCAAAAATTCATGATGGGGACCACGTCGCACCCCATGGCATCCTGACCGTTTTGAACACTCCAATGCACCCATCTGGACCATTCGGACCTGTAACGCTGATTGGTGCCATCCGCCCAGGCTGCGGCCAGCATTCTTTCAGCCATTTGCTTTAGATGAACATAGTTTTGTCCTTTGATATGACACATTGATGAGATTGTTGATGTTCGGGCCCAGGGTCTACATACATTCTTTAATGCATAAGTCTTTGTACCGTCCTACTGATATATAGTTTAAATATTTGACCTTGTTTGCTCATTTGAGTTTTTTCTCGATTTCCATTAGCTTGAATGATGCATTGAAAATAAGTGAAGGAATCTGGGTCTGTAGGATTCACTGTGAGCTATTTGATATGAACTCTGAAGTTTTCACTCGAAGCCAGTTCTCCGTGTTGTGGGCCTGCTCAAAGGTTTTTCTCATGGCTTCTAGATTAGTCAGCAGGAGAAAGGTAATAAGAGTCCCTTGATTGTTTAGCTGCTTTGCTGGCATACATGACGTAGTATTCTATTTTTGCCCTACACTCTGCTGCTTGAAAATTGTAAAGACGAGTTTACTACAGGTTGCTGAGTGAGGTACAGTTACATTGCTGCTGTTAGGTTCATGACTTCTCTATTGTATTGATTTTTAGATGATTGATCCCTTGTTATGTTTTTACTCCTTTATGTGAGGTTTCAATGTACTGTTCCAGTGAATACTGGACAAAGAAGACACACAATTTGTTAAATTAGCACATTTGCGCTGCAGAGCTTCTGCACCACTGGTTAAAAGCTTTCCCTCTGTGTTATAGCTGACGAGTGGCTGACGTATCCTAATTTAACGAAGTCTGTGACCTCTTAAACACAAATTGACGTGTCCCCTTCTCAAACCGAGAAAATCAATAGCTAATGAATCTTGAAAGCCTTTTTCCTTTCAGGTGTGCTCATTCCAATCTTTCCTCTGAAGTTCTGTATGTCTCCCTGGTACTTCAAACTGCTCTGACTGGTCCCACTTCAGAAAAGGGGAGTGTCTGTCGCAGCAATCCCTCAGTTACATACACACTCAGAATGCCTTCCCTAGTCTTAGAAATCATTGAATGTATTCAGCAAATAAAATGGCACCAGATCTAATAAAATTGAGGCAAAATGAATGCTTCTCACCGTGACATTATCAAAAAGTCAGTAATTTATTTCCACTGCATCCCAAGATTAAGCTATGTGCTATACCTCGGTTTGCCGATTAAGCCAAACAATGGCCAAGACTGAGCTATGGATATGTCTTATGTTGCTGAGGAAGCCAAATGGGGATCAAGACTGAGCTACAGAATATGCCTGAGATTGTTGATAAAGTCAAAATAATGGTTCAATAATCACAAACCATCCAGTGTTGGCTGTGCGTGTGGATTCCCATGCGACCTACATACGAATGTAGTCCTCTTTGCCTAATTTCAGAATATGAAGTTTAATTAAATCTTCAAAAAGCAGAATTATGTCTGGCGTCTCTTCAGCCCGTCACTGTCTAACAAATCTGAGACTATCAGAAAGGAATACTTTAAGGCCAGGGGAAGCAGCATCCTTATTAAATGTGTTATGTACAGGCTTATTGCTTCAGCCTTAATGTTTTGTTTTCATTCAGGCTACAAATAATGTACTCTAGAATACAATGCTCTTTCTTATAGGCTGGTTACAACCAATCCGCTGGTTATACATGTGTAATGCTTTGCAATATTGTCAGTTGTATTGAGTACCCGATGTGGTGCTCCAGAAAATGCTTACCAAATTATTGCAAAAGAGCAATCCCGAAACATGCCAGCTGTAAACATGCAGGCCATTTCAGTGGATCATTGTAGGAGCTTGTCAGCATTTTGGAAATAGTATGGTAGAGGCAAGTGAGCTTTTCTCATACAACAAAGGGTTTGCCAGAGGGAAAGAGACTGCTACGTGTTTAAATATGAGGCAAACAAGTTGTTCAATACGGTTTAGAACATTGGAATGTTAGGAGCTCTGCTATGGGCAATAGAGCAGGCAATAGAGCAGCATAGGACCATTAATGGCCAGGATAGAATTCACACTCCATCATTCCAGTGTTTCTCCTTAACTTACAACTTTCTATCCTCAGTCAATAAAGTGCTCTGATAACTTTGTAGCTCTTCTTCCTTGGGTTTTACTGGTTGTTAAAGGCCCTCTTCCTTGTTTCTAGACCTTTGCCTGTGACTCAGACCTATAACTCTGGTTAAGGGCTTTTAATAGCTGGCATTGCCCTCAGCAGTGAGTTATAGTAGTAAAACAAGAACAAACATTTTGAAGATTTAGAACATTGTAATGTTAGAAGCTCCATAGAAGACGGAGTGGCACATGGCCAGTAATGAGTGTTATAGACTTCCTGCTTCAACATTCCAATGCTTGGAGCAATCTACCCTGAGTGGGTGGGATGTTCTGAAAGCTTTGGAACCCTTCAGCTTCCAGCTATTACAGTTGTTAAAGGCCCCCGTTATCTTTGTAGTCCCTCACGTTGTGTTTTTCCCTAGCAGGAACAGAGCAAAATATAGTAAAATTGTGACTTTTATTTTTGAAAAATTAGGTGTGAGACTGGAGGCAGGAGAGCTGTGATGGAAAGTGTATGCTTTGTAACCTATAGTAATGATAACAGATTAACAATAAATTATGAGAAATCATGCGTGCGTTTTTTTTAAAAACAGAAATCCTTAACACCTTTGCTGCGCGGCAAATTCCGGCCCGATGCGAGGGGGGGTGGGGCTGGGCGTGGCGCTCAGGTGCCCAGGACGGCTCCCGGCCGTCATGAGTCACAGTAGGCGTGTGCTCATGACGGCCGGGAGCCGTCTGAACTCCGCCCACTCTTTAATTCTCCCGCACAGGCGGGGAATTAACCACGCGTGGGCGGAGCGGCAACGTTCGGACGGCTCCCGGCCGTCATGAGCACAGAGATCGACAGCACTCACAAATGAACAAAGAGCAGATTGCTAAGGCCTCATCGTCCAGATGTTTGGTTTCAAAGCACAGGTAGCTTTACCCAGCATCTGCCGGAAATGAAGTTAAAGGCATCTTTTCTATTGTTCATCTTTATCAAATTAGCAAACAATCTGAGTGGGCCATCAATAAAACCATTGCTAAACATCATCAAGGCAAAGTTCCTGCCATCACTGTCTTATGCTATTGAAGTATTTTCACTTTCTCTGATAATTTGGTTGGAAAAAACTCAATGTAATCTGTTTAGGAGACTTTTTGCTCTTTTATCTTCAGCCTCCTCAGCTCAGATCCGACTCGAATTTAATTAAAAAAAAAAAATCTACAGCACAAGCTTCATGCTTTGCAAATCTTTGGTATAGGTGTAAAACTGCAAAGAAGAGCTCTTTGTTCGAGGCATATGAGCTGTAGATCATATGCTTGTGCATAGATCGCCATCTAGTGTTGGGTCCGGATGTTTGCACTTTGTTTTTGTTCGAAGAAGTCTTTCCAGTCACGAGGTAGGTGACTCCTCCTTTCGGTGATAGTGCGCATGGGCATCGACTCCATCATTAGATTGTTTTTTTCCGCCATCTGGTTCGGATGTGTGTTGCTGCGCTCCGGTTCGGCACCGTTTCTCGGACCCCATCGACGCGCAATACATACCCTCGACGGTATTGTTATCGATCGCGGTTCCCCATTTGTTGCGTATCGTCTCAACTTTAAAATCTTCGATCGGAAAACTCGTGGAAGGCCGTCGGGCCTACCCATGCCGACCGCTCTAGCAGTCGATGGAACGGACCCCCTTCAAGTTATGTCCCGGGTGTCGTGCTAAATTTCCACGCACCGACTTGCACGAAGTGTGCAACCTCTGTCTGTCCCCGGAACACGATGAGAAAGACTGCAATGCGTGCCGATCGAAAAAGACTCTTCGTGATCGTCGGGCTCGACGTCACGAGATGCAACAGCAAAGCGGCTCCGCACCGGACATCTTCGACGAAGATTCCGACTCCGAACATCATGCCCAAGGAGCCGAAGAAGAAGAACACTTCTCTGTGTCCGACTCAGACATTGAAGAAGAGGAGCAAGTTACTCTGGGTCAGCGTACCGTGAGTAAAGACAACCCCTTGCACCCCCAACAACCTAAGACAAAGGCTCCGGTCCCTCCTCTGCCGTCGGGCCAAGTTCGGCACAGACAAAAAGGTTCTGACCCCCCGGGCCCGGCTCCGAAACATAAAGAAAAGCCTTCCGATTCGGGCTCGAATCGACCCCATCTCGGTGCCAACCCAACACCTTCGGCACCGAAACACAAGTCCAAGCCGACACCACCGGCGCCAAAAGGCTCGGAGCCGAAACCTTCGACGCCGAAACAGGCAACCAAGGATAAAGAGACTCCGTCGAAAGAGCCTCGGTCCGATCACTCCATTTCGGATCCGAAACAGAAAATGTTGGTGATTCACCCTGATACAGGCCATATTCAGGCTACTCTACCAAAAAAGATGAAATTAGACCTACCAGAGGACTACCACATTCCTCTAAAGAAGAAAAGTGTGGGTACTAACCCTTCCCCTCCTTACATCCCACCTACTTCTCCTACTAATCCCAATTTACTTATTTCACCTGAAAATTCACCACCAACTTCACCTAACCCACAAGATGATGGAGATGGGGATGACAATCAAGATCCCCCACAGGACACTGATCCTTGGCAGGATTATCACACTGATCCAGATAATGATCCAGATGTGTACCCCTCCAGACCCTCCCCACAAGATGATAACATTGGATACGTTGAGCTCCTTAATAGGGCTGCTCAATATCACGGGGTGGAGTTACATTCAGAACCATTAGAGCAGGAGTTCCTCTTTGAGACTCTTAGCTCCTCTCACAGAGTCACTCATACATTACCTATGCTCGAAGGCATGTTAAAACACACTGAGGACATTTTCAAAGACCCTGTCAGGGCAAGAAATATTACTCCTAGGGTGGAGAAAAAATATAAGCCCGCACCCACCGACCCTACATACATCAAAGGTCAATTACCTTTAGACTCTCTTGTAGTCTCTAATGCTCGCAAGAGAGCCAACTCCCAAACGTCAGGTGAAGCTCCTCCTCCAGATAAGGAGTCCAAGCTCATTGACGCCTCAGGCAAAAGAGTAGCTTCACAAGCAGCTAACCATTGGCGTATTGCCAATGCTCAAGCTTTGTTGGCTCGTTATGACAGGGCTCACTACGATGAGTTAGAGAAACTCATGCAGTTCTTGCCCGACGAACACAAGACTAAGGCTAACGACCTTATTCAAGAGGGTAAGCTCATTACAAATACCTCTATCAGGTGTGCCCTAGATGCAGCAGACACAGCAGCCCTTACAATTAACACCAGTGTACTCTTACGAAGGCATGCTTGGTTCAGAATTTCAGGTTTCAAACCTGAGGTGCAAACCTCCATCCTCAACCAACCCATGAACATCTCTTTGGACCAGCAGTTGACACCTCGCTGGAAAAAATGAAAAAAGATACAGAGGTCGCAAAGTCCATGGGGGCTTTGCAGTCACCCACAAATAGGGGTTCCTTTCGCCGCTCCTTTTATAGGGGTGGCTCCAAAAACATATCCACCGAAGCTACCTCCTCCTCTTACAAGGGTAATACTCAATCCCCCTCACCAAAGGTTATTTCAGAGGAGGTTTTAGAGGCAACAATGGCAAGGGAAGAAGCAGAGGCAACTCCTCACACTCTTTCCCCCTCCAGCAACAAACAGTGACTTCCATCCTGTACCCCCGATCATTCCACTCCTGTCGGGGGACGTCTCTCCCAATTTCTCCCTGTCTGGAACTCCATCACTACAGACAAATGGGTACTGCAAATTATCCAATATGGTTACTGCCTGGAACTTACAGACAATCCCCCAAATATCCTTCCGAGACCACATGCAATGTCACCGGAACATCTCTCACTCTTAAAGCAAGAGGTTCTCTCTCTCCTAGGAAAACAAGCTATAGAACCAGTCCCATTACAATACCAAGGGACCGGGGTATACTCCCTGTACTTCTTAATTCCCAAGAAGGATGGCTCTTTAAGACCTATATTAGATCTCAGACAACTAAATCTCTACATCCAATCAGACTACTTTCACATGGTCACACTTCAACAGGTTCTACCGCTCCTTCAACAAAGCGACTTTCTGTCCACTCTGGATCTAAAGGACGCCTATTTCCATATTCCCATTCACCCCGCTCACCGCAAATACCTCAGATTTATGGTAGACAGCCAACATTATCAATTCAAAGTCCTCCCATTCGGAGTAACTACAGCACCCAGGGTTTTCACAAAGTGTCTAGCAGTAGTCGCGGCTCATCTAAGAAGACAGCACATTCATGTCTTCCCCTACCTAGACAACTGGCTAATAAAAGCCAGCTCGCAACAGAGATGCCTACGCCACACTCGAAAAACAGCCCAACTGCTTCACGACCTCGGGTTCACTGTAAACCTCACCAAGTCTCATCTCCAACCATCCAACGCACAAGTGTATCTAGGAGCCACAATAGACACTCGGAAAGCTCTAGCGTGTCCCAACCCAGTCAGGATCTGCAACATGCAGACTCTAATTTCGCAGTTTCAGCCTCAACACTCATTACCAGCTCGAGTGTTCATGCAATTGCTAGGAATTATGGCATCTTGCATTTTAATCATTCCTTACGCAAGACTCCAAATGCGTCCCCTACAGGAATGCTTAGCACGTCAGTGGAACCAGGCTCAAGGTCAGTTAGCAGATCTAGTGTTGGTGGATGGCCGCACCCATGGCTCTCTGCAGTGGTGGAACGGAACATACAAAACCTTTTCCAAGGGTCAGCCTTTCGTCGACCCGGTTCCACAGATAGTGCTAAAAGCAGACGCATCGCTCACTCGTTGGGGAGCTCATCTTCAAAAGCATACCATTCAGGGCATGTGGACTCTGCAACAGAAACAACTCCACGTAAACCATCTAGAACTGCTAGCAATATTTCTAGCATTAAAAGCCTTTCAACTTCATCTAGTAGGCAAAGCTGTCCTGATTCGCACAGACAACATGACAGCAATGTACTACATACAAAAACAGGGGGGACACACACTCTCCAGCTCTCACAGCTAGCCCAGAGCATCTGGAGATGGGCCATACCTCAAAAAATATATCTCCTTGCAGAACACCTCCCAGGAGTAAACCACCAGATTGCAGATCTGCTCAGTCGTCAACGACAGCAGATCCACGAATGGGAACTCCACACTCCATTCTTCCAAATGTGAGGCTTCCCAGAGATAGATCTGTTCGCCACCCATCTAAACAAAAAATGCCCAAACTTAGCATCCAGGTATCCACACCCATTGTCCAAAGGCAATGCGCTATGGATAAATTGGTCAGGGATATTTGCTTACGCTTTTCCGCCTCTCCCACTCATTCCATTAGTGATTCGGAAGCTCAGACAGCAGTCCCTGACACTAATCCTAGTTGCTCCTACATGGGCCCGTCAACCCTGGTTCACAACCCTATTGGAGCTATCAGTAGTTCCTCACCAAAAACTACACCTTACTCCCAATCTTCTCACTCAGAACCGTGGAGAGATGAGGCATCCAGATCCCAGTCATCTCAACCTTGCGACCTGAAATCCTAGAGTTTGGTTATCTTAATCTTCCGCCAGACTGCATGAATATTATCAAAGAGGCTAGGCGCCCTACCACAAGAGCATGCTATGCAGCAAAGTGGAAGCGGTTTGTCATTTACTGTAACAACAATAAAATCAATCCGCTAGATGCTTCAATTCAAAACATCATTTGCTATCTACTACATCTACAGCGTTCCAATTTACCGTACACATCTATACACTTACATCTTGCTGCAATAGCTGCATATCTTCAAAACAGACAGCATTTGTCTCATTTTAGAGTGCCTGCTATTAAAGCTTTTATGGAAGGACTTAAGTCATTCCACCCAGACTTCCACCTGCTCCAGTGTGGAATCTCAACATAGTTCTTACAAGACTCGTGGGTCCACCTTTTGAACCATTGCACAAATGTGAACTACAATTTCTCACTTGAAAGGTAGCCTTCCTCATAGCCATCACATCTCTGAGGAGAGTGGGTGAGCTTCAGGCACTAACCATAGAAGAGCCATTTTTACAAATACACCAAAACAAAGTGGTTCTAAGGACTAACCCCAAATTTTTACCTAAAGTCATTTCTGCCTTTCATGTCAACCAATCTGTTGAGTTGCCTGTGTTCTTCCCTCAACCAGATTCAGTGGCAGAACGTGCTCTTCACACCTTAGATGTCAAAAGAACATTACTATACTATATAGAAAGAACAAAACCTTTCAGGAAAACCAAGCAACTTTTTGTTGATTTTGCTCCACCACATAAAGGCAATCCAATATCAAAATCAAGTATTGCACGGTGGATAGTTAAGTGCATTCAAATATGCTACATTAAAGCTAAACGCACATTAACAATTCCCCCTAGAGGGCATTCTACACGCAAACTGGGGGCTTCTATGGCATTCTTAGGAAATATACCCAGAGATGACATCTGCAGAGCTGCAACATGGTCTACACCACACACATTCACAAAACACTATTGTGTAGATGTGTTAGCAAGACCGCAAGCTAGTGTGGGCCAGGCAGTTTTACGTACACTATTTCAGACCACTGCAACAGCTACAGGTTAGCCACCGCTTTGGGAGTTAACTGCTATGTAGTCTATGCACAAGCATATGATCTACAGCTCGTATGCCTCGAACGGAAAGTGCTACTTACCCAGTATGCATCTGTTCTTGGCATATAGAGCTGTAGAGTCATATGCGCCCACCCGCCTCCCCGGGTACCTTTACCTGTTGCAGTAATATCTTAATTAGATACTATATACATGGACATCACTCTTTACTACTATTACTAACTCCATCATCACCCTTCATGGCAAAACAATCTAAGGATTGAGTCGATGCCCATGCGCACTATCACCGAAAGGAGGAGTCACCTACTTCGTGACTGGAAAGACTTCTTCGAACAAAAACAAAGTGCAAACATCCGGACCCAACACTAGATGGCGATCTATGCACAAGCATATGACTCTACAGCTCTATATGCCAAAAACAGATGCATACTGGGTAAGTAGCATTTTCCTTATGGTTGCCATCTAAATGTAAGCTAAGACATGACCCCAATTGTGCCAGCTCATTGGACACCCTAGAATCGTATGATTCCTGGGTATCAACATCATCTATATTACTTCAGTCAGTTCAAAGAAACTAATGTACCTCCATTTTTTTAAGCAGTATTCAAAGAGCAGTCAGACAGTCGAGCATTATGATATGCTGCTAACCTCTTAAATACAAGGTCCACTTAAACCATATATAACAGAGACTTTGCCACTGTCGCTTAAAAGGGTTTGTGCTAGACTTTTTGTCAGTTTTTACATAGGTGAAATAGAAGTGGAGAAGCACCCGTTATCCTATTGGGTGTAGGCTGTGATACTATGGCTGACATCCTCTGCTGCTGTCCAGGTTTGTCTGAAGATTGTGCAGGCTTATTACTCCCACTGTTCAGACTTCTGGGAATAAAAACAAGTGAATCAGCTGTCAAAGAGGGCTTCAGTGTTCCTTCATATTCTGCATCTGTCCAGTGCTTTTATAAGGTTTATAAAAGTAGCATCGAAGTCTAGTGAGAGCTAAGAAATGTATAATCTAGATAAAAAAAGAAATCTGAAAGTACTAAGCTCAGTCAGCACATTGGGCCCTAATCAGACCATCACAATGCTCAAATTAAGATGTTTATATTGACTCTGACAGGTGAAATGTAACTATCAAGACAAACATTATTTAATGTGTTAATTGCCAAGGGTAACCAGTAACCTTGAATGATCCGGGGAGGAGGAGGAGGAATCGCCATCGTCCACAAATCCAGCCTCCGCCTGAGCACACTCCCCGACGAGCCCACAGAACTGATGGAACACCTTCACTTCAAGATACTGGCCAGCCCCACCGCCACCCTCCGAGGAACCCTTATCTACCGACCCCCTGGACCCCGCGGACCCTTCGCCAACTCCATCACGGACATTATCTCCCCGCAGGCAATCGCATCCACCAACTACACCCTGCTGGGAGACCTCAACTTCCACCTCGACAACCAACTGGACCCCAACACCACATCCCTCCTGGACAGCCTCCACAACATTGGACTCTGCCAGATCGTGACCGAGCCCACGCACTCAGCAGGACACACCCTCAACCCCCTCTTCACTACAGGAAACTCCCATCACCTTCAGCCACACCACCGAACTCCCAAGGACCGACCATCGTTGCGTCCACTTCACCTTCAGAACACCCACCATCCACAGACACCAGCACCTGCTTCCACGAAGAAACTGGACCAAAATCACCGACGATCAGCTCACCTCCTCACTCAACAACTCCACCCCAACCATCGCGGAAAACGACGACCCCAACACCGCAGCCCGAACCCTGCATAGATGGATCTCGGACAGCACCAACACCATAGCCCCCCTCAAGAAAAACAACAATACCCGCGCCAAGAAAGCCAGATGGTTTACCACCGAACTTCGAGAGTCCGGACGCACATGCCGCCGCATCGAAAAGGCCTGGAGGAACACCAAATCCACAGAAGCCCACAACAACTTCAGAGCCGCCACCAACGCCCACCATCAACTCATCAGAGAAACGAGGAAAAAAGCGATTGAAGACAGAATCTCCACCCACGCGCACAACAGCAAGGAACTCTTCAGCATCATCAAGGAGTTCGCCCAACCCACCAGCGAGTCTACCGACATCCATCCCTCCCTCACAAGACCTCTGCGACAAACTCAGCACCTTTTTCCACCACAAAATCAAGAGCATCTACGACAACTTCGACGAAGACAACCAACACACTGAACCCTCACCAACCACCCCGACACCCGGAAACTAGCGATTGACGACTGGACAGCCCTCACCACCGAAGACATACTGAAGACAATGAAGTCAATCCACTCAGGGAACCCCACGGACCCCTGCCCCACCACATCTTCAACAGAGCCGCCGACACCATCGCACCCATGCTCTGCCACACCATCAACCGCTCCCTGGCAACCGCCTCGTTCCCCGACGACTGGAAACACGCAGAGGTCAACCCCCTCCTAAAGAAACCCTCTGCGGACCCCACCGACCTCAAAAACTACAGACCCATCTCCCTGCTCCCGTTCCCAGCGAAAGTCATCGAGAAAGCCATCAACAGCCAACTCGCCACATTCATTGAAGAACACAACATCCTCGACTCCTCCCAATCCGGCTTCAGAAAAACCGCCCTCCTCGCCGCAACAGACGACATCCGCACCCTACTGGACAAAGGAGAAACAGTAGCCTTACCCTCCTCGACCTATCAGCGGCGTTCGACACAGTCTCCCACCGCACCCTAATACGCTGACTCTACGACGCAGGAATCCAGGACAAGGCCCTCGACTGGATCCGCTCCTTCCTCTCCGGCAGGACGCAGCGGGTCAGACTCCCCCCTTTCCTCTCGGACCCCACACCTACCACCTGCAGAGTCCCCCAGGGCTCCTCCCTCAGCCCAACGCTCTTCAACGTCTACATGGCTCCACTTGCCCCCATCGTCAGAACCTACAGACTCAACATCGTGTCATACGCAGACGACACCCAGCTCATCCTCTCCCTATCCAACGAGCCCAACACCGCCAGACGCAACTTTCGAGAAGGCATGGAAGCCGTCGCCAAATGGATGAAAATCAGCTGCCTACAACTAAACACCAACAAAACAGAAGTACTCATCATGGGCCCAAACCTAGATGCCTGGAGCGACACCTGGTGGCCCCCCGCCCTCGGAAACCCGCCAACCCCCACAGACCACGCACGCAACCTGGGAATCATCCTGGACTCTGAGCTCAAAATGGACCGCCAGATCAACTCTGTCTCGTCTTCCTGCTTCCACACCCTCCGCCTCCTTCGTAAGACCTTCAAATGGATCCCCTCGAACACCGAAAGACCGTCACTCACGCCCTGGTCACCAGCAGACTCGACTACGGCAACGCACTCTACGCCAGAATAAACAAAAACCTCACCCGCAAACTACAGAACATCCAGAACGCCGCCGCAAGACTGGTCCTCAACCTGCCAAAACACTGCCACATCTCCCAGCACCTGCGCACACTCTACTGGCTCCCCGTCGAGGCGAGAATCACCTTCAAGATGCTCACCCACGCACACAAGGCCCTCCACGGCACCGGACCAGCATACCTGAACAGCCGACTCAAATTCCACGCACCCCAAAGGACCCTACGATCAGCCCAGCTCTCCTACGCCGTGGTCCCCCGCACCAGAAAGACCAGATCGGGAGGCCGCTCCTTCTCCTTCCTCGCGGCCAAAGCATGGAACGCCCTTCCGCTCCACCTCAGACAGACATCGCTCCCCATCTTCGCAAGAAACCTCAAAACCTGGCTCTTCGACAGACCCCCTCCTTGATGGAATGGAACCTGCACCCACCACCCCTAGCGCCTTGAGACCCTTACGGGTGAGTAGTCGCGCTTTAACAAACCCCTGATTGATTGATTGATCCGACTCAAGTATAACTGTTTTAAATACACATCTTAATGGTTAACTAACTTGTGTACTATTCATTTTGTAAAAAAGTTATTACTGATGCAATAAAGATATTATTATTATAATTAAAAGTTACATCTGTGGGACCCATCTTGTTGCAGGGATATATAGTGTTTGTTGGGTGTCGAAAAACACGTGCTAGCCAGAGCCAACAACTCAGCTGAAGTTTACAATATTTCATTTTGGACTGACCATGCAGACATTCAAATGGTAAAATATAATTAAATTAAAAATGGGTTCCTACACTTCTCCCAATAGAAAATGGCACCACATTTGTGTGGATGGCCCATCATCTACTGCAGGGAAGAATGAAGGCTATGACCATATGAAGTCAATGTGGTCTTTGCGTAGTACCTGGTTTGTCCGTTCTAGTCTTGGATAATTAGCCCAACTACACTAGTGGATTGATTTAAATGTCTCGGCTCCTCCGCTAAGGTAGAGGAGGATCGCCCCACTGCTCTGCCAGCAGTAATTAAAAGAAAACTAAAATGTTAATAATCAGCGTTATCATTTTAGTTTTCCGTTTCCTGGAGTGGGCGGGGTTGGACTGCCAGGGCAGGGGCCAGGAGGAGGAGTGACTGCTCCACTCTTAAGTGCGCATACCTGTTTGGCCAGCCCTCTCGGGCTGTCCATAACAGTCATGCGCACTTTGCATGTTCTGCACCCAGGCTGCATTACAGCCTGGGTGCAGAACATACCCAGGCCCCCATTCCCCATCTGACGCCGAATCACAGCGCTCAGACCAAGCACAAGGCTGGCGTTGTGATTGGCTAGGGGAGTCAGGAGCCTGAGTGCTTCCCAGGAGCGAGAGGTGGTGGCGAGCGGACTGAGAGGCAGCGGCCGGCCGGCCTGAAGGGAAGTGTTTTTTTTTTAAAAATTATTATTTTAATTTACATTGTCCCGCCACCCCCGGAAAATAGCGGCCGCCACTGTCGGCACCTTACTCAGCCACAGGCCATTGGGCCCTGGAGTCTTGCCTTTCTCCAGTTGCCTTTGTCGGTCATCCAATGAGGGGAAGCTAATCAGCAGATCT
This sequence comes from Calotriton arnoldi, assembly GCA_963921515.1. Classification (NCBI taxonomy): domain Eukaryota; kingdom Metazoa; phylum Chordata; class Amphibia; order Caudata; family Salamandridae; genus Calotriton; species Calotriton arnoldi. Next base: position 1,354,480 of record CAWUFW010002856.1, on the reverse strand, counting down.
CATATAAAACTCAGTTTTTACCATGACAGTTGTTTGTTTATCCTCGTAGGGAGTTTGTGCTAGTAATCATGTGAAGGTAAAAAGACCAGCTTACTGTTTTCTGTTTCGAACTGGAAAGTCATTGCTTCTCTGCTCATGAGTTTTGACTGTGTTGTTGCTCCTTCGTGCTGCAGTAATTTAGGTATATATATATATGTGAGTAGCCAATGCGAATTAGAGAAGGTGAGAACTGAAATCTGAAAAAGAATAACTATGTATTCGGACAGCTAAATAAATGTAATAATACCTAGGGTGCGTGATGAGCAGAAAATAGAAGTGCATTCTAAAATGAACCGTTGGAATGCCACATTCCTTTCCACTGGTTAGTCTATAGAGCTCTTGCATCCTCTGTTGGTATTTATTTACCATGTTTTGTAAGTGAGCAGTTGAAAGTGTCTCTTCTCTCGTCACTGGCAGGTCGCAGAATTCATTCCCTTTCCCACAAAACCTCACTAGCCGTTGTGGAAACGAAAAAAAAACACTTTTAATTGTCAAAAATCCTGTTCCCCAAAACTGAAATGGTTTGTTTTTATTCCCACCTTGAGCCACATTAGTTCATGCCTTTTGACGGGTAGTTTTCCATATGCTTCAGTTGTGGGAGCGCCACGGAGAACATTAGTGGCTTCCATACGGTTATCGCTTCATGGACATTCACAGGAGTTTGCAACGGAAAAGAGAAATAATTTAAATGGAGTATACAGAGGTGGCCCTGCAGAGTTACTCACGCAGGAAAGTCAACCAGGGAAGCAGACTGTAGAATTTAAGGTCTAAAACTCCACAAATCGTGAGCGTTTGGGATTTTACTAAGATTGTGCATACTTGGTGCAGAAAACTTTTTGTGAATGAGACCCAGATGGTCGCTTAACCTTTCACCACGCCGACGGTTTCTTTTCTGCCTCTTTCCTTCTCTGACTGATCTTTGGGCTACTTGCTCTGATTTTAATCATTATTTTGAACATCACGTATTCTGGTTGAAATTGCACTTGTCCAAATATATCTCTGAAGCACTGATCTTCACAGTATTTGATTAGTGTACGCCTTTTCCTAGTTCTCTGCTCAACCATTGAAACTTTTGTTGTTGTTTTAACTTATGAAAAACTGTCATTCAACCTAGAATGAATTTGAGAGATGTGGGAAGGAGAACAGAAACGTGATGAGTGAAATGCTTGAATTTGTCTCAGCAATGGGTTTTACTTGGGGCCAACATCCAGTCCATTTTTTTTTGCCCACTATGCCACTCCAAGCAGACAACTCTTGGGCTCGGCATTTGGGCATCGCCAGTGAGATGCAGCTCAAGTCTAGTTGCAGTCTGAGCACGGGAATCTTAATCTCGGCATATCCCATCGCATTTAGAGCATTTCACGTTGAAAAATAAAAAACTGATGAATGGATGGAATAGTTGAAGTAATCCCACAATCTGGCTGCAATCCAGTCCATCGCTTTTTGGCTACTATGCCATGCAAGAGGTAGATGAAGATCAGTCTTGGCTCAGCTCTTTGTTGCTGGTTGGCAGATGAGATCACCTTTCCTCAAACATATGTTAGGCATCTAGGTCACGTGCCTAGAGAGGCTAAAGGTACCGCATAGGACAATAGATCCTTCTGGCTGGTGGCCAGCTACAAAACTGGGCTGAAGGGAGGGGAGATGATGGCTTATGTTTGTAATTGTGGCGGGAGGGAAGAGGTTAGTTGGTAGAACTTGAGGTGTACTGGGTGTATTTGTTTTCAAATTAAATTCAAATGTATTGAAATTTAAAAATATTTCGAGGAGAAACATGTTATTTTTAGTACACTGTATGTGCCATATGAGTGATACAAATGCAATGAATTAATTCTGGAGCTTCCTAGAAGTACAGGGCACTGCTCCTTACAAAGGACTTCCAGGCAGAGCATGCTTGGAAGCAGTAAAACTCCGACTTTTGTATCCACGCGTCAATTGCACGCAACTCCTCCAGGATGTGAGATGTGTTAGATTTAACTAGGGAAACCTTTTCTGAATCCATGATCCGATTTTTGAAATCTGTTCGCAAGGACATAACAAGCTGGTTCACCTTTATTGAGTTATTCATCTTTACAGCATACTTTTTTGTTATACCTCTAGTTTAAGTAAAGAATACTTTTAATTTGTATGAATTCTTGTTTGTCATTCAGTAAAAAAAAATACAGGCGTTGCAAGTTATGGTTTATCTTAGCATCTTCTGCTGATGAACTGACAAGTGGCATGCTGGGAACAACACTACTGTGAGGGCCCAGGGAGAAGTAATTTTCCCTCACAACTAAGCACATCTTTAAATGTCATTCAGAAATGTATATTGTTTCACATGCTTCCAACCATTTAACCTTTTTCCAAACGGAGGACAAGAGTTAGGAAAAATATGAACCACGTGGTCCCTGGAAATGTTAGAGTAACTAGTATTGGTAAACCCTTAGGATCTGGCACCAGTGCACAAAATTATTGGCATTGTCCATACTTATTTGTCTTTGTCATCATCCATGACAACAACCATGGAAAGATGGCCGTCCCTGTGTCCCAATGTATGTGCACACACACTAGCCATTTTTCATTGTTTTTTTGTTGTTCTACTTTCTCGCAAAAACGAATCCAAGATGGCTGTTTTGTGTTTGTACGCATATAGTACAAAAGTTATGTCAACCTAAAGTTGGTCTAAAGGCGAACCCTAAAAGGACAGAGCTGCTTAGAGCTGGCCAGGGTTACCATCTATCTGTTGGGATAATATTTCTTATGGCCTATATGGAGGGAGGAAATATTTAAATCGTCTGAAAGTCGCACGTTAATGGTGATGCTAGTACACACTTTATTGGCTTTTTTGATATTTCAAAAAGCGTAACGTGTTTTTAAAATAATAGAGCCCTATGCCTAATACTAATTAACCTCACTACTTTTTTGCCCCATTCTCGTTTCAAGGGAGACAGCCACACTTGTATTAGGAGTTCAGCTTTTTTACAGAAAAAATAGGGAACTGTTGATCATGTAATGAAAACTCCTTGTAATACCCGTGGATACGTTTGTTGCTTAACGTTTTGCATAACACTGCATACCCTACCTGTCTTTAATGTTGGAAAGGTATGAATTGTGGCTTCGATCAGACTTAGTTTAGTAACACAGTGATTTTTTTAAAAAACGTTTTGTAATTGTTAAGTTGCATTTATTAAACGCTCAAATATTTACGATTTAGCTCCCATTTTATGGGTGTGCCCCGCCGTGACGTATGGTATACATTGACCTCTGTTGCGGTCGCTATATCTCTTGAACTCGCTGTATGTGACCTTGAGGTGGACCTCGTGCGTGATGATGAATCCGTCCTTCTCCCACAAATTTCAATTGTAAGCAGAGGCCATGAGTCATAAGAACTGCGAAACAACAGATGACGACAGGATTCCACTGTATCAGCACTTCTGAAGTTCATAAGTACAGTACTCGCGAGAAAGGAAATACGATCTCTGCAGCGTAACCGAGCGCCAGAGCAGGCCTGACACTGTCCAGACACCTCAGGCCTCGAAACCATCTGCGTATCCTTTCGCGCCGTTACTAGTCAGCCAGACTCATAACTGAACTGCCTTTTTAGTATCAATGCGCCTTTTCGTGTAGGGTGAACTCGGCTCACTGCCCTTCGTGTCACAGTCACTTCCGTCTATGAAGTACCATTATAGAATGTTATCAAATAAAAGCAGACAATACGGTGTAAGTATGCGTACTGATATAACGCTGCAGTTTGAGGCACTTCTAGGCATTCACCTGCTGGCAGGGCTTTAAGTGGGAAAAAAAACCTGGGGGTGCTCTAAAAGGGGCGTGGCAAATCTATTCAGGGGTGTGGCCTATCCGAGTAGGGGCGTGGTCTAAATCAAGATAACTAGCATGGTGTGCTTAAGAAAATCATGAAGTCTCATCCAGCAAAGGATAATAAAATAGGCAAAAAGGTATATTTATTAAGTATAAGCCATAAAAATACCAAACACTTTAAAAAACATGTAAAAATTATTTACATTACTTAGAAATCTATTGCAGGATTGCCCAAAACCCTTGAACATATTCACTGTGTCTATTTTGCTGCGGTTTCTCGGCGGAGTCAGAGGTGTGGCAGAAAGAGCAAAATATCCCAATTTTTAGTATTTGTTTCCCATTTCACTAACCGGTTACAGCTCATTACCTTATTTAATTTAACCAATGGATACACATGTTTATTTAAGGTTTAATATGAGTTATTGACATTAAAATACATTCACAAAGTGGGATACGTTTCCAATCACAGAATGTCCCAAATATCCATAAAAGTGGAATCGCAAGCCATTTGTCTCTCAGCCATGGAGTTTGTCATCAGCACTTCTCCCTTTTTCCACAAGAGCAGTTCAAATATGGATGGCAAAATATCCTAGTTTGCAAATGGTTTCCACATAATTATGGCTCTGCCATATTTGCCACATAATACATCATCTGCTGCATAATCTGACGATTTTAACTAATAAATTGTTTATAGCTCCGTGCAGGTAACAGCGGTGGGGCCGGGTAAGGGGGTTTCGAGGGATGATGCTGAAGGAAAATTAATTATTTAATTTTCCTCGGCATCGTCCCTTGAAATCCCCTTACCCGGCCCCTCTGCCCCACTGCTGTTAGCTGCACGGACCGCGGCTGGTCAGCGCCTGGTGCGGTGGCACTGCCCTAATGCCACCCTGCTCAAGGGTCCTGTGACCTCAGTGACAGAGTCACTGTCACTCTATGGTGTGCTGCTTCATAGGCCTGCCTGCAAGACTGGAGGTGAACTTCAGAATGAATTGTGGCGGACAGGCCTTCAAGGTTAACCCACACATGCCACTGCTAGGGTCCACCTGCTGGTGCTAAGACACCAGGGCCTTTAAGGTCTGGGGGCCTTCTAAGGTCTAGCATGGGAATGTGCTCCCTCAGGGGAGTGGTCTGGTGGACTGGTCATGAAGGCTGAACCTGGTTCCCCAGGTCCAAATTCAGCAGCTCTGACCATAGTGCCACATCCTCTCCCCCACTGAACACTATACTGCCCCACTGAGAGAAACTTGCACTACACTGACCCGCTATAAACACCTGGATGTGACTCAATTCAGATTACGCACTAGACAAGAGCAATATGCTGCCTAAAAAAAAATTAACAACATCCTAGAAAAAGCAAACACTCATAGGGAATGCAACATTAAGTAAAGCATGTGAAATGTAAGCAGGAACAACATGGTTACCTTTCTCTTTTACACTCATTATTCAGAAATCAGTGAGCGCTTTTGCCTGAAAAGTTAAGGACACGATTACAGGCCCTGGAAGGGACCCGCTTCAATGTTCATTACTTATATCCTTACAAAACGTCAGCAGTATGGGTTAAAAAGACCTCATTCGTGAACACACAGCCGCTGTACACATTTTGTTTTCCAATTCACCCATCAAGCTGGTATTTCAGGACCTCCAGGAAAGGTGCACTTTCCCACCCAGGGAAAGCAATGTTGTTCAAAGAGAGACGAGAAAACAAAAGTAGCGCTTCACTGGCAAACACTGTAAAGTGGCGCTAATGTGTTTAGGTGTGAATAAATCAATCTGGCCCCTTGCAACCACTCTGTCTTGCTTTAGCTAGTTACTTTTCATATTTTGAATCTTTTAGTTCTCTCCAACCCGAGGCTGCACTTAGAAATTGAAAAAAGTCAGAAAAGACGACGATTCCAGCAAAAGTGTTTTTCTTTTTGGATCCATTTCACAGGGGAGCAAATAAACGAAAGCAGGAAAGAGAAGGTAATACCTGTTTCTAAAAGTCTCGGTTTTCACCATCCCACGCTGGCACCACGACGACGTTGCTCCTGCGCTGGAAAAAGAGAAGGGAAATCCTGAGAGAAAATGGCTCTCTTAAAGGGTTTCCTTCCTCCAACAACGTTGACCTGGCATGACGTCATGCCGTGACCTCCACTACTCAGTGAGGAAACTGAGCTCTCACTGCAGTCCAGAATTTTTTTTTTTTAAAAGAAAGGACTACCTTTGCCAGCCGCGAAAATAGAGCCCGATAGAGACCCGTTTCGAGGGCCCCCAAAAAAAACTGCCGGTGCTCAGACCTGGACAGACCCGGCCCACTTAAAGCCCTGCCTGCTGGGCTGGGATGTGCTTGACGTATTTACTGTCGCAGTGATATTCAAAGTACTGCCCGGGGGTGGGGGGCGCATGCAGCCCTCCTGACCTTTACACGCGGCCCCCTGGTCTACAGACACTGGGCTGCTGTTTCTCGAGTCGAGAAATATGTTAAACAAGCATTTTCAATGCAATAGGTCTCGCATTTGCAAAAGTTAGAGCTATTGGCATTGTAAATGGTAAAGTTTTTATTTATGTGTTAGTTTTGAAAATAGATAAATATATGGCATTCTTATTTATAATGCTAATACCTTATAATTTTCCATTGTTAATAAGAATGTATTTTATGTTTTTAAACTAATAAAACGCATTGTTATTAAGAATAGCAATAGCTTAAACTGGTGGTAATGCGAGACCTATTGCTTTGAAAATTGTAATGCAATAAGTGTCGCATTTGCGTAAGTTTAACCTATTGGCATTGTAAATGACAATGTCTTTTATCGATGTTTTAAAAAAAAAATAAACAAATAATACCTCAAAGTTGTGTAAATGCAAGACCTATTGTTTTGGTAATTATAATGCAATAGGTTTTGCATTTGCGCTATCCAAGTAAAGTGAGAGCTTTATTTGATGGCATTAATGTGGTGTTCACCCTGAATATTGACACCAGAATGTGATATTTATAAATATGTATATATTTATATATATATTTTATTTTGTTGTGAATATTTAGGGTGAACATTAAATTAATGCAATGAAATAATTTACATTTGGCTTGAAAAAACAGTTTAGGGAGACTACACAATTCAGGTTACTTTGGGAGAAGCATTGTTTAAGTTTTTAGTAATAAACTTAAACGAACAAGTTAGTGCGTCCAAAAGAGGTGCACATTCACATATATAGTACTGCTTGCAGATACACTTCAGCAGTTTAATTCGAACAAAAATTGACTCGTACGTGTGCTCCTTTTATCAGCACAGGAACTTTTAATTTTTGTAATAGCAATACACTTGTATTACATTTTGGTGCCTATACTACCACTAACAACATGCAGGCACCTGACTTCATCACTCAATTATTTCGGGTGATAGGAGCAGCACTGTTCTCACCACACAGCATGCCCCGTGATAAAATACTGCCTGAGTGGGGTCAGGGATAGGAGTGTTAGCAACACACACAGGGCATGAATCTTTTGATGCCACCTGGTGACCAGTATGTGGGAGTAGGAGGCCGGGCAAGCACTAGCTCCAAACAGGGACAGCCCCCGACTCACAGAAAATGACACCTGGAAGAAAGGCGCCGCTTTGACGTGTGTGTGTGCGCGGCAAGGAAAAACAAAACTGCTGCCCGCCTGTGTCCCTGCATGGTCACAGGCAGACAAGGCGTCGCCCCATTGTCCACGAGAGGCAGAGTCTGCTATTAATGACACAGAGTGAGTTCTCGGCCTCAATGATTGCCAGCAGGAAGGATTGGAAGAAAAATATGGGTGACTGGATTGGCGAATAACTAGAGTTTCATATAGTAGATCGGCGCCAGTGGGCGCTCATCCCTCACCACCGCTGTTATATACACATGTCCCTTGGAGGTGACACCGGCGCTAGGCTGGCACTATAAAACTGATAATTAAGCAGAGTAAGAAATATCTCGCACGCCCTCACAAGTAAACAGCCGTCCGCTTCAGGCACGAAGGGAGTTGGCGCCGAATCGGAATTCAAGTAATGAGGATATTATTATTAACCGCAGATGAGGGCGAGGGGCAGTGCACATGGACGAACATCAGCGCTGATAGGTTTTCAATGTCATGTGACACGGAGGGTCACCCAATGGGAAAGCGAGTTTGCTATGTGACGTGCTGTGACTCCCACAGAAGTAACGAAGGGAGGACCATCAACATTTTACCTTTTTACATATTAATATGGAGGAACAATATTAAAGTATTTTTAAATATTACCTCTAAACAAGCTCTGAAGTAAACAGCCGTCCACCATGATAAAAACCAGCCGTGTGTACGAGCAGCACTGCGCGGCAGAGCTACGGTCGGACCGACCACCACAGTGATTGTACTGTGATTCTGGGCAAATCGCTTAATCTCCCGTGCCTTTTAAATAATCAATGTATCATTAACTGGTGACCATCGGTTCCGGGACAACACACGGGTAGAGACAAATAAAACAAGCTGCCGAACACAGACGCGCCGTGAGCGTGCACATCAGCTGTCCGGGCAAGTGCACATCAGAACGCGCCGTGAGCGTGCACATTTGCTGTCTGGAGATCGCCAGAAAAGACCAGCGTGACGTGAGCTCTGGGGACACGCTGCAGGGCATCGCGTGAAGCATGGCGGAACGACGGTAAGGTGGGGGTGGGTGGGGGTGGCAGGCGCATGGCTGACTGACACTGGAGGGGGTGCAAGGACAGCTGGGGAGTGCGTGCAATGCGGCTGGAGAGGACGGAAGGGGGACAGGAGATGTGCACATCGCGTGCCTGTACGTGCGTGTTCACATTTCCAGTCCGGCCTGCGCGTGCACAGCTCCTGTCTCCCTTCCGAAGCAAGTCAGTGACAATAGATCTCGCTAGCGACAGCGCTTCGCGCTGCGTCGCCAGGCGAGACCTAATAAAGGGGCACACATTTATTTACAGCTTAACTGAAGTTCAAGGAAGTAATTAAGGTGTGGTTCACCATTTACATTTAGGTACATCTTAATTTTTAGACATGGTGCAGCTGTAAAAATGACAATCTCTTCAAAATTCAAAAAGCGTATTTCATTAACATGCAGAAGTGTTTTGTCTTATTACATTAGATTATATCAGTGCATTGAGAATTTTTTTTCTTTAAAGTGATAGTTTGAAAGATGAATTTAGAAACTTTCATGCGTTGTCCCCTCCACCCTGGCAACACTGCAAATAGTGAACTAAGAGGCAAGTCAGCTGTTATGTTTACCATCACTGGGTTCCTATTATAGATGGATGACATTATAGTTTAGCAAATAAAATGCAAGAGAAGGTTTCATACAGTGCGCATCCTTAAGTCATGTATTTCGATGTCCTCTTATATGTGAGAATAAAGAAAACGAAGGTAAAGTGAAATGGAACAATTGTCCAGTGTCCCACATTTTGGTCAAGTGGGGAAGCTGGAATTGATCCCAGGCTTTCGTACTTCATAATGTGCAATTCAGCCTTTATATGTACACGCTTTGCTTCCCCTATGCCCACCTTATACCCCGCACCCGCCATTGATGGAGTGAGGTTTGTAAAATACATCCTCATGAAATTAAGTAACCCCATAATAATGTATTGACTGCATGAACTAATCAACTCTGAATGCACACATTTACACAGGGGCAAACGCATTTTACATAATATACTAAACCATGTTGGCATGAGTACGTATTAACTGTTTGCGCTTTGAAAAACTGTACTAATGCATGTTTATGCTGTGTTGTACATTGCACATTTTGCATGTTGTGCACAAATAATGAAAAGGTTGCTTTAAATTAATAGCTATCGCTAGGATTTATTTAACACAGGGCATTAGTATGGTGGGAGGTAAACATAATGGGTTTTATTTCATGAATTAATATTCTTTTATGTTTGTTTATTTTAGTACGGGATTGGGCCTGCATGAAAATGGTCTCTCGTTTAAACCAGCGTGTGGTTGGCCTGGCCGGTATGAAGTGTGCATGTGCCAGGATGGGTTGCCTGCTCGCAGACTGCAGTGTACCAGATGATGCAATCCGTGTGAAGGCCATGTTGACCTGTGTCCTATTGTTTGTGCCAAGATGCGACAGCGACTGTGGGAACAGCCATCACTACGTGCAATTCGAATGTGAAAGCGGATATCATAATGAACAATGTAACAAAATGTATAATTATGAATGCTAGTGGTATATGAATGTATTGGTCTTAAATCCTTCCTTTGTTAGAACCAGTATAGGATGGATTTGTGGGGAGAACTGGATGAGGCGACCCTAGTATGATTTATGACAACCAATCACAGACCGAGTTTCTACCAATACTGCAACATTGTAAGATAGTGTGCTAGAGAGAAGGGTATAATTGTTATCCCAGTTGGGGTGTGGCAAGGCAGTATGGCGAGGCAGTGCGGTCCAGTATAGCAGTGCAGTCCGGTGTGGCAGATCAGAGAGCAGACGATCAGAACGCACAGAGAAGATCCAAGACAGAGAGAGCAGACCAGCACAGAGTCAGAGAACCTTTAGGTACGAGAACGTTGCGGAAGTGCTTGGGAGGAGACTGCGACCGAGGAGGTAGATTAATTGGGAGATTAATTTTAGTCGTTAGTTTATAGCAAACTTCGCTGCATCTGTCCTGTTAGTTTTGTCCTCTGAGCCTATCTCTGGGGACCTCTTGCCACAACCTCGGCCAATGAAGTGGTTTTCCTGATTCTTTGGTGGGTACCACCCTCCTTAATTGCTTAAGTTTGCAAGTATATTTCTGCAAGTATTTATGCTGTACCTTCTTTTCCCCAGTCCTATGCACGCTTTGATATCGATGCAAATGATTCATTTTGATTACAGTGCTTGATAATTTATTCTCTTATATGTAATCTTGTGTGTGCACTAATGATCTAAGTAAGAGCATTTAATAAGATAAAATCATTAACTGAAGAAATGACTCTGTGGTTATTTAGTTAAATGTTAAATTGTTTAGTTAATCATAGTCACCATCAACTCTTCAACTAATTGTCCATCGACCAAAAGAAGAGGAAGTTGAAATTACTAATAGTTAGAAATATATATAAATGTTATTAATGCGAAGTATAGTACTTAATAAAACTGACAAATTAAACTCCCCAAATCCAGCGCCAGTCCTCAGGGATCATTTATGGGTAATGTGTGATGGGCCCCTTTGTTTGATAAAGCAATTTATGCATGACGAGATTTCCTTTGGTCCCTGGTTCATGAGTTTAGGGGTTGCGCTGGATCAGTTTTTCTGGTAGCAGAATGATGGTTATTATTGATTAGTTTGGTGATTTATTGATTATTGATTAAATGTTTAACAGTCTATGTAAAGTGGGTTAGTATTGTGTTTTATGTAGTCTTTGGAACACAGGTACAGAAGGGTATCTGGGAAGCCGGCAAAGTAAAAGTTAGCCTGAAATAAGGCAGAAGAAAAGTGTGAGAAGTGAAATCACACGGGAATAAGTGCATTGTCTGTTTAAATTAGTAATAACACTTATGTGTTATTGTAGGGATTATTTAGCGTGTATGTAAGAGAAGATTGAAATAGCGAAGGGTCCACCTGTGAAACTTTGGCCTTATCCCTGGAAGAGTAGCGAGACCTCCTTTTCAATAAAAGGTCCTCTTGTGAAATTTTGGCCTTATCCCTAAAGAAGTAACAGGTCCTCTCTTAGCTTGAGTGAAGGGAAGGATAGCGGAATTGTTATACTTACCAGTATTGGTAGGAATGTTCTGGAAAGTGAAAAACTATCTCTTTATTTAGTAAACAGACAGTGTGGTATTGTTTTATGTTGTGACTAATAAGTTATTGTAAAGAAAACTGACTTAGAAAAGTGCCAATAATTTTTGTAAAGGGAGGGTCAGCAGCAGGAGGAGAGGCTGACGTCACAGAAAGCCGCGCTGGCATTGGTCAGACTGTAAAGACAGAGTGAGCTCAGATTGGTTGGTTGGTGTGAGCTGCGCTGGTATTGGACAGGATAGCGGAGACGTAGAAAGCTCCGATTGGAAGAGTTAGTGTGTCGAGCTGACATTGGTCAGGTGTTTAGGGAAGTAGAGGAGTTCGATTGGTGAATTATAGTGGATTGTGTTGACAAAGATTTGCATCGAGTAAAGTCGTTGACAAGCAACAAAAATGTATTTTGAACAACCGAAACAGGAGAAATTGACTTTGTTTGGAAAAATTAAAAGATTCTTTAAAAAGGACAAACCAGTAATCACGAGAGAAGGAGTTCCTATCCCTCCACCAAAGACACCAGCGTCTTATATGATGTTAGAATATGGTTATCACACATGTATTTGGCTAGAAAATTGGGTAGGATATACGAAGAATGATGGTATACTAGCTTTTCCAGAGCATGGTTCTTTTAATTTGGCAGTATTGCGTAATTTGAGAGAAAAGATGATGGCATTAGACCCAAGACCTAGACCTACACAGTTTGAAGCACTAGTAGAATGGGAAGATGAAATGTATGAAAAAGAAAGAGAGGTGGTAGAGTACATAGATTTATGTTTGGAAGATTTCATGATGAAAGACATGAAGACAGAATGAAGAGATGGAGAAATGGGGAGATAACTGAAGGATTGTATCCAGTTTTAATGGTAGGAGAGACTGCAGGAAACAAATGTAAGGAGAAAAAGAGACATTTAGAGCAATTTGGTTATGGGTATAACCCAAATGAATCCGATGATAAGCTGCTGGATGATATATTAGTTAAACGACCACCACCTTATCAGGAGAATTCAGCGATGGTGACACCAAATGCACCGTCAATGGAAACCCCAATGACACCTCAAACGACACCAGTTCCAACTGTAAGCGAAGTAGAGCAGGAAGGATATTTTGTTTTTACCTCCCACACATGGCTGGAAAATAATGGGTTGTAATACTTTTCAACGTTTCTTTCTCAGTCCCCATGGAGCTTTTTTTTTTTTTTTTTTTAACCTCTGGGCCTCTAGGCTATATCAGTATTTGTTTTTCCCCCTCACATTTTTCCTCATCACATTCTGCATGGGGTGGCCACATCCTCACAGAAGTATTCTTCCTGTTCTCGAGAGGTGTCTGCGGACTCCTGCAGGTCTTGTATTTTTTCCTCATGCCCTGCATGAGGTATAGGGTAATGTTTGGGCTCACGTATCGTTGGATACCTGAACTGCTGTCAGCGCCCCCCCCGTCACTCAATGTGCAGGTGGTTGTTCAGCTGCCCTGTATATGTGGTGTGGGGTAGTCGCACCCTATTCCCATTGGTCAGAACAAGGTTTAAAATGGGTACAGCCCGTTCACAAACCTCATGAGGATGGGCTGAACAAATATCAGCTGCCTGGCCAGTCAGAAAAACTTCTCTGTAAGCCAATCAGTTGCAGAGTTCCGATCGCATGCTTCTCAGGCTGTTGAATCTCGCCGTTGCCTCAGGGATGATTTCTGTATATTGGTCATTTCAGTGCTTAAATGTTGGTCCTCAATCTGATTCGAGACCCAAACTATCAACTTGAAGCTATTGCCCCTTTTTATATTTTTGAAACAATTTTGCAGAATTACAGCAAACCACAAAAGTGTTAAAAGTTGAATTGAATCTTTCCTTTCTGTCATGTGTGTTGTAAAGCTGTCCATTAGTCTGTACTTGTGCAGAAACTCTAATAGGAATTTGGATCAAAAGCAGGAATTTGGATCGAAAGCACACGCTTTGTGACACTCCTATACATGTTGCTATCTTTGAACAATTTGTATACAACTTGCCATGAAATGTAGAATATGCCTAAATACCTTTTTGTACAGGTTCGTAAAATGGGGCCAAGTACGCTTTAACAAATCTATCTCTGTATCGCTCTATATATTTGTGTGTCTGTGCATATATGCGATATATATGTGTGTGTGTGTTCAGGTATGTATGTGTGTGCGTGTGTATGTGTGTGATATATATATATATATATATATATATATATATATATATGTGTGTGTATATATAATGCTGTATATATTATGTAAACAACTGAACAGCCCCACCATAACCAAAGAGTAGCTGTCTTCAGCTCTACAAAGCTGATAAATGGAGCCCCCTCGCAGGCTTTTTTGTTGTGGCGGGCCACATGGTCACATTGACTCCCTTTTTGTCTTAGTTTGAACCACGATCGTAGGAAATGGCACCTGCACTATGTAACCAATACATGACTGTGTTCGTGGGGTCTCTGTTGGTGTTGAAGAGATTAACTGTTTAAGACTAACTCTGGTTACCTAGGCTGTGAGTCATCGTATTAAATGCTTTTGTTAGGGCAGAGACCACCTACCGCATCTGCTGGCATGTCTCCCTGCAGATAATTGCTTTAAAGTGGCCTCAGGGTAGCTCTCCCATGTAGCTTGACATTTGAAGACTTTTTTTTTTAGTTGTTTCTTGTAATTTGGTTTGGATTTGAGCATGGTTTGTGCCACTTGTGTGTCATATTCTTTTGGAGGTTCAGAACTATGGTACTTTTGTTGCGCTATGTGCAATTGCTGGCTTTGCAATTACTTCATGCTTCAGGAATGGAACTTTACTCTTCCTGTGCTTCTAATGCTTTCATTGGTACGCTGTTAGAAAGAAGTCCAGTCTGAACAGAAAACATTTGAGTCAGGAAATTAACTGGCTATCGCTAGCAAGATCCAGAAAGTCGCTTATGTGCTGAGCAACCTGTTAAAGTGTGCCAGCTTTGAAATGCAAACATTGGCTCTGAATGGTTTGTGAGGAGGGAAGTAAATCAAAGTAGGTGACATTGTTACTTAAGACACTTTTTCTGCTGTATCACTACAGACCGCTTCAGCTGTCTGGCGGGATACTCCACGGAACCAATCCTTGCTCAAGATTGTACAGCGTTTGTGTCAATATGTTTCTTAGCTCCTATTTGTTGGATTCCTCCGTTTCTGTGTTTGACCCGCTCACAGGAGCTTTTTTGTCTCTCAGTATATTCATCATTCTTCCTGCTCTGAAAGCAGCATTGCATACAGAGCCACGTTTAAAGAGCACCAGCTTGCTGCCTTTTAATGCTACCTACTGGTCACTAGAAAAACATCAGCAATAATGTGAATCTGCTACATCAATCTTAACAGACTACTGTAAACAAGCATTGGCATGCCAATCAGTCTCGTTTGTATAGAAAGGTAAGCAAGACTGCGTGCCTTTGCTAATGCTTGTTTGTTCCTTGTGCCAGACACCGAAAAAAATCAGAGAGCATAATAAAGTGACAGAACAAGAATAAGTACATTTTTCTTTTTTTAGGTCTCGCCTAGCGTTGCTGCGCACATGCGCAGCTCGCTCGGCGAGATTTATTGTAAATGAGGAGTTTGAGAAAAGGGCTTGAAGCCCCGCCCCTTATTTCCATTGGCTTGCTTCATCGTTTATGGTAAACGGTGGGCTGCCATTGGAAATAAGTTTTCTGGGGTGCCTCCTTTTCGCTTTTTTGTCCGGCCCACCCGGACTGGCTCGCCTGCTTTGCGTCTGTCGCAAAGGACTTTCTTATCTTTATGGGGCCATGTGTTTCTAATTAGAAACACATGTCCCCATAAAGACAAGAGATCGATGCTTGTTCATAACGCAGCTGATACGCTTTTGTGCAGCATAGGCGATGAAACGGATGAATAAGGAGAAAAGTCCGCTGAAATAAGCTGGCAGTCGTTGTCATGGCTAAAAAGTTATCTGGCAGGGAGGCGGACACGCAAGGGGCTGTGCGGTCCCCGTGTCCAGAGCGCGCGGACACGCCGCAGTCCGGCCGCCGCACGTGCCCGGTAAAGCACGGCTCCTTCGCTGTTCAAAGCAGCCGCGGGAGGAGAGAGCGTTTCACCCTAAAAGTCTGTTCGTCTCAAACAAAGACAGCTGGGCCGGCTACACGCAAGACAGCAAACGGGGGTAAGTTTACTCTCCTTTTAATACCGGCTTCAGTGCGGAAACATGCATGTTTCTCCACATACTGCGAGACATGAAGCATGTTCCATGTGTACGTCGAACCATACCGCGTTCTATGTAGAAACCTACATATCTGGAGGGTTGTGTGTGCATGTGAGCACACAAATCGCACTCAAGCAACCACACTCACATGGACAAACACAGACGGGCATGCTTTCTGACAAACACACGAGATATACAGAAGACACACATGCGCAGGCACGAACAAAGATGCGGACGCACAGGTATGCTCAGATATGTTCCCACATAGTTATGTGCACATACTCTGATACACCCACAGTTAAATGTGCATATAAGCACACACCTAAGTGCGCCTTAACATGCACCTAAAACAGACACACGTGCACACACACAGACGTTGACACCCAAGCACACAAACAAATATAAAGCGTATATATGCACCAAGACCTATAAAAACTCACATATATGCACACAAGCACACACGCACACACACTCCAATACATGCACACACACACAGACTCAGATAAATGGACACAGACACACAGACTCAGATACATGCACACAGATGCACAACACAAGCACACACACAGGCTCAAATACATGAACACACACACAACACACGCACATACACACACCCACACACACTCAAATACATACACACACAGACTCAGATGAATGCACAGACTCAGAAACATGCACACAGATACACACACAACACAAGCACACACAGGCTCAGATACATGAACACACACAACACACATGCATACACACACACACTCAAATACATGCACACATACACATATTCAGATAAATGCACACACACAGACTCAGAACATGCACACAGACACACAACACAAACGCAGGCTCAGATACATGACCACAAACACACACAACACACACGCGCATACACACACACGCGCACACACACACGCGCACACACACTCAAATACATGCGCACACACATACTCAGATAAATGCACACACACAGACTTGGATACATCCACACAGACACACACACACAGGCTCAGATACATGAACACAAACACACTCGCGCATACACACACAACACACACGCTTGACAGTCGTGCCCTGTAATTGGTCTGCGTCTTTCTTAGGTGGACCCCAGGTAAGACTGCAATGCACGTAAAACCACAAACTCAATTAGCTGTGGGGTAGTTGTCCACAAGTCAGCAGCATTACAATGCAATCGAGCTCATGAAAGCAAGCCATTGGCTCGCACAAAACAGCTATTGATTCAAGGAAAAAGCCCTCAAGGCAGAATAAGGGACGTGCAAGAGTAAAGCAAACGCGCATTATCCTAACCGCTGACTCCTTCCTCGAATCATATTTATTTTAATAGCTGTGACACTGTTGTGCTTCAAAATACCGTTGGGGAGTGTTGAAAATTGTGTTTGCACATTATTATCAAATATATCACGCTCATGCTGTTCTGCATGCATCTTCAGACATCTCCAATCGGTGCACATTCAAACAAATACTCAACTTTAACAGCCCCTGGAAGCTTGCCCTGGCATCTGAAGCGCTACGAAAATTAATAAAGCAGTAACTATTAGTAGTTATAGATTTTTTTATGAAGGATGTTTTGATTTTAGTTGCTTCTGTGTCAGTGGTGTGGGGGGGAATTGTGCATAATTTATCGTCAAATATGTAAAGCAAGGTGCATGGGGGGGGTTTATCTTATTGAAGTGGGAGATATGCAGCCACACTTCGGAACCAGTTTTCCCCAACAGTTATTCTATGAATAATGAGGTGAGGTTTGAAAACACACACACACACACACACACACACACACACACACACACACACACACACACACACACTGAGGTTTACACACACACACAGACATGCACTCTGAGGTTTACGCAGACACACACACAATGAATAATAAGGTTTGAAACACATACACATACATCACACACAAACACGCGCCCCCACACAAACACACACAATGAATAATGAGGTTTGTAACGCACACACAAATACACATCACACAAAAACACACAGGCACACACACACAAACAGACACAATGAAGAATGAGGTTTGAAACACACACACGCAGACACAATGAATAATAAGGTTTGAAACACACACACATACACACACTTTTTCTATGTCTCCAATGGGATTGTATATTTACCAATATATTTTTAAAAAAACGAAATTTGAAGTGCAGTGTAATAATGAACACGGGCCACTGGTATAAAATTCACAGGACCAACCCAAACAGAAGCTATTGGCATTGTAAATGACAATGCCTTTTATGTTTTAAAAACCAACACGTAAATAAAAGACATTGCCATTTACAATGCCAATAGCTCAAACTCTCACAACTGCGAGACCTATTGCATTGCAAATGCTTGTTTTTACTTCCCTTCCATCTATTGTGTGGCATAGGTGCCAAGTAGCCCTGTAATAGGACACTTTCTGGCAGTACTGAATTTTTAGCCGTCAAGTCTTCGCATACATGAACTTATAGGTTTGAGCATTGAAATTCCCAGCAAATAAAGTGCTGCTAGCCAAAGCCACATTCATTAGGATGTTCTTTAATGTTGACTATCTTGGATGAACAATGCATTTATTTTTCTGCTCTACCCTCATGAGGAACTTTGAACGCTAAGTACTCCGACAGGCATGTAAGCACTTCTCTTGTGGTTACAGAGATGAGGTTCCCAGTGATCAGACAACACAGACTTTAACTATCTGTTCCAGTGCTCCTAGTTAAGCCTTATTCCCATCTTTTTTTTAACAGATCATTGCTTGTAAGCAATGCCTAAATCCCCGAACTTCACTATAAAACAATAAAACTCCATGAGAGCTTTCCTGATCCTAGCAACTCCCGGCGATAAACTGGCACCTACAGGGATTTGTTAAACTTTTGCACATCTAGAAATCTTTCATAAACATCAGTGAAAAATAAAGTCTCTGGGGATGTCACACTTATTGGTCAGGTTTTGTGATGAAGTTCCATTTAACATAGACAAGCATAACATTCATCCTTACTTTATACTGAATTAGGTGTCTTACTGAAGCCCTGTCCTTTGTAGCAAATTAACAGTTTAGACGATTCCTTTTTGGCAAGTCCTAATCCATTTTCACATGCAAGACATGATGCAGTTGACCTCCAGATTGGTCCATGGACCAACAGATCCTGGTACTTGAATGTTAATGTCTGTTATACAGCAGTTCTTTGCCTTTACTTTCTCCGTTTTTACTGTGTGCCATATCAATTGCCTGCCTCTTTGACGTCTTGTAAGTGAAGACCAACAAGCATTTGCAATGCAATCGGTCTCACCTTTGGGACCTTATAAGTATTTATCCATGCAGCACATTATCCTGGGTGCTACAACCCAGACAGGGGAGCTGTGGGGGGAAAGGGGGTGGGACACATTTTAAAGCGCTGCAGCTTTGTAAACAGTTTCAGTTAGTTCATACATGTCACACCAAAGCAGCCGCTTCTTACACATTGCACTATATCGGCGACTGGTCGCGATAGTCACTCACATGATGGTGGCATCGGAGAGGCCAATAGGGCATGCCAGGCACACAATCACGGGTGTATTCATGATTGATTCATTACGGGAGGCATGTCTGTGCCAAGACTGGAGCTCAGAAGAAGCGCTGCATACAGGGCTAATGCTCCGTAGGAACAGGATGCTTTGTAATTTGAATACAGCACCTCCGTAGTAACAGGATGGTTTGTAATTTAAATACATCACCTCCTTATTAACAAGATGGGCTGTAATTCGAATGGTCTATGTGATAATTCGATCCCAAACAGTCCTATCTGGTTTATTTGAGTGTGTTCTATACCTAAATGGCACTCCCTCGCTGCCTCTAAATTGTGTCAGGAAGACAACTTTATCAATGTGTCTCATGTCGTCCATGAACCCTCCCCCTACTTACTTTATTAAGGGACCGACACCACCAATTGTGCCACTCTCAGCCTTCCAATGTCTGATTGCGGTATGTACAGCTGCCATTTCAATTCTTTTCTTGTCCTTCCTGGCAGATCTTGTGACCCTTGCTCGAGACACTAGAGCATCTCGTTATAATGTTGCGCTCGCTCCCTGGCTGCCATTTCCGCGACTAATGAACGGGAGCATATTCTTACTTTTATACTATGTGACAAATTTGTTGCATGTTGGAAACCCATTCTAATTTTAATGTGTTAAATGTATGCCGGTGTTACCTTCAATCACAGGTTCCTAGTCCTGTTTGTTATATTGGAGGGAAAGGGAATTGGCGGATCCCGTGACCCTCGCTCAAGACACTAGAATGTCTTGTTGTAATGTTAGTCTCCATCCAGGGCAGCCATTATGAGTATTCGCGACTAATGAACAGGAGCCTCTTATTACTTAAATATTATCTGACAAATATGTTACTTGTTGGAAACCCATTCTAATTTTAAAGTGTTAAATGTATGCCGGTGTTACCTTCAATCACAGGTTCCTAGTCCTGTTTGTTATATTGGAGGGAAAGGGAATTGGCGGATCCCGTGACCCTCGCTCAAGACACTAGAATGTCTTGTTGTAATGTTAGTCTCCATCCACGGCAGCCATTATGAGTATTCGCGACTAATGAACAGGAGCCTCTTATTACTTAAATATTATCTGACAAATATGTTACTTGTTGGAAACCCATTCTAATTTTAATGTATTCAATATATGTTGGTGATCTCTTCAATCACCGTTACTAAGTACGTTTTGCTATACTGGAGGAAAATGGAAATGGTCCTCGTTCCTGAATATTCAAATGCTAGAGCGACCCATTTCAGCAATTTCCACCCTTACAGGCACATGCATCAACGGTTTTTGCGAACGCAAACGGTGCGATTCGCAAAAATCGGCTGTTTGCGCCCACAAAAAGGCCTTTTGCGATGCATTAAAGTGTTAGGCACTCGCAATTTAAGAAATCGCAATTTATTGCGATTTCTTAAATTGCGATTGCATTTAAGGAATCGCAATTAGCGATTCCTTAAATGCAATGCTAGAAGCACTTAGAAATGGCGAATTCGCTATTTGGGGCCGCAAAATACAGAGAAATTACTCTGGTCTGTATTTTGCAAAAACCTTGAAAAATGCACTAAAGTGCATTTTTCAAGGTTTCAGGTTACACACACACATGCCCTTGGGGCATGTGTGTGCGCAACATGGCTGCACATCACAATTTCAGGGGTGCAAGAGGGTGTCATTTTGACACCTTTGCACCCTTGAAATTGCATGCGCAATTTGCGAGTACCTATTGGTACTCGCAAATTGCGCATGCAATTTCCCATTCATTCCTATGGGCCTGTAGGAATGAATGGGAAGCCATTCCTTAATTGCGACTCGCAATTTGCAAGTCTCAATTAAGGAATGTTTAGAAATCGCTATTTTAATAGCGATTTCTACATGCATAGGCTTTTGAGAGTCCCTAATTGCGATTCCTTAATAATCGCAATTAAGAACTCGCAAAAGCATTTCTTGCTGCATGTACCCCATAATGTCCACAATCTTAAGTGCCCATGACCCGCAACCCACCAGGCCAAGCAATCAATGAAAAAGTGGTGGGCATTTGTGAGCGTGTTCAAACCTCAGAGGGAATACAGCATGCCTCGCAGAGCAGCGCATGCACGCTGACTCTAAACTCAACCTAAAAATGATCTGAATTTATATCTTTAAGGACTGATGATTAGCTCATGATTACCGCATGTCTCTAATAAAAAGTATTTGGAGGGTCAAATGGCCTCTTTATGTAGATATTTGAGATTCACCATGACGCTTCCCTTGTCTGCCAATACCCCAAGCTTTGAAAGCGACATTTAACTCTTTCTCCTTGGAAAGATGGAAAGCCTCTTCCATACTCTAGACTTACTACAATGCCATCCAAGCAGTAATACCACAGCTGGATTGTGTCAGCATCAGATTCCCTCAAATTAACCCTGGTTTCTTATGATGTCCTATGGATCCAGCAGATTAGCACCCAGTTGTACACATTCTCTCACATAGCAAGGGAAGTGCAAGACCCAGAGTCACTATTTCAATATATAATTTGCTTCAGGCTTGTATGTCTTGCCCATTGAAGCCCTAAACAAGTGCTAGCTACCCAGTCAACCGCCCTGAAAAGAAAATGGAAGGAGTACAGAAACGTTCAGTCAAAACACACAGCCCTTTATAAGCCCCCTTGACCGCAACCCAAGGATTAAATTCAGCTTTGTCTAATTTGATCTCCTAAATAGCCAAATATATGACAACATTGCAATTGATATAAATATCTCAAAATCCGTCCCACAGGCAATAAACTACAGGTTTGTAACGAAGACACAGGCTTCACTAAACTAAAAACATCGGCCATTTTACCCTCAAACAGAGAGCCCTGCTGCACCCAAATGGTACTCCACAGAAACCTGGTAGTACAAGCCCTTGCTATTTATCTGCTTGTGCCTGTAGATGCCGTGTCCTGTAATCTAGTTGTAAAGTGCTCCTGTACCTAATTTCTGGGTGTAATCCGGGCAATAGGAAATATTAAATAGATAAGAGAACACAGTGACAGTTTTAAAATGGAAACAATAGCTGTGCTCAATCTGCAGCAGTATTTGTACTCCCTTAATTTATACCTGTTCCACTGCCAGAACTGCAGATACCATACAGTACAGCAAACCTTGTGTCTGGGTAATTTAGCATAAATCTTAAGATTCTTGTGCGCATGCTCTGGCTCAAACCTTAAACTGTAAACCTAGATTCAGAGGTAGTGTTGTGCATTCATTATGA
This sequence comes from Calotriton arnoldi, assembly GCA_963921515.1. Taxonomy (NCBI): domain Eukaryota; kingdom Metazoa; phylum Chordata; class Amphibia; order Caudata; family Salamandridae; genus Calotriton; species Calotriton arnoldi. Next base: position 1,331,994 of record CAWUFW010002856.1, on the reverse strand, counting down.
TCAACTGGAAATACACTGTTCACAGCTATTTGAGCAACCTAATGGGTAAGTGTCCTGCCAGATCGTGTTTTTTTACATTTGTATTCAGTTCTTGTTATTTTTTAAATGGGTAAACCGGTTTCCTGTACTCAGGAGGAAATCGCACGCCTAATCTTGTTACGCCCATTTCCCTCTACATCGTGCCAATTTCTGTGAGCGACATGAAAGACTCATTTAAACTCCTCTCTGAGCGCTATTGTGTTTTTCGTTTTGTTGCAGTCGTTGAATGGGGAGATGATATTCAAGCGATTTCAGAAGAGGAAGCAGTGATGCTGGTTAACCATCAAGCAACGGGAGACGTCTGCACATTAATGATGTGCCTTCAGGACAAAGGCACGGTAGGCGAGCTCCAGGGACCAGGACTGCTATGTCTGCTTTATTCCAAACATATTCTGCATAAAATGGGCATGCATATATTTGTGGTTTGTTCTGCTTTGAAATGATTTCTACTACCCCTCTGCTTGTGTAGAAACATTTTAGCTATCTGGGTGAGACCTCTCAGTGTGTGCCGCTCGACATCTTACGACAGAGCTCAGTGAACCTTTTTTGGTCATTGTAGATTTTGGCATAGGATGGACTTGAGGTTACTCGAAAATAGTCTTTGGAAATATGAATATGCCAAATTCCTAATCCATGCTTTGTGTGCCCTGAAACTGAAATGTTTTTCTTCCATCCTGTTGGAAAAACATAGACTCAGTGATGCAGAGTAGGGTTTGAAGAAAGAAGTTCTTCAATGCTAAATGTCAAAGAGGAACGGTCCGAGGAAGAACGTAAGAGGACAGAGCTGTAGTGCCTGATTGCAGGGACACTGAGTGGTAGCGGCCCATCACTCTCCTGTCCTACTTTGTCAAGGTACCAGGACACTGCTTGGAGTCGTATGTCTGCCACAGTCCCAGGCTTACCTATGCCAAGTGAATTGTCTGTTTGAGTTGAACTGAAGGCTTTCAACTGGACGTACACACCATGACACTGCAACAGCTCTTAAAGTTAATAGAGGAAAATCTAGAAACAGAGTTGAGGAGAAATCAGATGTGACTGTGGATTGAGCCCTCTGTGATTGATGCTTAAACATAAGCTATACCTGCTGTTCTGGTGATGGGGTTTCTGTGTGTGTGTGTGAAGGTACGGGGGACTCTTAGGGACTGTTTTCCTTCATATGTTGATTTATTTACTTTGGCTTTTAAATAGAATGTATAGACTGGGCCAAAAAGTAATTGTAGCAAAGACTTCAACTCTCTGTGCAGTCAGAATGCCTCCGAATGGAGGTGTCACCTATTGCTATCATTCCTTGATGTCTGATGTGCACATTTTTACTTTCAACCCTCTCGTGCCTTTTGTGGATTTCTTAAAGTATACACAAAAGTGATGGATGGAATGCTTGAATTTATCTCCGACACTGGTAATTACTCCAGGACGCATCCCAGTCCATAGTTATTTTGCACATGATGCCACCTCAGCTTGGACCCAATCATATGGAAATCAGTCTTGACCCTGCTGCAATGGGTACAGTCCAGCCCGAATTGCCAAGCCAGGCCCTCCCTGAACCGGAACACAAGCAACCCAGGACCAGTTTCTCAGTAGTTCGAACTCATCAGCCAGGTATAGCTTGGTTCCAGCAACAGTCTGCAGGGGGTTACACTGGGCAACCGCTGGTAATTATTTGGTCCATTGTATTTTGTACTCTATGCCGCAGAAACTTGGACCCTTGCTAACGATGGATTGGGATGCGGTCCAGAGTAATTACCAGTGGCTGGGATTAATTCAAGCATTCTATCATTCGCTTTTTTAAAACACTTTTGTAGATTTCAGCAAAATCTCGAACTGCAAAGGAGTTCTTTTAATTATCTGTGCTTAGCACTTCACTGCTAATTTGTAAGAAAATGTTGATGTTCCAGATCTTTGTAGTCTAAAAGATCCTAAATGATTCCTTTCCCCCGGGAAAAAGCTCCAGATTTTCTCATCTCTTCCTTCCTGCCCGTTTGAAACTTCTAGTCCCCGTTCTTCTCTGAAGGAGTCTGGTTTATCATCAAAAAAGCTTCAAAGTGAACTCTAAGGAGAGCGAGAGATTAGAGTTCTGGTGGACGTCATCTCAGTCATTGGAGGGTCTATGTAGCCTTAAGGTTTCCTGAAAGGGAGATGGTCGGCAAGCAGCAAGAGTCAACCCCTCTTGTGCCGCTGTTGACATTATTCTCTTGTTTGACGTCATTCCATTTCTGTCTGTGCTGTGGACCTGCTCCAGCGGGTGGTACGCTGTTTGTGATTGGTGCAGTTAAGTTACTTTTTTTGGCAGCAATAAACATGGTTTCCTTTTGGGAACTAGCTGCAGTCTAGGATTTCTAAATCGAGCAGAGTAGGCGACGAGGTGTATTTATGAGGAAGGCACACTCTCCGTTTTGGAAAGTTGAGAGAATGGTTAAGTAGTCCTACAATTAAATTACAATTACGGAATTTTTCACCTGTTAACGGAGCTGGGCGAAAACCTCTGCAGGTATTCAAAATACACGATATCACTTTACAAAAAGCAAATGTCTGGTGAGACAAGATATGGAAAATCATATGGGAATGGCATTGTTTTTTAATTTAATTGGCTGAGAGATGTTATGAAAATTCTCTATTTCATGACAACACCTCTCTTATGCAGGAGATAACCTGCAGTGGAAACGCTAGCTGCCCTTATGTTTGGAGTTGAATGTGAAAGACCTTTAAAGAAAGAGTGCATGAAGTTCCCCCAGAAAGGGTTATCCAGAGTTGTGAATGACGTAAATGCACATTGTTGTATTCTACACCTACAATAATGACCGCAGTGAGCGACTGTGGCAGTAAATTGCTATGGTGTGCATTGCTGGTAAAAGTAGATGCTTTATCAATGATTTAGCAACAAAGCATCCCAGTGCCTTTATGCCTTGGCCTCAGTGATTTTCTTCTCTCGGTCTTTGCTATCATCCCATGTCCTCAAACGGATGGTCACTTTGCGCCATCGAGGTGCCTTGTGTTTATTGGGTCATTTCCCCTTGCAGATGATTCCATTGTTCAGATTTTTAAGCAGTGTTTCCTAGAAGAATGTATAGCAATGTATGTTGTGATTTTCTTAACAACTTTCTTTTAATAAATTTGGATAGTGGTAGCGGGAAGGCTCTTGGACATCACACAATTTGAACCAGTGATCTTAATGATATAAAAAGGTTGCCCTTGTGAAGTCGGAATTGTGCACTCTCCAACCCTATTAGTGACCCATTTTCACTATACTGACCTGAGTGCAGAAAAGGAGACATGTTGTGTGAATTTGGTATTATTTTTTTGTTACAAAGCTGCCATAGTTCAGAGTGGAAGATGCATAGTGGCATTGTCGTGCCAAGCCACCATAGAACAGGAGGGAGTAAATAGTGCTACAGACCCCTGAAAGATGGTGGGTTTCCAGGTGTTTAATTCAGAACAAAGAAAGAAAGAGATAGGAGAGGGCACGACAGTGGAGTCTGAGAGGAGTACAGGCGATTTTACCCTGTTAGAATACCAGGGAGAGGATAAGGAAAAAACAAAACTAACCCCCTGCCAAAGGAGGCTAAAATCTTTCTGGTATTTTCTTTTATAGCAATAAGGAATTTCAGAGTTATCACCTTCAGCCTTGAGCAGCTGTAAAGGTCCAGATATCAGTAAAGGGCATTGACGTCCGTGGAAGATACACTGATATTCCACAGGGTCTCTTATTTTTTTGCGTTATAATATTTGAAATGCTGAACGAGACGCTGCTTTTTTTTTTTTATACCTTAAGTTCTTAACATGAGTTGCAGACTGTTCAGGAAAGCGTAGAGGTGGGTGAGCCAGCAAATTAACAGGGCCAGCCGAAGATCCGACTGGGTTCTAAGAGTCCATGCCCAAGCCGACCCCTGTTAGTAGCTGAATCTAAATCATGCAACAAACACCGTGTGAAAATAAGATAGTCTCTTTAAAATAAAAACAAAGTTATTTCTTTAACTCAGAAGCATTTCACCTTAATATGTACTTTGTCCTAGGCATGTGTGGCTATAGATGCACATGCTTTGCATTAGTCCGCCATCTAGATTACAAGTTGTTTTTGTTTGAAGAAGTTTTTCGAGTCAGGGGGCTGCGTGACTCCTCCTTTTGCTAATACTGCGCATGAGCATCCACATTGTTAAATTGTTTCTTTCCGCCAATAGGTTCAGATGTGCGCTCCAGTTTGAGATCCTTTTGGGTTCCCTTCGGTTCACCAGTAGATCCCTTTCTCGACGGTATTGTCTCGATAGAGTAGTCAATCTTGCGTTCCAAGAAAAAGAACAATTTTACGCTTCGGGTTCTTAGACTCGCCTTGATGGCCTACGGGCCACGCCCAGCGGGGCCCTTTCGAATTTAACAGCTCTACATGAAAAATGAGCTGCTGATGGAACGCATTCCATTCCACTTCTGTCCGAATTGCCCTTCTAAATACCCTCATACCGACCACGGTCTGTAATTTGTCTGTTGCCCGACCATGGGTAGGATACCTATGAGGCCTGCAGATCGTTCTAATCTAAAAAGACTCTTTGGGATTGGTGTGCACAATTACTCGAAATGCAGCACAGACGACACACCCGACATATTTGGTCGACCGGATGAGGAAGAAGAAGAAGCCACAGCAGCCCAGGAGGAATCCTTCTTCATCTTCATCCACAAAACTGATTCGGAGTCCGAGGCTAAGCAAGATCCAGTCATCCTGGAGTCTTCTGAAAGGGGTCAGACCGTGAGTACACCTGCCCCGATCTAAAGCCCGAACAAATCTGCTCCGACCGATAAACCTGCTCCCGTGCCACCACTGCACAAAGTCCATGGCACGCACCAGAAAACACAGACTTGGGCGTCCTGCCCTCGGACTCAGCGATGAAACATCGGCCAACAACAGGGGCCTCCACCAAATCAGATTCGGCACTGACGCATCGGACGTTAGGTTGGGTATGAAAGATAAAATGCACAGTACTTCGGCACCGACCACACTGGCACTGAAAACTAAACATCTACCTGCACCGAAATGCTACATTTTCGGCCCAAAAACCCCACTATAGCCAATTGTCGAAACCTTGCAAGAACGGCTCGATCCGAGGCAAAATCTTTACATATTCAGCCCGGAAGAAAGAAAATTATTCTCCAACCGTCAATGCCTCAACCTTCTAAGAGACAATTGTCATTTGACGAGGGTATTGATATTCCGGCTCCACCTCTCAAAAGGAAGAAAAAGACATTGCTGGTGGCCCACATTCCTCTTCCTACCTCTTCAATTCCACCAACATTACCCCCCAGCCTCCACATCACCACCCACTTTACCACACCAATCTGAAGAAGGTGATTTCTCACCACATTCACCAATATTAGATGACAATGATAATATATGAGAAGACCCACATCCTGGGGACCCATGGGACGCCTATGATATAGAGCCGCAAGGGGATCCAGATCCAGATATCTATTGTGCACGCCCATTCCCACCAGATGATGCTTCAGCTTATCAGGACTTTATAGCCAGAGCTACAGCATACCACAAGGTGCCCCTACATAAGGACTCCATAGAGGATGACTTCCTCTTTGAGACTCTCACTACTGCTAAACGAGGATCTCTATTTACCAATGCTCAAAGGAGTGCTACGTCATGCAGATGACCTTTTTAAAGACACCATAAAATCACGAATGATCACACTAAGGGCTAACAAAAAAATATAAGGCAGCACCATCTGACCATATATATGTCATGTGATCAAGGCCGTCATGGCGGTGTAATTATATATATATTCACTGAAAAAACCATAGGTTTCAGGGGCATTATAGTTAGTTGGACATTTCACTCGTACAAAACCATAGAAATTCCCCCGTTATAGTTAGTTCAGCTAACAATAACTCGCGCGCCCGCAATGCACTGCTGATGACGTCACATATTACATCACTCATGACAGGGTCAGTGACATCACAAATGACATCACTGATGACATCATCCTTGTGATAGAGTGGCAGACCTCCTCTCACCCTAATATAACCTTTGATACACACACTCAAAAATACAAACTAACATTTTCAAAACAATGGACATACCAATACCATTTACAACACACCTATTCAGTAATTCCAAGATCTACACACACACATCCACTCATTCACCAACAGTCCCTATACAGTCACTCATACATGTACTCACTCATCATATGTACTCATACACCTATACATCCTGTTACACACCGCTACTCATCCATAGAGTTACTCACACACATAGTCACACATGCAAACAAAGTATCAAACATCCATTTACTTGCATATACAGTTATACACACACTACCACACTTACTTCTACAGAAACTTACACATACTTACTCTCTTAAACAATCACTTATAGAAACACCTACTTATTTGTACAGGAACTCTTCCAATCTCTCACTCTCACATATACTCACTTATATACACCAATACTCACATATACTAGTTTAAAACATATGTAGTTACTCATAAAGACACTATTGAGACAGTCATTCACTCACTAACACACTCATTCACTCACTAACACACTCATACACATACTCATCCACCTATACAGTCCTGCACACATGCTGTCTTCAACACATACAAACAGTGAGTCACTCATTCATGCATCTATGCACTAAGTAATACCCCCCACCGAACCATACAGACACTCGTACTGATACTCAAAAAACCAACTAATAACCCATATAGACACTCATGTAGCTACTCACCAACCCATGCAGCCCTTCTACACAAAGTGAGAGACTGATACAGATATTTTCATATTTAAACATTACTCACTAACCCATGTATTCACTAAGATACACTTAGTCAGTTATACAATCAATTTTAAAAAAAAAATCATCCATTTAGACACTTATATACCCATTTATTCTTCCGTCGACCTTGATATATACATATATAAAACATATTTAATTTTCAGAAAAACACACATTCACTGGATGATGTCATCAGTGATGTCATCAATGATGTCATTTGAGATGTCATCAGTGATGTCATGAGTGATGTAATATGTGACGTCATCAGCAGTGCATTGCGGGCGCGCGAGTTATAGTTAGCTGAACTAACTATAACGGGGGAATTTCTATGGTTTTGTACGAGTGAAATGTCCAACTAACTATAACGCCCTGAAACCTATGGTTTTTTCAGTGAATTTCTAAGGTTTTTAAATGCTAATTTCTAACTATAACGTGCCTGAAACCTATGGTTTTTTCAGTGAATATATATATATATATATATATATATATATTTATTATACTATGTATACATGTGAAAATGTCTCGGTCCCCTGTTTGCCTCAGTGGCACGGAAAAAATGGGTGGAACTGACGTCAGCACGCCGACGAGGTCCTCTTATGGCTCCGATGACGTCATACGGTGTCGCGAGCGGAGCCGTGCTATTATGACGTCCTCGTTGACGTGGGAGAGCTAGGAAAGAATTTCCGTGGAATGCTGGTGCAGGGGATATTCACCTAAGTGTTCAGGCTAGTCCTTTGGGAGCAACTGTTTATGTTGCCACTCCAGAAACCGAAACCAGTGATCCGAGGGCAGAGGCCCTGCAGATGGCACACGAGGTGGGGTGCCCAGTCGTGTGCACCGGCGGGGCAGTGAAGTGACAAGCACCACAACCCACAAAAAAGGTAACGAGGGCACTGAATAACACAAGATCTTCTCTTTGTATCTGGCAGGAACAACGAAGTTAAAATGCCCTAGTACCAAAATGTAGAATTAGTGCTACAACGGTCTTCAAGAGGACCTGCGATGCCTCTTCTGCCTCCCGTACCCTGGAGGCGGCACATGGGTCACGCGGTACGGTCATACTGCGGTGGGACGCACACTCGTTGACCTCTCATGGCACTGCTCCACACTTCAGGGAGGACGCTTTCCATTAGCTATGTTTTCTGATGACATGTCGCGCCGGCCCCGTCCAACAACAGAACTCCTTTAGATCCAAACAGACTCTTCCAATCTCTCACCGGAAATGAAACCAGGCCACGCGGACACTTTCACAATACAACAGCCGGGAATGCACTTTTCGGTAAAAAACCACATTCCTTCCTCCTAATTAATCAAATAAACGTCTCACTGAAGAACAGGGGCCAGCTTCGATCGGTAAACAGCCGTTACAACGACTTTTTAACTTTGCGATACCATTACAACGCATGCATTACCGCGCATGCGTTGTACATCACGAAGTCATTACTACGCATTTTTTAGAACGCATGGTCATTTACCACGCATGCCTTTACAACGAATTTTGTTGTAAAGGTATGTATGGTAAATGACCATGCGTTCTAAAAACATGTAGACGATCCATGTCGTTGTAAGGAAACAGAGGCTGTTCCGTTTCCTCACAACGACGTGCACCGCCCCTCAGAGATGACGTGAAGCAGGAACCACGAGGAGAGCGGAACCATGAGGAGTGAGAGGTAAGGGGATTGGGCATGGGGTGGGGGTTTCTTTTCTAGGGTTTAGGGTAGTGCAGTGGTGTTTGGGTGGTGTAGGGGGTCGTGCTGGGGGTAGTGTTTTAGGGTTTAGGGTAGTGCAGTGGTGTTTGGGTAGTGTAGGGGGTCGTGCTGGGGGTAGTGTTTTAGGGTTTAGGGTAGTGCAGTAGTGTAGGGGGTCATACTGGGGGTAGTGTTTTAGGGTTTAGGGTAGTGCAGTGGTGTTTGGGTAGTGTAGGGGGTCGTGCTGTGGGTAGATTTAGGGTCTAGGGTAGTGCAGTGGTGTTTGGGCAGTGTAGGGAGTCGTGCTGGGGGTAGTGTTTTACGGTTTAGGGTAGTGCAGTGGTGTTTGTGTAGTGTGGGGGGTAGTGCTGGGGGTATATTTAGGGTTTAGTGTAGTGCAGTGGTGTTTGGGTAGTGTAGGGAGTCGTGCTGGGGGTAGTGTTTTAGGGTTTAGGGTAGTGCAGTTATGTTTGGGTAGTGTAGGGTGTCGTGCTGGGGGTAGTGTTTTAGGGTTTAGGGTAGTGCAGTGGTGTTTGGGTAGTGGAGGGGTAGTGTTTTAGGGTTTAGGGTAGTGCGCCCAACCAGCCACAATATCCGTGGACAAAGGGGATCCTGAGTCTTTGGAACGCTCCGTCAATTGAATAATTTGGGTCAAGGGCCCTACCACGTCCAAGACCTATCAATTCCTTTCTTGGGATCCCTCATATACTTGGAGAAAAAGGTACATAGTTTCTCATCAATTTCAGGTGTGTGTGCCACCTTCCCCTTCAGTGAGGGCCTGGGGCATTCTTCCCTCATCCTATTCCTGACCTCCCTTTCAAGGGGTTGATGGATTTTCCCCACCACATACTCTGCCACTTTGGCGTCAGGTGTCCACTCTGCCGACCTAGGATGGTAAATTTGGGTAGGCTCGAACATGTCCGAGTGGACCCCGTCCCCAACCGGGGACTGAGAGGAGTGGGACTCTGGACGCCAGGGACGCCCCGAGTCCTTATCCTCATCGGAGGAGAAATCGTCCTCCGATACACCCTCTCCCTCTAAGGGAAACCCGCCGTCGGTGTCTAAAATAGTGGTGACAGTGTCGCAATTTTCTCCGGGCCCCTCCTCCTCCCGGCAGGGTGCATGTTTTAGCGTTCGCGCACTCTTGAGGAAGGTCTCCGTAAGTTTATCAAATCCTTCCAAGTGCCCCGCGTTCTGCTTAACGGCCCTTTTATTCCCCATCTGGGAGCTACTTGGACCCGCCACCACCAGATCTGGGTCACTGAACACCCCAGGGATGCTTTTCGCCAGCTTATCAACCTGATCCCTAAGAGGAGCCAGCGCCCTAGAAATAGCCAGAGAGAGGGCTTGGTCCACTGCTGGAGGGAGAAGTTGGGGGGCCATTCCTCCTCCACTTCCTGGTAGGAGGAGTAAAAATGGTCTTCTGGAGAAGACATGAAAGCAGAGGGTGTGAGCACAGAACAAATGCCCTTAAAATCCTTAAGACAGCCCCCTCGCCGGTGCTCCAACAGCTGGGCTTTCGCCGAAGCTGTTATAAGAATAGACTGAGGCGCAATACCAATTACCACCACCAGGTGGCGCTGGTCACTAACGTGGCCGTGTGGGGAAATCACCGCGTAGCGGTGTCAAAATTAGGCGAGGGTTGGTCGGGAATCAAGCGTACACTAAAGGAGTGACCGGATTCCCAAACGCGCGTAAAGACCAGCGGGAGCGCTCGACGGAGCTGCCTCGCTCGGACCAGACGCGCCTGACAGGATCTCACCGCGCGCAAAGCACACAGCGGGAGAAACTGAGAGGGGGAGAACGTGCTCGGGCAAGAGCCTGCTGTGCAGGGAATATGAAACAATACCAAGGCAATAATGCTAATAACGTGCACAAGAAACCGCTATACAAACAGCACCAACGTCAGATTAAGCCAAGAATGTAAGGAATGCACTTAAGTGACGAGCAGTGAAGAAAGAGGAAGCGGAAGGGACGTCATGATATTATATACGATGGACTGTGATATGATTGGACTATAGTTGCCTTGGAGACTACCCCCCTAATGGTTCATGGGTTGTGTAGTCTTTTGTTTAATGATTGTTGTGTTACGTTTTCTTTGAACTGCTATGCAAATAAAGTGAGGAAAGATATGCATAACCCTCGCCTCCGTCCTGCCATAGAATTCATTAAACTTTATTTGATCTGATTTAGAAACATAGATCATAAAAGTGTACATAAGAACAGTAAATCCTCTTTCCTAATACAATACAGTGAGAATTAATTAAAACCAGTAGGTAAAAACGGGTGTTACAAAGCCCGGTTTAGAGCAACTTCAGGTTAACAGAATCATAAAGTTCAATGTTTCGCAAGATCAATCTCATGTACTTCGTGCAAAATACGCAATAAGGGGTCCAAGTAAGATGTAACGCTCCAATACCTGACCAGTTTGCACTATATAAAACTGCAGAAAAACGAAAAATAAAAAGTGTTTTGCACACTTCTGTCATTGGGCTATATGTGGGCTACATCTGGGTGATATTTGTGCTACATTTGGGCTCTTTTTTCTCTGGTGGCCATCTTGGGAGACTTATTTGTTATGAAGTTTCCTAATTTCGTCATTTACTGCAGTCTCCTCAGTAGGAAATGCTTTCAGTTTTTACTTTGATTCCATCAAGAAGGCATTCAGATGTGTCACACATTTGCCATAAATTCAGAATGTTAGCACTCTAGTTGTTCATTAGATCACTGTAGTAAAGCTACTGCTCACCAGGGAGTTAACTGGAAGTCTACTGCTGGTATTGAAAGTGATTGTTTCAGTCTGCATGTCAGAATTTTCAAATGAAATAGAAGAGGATTTGAGATCTCACTTAACCGCTTCCATGCGCAGCCGATTTTCGCCCTGTGCGAGGCGTTTCATTAAGCGGACGGGTTCATGACGAGCTCAGCTCGTCATGCGCACACGAGCACTGCGCAGCATGACGAGCTGAGCTCGTCATGAGCATGGAAGGGGTTAAAACATGCCCTAAATTTTCTTTCTGTAGCACTAACCATAATTTCTATGGCAAAATGAACCCCCTCATTTTGTTCCTTTTAAATTAAATGTTTTAAGTGTTACCAGTTTATTCCAATCAAGATGGCTTCAGGTGTGCCATACTTTTGTCATAAGTAAGACTGTTAGCTCTCTAGTTGTTCTTTAGAACACTCTGGGAAGCTGCAGTAGAACACAAAGGCATCAACTGACAGGCTGCTCCTGTTGAAATATAACAGGAAGATATTTGAGATCTCACTTAAAACATGTCCTAATTTTTCTTTCTACAGCACTAACCATAATTTCTATGACCAAATGAACCCCCTCATTTTGTCCCTTTTTAAATTGTTTTAAGTGTTACCAGTTTATTCCAATCAAGATGGCTTCAGGTGTGCCATACTTTTGTCATAAGTAAGGCTGTTAGCACTCTAGTTGTTCTTTAGAACACTCTGGGAAGCTGCAGTAGAACACAAAGGAATCAACTGACAGTCTCTGCCCTTGTTGGATGTACATGTTTTACTGAGAATGTCAGACTTCATTCTCACATGACTGAGAAAGATAATGTGAATTTACAGAAAATATGCTCTCATTTTAGCTTCTGGAGCAGCTTCCAAAACTGTATGGGACAAGCATGTGAAAATAGTTTTCTCTCAAACATGATTCATGATATCCCAGCAGAAGGTTTTTCACAGGGTAAAATCACCTTAGAACACACCACAATTCCTGAAATTAGTATGGTACCATCAACAAATGAATTCTAATGTAACTAAAGTCTGTTATCACCCTTTATAGTTCTCCTTTTGGTAACCCTCAAAATCTTCGATTCACTACAATGCATTTCAATGGGGTACTATCATTTATATTGGTCCCAAGATGGCTGCCAGCAATTCCAGGATGAAGTGCTGACAGCCAATCAGATCTCACGATGACATGTGTGGTTAGGCTCCGCCCAGATATATATATGTGTTTTCTTTTTCAAATTTCTCAGGAACTACTGAACGGATTTACACCATTTAACCAAAAGGCACGACTCTGAACCAAGGGCTACCTTTTTGCCAAATTTGGTGTAATTCCGTTCAGCAGTTCGGGCTGTAGCTGCAACTAAAGGTTCATATGGAAAATTGCATGGGGAAAACACGTTTTGGGACCCCCCTTTTTTCTCGGCCCCCACTTGACGAATCACCCCGAGACTTTCAGGATAGGAGCGGACCGGAGCGCCCCACAAGTTTTGAAAATTTCGCTAAGATTCATCAACCGGCGCCAAAGTTATTGGAAATAGAATGTTGTGAATTTCCTATGGAAAATAGGTCCTAACTATAACTATCTACTGGCGACCGCCAGTAGGTTATTATATATATATATATATATATATATATATATATATATATATATATATATATATATATATATATTCTTTGACACCTGACTCCTTGGTAGTAGCCAATGCAAGGAAAAGGGATAACTCACAAACAACTGAGGATGCACCGCCCCCAGACAAGGAGTCAAAACTCATTGACGGCTCTGGTAAATGGGTTCCAGCCCAATCTGTAAAACATTGGCGAACAGCCAAGCCCTTTTGGCACTCTGACAGGGCCCACTGTGACGAAATGGAGGAGCTCCTCCAACACCTCCCAGAGGAATGCAAAAAAAGGGGTTATGAAATAGTTAATGAGGGGAAGTTTATCACTAATAACTCCATCAAGTGTGTGCTAGATTCCACAGACACTGCAGCGATAGGCATTAATACCAGCCTCCTCCTCTTTAGACACGTTTGGCTTCGTGTCTCGGTTTTAAACCTGAAATACAGCAGGAAATACATAATCCTCCCTTGGACAAGGAACACCTGTTCGGGCCACAAGTGGACACAGCCCTTAAAGAGATGAAAAAAGAAACCAAGGTAGCAAAATCTATGGGGGCCCTCCAAATTCCCACCTATTCTGGATGTTGTCGTCACCCAACTTTCAAACAGGGTGGCAGATCTGCCTATTTGGACTCTACAGGGTCCTCCTACAAAATCCAAGGACAGTCATCCACCTCTAAAAGCTACTACAGATGCTCATTTAGAGGCAATCAGTCAATCAACGATTTGTAGAGCGCTGCTTATCACCCGTGAGGGTATCCAGGCGCAGAAGGGTGGGGGGTACTGCTGCTTGGAGTTGTCAGTCAAACATCCAGGTTTTTAGGCCATCTCTGAACTTCTGTAGGGTGGATGCAGTCCGAAGGTGGAGTGGGAGGCCATTTCAGGTCTTGGCTGCCAGGTAGGAGAAGTTGCGGCTTACGCTTCTGCTTTTTTGAAAGCGGGGCATTTGGGTGAGGGAGAGGGAGCAATTACAAAGGCCGCGGTCTTGGAAATTCTACCCGTACGGCAAATACAAACACTAAACAATGTCTAACTCAACATTCCCCCGAATATATAACACCTGTTGGGGGACGTCTTCAAAACTTTTACACTGCATCAAAATCCATCACAACAGATCAATGGGTGTTGGACATTATCCAACATGGGTACTGTCTGGAGCTCATTACCACTCCTCCAAATATCCCACCCGCAAGCACAAACTATCCATACACCACAAAGCCCTCCTCAAACAACAGATTTTAGCTCTCTTTCGCAAAGGAGCCATAAAGCCAGTTCAACTTCAACATCAAGGAACAGGAGTATATTCATTATACTTTCTCATTCCCAAAAAAGACGGATCACTTCAACCAATTCTCCACCTCAGGCCCCTAAATCACTACATCCTATCGGAACACTTCCACATGGTCACTCTTCAGGAAGTGATACCATTGCTGCAAAAGGGCGACTTCATTGCTGCATTATACCTAAAAGACGCCTACTTTCATATACGCATCCACCCCTCGCACCCCAAATAACTGTGCTTTGTCTTCCAAGGAAAGCACTATCCATTCAAAGTTCTTACCTTCAGAATCACCACCGCACCATGTGTATTCACAAAATGCCTAGCAGTAGTGGCAGCACATCTCGGAGACAAAACATTCCCGTATTTCCTTACTTTGATGATTGGCTTATAAAGGCAAACAGTTCTTACGTTTGCAGCCAACTTACACAGGAAACACTCACCCTACTAAGTCACCTAGGGTTCACTATCAATCTGCAAGATCCCACCTACAGCCATCCCATTGACAACCGTAATTAGGAGCCACACTCAACGCGCACTTTGGGTTAGCATACCCAAATACAGCCAGAATACAAAGCAATCTGAGACTAGACCAACAGTTTCAAACTGGGCTTCAAGTCAGTCAGGACAGTAATGCGCCTTTTAGGCATGATGGCATCCTGCATCGCAATAGTCCCTTATGCACGTTTACAAATGAAACAGCTACAAGAATGGGGACGCAGTCACAGGGTCAGCTACACGATCTAGTGTTGGTAGACAGCCGCGCACATCACTCTCTGCAGTGGTGGAACTCACAAAACCTGTCCAATGGGCGGCCGTTTCTAGACCTAGTTCCCAAAGCCATCTCACAGTGGATGCTTCACTGAAAGGATGGTAAGTTCACCTTCAAAATCTTACAAGTCAGGGTGTATGGGACTCCAAATACCAGGGTCTCCATATAAATTACCTAGAACTTCAAGCTGTTCACCTGTCCTTGAAAGCATTCCTGCCTCACCTGAAAAACATGGATGTCCTAGACCGGATGGACAATATGACAACCATGTACTTTCTACAAAAAGAGGGGGTGGGGGGGGAATTCTCTCTGCAATTATCGCGCCTAGCCCAGGCCATATGGCGCTTAGCAGTACATCATAACATTCATCTCCTGGCAGAACATGTACCAGGGACAAGCAATCAAGTTGCAGACCTCCTCAGCAGTATGCATCAACAAGTCCACAAATGGGAAATCTACCCCAGAATCCTCCTACCATACTTTCACAAGTGGGGATTTCCACAAATAGACTTGTTCGCAACCCCAGAATCATAAAATGCCTAAACTTCTCAACCAGGTTCCCACTACCTGAGGGCAATGCTCTATGGATGAACTGGTCAGGGATATTTGCCTACGCTTTTCCACCTCACCCACTACTTCCGTTTGTGGTTAGAAAGCTCAGGCAGACCTCACTCACTCGAATTCTCATAGCTCCACCTTGGGCTCATCAACCATGGTTCACCACACTTCTGGAACTCTCACAGATTCCCCACGAGAAACTTCCCCTCAACCCAGACCTTCTCACACAGAACCATGGCAAAATTAAACATCCCAATCACAAGGAAATTAACCTTGCCATATAGCTCTTGAAGTCATAGAATTTGGGTATTTTAACCTACCTCACCAATGTATGAATATTCTTAAAGAAGCTCGCAGGCCCACAACTAGAAAATGCTACGCTGCCAAATGGAAAAGATTTGCTCTATACTGCCAGCATCAAAGTAAACCCTTTAGATGCAGCAGATAACAAGCAGTTGTTTGTACCTGTGCATCTTTAAACCTCAGGTATAGTCCACACGTCAATACACCTGCACCTTGCTGCAATTGCAACCTATTTACAAAACAGACAACAAGTATATTTATTCAAAATACCAGCCATTAAATCATTCATGGAGGGACTTAAAAGAGTAATTCCCCCTACACTTCCACCAGCGCCAGCATGGAATCTCAACATTGTACTAACAATGCTCATGGAGCCTTCATTTGAACCACTACAACTCCAATACTTTGTATTGCATTGTAATTGCATTTATATAGCGCTTACTACCTCTGACGATGCGTCGAAGCGCTTTTTCGGCAAGTAGCGCGCTACTCCGGAACCCATAAAGGATTAGTGTTGGATTAGTATAGTGAAATATGAAAGTAATTTGAGTGGTGGATATTAGTCAGTTATTTGGATTGAGAAGGATAGCGGAGGGATAGAAAAAGGAAAAAAGGTTTGCATTTATATAGCGCTTGTTACTCCTGATTGTGTGTTGAACTCTTTTTTGGCGAGTAGCATGCTACTCCGGAACCCATAAAGGATTAGTGTTGAATTAGTATATTAAAATATGAAAGTAATTTGAGTGGTGGATATGTTAGTCAGTTATTTGGATTGAGAAGGGTAGGGGAGGAATAGAAGAGGGGAAAAGGTTTACATTTATATAGCGCTTGTTACCCCCGATAGGGTGTTGAAACGCTTTTTTGGCGAGTAGCACACTACTCTGGAACCCATAAAGGATTAGTGGTGAATTAGTATAGTAAAATATGAAATTTGAGAAGTTGACATGTTAGTCTGTTATTTTGATTGAATACTTATCTTGGAAAGTAGCTTTTCTAATAACTATCTCTTCACTCAGATGTGTCAGTGAGCTCCAGGGACTAACCTTAGAAGAACCATTCTTCGAACTCCACCAAGACAGTGGTGCTCAGAACAAACCCCAAGTTTCTTCCCAAAGTAGTCTCTCTTTTGCATATTAATCAATCAATAGAATTACCTGTTTTCTTTCCACAATCTGATTCTATTGCGGAAAGAGCTTCAATGTATTGTAGCGACATAACCAAAGCATTCAGGAAAACGAAGCAATTATTTGTTGCTTTCTCACCTCCTCACACTGGAAACCCAATTTTAAAAAATTTACTTTCCAGGCGGATAGTCAAATGCATTCAAACTTGTTATGCTAAAGCTAAAAGACTTACCTGTCCCCCCTAGGGCTTACTCAACCATAAAATAGGTGCCTCTATGGCATTTTTAGGGAACATTCCCCTTGCTGACACTTGCATAGCAGCAACATGGTTCACATCACACACCTTAATAAAACATTACTGTGTGGATGTTTCAGCACGTCAACAATCCAATGTTGAACAAGCATTACTTCGTGCTCTCTTTAAAACAACTGCAACCCCCACAGGTTAGTCACCGCTTTGGGAGAGGGACTGCTTTACAGCCTAAGCAAAGCATGTGTATCTACAGCCTCAAATGCCTCAAACTGATTGTTACTTACCCTGTAAGCATCTGTTCTTGGCATGTAGTGCTGTAGATTCACATGCACCCACCCTCCTCCCCGGATTCCTGTGTAAGTCACAGTTTACTGATTTCTTTTACCTTAATTCGCATTACTAACATGGGCATCACAATACTAATACTTAATCTAACTCCATTCTCACCCGCTTGTGGCAAAACAATCCAACAATGGAGTCGATGCCCATGCGCAGTGTCACCAAAAGGAGGAGTCACACAGCCTCCTAACTCGAACAAAAACAACTTGTAATCATCCGAGCCCAACACTAGATGGCAGACACATATGTAAAGCATGTGAATCTACAGCACTACATGCCAAGAACAGTTGCATGCAGGGCAAGTAACATAATCCTTTTGTACGGAGCACACTCTAAATGCACGTGGAAGGTGATCTCATATGTCATAAGGAAGAAAAATGAGGATATGCCCAGAACCACGCAGTTTGGTCAAGCGGGGAATCCAGGATTGGTCTAGAGTTTTCTGGCTTCACATTATGCAGTTCACCTACTGGATGGCTACTTTTTTCTCTCCTTTTTAACACCAAAGGTTTATGCTTTGTTTTTAATTCTTGGTGAAGGACTATAGAGTGTGAGTGGCAGGCAGAAGCCAAATTAAAGCTTGGCTGGTTTGGGCTCGAGGGTGCAAGAGGACCTCAAGCTGAGACACAGCCAAGCCTCTAGCTTGAACCTGAAGTGTCTCGCCCACATCTAGGAAAGTGGTATGTTACTGATGAGAGTTTGGTAATGGGTTTAAATGGAGAACATGAACTAGTTATGAATGATGGAATGCAAAACTTCACTGTGATCGTTGTGTTTTGTTGCTTATGGATATTTGATGATATATTGCTTTCTGAACTGTTGCAGGTTGTCCGCCAGATGATGTGGTTGATGGATCACATATTCAAATTTACCAACTTTGGTATTGTATCACTAGTCCATGGAGATTTCTTCATTAGGCAGGTAAGCTGCGTGTGTTATGCTCTTCTGATACGCTCACCTGATGTATTTTATGTTGCCTGCGGATTTCCGTCATCCTGATTAAATGGAATTGTGATTATTTCTTCAAGCTAAATAAATCAGCATTATCTGCAGTTTATCCAATCCTATGTTATCCATGAACTTATTTAAGCAATTTAATAAAAAAATGTACATTCACGTTTTAGTATAATGTTCATGTTCCTGCACGTTTTAAAGTATAAGGCAGCACCCTTTTATACACCTAAATATCAATAGACACTATATGTTATATGGCTGCATTCTGCCTCATGCATTGTGGGAGTTCATGAGTCATTAGTCCTGCATTTCAATAAAGCACCATCCGTGAGGATAAACGGCTGAGCAGTCAACACATTGACTATTGTGGGAGATGGAAAGGAATGTGACGTCAGAGGATTTTGAGAATTTCATGATATCGCTGCGGAAATGGTAGTAAGGCGGCTGCTTTTGGGAATAGTGAACGCAGTGTACTGCTTCTTCCAGCTCAGGTTTCATACACTAAGGCCAGGTTCAAATCATGAGAGATCAGGATCATGTGATTTCCAGAGAGACAACTTTTACTGAAGCTACTTTTTCACATAGTGAAATCGCTATTTTGCTTGCCTAGCCCTTCACAAGGCTTCAGTCTAAACATATCACTGCTTTCAAGAGGTTTGCACTTAGTATGTATTTCCTTACATATACATGTCCTTATGCTCGATCATGAATTATATCAACTTTCTTGCTTACCATACCCTCTGGTAGGAGCTTTCATAGGTGGCAGAAGATGTGAAGTGCAGACCAATGAAGACCTTTTTCCCCTTGCACAGTTGATCCTTCTGTAGTATACAGCTGGAACCGCAAGCACCAGAATCTCTGTGGCATTTGAGTTCCTGAATAGAAAGCGCAGGCAATGAGGTGTTCCTCTTACAGGCCTGAAGCTTTTGACTGGTAGTGAGACCTGTAACTAACCAGAGCTCCTTGGAGTCCAAATGCAAAGCCTCATATGGATGCAGCTAATCTTTGCCTCAATATTACATCTAAGTAGACGACTCATTCGGCTGTGTGTGTTTTTACATGAAGCACATTCTTCCAGAGGGACTTGTATTTATCTATGCCAATACCTCATTGTTATACTGTTTTAAAAATTGTTTAGTATTCATTGAGCGCACCCTAGCCTGCAGTCATCAGGATGCTGCACACAGCAGTTACAAGGATAAAAACATTGATTAAAGTAAATATTAAGTCAATGAAAAATTGCATTTCAAACTAGAAAACATAAATACAAAGAAAACACAGCAGTAACCAGCGTTAATATGCAAAAGCCAAGTTTTCAGGGCCCAGTGAAAGGCCTACAGAGCGAAAACACAGACTAGCGTTTAGAGGAAGCCTATTTATTGAAGAACACAGAGAAAGCAGCATGCCAACGTTTTGGAATTTCTAATTGGCATTCCACTTTATTACTGAAATCTTTAGCTTGCCTGCCAGGTAGATGGGCTGTGAAAGCATAAAAGCCTTGAAGCTGTGCAACAATGTTTGAAATCAATATGAAAGTACCAATGTGACCATTGTACATGAATCAAGACCTGCTACTGTGATTACAATTGTGTGCAACAGAATTCAAACTAACTGCTGTGCATAGATAGGCAAACCAACCAAAATGGCATTGTCACCACCAGACGAAAAAGAATGTACTTGGTTGGTGGTTCTGAAATATGAGAGAGTTAAGGAAGATATAATTTTTCTCTAAGAAAAAAGTTGGTTAAAACAAGATTGTGAGATGCATCACTGCATGGTCTGAAGAACAGTTTAGAATCAAGAGTAATGCATATGGATCTCATCATAACAAAAAGGGTTGTCTGATACCAAGTGAAGAAAGTATAGTGAGCTATTCATCAACTGGAGGATGGAAAGGGATAGTTTATCAGATTCATCTACCTACATTTGGTTAATGTTGGTGTTTGATTTGAGACCATTTGTAATATTTATTCCTTCAAGGAGACAGAATTGCAAGTTGTGGCCGCCTTAGGACTAAATGTCTAGTGCTGTGTATTGGAAAAACTACTAATTAAAAACAAGGTTTTGCAATTTGAATCTCTTCTGGATTCACATGCTCTGCCTTATTCCGCCACATAGTGGTTGGGTCTGGAAAGTTATCCTTTTGTTCACCCCTCTCTTGAACGACGACCAGTAGGTGGGCATACCCCATCTCCTATGATGTGCTATAATGTTAGACACTCCCTATCCCAAAGTCACAGTATGTGTTTCCATCTTTCGATTCTTTTATTCCACACCTGTGGGAAGAAGGGCCATAGCTCTCGGTCAAAACACAGAAGATTCCTTGGAAACTGCCAAAACACACAAAGATAATGGAAAAAAGCATTATTAATGACGAATGTGCATCGGAAGAAGATGTCACTCATGAAAACCTTTGAAAACCACAGGTGTTTTTATTTCTACCGGGCTTCAGCCACTTGGTTAGAGAATGGATATTAGAGGGGCGGTGAACGGTGTATAGTCCCTATTGGGTCCCCAAAGAGGCGGAAAACACCTTTTTAGAAGTTTTCCCAAGTGCCATCATAAAGTAGCACAAAGTGATAAGCATAAAGGATTGCAATTTGTGTTTAACCAAAGACCACCAGCCTGCAGATTTGCGGAGTTTGTGAAAAATTCCTCCCTAGAGCCCTTAAGGTAAGGGAGAAACCGAGGTTGCCATTACACCATGGAATAGTTTAGCAGTCTTAGCAGCTCCTTAATTCCTAGGATTCTAGCAATGAGGAAATCACTGAAGACACGGAAGAGGTCTACGAAGATCAGGAGTTCAGATATTGATAATGCAGTACACTGAGCCTAAGAAAGAGGATGCTCACTAAAAGCCATCCAGGGGGACAGAACCCCCCCGAAAACCATGCCCACAAGAATGCAGTCTGACAGAACTGAGGTCTTGGGGCTCAAAGTCTCTGAAAACAACCTTGGTGATGAAATTCAAGGTTGTTGAAGGTAAAACGAAAGCAAAGGAACCTCATGGGTCGAAGTTAAAACCCACCACTAAGGGCAAACATTCACACCCCTAATAAACTCAGAGGGGATTAGGATCAGGCAGCGGCAAAAGAGTTGAAAAACAACCACTCCACTCCAAAAAGAAGGGAAGAGCTGATGCTCAACGCCAAACAGAATGCTCGGCATCGAATGAAAAAGATGCAGGCTGAAAGCTTTTATTGGCAAGGTTGCAACAGAAAAAGAAGGATAAAGATGGATGCCTCAAGAATTTATGCATACTAAAAAAGCAAATAAGGTAGACCGGTGAAACGGAAGAAAGTCCGAACAAGAACCACCCTAACACCTAAATCTCAAGAGGAAGAACCGGATAAACTGAGGCATATGATCTATATGACAATCCAGTGGCTGACACGGCACAGGAACAAGATGGTTGGGAATGCTTCAACACAGATTCACCTGGGGAAGGGTTCTATGCATACCCCTCTAAGACTTCACCACCCGACAACCTTTCAATGTGTAATAGTCTTATTGAAAGAGCAGCAAACACTGATGGAGTACACTTGGAGGAGAAGGATGCAAAGGCATAATTCCAAATCGAGACACTTCTACCAGCACAAAAGAAAACCCTGTTTTTATCCATGCTACTCAGCGTTATAGATCAGGGGGATGAATCATTCAAAGAGCCAGCATCCTTGAAACTGTGACACCCAGGTTAAGAAACAATACAGACCTTCAACACAAGACCCCATATATATTAAAAGAACAATAATGTGCCGTCTTACTCAATTGTAAAAAGAACAATTGAGGGACAGAATGCAAAACAATGTTATACATTCACCCCAGTACAGAGATCTAGGCCTGAATCCATCGTTTTTTTTCTCCCCATGCCATTCCAGTTTGAACCCAGCCATATGCAAATCAGTCTTAACCCTGCGCCCAATGGGAACAGTCCAGCCCGAACTGCCAGGCCAGGTCCTTCCTGGGCTGGAAACAAGCATCCTAGGACCGGTTTCGGGGTTTAACCCCTCATCAGCCAGGATAGCTTGACTCTGGTGGCATGGAGAGCACAGGACCCACGTCTGGGCATACCCGTCCAACTGTGGGTGACAAATGCAAAAAGAAAATTGATGGACAGAATGCAGAACAATGTCATACATTCACCCCAGTTCAGAGATCTGGGCCTGAATCCATCGTTTTTGGGTTCAAACTGGAATGGCATGGGGAGCAAAAAAACTATGGATTTAGGCTCAGATCTCTGTACTGGGGTGAATGTATGACATTGTTCTGCATTCTGTCCATCAATTGTTCTTTTTGCATTTGTCACCCCGAGTGGGATGGGTATGCCCAGACGTGGGTCCCGTGCTCTCCATGCCACTGGAGTCAAGCTATCCTGGCTGATGATGGGTGAAACCCCGAAACCAGTCATAGGATGCTTGTTTCCATTCCAGGTAGAACCTGGCCTGGCAGTTCGGGCTAGACTGTTCCCATTGGGCGCAGGGTCAAGACTGATTTGTATATGGCTGGGTTCAAACTGGAATGGCATGGGGAGCAAAACAACAATGGATTTAGGCCCAGATCTCTGTACTGGGGTGAATGTATGACATTGTTCTGCATTCTGTCCATCAATTGATCTTTTGCATTTGTCTTTCTCAATTGTAGCATCAACAGGCCCTAATACACTCCCTCCTTTAAGGGACCATCACCAGACAAAGAGAACAAGAGAATAGACATGGTACACAGGAAGATGGAAAGATTAGCTATCACAGTGAATTCATTTTTGAATAGGTATGGTCACCAACAATGGGACCAATATAAGAACATCTGCAAATTTTATAATCTAATATGGCAAGATAATAGGCAGCGTATGCCTCAAATCAGCTCTGGAAGGAGCTGACAGTGCAAGCAAGCAATTGCGCGCCGGTACCACACTCAGAGGACACCCTTGACTTAGGGTATCGGGCTTCAAGCTTGAATAGGTTTGTTCACCAACAATGGGACCAATATAAACCAATATAAGAAAATTAGCAAATTTTATAATCTTAGAGGGCAAGATAATAGGCAACATATGCCCCAAATCAGCCATGGAAGGAGCTGACCATGCAAGCAAGCGATTGTACGCAGCTACCACACTCAGAGGACACCCATGACTTAGGGCCTTCGGCTTCTAGTTTGAAGTGCAAGCCTCCATAATTAACATGCCCTTCATGAAGGAGCTTGTTTGGGTCAGCTGTAGGTGAGTCACAGGACACAGTCAAGGACATGGGAGCCTTGACGTTAAGAAAGGATCTAATAGAGGCCTAGCTCCCACAAGGAAACCTACAGGCAGAGGATCTTTTCTCCCTAACGGGCTGTAGACAAAGACTTCACAATCTACCATGGTACAGGGATCTAACACATAGTGGCAGTTCCAACAATACCAGAGGCTGCCCTTTCGAAGGTGGGCAAGAGGTAAAAGACAGATCCCTAGAGGGTTGACAACGACCTTCAATTGACTTTTCAGAGAAAAACCTCCTACAACTAACACCAACAGGGAACAAAATAGAGGGTTCCTCCACGATTGGAGGATGATCACTTCTGACAAATGGATGTTAAATGTAGTACAGCATGGACACTACATAGAATTGCAAGCAACACCAACGAAAAGATGCTACAACGGGCAAGACCGCAACTCCTACAACAGGAGGTGAAAGAACAGTTGTGAAAACAAGCCATAGAAACGATGCCTGCTGAAAAGCAGAACAATGGGTTGTACTCCTTGTACTGCTTAGCCTTAAAGTAGGATCTCAAGTTGAGGCCCATCATGAACCTCAGATTCCTTAACAAGTTCTTAAAGTCACAAAGTTCCAGAATGACCACGCTGCATGAGGTCATACCTATGGGGAAAGAATAGGACTACATGGCAACCATATAATTCACGGATGCCTACTTGTATATCCCAATGAACAGCAGTTACTAGAAATAACTCGGGTTTGTAGTAAACAGTTCACATTACCACTTCAAAGTGCTTCCCTTTTGGGGTACAGTCAGCACCAAAACTTTCCACGAAATGCCTCACCTCAGAAGGCAGGAGATACCTGTGTACTCCTATCTAGATGGCCAGATGTAGAAGGAGAGCTCAATGTGAAAATGCAAGGACAGTATAGAGAAAGTAATGCACACCTTACAGAAACTGGGGTTCCACTAAATATGGAGAAATCTATCCAAATACCTGAGAAGGACAAGCCGAGGGCTTTGCTGGTGCAGAAAAGGAAAGTTGCATTGATGCAACTGTTCGCCTCTACTAGGAGGGACAGAACAGTGATGGAGCTATGGGGAATGATGGACTCTTGTATACTACTAATCGCATTCTTCATATTACATATGAGACCAATCCAAGAATGGTTACAGGACCAATGGTCACTCATATGGAAGGATCTAGTGGTTGTCACAGAGAAGGTACAAAAAAAAGTGCAATGGTGGAAAGTTGAGAATGTATCAATAGGCAGGTTCTTCAAACAAACGTCCCCTTCTGTGACATTCACAACAGATGCATCCCACACGGTTTGGGGCACACACATAAGTAAACTAAGCATCAGAGGGCAGTGGAACCCCCAGGAAGCGATCAAGCACATAAATGTGCTGGAACTCAACACAGTATTCCTAGCAATGAAAGCATTCCACATGCATGTCACGGTAAGGACTTTACAGCTCCAAACAGACAACAACACAACAATGTTCTATCTAAAAAGGCCAGGAAGGACAACATCCAATGTCCAATCTAAACTAACACAAAAGTTATGGAGATGGGCCATGCAAAGTGAAATAAAACATAGAGGTAGACAGGTTAAGCAGACCAGGAAGCTCATCACATAAGGGGTAACTCCATCAATAAGTGGTAGACTAAATTTTCCAAAAATGAGCACATTGCATTAGACCGGTTTACAACATAAGCAAATGCAAAATGGCAAAGACTTTCACATCCTGGTGCCAGCACCATCTGTGTATGGAGAATGCCCTATCAATAGACTGGTCAAAGACCTTTGGATGCACTTTTCCACCAAACACCAGTACCACTAAAGATAAAAATGTGCAAACAGACAACCATGACAATGATACTAATAGCCCCGCAATGAGGCAGAGAAATAACATCTTCAGGTCTGGTGGGAATGGCCCAAGACCGGGTAATGAAGCTGCCAATCTCACATAACTTGTTAATGATATAAATTGGACAGGTGTGTCACCCAGATCTAAAGAGCCTTAGACTAGCAGCATGGCTCCTGAGGACAGAGTTCAGTTCCATGGGCCTGCCTCAGAGATGCTTGGGGGTGCTAAGGGTAGCTACGAGACCAGCAACAAGGAAATGTTACAGTTGAACAGATTTGCTCACTAATGCAGGAAAGAAAATCTAAAGCAAAACATAACCAGAGACATCACTGCAATAAGATAACTAACATACTTATTGGACAAGGAACTCTTGTACGCATCCATAAAGGTACACCTAGCAACCTAAACGATATATAAAGGGCACTACATGCAAGTCATTTTACCTTACTAGTCAATAAGAGGCTCCTGTAAGCGGTTAAAAGAAGAGCACTACCAAGGTCAGCACCTATGCGGAACTTTAACCTAGTTCTGAAGTAACTAATGAAAGCACCTTTTGAGCCATTGCTCAAGGCACAACTACAATTTCTAACACTACAAACATCTTTTTTGTGGCCAGTACATCGTTATTTAGAGTTAGCGAACGAAGGACCTCAAAATACAAGAACCATACCTACAAGAACATAAGGATAGGGTAGCCATGAGGACAAACTCAGTTTTTTACCTAAACAGTCTAGCTACCAGCCTTTTTTCAATGGCCAAAGACGACACAGAAGGAGCACTACATACACTGGATGTTAGAAGAACAGTTATTTTCTACTTAAGAGACAAAACCGTACTCAAAGGTAATTCAATTCTTTATTTCTTTTGCACCTAAAAACATAGGGATGCCAGTCACAAAGGGAACCATTACAAGAGGAACAGTACAGACCATCCACACATGCTACAAATTATAGGGGGTGCCATTAAAAGAAAGACCAATAGCACACTCCACTAGGAAAAAGGGCCCACCCTAGCATTCATAACCAATACACCCATAAATGAAATCTTCAATGACCGCAATGTGTCATCTGTCCACACATTCACCAAAGACTACTCAGTAGACTTTCAGGTCAGTCAGGAAGCACAAATAGGACAAAGGTTCTAAAACTGTTCACTTCTGCCCAACCTCCCAACTGGACTTAATAATAATGTGATTTCTAGAGCGCGTAGCTACCTCATATGAGGTGTCCCAGCGCTACGTACAGGTATCCACCAGCCCCCTTCAGTTTTAAGCCCCCTTAAATCCCGAAGTGAAAAAACAAGTTTTCAGATTTTTCCTAAAAAGGCATTTTGACTGGGCCTGCCAAGCTGTTAGGGGCAGTGCATTCCACAGTTTCGGTGCTAGATAACAAAACAAACTTCTGCCCATGCGCACTTTCTTAACTCTGGGAACAATAGCCAACCTTTCTCCTGCCGATCTAAAGTTCCTCGGCGGTATACAAGGTCTAAACAATGAAATCAAGTACTGTGCGCCTTTGTTTTTCAGAGCTTTGAAGCAGTAACACAAGGATTTAAATGAGGATCTCTGCCTCACTGGCAGCCAATGAAGCTGCTCAAGTGCAGTCCCTATAGACTTACCCCTTGGCAGATTCAGTAGGAGCCAGGCCGCTGCGTTCACTTTATTGAATCTCTTTATCCTACTCTATGTAAGCCTTGAAACAATCAAGGCCTGCACCACTGTCTTTCTAGCCGACTCTGGTAAGACGGGCCAAAGTTTCCTCCTCGTTTTGAGAAGTCCAAAGTATTTTCCAGCAACTGCAGTGATTTGACTGTCAAAAGACAGTTTTTCATCCACCCAAATGCCGTGATTCTTGACCTTAGGTTAAGGATCAGGAACTGGACCCAGCTCCTCAGGATCCCATGCAGTAGACAGATGTACGACTGATTGCCCAGTGTCAAAACCTCAGTCTTTTTTCCATATTGAATTTGAGGCAGTTCAGGTCCATCCATCTAGCAACCTCTGCCAGGCAGAGGCACAGGAAAGAGGCCATATCGGCGGAATTATTTGACAGCGTGATAAGCTGAGTGTCATCTGCATATGACACAATCGTGAAGCCCTAGCTTTTGATGATATCCGCCAATGGTCGCATGTATATGTTAAACAAGATTAGGCTCAAAGAAGAGCCCTGCGGCACCCCTTGCTTCATATGGACCACCTTTGACTGGAGGGGTTTTTGCAACACCTGAAAGGTTCCACTCTGCAAAAAAGAGGTGACCCAATGCAATGCTTTATGTCCCACCCACAGTTTCAAAGTCTCTCTATCAAGATATTGTGGGACACGGTGTCGAATGCGGCATTGGATACAACATCAACAGTGCTGCAGAATTGCCAGCGTCCAAGATCTGACGAATTGACTCTGTTGCCAGCAGCAAGGTTGACTCAGTGCTGTATGAGGGGCAGACACCCGAATGTGTCCTTTGTAATAGGTCTTGACTCTGTGAAGCTCGATAGCTGCTTGTTAACATACTTCTCTGTGATCTTGGAAAATAATGGTAGCAGCGAAACCGGGCGATATTTTTCCGACTTGGAAGGATTCTGCACCGTTTTTTAAGAAGCGGATTCACCATAGTATGCTTCCATCTCCCCGGTACCTGGCCAGAGGTCAGGGAGCTGTTAATTAACTCACCCACTACTGGGTGGACCATCTCCCAGCCTCATACTAAAATGGATGGAGAGGCTGGGTTCAACTGAGATTCTGACTTTACTGCAACATAAAGTGCGGTCAGCTCTTCAGTCTCAATAGGCCTGAAATTCAGCAACCTAGAGCTCTCCTCTGACCAATTGAAACAGACACTCATACACTTGGCATTTCTCGCTAATTCAGGAAAGGAGTTGTAAATATTAGCCACCTTATCCAGGAAGAACTTAACCAAGGCAAGGAGTTTTGGGCAGCTCAAATTTTACTGATCTAGTATGCAGACCAAGATTTGTTTATGCCACAGTGGTAGAATTTTATAGCTGCCTTGTGCTCCATTTTGCAAGCAGGATCATACTGTCTGTGCCAAAGGCGCTCCAAGCACTTAGCTTCTGTTTTTTTAACACTCTCAACTCCTCATTAAACCCTTCAGCTGATGGTTTTGGTTTATGAAAGGTCTGTTCTCTAGAGGGGCAATTTGGTCTAATTCTCCATTAGTCCATTTATCTACTTGTGCAACAGCTGTGTCAACACAAATTCCAAAGGAGTCACTTTTGCCCACTGGTTAGCCCGTCCTGCAACGGCAGATGCGTGACTAATAGCCCTTTCTCATAGGAAACCAGAAAAGGAACGGCAAAGTAATCCGGCCATAAAAGTGGAATCGGTTGCTTAATAGCTATATCCGCCAGATTATAAAAAATAGGATCCAGAGTTTGCTCCAACCTGTGTGTGGTGTATGTCACATATTGGCGGAGCTGCAAACCCTCCAGGTCTACAGTCACTGTTGTAGCTGCGAGACAAGTGCGGTCATCGAAGTGCTGGTTCAGATCTCTGGCCACCATAAAATTGGATTAGCGAAGTACCAGAGGGAACAAGACATCTGCTAACCTCAGAACAAAGAACAAAGATGGAGGTAGGACCCGGGGGGATCCTTTTGGAATGACTTGTATCAGGTCTGGGGTGGAATCCTCCGAGAGCCACGTCACGTCTCAGTAAGGAAGATCACATCTGGTTGATGCTATTCCAGAAAGTCATACATATCCAGTTTATGTTGGACTAACCACCTGCAGTTCATAGAGAAGAACTTAGCCAAGGTCTTAGGGGTGTGACTTGCTTCATCTTCTGGGATAGGGGTGAGAACCCACAGTTCACACATCTATTCCCATCCACAGCCAAGTCTAACCCATGATGGCAGGCCCTAGGCAAGGTGGTGACCAGCTCTAACAAATCTAATTTAGAGTATTTAATCTGGGCAAACTTCAAACCATCAATGATCCTAGCCCCTGGAGCCATCCAGGCGCAGAGGGGCTAGCCTTTGGCTCGCCAGCGGCTCGTCTGTGCTGGCATGTTCCTCAACTACTGCTACATAATCAATGCACAGCATGTGAATCCAGAAAAAAATTACTGAGCTCAGTGGCATTCACAGTGGCTCGTAGCAAGGTGCAAGTTTAACAGATATGCTGCCGTTGCATACTCTTCCCAGCTTTTTGGTGGTATTCTGGTCTGCTCCACGGAGAGGGCGTGAGCATGGTATTTTGGCACAGTGTTCTGAGGTGTAGCCATATGAAGTATATTGACCATTAGAGTCTTAGATTTATCGTGAAGGATGTCCTGTGCTGCGAAAATATGAGAGTCCATATTTTAGCCTCTGGTTTGACTACTTTGCACGGGAAGCGGGCAATTCAAAGTCCATCAAGCACAGCTGAGCAAGGGATCCACATATGTGCGCAATTCAGATGCCCAGAAACAGACTAATCTTCATTCAGTTGGCAAATTCAAGCAAAATTGCTTGAATGGATGGATAAATAGATGGATGGAACTCTTACATGGTGCTCAAACGGAACCGACTGTCTCCATCGGTTTTTTTTTTCCTTTTCTGACTGACCGACATGGAGGATTTGATTCGGTTTTCTTGCACGGTTAGTTCTTGGACGTCAGCATGAACACCTGTTTGTAGGTCAGCTGGCATCAGTGACAGAAAATGTGTGCAAGCAAGCTGGTTTCCTTCCCATGGAAACTAAATGAATTACTCGGTTATCATGGGCGATGCTGGCCATTGTCTTTGTCATGCTGGCCCATGCTGTTACACACGATCATTCCTTTCCCATCCATAATTGCTTAAGCTTTGTTTTTCCGCAGGCTGCTGTTTTGGATTGTGTTGTATGCTGACTAATTGATGGAAAGCCTTTGTATACATTCGAGTCACTAGTGGTCTTCAATATCAGGTCAGTGTTCCTTTGGAAAAAACCTAAATCGCCTGTTCACACATTCCATCCTAAACATGTGTTCCATTTGTTGAAGCTGACTGTCTATTGGTGACCAGCCACTTCTACTGATCATACATACTCATTACATGCATGCACATTGAAATGCCCATATTTCTATTCTCTCAGCTTGCCATCTCCTTAGTAAGAACACGAGGAAATACTTTCCCCAATATTTGAAAGCTGATGTTCGAATACTAAATTATCCTGAAATGGACAATAAGGGCACATTTCATGCCTCCCTACTTGTTTTGAGGAGAAAGCATCCAAATAACACTAGCCCAGGTAGGCATAGGTCTTAAGAATGCTGCAGTGGAACTAAGAGCAAGGAGATCTTGTGAGTTCAGCTTCCCTTAAGCCAATGATTATAAGAGCTGGAAATACGAAAATATATGAAGGTGAGAATGAGGTCAGATCACGACACTAGTTATCATCAAACCATGTATTCCTTTTAAAACTAAAGACTTACTATCTAGAAAAGTCAACAGTGGCTATTAAAGCAAATATTGTACAGCGGCCATTGGATGGTGCAACTATTAGCCCATGTGCACC
Organism: Calotriton arnoldi; assembly: GCA_963921515.1. Lineage (NCBI taxonomy): Eukaryota > Metazoa > Chordata > Amphibia > Caudata > Salamandridae > Calotriton > Calotriton arnoldi. Next base: position 1,300,986 of record CAWUFW010002856.1, on the reverse strand, counting down.
TTCAGAAAGATTCAATATACTGGCCTTTTCCACATGGAGAGGACATACCTTCTAGGTCCTTATGGCTTTCTCTTCAGACACTTAGAGATGAGCACCGTTGCTGTGTCTCAGCACATGTATTGCATCTAACTGTGAATTTAGAAATGAAAGTTTGGTTCCTGCATGTGTCTTGAGAGAGAATAAAACATCACTTGCCCTTGAAGGAAAACGTACCACATATCGATGCGTGGAAATAAACACAGCTAGGAACGTTGTGTGAATTGGACCACAAGTGATAAGCTACAGAGTACTGTAATTCTTTGCATCAGGTGGCTGCCTTGAAAAACAGGGGTACAGTTGACACTTGGGACTGTGGAACCTGTTAATTTACTGGTTGACTAAGGTAAATAGATTATTTTCTGAAAGGGTCTGAGGGGGTATCTGTGGGTATAGTTACTCCAGAGTGCATTATTACATTTCTTAGAATTGTTTTCAAAACTGATGATTTCATTGAATTGTTTTAAGCACTAAAGGAATCATTAAACTAGTAACAGACGCTGATGTTTACATTTGTACAAATGAGATTCAGACCCTCTTGAAGGAGCATGATGTAGAATTCATACTCACTGTTTTGTGTGACTAGGTCAAATGGATTTGTGAAGCTCACAAATCGCATGTTCAAGGACTGTATGCAGTCAGCCTTGGCTAATGATTTATCTTGGCAGGCAATTGTGTAAAAGATGTTTAGAAAATCACCTAATCCAGGCACCCAGCGTCGCCTTCAATGCAAGGTTAACCTGCAGTGTAGGCTGCAGGAGTACATGGCCAGCCATTAGAATGAGTCTAATTTGGAAGAGCAACGAAGGTCTAATGAAGGGGATGATTGGCTAATTACTGTGAAAAGTTTTCTAAGGAACCAGAAGTATACGGAGTATTTTGGGCGGAGTAATAATAAGATGAGTGTACTTTATGTATCTTGAGCGTGGATTTTTGTGGACATTTCTCAGTGGAATTTCTGTGGTGGTCTGACAGATAGTGTAACCTCTCATGCATTGTCAGTCATTCTCCGGAGCCAATTCCCTCTTCTGGAAATATCTTGCTGTGGAAATTAGGACCAAATCTCACTTGCTTTCCATCCGCCATCTTGTGAAGACTCCTCTTTTTATGCTGCATCTGGCCCATTAACTCGTTGTAAAGTAACTGTTGGGGATTATGCCCCCTCTGCTCTCTTTTCTACCCCACTCTGGCTTGGTTATACTTATGTTCCCTCTCCTATGATTCTTCCTCCCATGTTCCACGCCTCCTGTCTTAGGTTTTGTAAGGTTTTTGCTATGGTCATGCCTGAAAAGCAATGTCTGCCTAAAATTAACCTTTGTTGGTAGGAGGTACCAAGGTTTGTATGTGTCAAGTCTACTAAACACACACTCTGATGCAAGCATTCCATGTTTGAAGTACATGTATAATTAATATCAATTGATTGCATGTAAGCTGCCTCTGCAGTACAAGCGATGTGTTCACTGTGGGTCAAATAGCAGTCACACAGACATAGCTTGTGTTTAGTTTAACTCTGTGCTAAACTGATTGTTTACATAAGATGTAAGACTGAATTATCTGTGATGGACCTTTGCAGTGGAAAAGGCCACATGCTGTGGACTGTGCTGAACACCTAGGTTAGCTTGCATTAAAAATGGCAATAGTGCATGGTTCAGGTTTATTTTATTGGTATATCGAGTACAGATTCCACCCCAAAGCTATTGTTCTTGATTGCTGAATTCCTCTTAAATGCACTCGCACATTCTATTTAAAAAAACATACAGATATGTACACACACTTTAACAAACGCACATTCAGCCTCATTTAGAGTGCTGTGAAAATGGTAAAAATTGTGCTCACATTATTAACCTGATTTCCTCTTCTGCTAATTTGATCACTCCGCTTCACTCTATTACACTCAGGTGGTTGGACCATGCAGCTGTTACCTCCTGCATTACCCTGCCTCCTTCGACCTGTGCAGGTAGTAGTCACACCATACAAAGTCTTTCCAAGATCACTAAGGCCATGTTGATAGACTTTCTAGATAACCACCCAGTCAATCTGAGCTCCAATCTTGTAGCTTCTATAGACAGCCAATGCTAATAATGTGCTCCTTCTAGTAAATATGTCAACTCCCGTAGGTCAATCCCGTCAGCCCTCTGGTACATGGAATGTTTGAGAGTGAACAAAAGATCTTGTAAAGCGTTGGAGATTCTGTGGTGTAGGGACTATTATCCCACATCCACGATTACCTGCCATGTGGCATTAAAAAATTACAACAAAAAAAGTCAGTCACTCGCGCCTCCTAGTATATACTCTTTGGAATGAATCTGCTGGTGATTCCTCTAAAGAACTCTTTAAAATATGTAACATATTATCTAACCCTCTTTATTGAAGTTTCCCCATTTTGCCTTCGGTAGACGCTGGAAATCTCTCTTGCCCTGGTGTATCGCCATCCAGTTCCACTTTTGCCTCCAGTGCTACCATTTAGTCCCCACAAACTCTTTAGGATTCCCATAACCTACCTGGGGGCTCTTATTTTGTCGGAATTCTCTCCCCTCAATATAGGTCAGACGTGTGCTCTGATCTAGGCCACAAAATTGAGCTCCTTGCTCAATCCTTGCTCCTTTCGCATTTATCATCTTGGATCTGAGTTTTTTGCCCAAGGTTTGGTACCATCTGTTTTGAAACTGCTTATGTCCCTATGCAATGTAAGCAGTTGGCAATTGCCCCACTTCTTAAAAAATAAATTTAAAAAAAACTACTGCTAACTCTGCTGCACCCATTAACATCCATCTCAATTGACTTTTTTTAGCCAAAGTAACTGAGAAAACAGTCAGCACCAAACTGTCTTCTTTTGTCAATAAGAACTTTGCCCTTAATCCAGTTGAGTCTGGTTTTAGGGCCTACCATAGCACAGACACATCCATGATAAAACTTTATTGACCATCTTAGAATGACTTGGGATAATAGTCCAAGGTCCGCCCTAGCCTCCCTGACCTCCAATTGTACTTGACTACTTGTTACAGTGTCTCATTCAACTTTGATCTTGTTCGCATGAGGCAGGTACAAGGGATAATGAATGACTTTCATCCCGATAGGACGAGTGGCATTAGCCAAAATGATAATAGTACCAAGACTATTCTACCACTTCACCAACATTCCAGTCATCCCACCCCGAGCTTTTTTCCGGGACTTGGACTCCTTGCTGAGCTCATTGATCTGTGGCACAGGCAGTCATAGGGTTGCATTAGCGAAGTTTCAGTTACCCTCCGACCAGGGAGGGTTAGGGGCACCATCCTTTGAATCGTACTTCTTAGCAGCACAACTCCAATGGCTTTCCTACTGGACAGCGGGTTGACATATAGGGGAAACCCATACAGAGACAGGTCCTATACCAATACCGGAGATTCGCCGGTTGCTCCTACCCGGCTCTAAACCGAAGCGAACATACCCCTTACAGGTGTCAATAGCCCGCACATGTATGCTGAGTGTACACTGCATGTCCACGGGGACACCCTTCTACTCTCCCTTGCTCCCACTGATCGGACTGCCCAGACAAGAGACATATTATACCACCCGCATGTTGCAAGCATGGACAGAAGATTCACTGACGGAGATGGAATCCCTGTTTGAGGATGGACAATTGCGACCATTCGATCAGATAGTGGAAGAGTTCGACCTCCCCCCCCGGGCAATTCTTACTTCATAGGCAGATCATAGCAAGCTACAACCCATATCATAATCTAACAGAAGGAGAACCCAACACCCATCCGGTCATACACACCATCCTACATATGGGAGCAGGCCGACACTTAGTTACCTGGCTGTACAAAGCCATATGAGAACTTCTAAACCAACCAATCAGTACACTGCGGGAAACATGGGAGGAAGAAATTGGGCGCCCGTTACATGAAAGAGTGGGAGAAAGCACTCGAATATCCAAAGAAGGTGTCCCGCAAACGCTTTAAAAACATACAATTTTACATATTCCACAGGGCATATCAAACGCTGACGCGTCTTCAACGCTACTTCCCTGCCACACAGTTCCTATGTCCCAGATGCCAATTGTCAGATGCAGACTTTCAACATATGTTTTGGACATGCCCTACAATACAACCATACTGGTCCACCATACACAAAACAATGGGGGAACTCACGGGCCTATCAGAAATGAACACCTGGGAAACCTGCACACTTGGAGTATTCCGACGATGGAAACAATACAAAGGGCAGATACGCTTTATGTCACTGGCAACATTAATAGCTAAAAGAGGAATAGCTATGCACTGGCGGGCCCCAACAGGACCCCCAATAGCAGCATGGGTGGGAGCAGTGAACAAATGGGGGGCAGCAGAAGAGGAAGCCATGAGGGATGAGGAATTAAAAGGACTACGCAAACATCACATATCCATGGAGTGGACCTTAGTCTTACACCACTTCAAACAGCAGACAACCTATGACGACTCAGGCGCTCCATCTCAAACCCCCCCAATCCCAATCCCACAGACACAGACCTCGATCTTAGACACAAACAGTAACCCCCAAGGTGCCACAATCACGTAATATCTCGCGACAATTCAACCATACAATAAGCCTGAGAGAGACGCTACGACGGACATAACCGCCCTGAACACAAGAAGTCAAATTACGCCTATTGGCATGCTACCATATATTCACAGTACCCCGCCTGAACAAAATCCTTCGATTTCACAAAAGCTGTCCCAGTTAAACCCCCCCAGTCAACAGTTGAGACTGACGCCGGTAGTTACCAAACCGGTAATTAATGGGAAGGAGGTTCATTATCATACGTAACTGAGCATATAACGCAACTACACGCACAGTTATATTGAGTACAACGTAGGTGCCATTCCAGGCATGCGACTGTAATTATAAACAATGTATAATAAGTATACAAGAAAGTATGTAACAAACTCAAGCTGTGTGTACCAATGTTTGATATGTTAAAATATGAAAAATGATAATAAAAGTAATTGACCAAAAAAAAAAAAAATGAATGACTGTCATCCTTTCTTCTGGTGTGTGATCAAGTGGTATCAGTCACCCTCATCAAATGACCTTTAATTCCACCACATGTGGATTTCTACAAGGCTCAGCTCAACCCTTTTCAACATTTATATGGCACACTTAGCCAAACTTATTAGGTCATTTAAATTGGAATTTTTGACCTATGCTGACAACACCTATATTATCTTGAGACTCAACAAGGATGTTCCTATAGCTCGCCCTAATTTCCATGAGTGCATCGTAGCGTTAAATTCATAGATGAATTCCAAAAATCTCCATTTGGTCACATCACTGGTGGTCACCTTCTTTAGGTGCCTGCACCATCCCCGTAGCCACTGTTTGTAATTGTTTTTTAGGTCGAAGCCTACTAGAAAGCACAGTTGTCTGGTTTTCTAAAGACATCTTGGGGAGGTTCAGAAAGCTGACTTAGGAATGCATTGCCCCCGTTGCTTACTATTCGCTTTGTGGATTGTAACTTGCATTTTCTGGCTTTCTATTTGCTGGCTTTATTTGCTTTAGGCTGACTAGCTTGAGTTTGTCCCTCCTGTCGCCCAAACCTTGTTTACTGTATTCTTCCACAAACTCGCTTTCTGTAAACAGGCCTTTAAATCTTGTTCTCATCATGTTACATTTGCTGTGCTTTCAAAGACAGAGGTCAAATGTCAAGCTCTCTCTTCTGAGGAAGCTTGGTGTTTACTTTTCTTTCTCTGACTTCAAAGTGAGAGAATTTGTGACAATCCTGCTTTGTATCCATGTAAGAAGAGAGGGTGTAGAATGTTTTTTTTAGAACACAACAAAAAAATGAACTGTTCTGATGTTTCAGAATTAGTACAAATGAAGCATATTTTTTTTGTAATTAAGTGTGGTGGAAACAAATATTTGAATACCATCAAAACACATCAAAACACAAGGTGATGACATTTGCACACTATCGTTTGTGTGCAGAAAAACCGTATTCCGGTGCAAATGTAATGGTCATTTCAATGTAAAATAGGTTGCCTGTAATGGCTGTGCTTTACCACACCATGCGTACTCCACACTACGCCACTGCACTCCATGCCTTTCCACTCTGCCACACCACTACAATCTACATCACTCCATGACGCAACACGCCACTTTACGTTCCTCCACTCACCCCACTCTACTCCATTCCAGTCTACTCCACTTCAGTGTACCCCAATCTACTCCACTTCACTAAAATCTACCCCATTCTACTGCACTCCAATCTACCCCACTCCACTACAATCTACCACACTCTACTCCAATCTACCACACTCTACTCCAGTCTACCACACTCTACTCCAGTCTACCGCACTCTAATCCACCCCATACACCCCATTCCAATGTACCCCAATCCAACCCACTTCACTCCAGTCTATCTTCTTCCACGCCACCCAATCTAACCCACTCCACTCCAATCTACCTCACCTCACTCCAGTCTACCCCACCACAATTTACCCACCCCACCCAACTCTACTCGACTCCATTCTACCCCACTCATTACAATTTACCCCACCCCACTCCAAACTCCACTGAAATATATCCACTATGCTCCAATCTACCCCACTCCAAACTACCCCAATCTACCCTCACCCCATTCCATTCTACCTTACTATAATCCACCAATCTACCCCACTCCACTCTGCCCCACTCCAATCTACCCCAGTCCACCCCAATCTACCACGATAAGCTACCCAACTCCAATTTACCCCAATCCACCCCAGTCTACCCCCATTCCACTCTGCCCTACTCCAATCTACCCCACCCCACTCTATGCCACTAACTTTTAGCCATGCTGAACAGCAGTCCCACTGCTGTACATAATGGCTAAAACACATTGCCAAATCCAATAGCTCTTAAATAGGCGAGAGCTATTGGCTTTGGCAGTGCTTGTTTTTTTTTTTTTAAATCAACAAGAAGCTGGACTGCTCAGCGCAAATGGCAAAGGTTACCTTCACCTGCTTTAATAATCCGACAATTCTTGTGAAAGCCATCCCTCTCTTACCCATCAGTGCTCGTTTTGCTGTCATTTGTCATTGGCTCATGTCTCAATTATTGCGATGCCCTCTACGTAGGCCTTCCGCTGTACCTACTGAACAAACTTCAGCGTATCCAAAATAAGTCAGAAAGACTTCTTCTTGGTCTACCTCGTCATGTTTCGATGTCCTCCCATCTCAAACAGCTGCACAGGCTCCCTGTGGCCACCCATGTTATTCAAGGGTCTGTGCATATACCTTAAAGCCATACACAGCCATGCGTTAGAGTTTTGCAGGAAGCAATTCAGTCACTGTCTTACAACTCGCAGTCTCTATTCGACATCCTCCATGCTTCTGACTTAATTCAAAGATTAAAAGAATTCACACAGGAGCCTGTGCTTTTTCCTTAGTTGCGGCTAAATCTTAGAACTCTCACCCCCTTGAAATGTACGTCACTTCTAACCATCTCACTTTTGGGAAAAGCCTCAAATCCTGGTTGTTTTTCCCATTAGACTTCTGCTTTATGTCCTTGTTCTTCAGCATTTTAGCCCCAGAATGCCCTCTTGGGTAATTGGTCGCTTTATAAACCTAACTAATAAATATAAATAAATTAGATTGCTGCACATTTCTACTATTCCTGCTGATTCTGTGTTAACGTTGTATTAGTGCAATTAGTAATGCAAAAGACTATTGGTCCCAGAGCGTGAATAAAAGAAGTAAAAAGTGTAAAACAGTGCACCTGCTGTTTGACATCTTTTATCACCTTTATTTCTCTTGCACTAAAATTTCAGGGATAATGCCACACCTCCCGGTTGACAGCCTTATTATTGCATTCCGGTAGCTCCTATTTGCTATCAAATTCTTGTTACAGTTTGGGATGATAGGGCTGTAGTTGTATTTGGTTTGTTTAACTTGTATCATAAACTGTGATGAAGGCCATAAGTTTGGTCAGTGTTCAGTTATGTGTATTGTAAGTGTGAAGTATTATGATAATTGGGATGATGGCGGCAGGGATGAATCTTTGAGACGTTAGTGTTTGGACCTCAAATACTTGGTTGGACTCAATTTACATGGCCAATAGAACTTTGGACAGGCCACCTCTTTCTGCAGAACATTGGTCTTTTCATAGGGTTTAGGTTTTGTGTAGCCTAGGCGGGTTCTTGCATCAGAACTTACTCAGCTGTGCGGATCCCTGTGCAAGCCTGAGCTCCAAGCCTAAAACAGCTCCAGGGGCTCAGCTTGAAAAGATTAGCTTCTGAAGACCTACTGGAAGGGAGAATCAACCAGGGTGAATAAGTTTCCAGCCTTGTATATCCCTTCTTCTCAGTATGCATCCCTACCCGCCTTCTTTTCTTCTTATTCCCTTTCTAATCCAATAATGTGAATGGTTGATTATTGATCCTGAGGTATTGTCTTGCTGTTGCTGTTCTAGCCCTCTTCTAGGAGGATGCAGGGGTTCCAACTGAAAATCCTCCCCCTCTTTTTCCTGGTATTCCAAACCTCATGGAAGTCTGTGTGGTATCCTCATCAGTATGCGGTCCCTCCAGGTTTGCCTTTCCTGATGCCGAGTGCCAATTGTAAGTAGTTTTTGGGAAGGCTAAGAATGATATGTGGTAACAACTATCTACTGCATTTGTGGGATTCATAGACCTTGGTTTGCGTCACTCTCCCTTTTGAAAATGAGATATGACATCATGATGCTTCCCGCACTCTGTGTTTTCTGATCTCCTTGATAAAAGCTACATGAATAATCAGTGGTATTTTACAGGATCCCATCATGATATTGCTGACTGCAACATCACAACCTAGTGCCAGCTCCAATTATGTTTGTATATGGTATTTATGTTGATATATCCGAGTGTGTGCAAGTACATATGTCGCTGTCTTCAGCATAACCTGTAGTTTACCAAAGCTTGACATAATGTTGGTAAATTTCACGTTGTCCTTGGACAGCTTGTAAAGTAAGGAAATTGACACCTGAAGTGTTCCACAGTAACCCTGTGTTGCAATTTTTTTGTCATCTAGTCCTGAGTGAGGTAACGGCAGGGAGCCAGGTGTGTTGTCAATTGTGAAAGACAGAACTGCAAGTCCATGATGTCCATCATCGTGATTTGGCAAGCTGTCTCAGTTCTGTGTCCTTATATAGACAGTTTTTGTACGTCTTTGTGGCTGTTTCACCAAGCTCCACATTTACACCCAGAATCCGGATTACAAACTGCCAGGCGTTCTTAATCATGTATTGTTTTTTTTGCCAGAAAAATAAAGAAAATTGTAATCTTGCTGTGTTTTGTTTTCCAGGGCAGAGCATATCGTGACCAACAACTCATCCTTCTCAAGGACCATCTAGATCGATATTACAGAAGTAGGAATCGAAAATGGATTGTTTTATTTCCAGAAGGAGGCTTCCTCCGGAAACGAAGAGAAACAAGCCAGAGATTTGCCAAGAAAAATAACTTGCCATTTATTACCCATGTCACCCTACCACGATTAGGGGCAACTCAAATAATTTTGAAAACACTTGTAGCCCAACAGGAAAATGGAGCTGCATCTAGTGTGACTGCTAATCATGCAGGTAAGAACGCTGTCAAAGATGGGGTACTTCACTACAGTTCTTTCCCTCAAGCCTGAACAGGATGGTGTAACTGTTACCAGAGAACTGGATTGGTGAGTTGTGCACTTTGCCAGTATTGGTTGGAACTTTCTATTCCAGTAAATTGACTTTGAACATTGTGTCCTGAAATTACTTTTATACACTCTGGTTTGTTCTGAACTTTGTGACAGATGGAGCGTGGCACTTCCTCCAAATGTCTGCCTCTTTTTCCATATATTTTACCTTTGTTTTCCATAGGAAAACACTTAAGTCATCCTTAACTGTAAAACTGTTGCCTATTCATCAAAGTCAAATTCAAGTACTTGTACACCTTAGGGTGCTGCATAACTCATGCCTTTATTGACGATGTACATGGTATAAGTGGGTTGTACTGCCACATATTGATTTCAGTGCTCCATAATATATACAGTGGCATAGTAAGTAAAGTAATGGGTGTCTCAGAACCCATGACCATTTTGTGTACAAGATTTGAACATGTGCTGCGTACATTGGTCAGCTGCATGTGTCCGAGCTCTACACTCCGTTTATAGGTCGCACCAAAAACAGTGCATGCACTGTCTTTGCTAGTCATTTTGTTAGCTTACAGTGGGCTTAAGCCCGCCCATTGTTTACCATTGGTTGGCCCCATTGTTATTCTCATTTGCTTGCCTCTTATTAGATGGATTCGGTGGGCTTTACTTATGCTATGTGAATTTGTCCCTTCCCTGTAGCATGGACACATTATTGCATTCTTAAAATGCTCAATTTTTGTGCTATTTTTTCTTTTTAGTCATATATATATATATATATATATATATATATATATATATATATATATATATATATATATATATATATATATATATATATATATATATATATATATTTATTTATCGTTTGTGTTTTCCACAATCTCCCACGTCTGGTACTCTGCAAACCCCCCCTCCACCCCAGGTCCATGTTGCTCTGTCTCCCCATGTAGCTTTGGTTCCAACAGTTGGAGCTTCAGCCCCTCTTTGTGACGAATTGGCTGTGGTCTTTAATGACCAAATGTATACTGTCTACTCAGCCTTTGTAAATCAATCACCGTTGGTGGAGGACCTTTTCAAGGATGTTAGTCTGTCCCAAGGATTTCCTCCAATTGGAATTGGTTCTCAGAGCTAACTGTTGAGATGGTAGAAAAGATGGTGGTAACGGTGAAATCTGGCTCATCTTTGGATCCTTACCCGCATTTTATTTATACTCTTTTGGCTCCTATTCTTAGTCTGTATGTAACACTGCTAAATTGGTGAAAAAAACTGGTGCAGATATTTTCTTATTGTCCAACTATCACCCTATTTCGATGTTACCATATATGGCGAAGGTTTTGGAAGATTAGTAAACACCCAACTATCTCAGTACTTTGAGAGTAATAATCGGTTGGATCCCTCTCAAACTGGATTCAGAGCTAAAAACAACATTGAATCTACCTTATTGGCAGTGTTGGACCGCATCAGGTCTTTGGTGGAACAAGATAACCCTGCGGCTCTCATCCTTTTAGACTTGCCTGCAGCTTTTGACACTGTCGCACTTCCTTCTGCTACAGAGGCTGCATGAAATTGGCCTGCCTTCTACTACCTTGCAGTGGTTTAGCTCGTTTTTGAGCAATAGATTTCATTCTGTACAGCTGCCCCCTTTTTAAATCTAGCCCTCGTAAATTACGTTGTGGGGTTCCTGAAGGATCTTTCCTAAGTCCCACTTAGTTGAATATCTACTTGTCACCTCTGTCGGGCATTGTCAAGACTTGGGGATTTGAGATCCTTACTTATGATGACGATGCTCAGCTGATTATTTCCATCGATGATAAGCGTACTGAGACACAAGGGAACTTAGTATGCCTCCTCTGTGAAGTAACAAGGTGGATGTTAGCCCACTGTCTAATATTTAATGCAGACAAAATGGAAAGTTTGCTTTTTGATGGGGCCCCCATTGTCTGGAATGACTCATTGTTAGACCCTGCACCCAGGCCAAAAAATTTGTGAGAAGCATTTTGACTTCCTGACTAATGACACTTTCAGTGCAGTCCCAGGTAAATGGTGTGTGTAGGAGCTGTTTTGGACTCCTACGCACTCAACGCAGACTGTTTATGGACTTCGGTAGAAAGACAAAGGAATATTGTTCGAGCTTTGATTATGAGTAGGTTAGACTATGGGACTGGGTTGTATGCTGATTATTTGTTTAAGCGCCTTCAATCTATTCAAAATACGGCTGCAAGACTGATTTGTAATAGCCTAGCATGACCTCAGATACTGCTTGTCTTGATTCTCTTCACTGGCTTCCAGTCGGTAATAGAGCTATCTTTAAGTTAGTTTGTCACGCGCACAGAGCACTTAATGACAACGGCCCAGTAATTCTACCTGACAGTCGCTTTTTATAAGCCAGCGCATGCTCTCCGTTCCAATAATCAGGCTTTGATATATAGCAGGCGAATTAAGAAATCTAGAATGGGTGGTCGCTCTTTTAATTTCTTGGCAGCCGCCCATTGGAATAACCTGCCTCTTAATTTGTTAGAATTGGGATTTGTTAATCTTTTGGAGGATGTTGAACACTTGGCTGTTTCCACTCTAACGTCTTTTGTGATGGATGGAGCTAGGCAAACATAAGGTGTGGCGCCGGGATACCCCTTAGGAAATGATTGTGCGCTTTATAAATACCTTAAATAATAATAATGTGCTTCTTTGCCCCTGTCTCCGTTGCTCTTTCTCACCCTGTGCTCCCTTTGTCTCCATGTTGCTGTCTAACCTTGTGCTTGTCTGCCCCTCCTGTGTTTTCTGTCCCTCTTGTTGCTTCCCCCAGTCTTTGTGTTGCTCTGAATCGCTGTGTGCTTTTGTGCTCTCCCGTGACGCTTTGTCTCGCCGTTTGCCCCTTCTGTGTTTCCGTTGCTTGTGTTGGTTAGCGTCCCTCCTTTTGCTTCCCCATCAACCAGGGCCGGACTGGCCGTAGCGGGCATCGGGCGTTTTTTCGGGAGACTGGAAGGGTGGGGGACGGTGTTAATGGGGCCCGGATTTGCAGCTGCAATATCGGCCCCCAATAACAAAAGCAGCAGTGCTTCACACTTGCACCCCATGCTGGGGGCCGGTCCAACAAAATTGCCAGGGCTGCTTTGGGTTCCAGTCCGGCCCTGCCATCAACCCTGTTACTTAGGGACTGAGAACAACTTGGTGGGATTGTCACCTTTACAACCAGGGGTGTACCCCGGCCCATTCCCTGCATGAAGAAAACATGCTTGCTTAGTAGCAACATGAGGCAAACACAATGCTGCAAAGTGACCATAAGCTACCATGCGTGTGTGGCATATAATAATTTAACATGAAAACACGCACATTTATGGATATATCATCAGTAAAAATAAGGTGGCTTAGTTACTATTGCACTGACCTAACCTTTTTAAATGAAAGACTATTTTTGAGTTTAATGTAATTAAAATGTAATACTGTGAGAGGACGGCGCTTGACCTCTGAAACGGATCTCCAAAATACAGATTGTAAACTGGTGCGTGCCCAAAGCATTCTCTTCTGTTCTGCATCAGGTCTATTTTTACTGTAAAAACGCAAAGTGCACTAAGTTGAGGAAACTATTGTCACTCTTGAGTATGTTGGTTACAAAATGCAGCAAAACTTCACATTCCTTCAGCAATTTTCAACTATTTTTTATTCATTACTCTGACCACCTCTTGGTACATATTGTAGGTTTTATTTCGTAATGTTCAAAGAATGAAAAATCGAATAGTTTGACGATAAACTCTGTTAAACGGCAGAGCCATGAAGGATAAATATGTGGTAATAACCTATGAGCGCTCTAGTTTATTTTTCTTACCTTCTCCGTCCGTCTACCCCCCCCACTAATTATCAGCTCTTACAGTATTCTAAGTTCAATTTTCAATTCAATAAAATTATTCAGTAATTCTAATCTAAAATGAAAGACTGTGAATTTACCGGTGTTTAAATCACCCGATGGAAAGATACTGTGCATGAGAACCAGTGAACATGTGCGTGCGAATGTGTGAGGAAATATGCAGGGAACTAAAGCTGACACGACACGTACATATACACATGGATATATATGCAAGATGCAGGGTCAAGGGAGACCAAGATGCACAGGGCGTAGTGCAATGAAAAACGGCTTGGTGCGCACAAGTATGCAAGTGACCCACTGGACACGTGTGACGGGCGTGTACAAGGAACAGCTGCAGGTGCGTGCACCGGAACAGGTGCGCCCATGAATGTCCGAGGAAAGAGGCAACTCGTGAAAAATAGAAACACATGTTTTTAAGATTATGGTGTGGTCGGAAGGCGCGGGAAGATTTGCCTAATCAGTCAAATATAGTCGGGGAATATAAAATATGTCCTTTGGTTTCCCTTTTCCTCTATTGTTCTCAGAGTGACGGCTGCTTTGCATGGGAGGACAGAGTCCCCATATTAATATTAACTAGATAGTCAATTTTCAAGGCTGGTCATTTTCATTTCTAGTTTACAGGTTTTAGGTGAGTAATTTTCATGTAGTATTTAGCCTTAAACATTTATTTGCAACAAAGTAAACACCATACAAACTGGTTCCCTTCATTCATATTTTGGTCTGCTGTGTACAAAATTACAGCGCCTCGAGACATAATTTTCAAAAAAGCACTGAACCATAATCCATTGTCAAAACCCCAGGAATTTAGTGTGGATTTAACATAATTTAATGAGGCACATCTTGCCGCTCAATTGTAGGCCCTGCATTTTCACTGTTGTGGTATTAGTCTACATACACGTGGACGAACTTTTATGCCGGGCGCTTGCCAAGACCTTTGCTTTTAATAAAAATTATATATTATTCATACTCACGGACTGGGGCTTTCACTCATGTCTCTTCATCCATTGGCCTGCAATAATATCATTTACATTTTGCTGCTGCCTACCGCAACATACAATGATGGGTGTATGCTTAGCCCACTTCAGTCATTGGCTTACTTGACTGTGAGCGACATGCAGCCTATTCTTACACAATGTGCACATCCGCACAATAAGTAGTCCCTTCATTGCCAGGGACTACTGATGCCGTGTGTGCTTTCACCTTTAAAAAAAGTATATATTTTGATTTTAGACCATGCTTGTTTTCAAACAGTGCGTGCCTTCAAATAAAACAAGCATTTGCAATGCAATAGGTCTCTCATGCACGCAAGTTTAAGCTATTGGCATTGTAAATGACAATGCCTTTTATTTAGGTTTTAAAAACGTAAACAAAAGTAAAAGGCATTATTTACAATGTCAATAGCTCAAACTCGCGTAAATGCGAGACCTATTGCATTGCAAATGCTTGTTTAGGTAAAAGTGCCTGCCTTTTATCACAATAGAAGCAAGCCTCGTGTGAGGTGCCTGGCTTTCCCGCCTGTGCCCCTCATCTGAACTTTGAGGCTGGGGGGTCGGGCCATGGAAGCTGCTGAGGCGGAGCTTGTGCAGTGTTGCTGACCGTGACACTGAGTGAACTTAAGTCAGGGGCAGAGGGAGGCACAAGCGCACTGGGGCTGCAAAATAATTAAATAAACAAGCGCGGCTGCTAAAGTGAAAGCAGACCGTGCTGCAAATTAATTAAATAAACGAGCGCGGCCGCTAAAGTGAAAGCGGACTGCACTGCATGCAAATTAATTATGGAAAGAAGCGCGGCCGCTAAAGTGAAAGCGGACCGCGCTGCAAATAAAAAAAAAAGCATTAACCAAAATAGTGCTCACAGCCAAGATAAAGCAGACCTTGTAACATGACGAGTAAAAGGTCCAGTCGTTATGGGCGGTAACAAATGGAGACAAGGCGGTACCAAGGAGGGACTAACAAGCCTGTTTACCAATCAGAAGCCAGCATTTAGGAATGACAATGACACAAAGCCAATGGCAAATATGGGTGGAGAGTGGGCGGGGCTTCTAGTGCATACCCTAATACAGCATGCCTCGCAGAGCGAGCAGCGCATGAGCGCTGCTGCTAGGCTCGACCTAAAAAAAACTAGCAAAAAAAAGAATCAAATTAATTAAAAATGCGTTCCAAATAAGAAATTACAAATCGATATTTGCTGCACTTTACGTTTTCCTATTTGGAATGTTCGTATAAGAGGCCTTTAATCTCATGTTGTGTACAAGGTCTAACTCCCATAGTTCATTATTTAAGAACGTTTAGAAGAGATGGGATTCAGCTATATTTACTGCATTTGCTTGATCTGGAATCTAGAAAGTCTTATTTGGAATAATTTCTGTCTTTGTGTTATGCTTTTGTTATTCCTTCATTTTGCTTTTCCTTTCCCTGCTACTTTATCCTGCTGGCCCTTATGTCAATTGTTACACCATACGTTGACGTGAATTACTTCCGACATGAAGGATCAGAGAATTATGATGAATAGTTCTTTAAGTCTGTATCCTTTGTGATTTTATTGAGAAAATGACATTTGTTTGAAATATTTGACAAAACAAATTGAGGCAGGGAATGTGTGCGCTATCCCATACCTGAGAAGGATATATAACCTGTTACCTCAACATGGATGTGCACATTGTAATCTTTTGGGTTCCTTGGCCCAGGTATCTTTTTCTACTGCTCAGTTTTTGCGATAAATATTGGGAATGTTCTATGAATTAAGTGACGATAATGATAAACTTGGGGTTTGCAACATGTGTGGCTGTAGAGATACACATGCTTATCCGACTCCTGCCGTCTAGTGTTGGGCTCAGACGCTTTCAAGTTGTTTTTCTTCGAAGAAGTCTTTTGAGTCATGAGATGTGGTGCGACTCCTTCTCTCTGTGTATATTGCACATGGGCACCAACTGCATCTTAGAATGTTTTGCTGCACCATCTGGTTTGGATGTGCACTTAGTGTGCTCCGAGGTAACCGTGTTTTCTCACGTTATTCATCAGGCTTCTTCGGCGTTCTTTCACTACCCGTCTGCATCGGGTTCCTTGGAACTTTGGTGCCGTCTCTGCTCTGATACACACACTCTCCGGTGCCTCCGAGGACCGCCGTTGTCACAGCAATGCATCAAAGGTCTAACCCTCCTCAGGGGTCCAGCACCATTCCCAAATTGCTGTTGTCTGAGAATGCTCAATGAGTAATGGAACTCACACCATTCCAGAATTACCCACACTGCCACGCCAAATATATGTGGGCGGACCACCGCAAATGTGCAATCTTTGCATATCCCCTGACCAAGACAATGCCACTTACCTGTAGTACCTCACTTCCCTGTTGAAAGAAAACACTTCAGTACCGAAGAAAATTCTGCAGGGCACACAATAACAATGCAGCACCTGGACCGTTCTGGGATTCTGAATTTTTTTTTTTTTTTTTCAAAGTTTTATTTATTACCTCGGATATTGACATACATGGAAGATAACGAAAATTACTCATAACCATAACATTAGCTGTAAATACTGGCCTTTGCAGTTGATACAATCACAAGACATATTAGATCTTGTTGAGGCAAAATGTAGTGAGAAGAAAGGGTTTTTTGGGGGGGGTAATGCATTCGAACAAGGTGGATGTATGGTGGGAACATCAGTTGGGGGTATTGGAAAGGTAAGAGTCAGAAGTCAAGGACATGTCGTCCAGTTGGGAACATTAGAGGATGGATGGCCATTCTGGACACTTTCATGGAGGAAGATCCTCTTGGCACCCCAGAACAGGAGGAAGCCACACCATCTGGCTCCCACTGGCACAACTGTCACCCAGCCCGGAGCCTCTGTCGTGGATCAAATCTGATGATTAGTGAGAGGATGCTGAGCTGGCACATGAGCGCCATGAATTGCACCCAAAAGCAGGATGGCATGCATGCCCCTTAGCTCTCCTATATAGCGCACAGAATCTGGCTCTGGGCACTTTGCTACAAAATTCTCATCAAGGCGGAGCATTATACAGGGGTAGACGATGACTTAGTGAACCTGAGCAAGAGGACACATCAACAAATCCACAAGTGGGAACTCTACCCAGGTCCTTCACACATACTTCGAGTGCCGGGGCAAACCGCGGATAGTCCTGTTTGTTATTCTAGAAAATGCAAACTACCCAAGCTTCACCACCAGGTACGGCATTCACAGTCCTTGGGCAATGCTCTGTGGATGAACTGCTCAGGGATATTTGTCCACACTTTTCTGCCTCTCACACTGCTTACTTTCGTGTTGAGGAAGCTCAGACAAACGTCACTGACTCTCATTCTAGTAGTGGCATCCTGGGCCAAACCGCATTTGTACTCCAACCCCCCCCCCCCCCCCTTCTTAATTGTCACTCAGCCGCCATGCGAGGCTTCCAATCAGGCCGGACCATCCCACACAGAGGTACGGTCAGGTCATGCACCCGGATCCCGAGCAGTCCAATCTTCAGATTTAGCACCTGAGGTTCTAGAGTACCTTTACCTTCAGCTAGAGAGTGTATGTTAGGAAAAAAGCCTAACCGGCCACACCATAGGCCTTTTATGCAGCAAAATTCAAGAGGTTTGTACACTACTAAATTTCAAAAAGCTTGGATCCTTTAAAATCCACGGCTGAGGAAATTCTTCCCTACCCTTTGCACTTGCAAAAGTAGGGCTTGCATACACCTCTTTTCACCTACACTTATTTGGCCACAGTTGTGGCTTACAATCCCAACAGACAATTTGTCTCTATTCAGGGTACCTGTGGTCAAGGCCTTTCTGGCAGGCCTCAGAAGGTCATACTGCCCTAGGGCACCTCTCACTCCTGTTTAGAATCTCAACATAGTACTCACTAGACTCATGAGTCCACCCTTTAAACCTGTGCATTTATGTCCTCTGCAGTTCCTCTCTTGGAAGGTGGCCTTTCTTGTAGCTATTGCTACACAGAGGCACATCAGCGAGCTGCAAGCACTCCTACTTCAGGAGCCCCTCATCCAGTCCCACAAGGATAGGATCTTTCTTAGAACTAACCTTAAGTTCCTCCCTGAGGTGTTATCCCCGTTGCACCTTAACCAACCCATAAAGCTCCCTGTCTTCTTCAAGCTGCCTGATTCTTTTGCAGAAAGAGCACTGTACACATTAGATGTGAAAAGGTCCCTCACAAGTGTCATCATATCTCCAAGGCTGACATAACCAGATGACTTGTCAAATGATTTCAGACAGGTTACCATAAGGCAGAGCTAGTTCTACATGGCCCCCAGGGTGCACTTAAAATGGGGGTTACTACGGTCTTCCTAGGAAACATCCCTCTAGCTAATTTCTGTAAGGCAGCCACCCGGTGAACGCCATACACCTTTACCAAGCATTATTGTTTGGACGTCCTAGCCAGTCAACAGGCTTTAGTTGGCCAAACCGTTTGAAGAACATTATTCCAGACATCCGCATCAGCTAAGCGCTAGCTGCTGCTGCCTGGAGGGTACTGCACTACAGTCTGTGCTAAGCACGTGTATCTACAGCCACACGTTGCAATCAGAAAATACTACTTACCCTGTATGCATCTATTCGTAGTGTGTAGTGCCGTAGATGCACATGCGCCCACCCTTTTCAGATGTGTGACTTTTGCAGATCATATTCCAATCATCACCTTTTTATTGTGCATTGCGCTGTTGAACCATACCTTCCGTTCACACTCCATACATCCTCTCACCTGTGCGAAAAACAATCTAAGATGGTGCAAGTGCCCATGTGCGGTATATACCGAGAGGAGTCACACCATATCTCATGACTCAAAAGACTTCTTGCAGAAAAACATTGTTTGAGCCCAACACTAGCAGGGAGTATGCTAAGCATGTGAATCTACAGCATTACTTGCCACGAAGAGATGCTTACAGTATAGGTGGCATTTTTCTTTTATTATCAGGTGCCTCTAAGGAAATGGTATCTACATGTTGTAATCATTTAAAGCATTGTAACATAACTTTAAATGAGAAATATTTATCAAGAAGGTGAAATATATTCAGTGATGTAATGAGAACATGTTTTACTGTTGCATTGAATGATATTGTAAAGTAAAAAAAAAACTATACATACTTTGGAATGGAAAAAAAGAACAACCTGTAAGTTTCTTTGGTTCTGTAAGGCAGCTTCTAACATGGTTTTGCCATTCCATCTTATCATATTGTCACTTCCTTCATTTGTTTACGAATTCTCTGTCATGCAAAATGGCATGGGTCTTTCCTTCATCTAGGACTATTTTGTAGTGTCCTCTTTCCACACAATGTATCATATAGAGCACTTGCTTTTGTCACTTTTTCAAAGATGTTGAGGCATTTCTTAATAGATCCACTAAGCCCTCCTCGCACCCATACCTACAAAGGGCTTCTGATGTGATCCTTATGGTTTTGGCTTCTCAAAATAACTCCTGTTCTCCCCTTTTACCACTGTTATTTTACCCAAAGTTTAATGGGTTGGTCACATACAATGTTTTTGCAGCATGCATAGCAAAGATTGGAACAAAATAATTTTATCCAATGCCACTCTCCCTATTAGAGATAATTTTATATTGCTGTTTTGTTGTGCAATGGTTTTAAGTAATCATGTAAATAAAGTTTACTTACTTACTATTAGAGATAAGGTTAGCCACTTTTAGCATGTCACATCCTTGATCAAACATTTAATTGCAAGGTCACAACTGCTTTTCAGGAGACTTCTTTCCAATCTAACCACATGCAGACACCTGTGTTTGAAGGATTCCCAAGTAATCTTAAGGGGGAAATTGAGTAGCACCACATCCTCTCCGGAATAATTTCTGCCCCATAATATTGAGACAGCTGTGTTTCCAGAATACTTCCTCCGCATATACTGAATTTCAGGCTCCACTTCTCCACTATGGCCACTAGAATCGCTCCAACACTAGATCGCTTTGGATCCCTTGCTCATGCTTTTATATTATAGTGAGTAGAATTGAGAACGGGGCGTAGCCCTGTTTTGTGCCATATTTTAGCTTAAAATCACCAGAGACTTACATTCTGCTGTACTACGGCTCGTGGCATTGTGAAGAGCAGTAGAACCAAGATATGTGTTCCGTTCCAAATCCCATTGATTCAAGTATTTCATAAAAGGAAGGTATGTCCGACCAAGATGAATACTTTGCAGAGGGTGGTACGCTTTTACTTACCCACCGTGTACACTGACATCCCTTTTAATTCACCCTCCTTACTTTGTCCTACCTTAACTTCATTCCTTGTCCCTAAACCTTAACATACATTAATGCTGTCCTTAATCGTAATTTAATTACCCAACACATGCCCTAAATGTCAGTTAAATTAAACTGTTTATTGAAAATGAACGAGCTTATTTAGACACCAAACCTATATTGAATTAAACTGACAAATATGACTTATAGTATTCAATATTAATGCTAATTCTAACCCTAATACTGCTGTTCCAGCTGTTTCTTTAGATTAAAAATGAATATGCGTATTGTAGTCCGAATTCTGTGAACCCTATAATTGTTTTGATTTAAACATTTACATTCAGTTAAAGTTTATTGTATTGCGTTAATTCTCATCCTAACACTACATTAAATTAAAATAACTTTAAACTTTATTCTATTCCAAAACGAATCCGAATTTTTAACGATAAATACAATCAATTTTTACATAATGTCATTCAGTTATTTTAGTACCAACAGTAAATGTTATTGATTGTAAATTAAATGTAATAAAAATATGAACAGTAATTCCACAACCCAAAATTAAACAAATGTACATTAATATAAATTAATTTCTGATTTTGTGATTTCGTTTTTAACCATATTACTAATTCATACTTTATTTAACAAGTATCTTCCTGATACTTTGGCAAAGTGATGGTGTGTCTCTAAATGAAAGCAAAGTGAAGGTGCTGTGAAAGCAGTTGCATGGAAGTAAATGTCAGGTGAAGTTAAGTGGGAGAAGCAAATGACAGACTCCTTTCTGAGTCAGCTGCATGAGAGAGAGTTGTGAAAGCCTCAAAACACACATTGACTGTGACAATATTTACGGATATTAAAGTAATGGGCGTTTTGATTTATGAGGTGAACAAGTTGCGTAATTAAATCTTATTTTGGATAATAAACTAAAACCACAAACAAGCATTTCGACTGCATCCCGTATTTTTCATACATTTCGGTGCCAGAAGTCTTTGTGAGGTTCCACCAAGTTTCTGTTTCCATAGTTTGTTCCTTCTTGCATGAGAGTTGTACGGTAAACAGCCAGTAGTGTTACAAAATATGAAATACAGGACTTTTTTTCAATGTTTTGAAACTATGAAAATGTAGATCAGTGCCCACTAAATTATTACTAGTTACCTGGTAGTTTCCTTATTCTTGGCAGCAGCCGAACAACTTCGCATGAACTTTATTGCCAAACCGCTTTCTGACATTTTAGAATATACCACTGCATCCGAAGTATTGAAACTGGATAGATCCAATTCTGTTAAAGGATACCCTTCGTTTTCTTTGTACACTTTCACATTATTCCTCCTTCATATGGAGCTTTAATAACATGTTGCAGCTTGTTTGAAGTATCTAGTATATAGGAATGGAAATGCTATTTTATGTTGGAAACTTTCACTACTTTAGTTTAGTGGGCATCTCAGTAACTTAATATTTTAACCACGTAAGGCTTCAGCATTCTGTTCTTAGACTTCATTAAACTCAAAATCAACCACATTAACATGAACAGCAGCAGTTTGCACCTACATAAACACTTCAGATTGAGAACGTAATCCTAACCCCTCTGATGCTTTGTCTCTTATGATGTAACAGGTCACTTCAAGGGCTGGACTTTCCTGTACAGTTCAAAAGGTATACTCCTAATGTAAACCGATTTCTTTAAATCAATACCTTTTTATCTTCACACAGAAATTCCACCCCAGGAATTGCCTTTTCTAATTGCATGTATTGCTAAGGTCTGCCCTTGGGAGCTGGAAAGGAAGGAGGGCCCAGTCATGCAAGAAATGTATTTCTTCGTCATTAAACTAACCAAAACAGGGATGGAGTGCCAGATGCCCAGGGCCGAGTAGCTCCTGAGTTAACTGTCTAAGCAAGCATTTGCAGATCCAGTAGGTTTTGTCTTGTTGATCTATTTTCTTTGTCAACGTTTTTAATCAAAATACTTTTTGCAGATGATGTGCAGCATCTGCACAAAAGAAAAAAAAGACGCAGGGACGTGCCAGCAGTTGCTAGCCCCCCATTCTGTATGTTTATGCATGCGTAATGAGTTATGCACCCACATACGGCACCATGCATGTGTGCGCCTACGGATGACGCAGGCAGCATTTTTTTTAAACAATCTAAGATGGCAGATGCCACCTAGATAGGTAAATGGAAAGAAATTGAGTTTTATTAGTGTGAAAGCGATTTTAAGCTAGCGAAGCATCCCTGTACCAAGTGGCAGCTGCTGGGTCCTCAAAAAAAAAAAAACGAAGCAGAAGAGCAGGTAGGTTAAGCAACAGGAAGCAGGCAGGGGCAAGGGAGCAACAGAGTCCTGAAAAAGCGTTTTAGAACACAGAGCAGTCTGACAGCAAATGGCAGGTGCTGAACCCTCCAAATAAAGTAAACTTAAATTAAAACGAAGGGTGGGTGGAAAACTCCACTTCGTCGGAGGAGTTTGCAGAGTTTTGCAACTCCACGCTCCACTTGGAGCACGGAGTTCGCTAAAAACTCTGCCAGCCGCTGGTGGAGCAGAGTTCACCGGCACGCGCTCACCCCCTAGCATTCCATTGATTTGTTCTTGTCCAGATGATGCGCACTGCACACGTTGTCATGCAGCACCATTTAATCCCGGCGATGAATGGGGAGGAGGCTTCAGGGCGAGGCTGAGAGATCTAAGTGCAGGACCCATGAAAAGTGTGCCTGCTAGATGCAGCTCCTTCCACAGACTCCCGCCGAGCACTGACCGTTGCATTGCTTCGGGACCAGACACTTCTGGCACAGAAGAGGCAGGATTTCCCCCAGCTGTATGCAAACCCCAAGGCTTGTAGCTCAAGCGCCTGGTTTTGGCAGATCAGGCCGTATTTCTGTTCTGACTAGGCCTAGAGACGTCTCTGCCTTGCTTCAGTTTTCTGATCCCTGGACCAGCACCCTTCCTTGTTGGTGTCTCTCTGGGCCGCTGAAACGCTGAATCATCTCTGCAGGTTGCTGGGGCATGAACGATGATGCATGCCTGCAGCCCCATGTGGAGACCTGGATGATGACCGATCGGCTTCACAGACGGAGCGGATGGATGCCTTCTTCACCCAGGCTAAGTGAGTGCGAAAGCATCGCTTTTCGTTTGTGACCTCATTTTTGATACAATTATATTCAGTGGTTGACTGTTTTTTTAGCATTATCTGGTGGAATTGGAATGCCGTGAGTTGACATTCCAGAAACATCAATCCCTTAACCAAATTGAAATGGTCGTGTTCCTTATTTCTTGCATCTTTAAGGCAGCTCAGAAAGATTAGCACTTGGTGAAAACAAAAAACAGCACATAAAGTACTTCGCAGAAAAGACGCCTGATAATTGCAATTAATTAGAGGAAAATGCAGTTCAATTAATAATCAAACTCCGCCGAGACATTTTGTTCTGCAAGCCCTTTTTCAAAAAGAATAATATATTGGTCAGTCATTATATAATGTACATTTAAAAAAAACTCCATGCGCATATTTGTCAGTCATTATAAAAAGTGTTTTTAAGCACAAAAAAAAACTCAGACGCCTTTTTGTTCTCAACATGCGGGTATACTCACTGTGTGCAGCAAGGCATGAGCAAGGAGCTGGACACAATGACTATATACACACACCTGCAGAGCAGAATTGTTTTCATTCTTCTCATTTCAAGCGTCTGGAATCTCGCCAAACAACAAAACCCATTGTCTGCGCTAATAGACACTATTGCTTAAATTCCTTGCAGTCGGCTCGGCGGATACCCAGCGGCGCAGGAGTGAGAGGCAGGAAAGCAGAACACCCGGCACACTGGTGCGCGCACGCGGTCAGCCTCCGGTATGCACGCAGTGGCAAGACACCGTCAGCCGGGGCCGCTGAACACTGTGCAGCATCACACATTCTGCTACAGTCTCTTGAATACCAGGTGTTAAAGCACCAGTGATGTTCCGCACCAATACACCTTCCATAATTCTAACATAAGGGGTGGCCGAGCAATACTCTGCCTGCAGGAGGACCTCTGCGGAATTCGGCAGAGATTTTTGGTAATTCCTAGGGGTGGGTGGAATTTGCGTAGTCGCGCTACGCAAAGCTCCGCAAAACGGTAAAAAATCTCCGCGAGCACGCAAAAGTTCCGCAAACACGCGGAATTGCTTGTTCCGCCCGTTCGCGATGCTTTTTTCCGGTTCGCGAACGCTGTTTGCGTGCTCGGGAAGAAATATCTCGCAAACACGCATTTTGAAAGCGCGAACAAGCAAAAAATTCCGCGAAGCCGCAGATCGCGGAATTTTTGGCAATTCCGCGTTCACTGCGGAACGCGAAATTACCCAAATTCCGCGAGCGGAACGGAATTTACCGCCCAGGCCTAGTAATTCCAGAGAATTTCGCTCCACCCAGGCCTAATTAAAACATGTATTTGAATGTCTATAAAGGAAGGTTTGCACCAGAGTAGCAGGTGAAGGGGAAGCACCGGGTGTTTTTGGGGAGGTGTGTATTTGAGGGGAGTGTAAGCAGCACCCTATAGAGATCAAGAAAATACGTGCACTGTCAGTGAAGTGTCTAATGAAAAAAGTAGTTCTCTAAATGTGAGCAGTGGAAGGAAAATGGATGGTAAAGAAATAATGTTCCAGAGGAGGAATGAACACAAGTAGAGGAAGGTAAGCCATGGAATGAGAAGGGGGCAAATTAAAGTTGCAACAAAACTAAGCAATCGGCGGGCTGTTTGCCCACTGTAAGTTTTTGGTATGGTCCACAAAACGCTTTCACCTATATACAGCTAAAATCTTTTTGGTAGGGAAGACCTAAAAAAGACATATCATTTACGGAGATACATTTGAAAGTCCAGAAACTTGTGTTAGTGAAAGGTCGTGTGATGCAGTGATCAGTAGTGAGAAAACCGGGTTTGTGCCGCAACCTTTGGTTCTGCAGTAGTCAGTGCAACATGTGTACGTACTTGTTATAAATAGAACTTACCATACCAAAAGAGACATAACTACTTGCAGTACCTCCATCTCTTTATCAGGACAAATATGAATACAGAGCATTGTTCATATGAGATCGAGACAATGCTTCTTACCTTGTGAGGTTATCGTTCTTCCTGCGAAGTGGGTGGTTAGTTATACCAGGCAGATTGGGAAATTAATTTTTTTAATGCATTCACTTATACAGAAAACATGAGTTGTTTTTAAGCCTTTTCAGTACATTTTTAGTCTGTGATACCATTTCTTCATTGTAAAACGGAATTCCTTCTTTAAAGCACCTCAACGAATCAGCATTGAACTCATTCATTGACGTTACGAGCTCCAGGGAACGACTACTGTAGTTAAAGTGCAACTTGTGTGTTTTCTGTGTCCTCCTTTTTTCCGCAACTCAACACTGACATCCGAACCTTCTGCCTCTTAATTATATGTGGGTGACCCGTAGCTGTGTGGTTCACTTGGCTGCGCTTTCGTTGACGTTCTTGTTTACAAGGGATTGCAATTACACAAGGCGCTACCATCCGATATTTGTTGAAAACAAACACCAGGTATCCGGTTGGTTGCCTGGACCAGACATGGCTTCCTTCACAGGCACAGACTGCGCACGTGTCCAGACGACCATGCTGAACATGGAATACTCCACTTTCTGCGGGCGGAACCATTATTTTCTGATATCTGTTCTGCTGTGGATAAAAGCGTTTTATTCCTGGATTAAAATGCTTCTTTTGTAGGGCACTGGTTAAGCTGTGGATAGCTGGTAAATATTTCATATTGAGACCCCTGTCTTCTCACACTTGCGCCTTCAAAACTATGAAGTTTGTGTTATTGGTCCCAGTTCTGAATATCTTTTGCTGAAAGGGCACTGTACCTTAAAGTAGGTGTCTTTGGCCTTTGTACAATTTCTGGATTAATTTTGTCTGAACAAATAGTTCTGTGCATTGAGAGATAATGTTCGCTCTGATTGAACCCACCTAGATGCAAAGTGCATACAGATTTTATTTTTGCAGCTTTACCTTCTTCTGCAAGATGCATTTTGGCAAATGTCCCAATTTACACATGTCAAAACGTAAAACTTGCTGTTTCCCAAGTTATGAAGGTTTCCTTACAACTTTGCAAAAGTTGCAAAAAATCTTTGCATACCCCTTTCAATAAAGCTGTTTTCTGTTTCAAAGCCATATGCAGGTCTGAGTAAAGGATTAAAAAGTGTGTGGTGCGCTTGAACATTGTCCTGCTGTGGAGGACGTATGTTGTTTATCTGCTCATGAGCAAGCATATTGTACTTAGCATTGTCAGTGTCCTATCAGCACCACACCTTTTACCTGTCCATCGTGCGTAAAGTGAGTGCTGATCAGTGTTGCATCAATAAGGTAAGCCAGTGATATGCACAGTTGAATAGCAAGGATTTTAAAAGGATTCTGTGACACTAAGATTTTGAAAAACTGAATTTGCATTAACACGTGCGACTGCTTGTATTCTTACACTGATTTGCAACAGACCTTGTGTACGTGGAGCCACCAGTTGGCCACCCCATGCTTGAAGCATATTTTTAAGCCTTGCATACCTCGCCAAACACCTCCATATAGAACAAACCACTTCCCACAACCTTTTCTCCGATTCTATTTGGAACACTTTGAAGTGCTGTCATCTACTTTCTCCCCATGGAACTCTATTCGTAACTTGGCCAGTTGCCATTTTGTTGGTGTGTGTAATGAATAGAGAAGAATTGATTTTTTATTTTTTTGTTTATTTAAAGTTTTTAAACAGCAACATTAAAATAAATCGTTCCAGATTCAGAGTCGCAGTGTCATTGCATGTATGCCATATGTCGTACACTATTGCAGATGATCAATTTAGTGTATTGTAGTTTTGGCAATCTCAGTAACACACTTGTGTATAAAGTGGTGTTTATAAGGTTATCCACAGCTGTGCACTAATGAAGGAAAAGGAACGTCGACCAAACTGACTTTTCCGAATCTTAGGAGCTTGCAAGAGATTAGCATCAGAGGAGCGCAAAGCACTAACAGGCCTGTACAATCACTCCCTTGCTCTAAGATGGATAGGATCTTCACCTTTAATAGCTTTGTAAACCAAAGACAAAGCTTTAAATGTGCATCTCTGCTGGACTGGCGGCCAGTGTAGGCTAGGAAGGCGATGTCTAACCAACACTCTCCATGAAAGATTAAGAATCACTTGAACAGCAGAGTACCAAACAACCTGTAACCTATTCACAAGAAAAGCTGAAAGACCTAGATACAAAGAGTTAGCATATTCCAAGCGGGCGATGATTAAAGCTTGAACAACCATTTTACATATAGACACACAGATAGGGAAGAACTTTGCAAATAGGCAGTAATAAACCAAAGCATTTGGCTACGGCCATGATTTGTGGGGTGAGAGAGAGACTGGTATCAAACAGCACATCCAGATTGCAAACAAGCAGTAGGAGTAGGTAAAAGTCCTAATTCATTGGGCCACTAGTTAGAGCCTCAGTTGTTTGGTATCATTCGATCCAAAAAGCAAAATCTCGGTCTTTGCTCCAAAAGACTATTGTTCATCCACTCTGCTACTGCCCTCATACAAGTGACAAAACAGCTCTTTTTTTCTCCTGCGTTGTCAGAAATGTAAATGATAATCTGGGTATGATCAGTGTGAGAAATTAGGTTGTTGGTTGAGGGGTTGTGAGCCCTTCTCAAACAGCCACAATCGGTGTCCAGGTGAACCACAAGCATTCAGTAAATTAACCTGTGCTTAACCCTTTGGTAGCTTGGCACAAAAGCAGTCATGCTTAACTTGGAGGCAATCTGTAAAGTATTTATGCAGCACAATAATGTGAAAAGAGAACACACCACAAGAAAAATCCTACAACAATTTAGAAAAGTAGAGTAAAATTGAATAAACTATTTCACAACACAACAAAAATCCAATCAGAACCGGAGTAATGAATTTTAAAAGTTCAAAGTGAAAACTAGCTCTGAAAAGATCAAAGTGCCAACCTTTGTCATATAGTCCCACAAGACCAAGGCAAAGTCGAAAGTTATGGCCGACCGTGGTGGAGCACGAGTCAGACATGAAGCGCATTGGACTGGGTCTCAGCTTACCTTCGGTCTTAAAAGACAATTTGGAAGAAAATGTCTGAGATAGTAAAGTTCAGTGGGGCAAGGCAGCTGATGGTGTGCGAGGAGGAGGCGTTGTCGTCCGAGAGCCACTGGACAAAATTGTGGTGAAGATTACAACGTTGGGACGTAGTCTATTTTTGGAAGTTGAAAATCTCCTGCAGGACTTGGCTGTAGCCGACAGGGGCTCAACAAAACCAGACACCCCTTCTGTGAGGAGCCGCTGAACAGGATTTGCTGCTACTGAGAAGAGCATAGTGGTAGCTGCCGCAAAGTCAGGCTGAGCTGTGATGCACCTTGGGCGGATCGTAGGTCCTGGTCTCCTCTCTGTTCTCAGAGCACTTTTTAGGCAAAACTTTTAGAAGTCCCAAGTTTTGGATTTAGGCTGTCTGGGCACCTTTACCATCACTTCCAAGGGTCCAGGACTGGAGAGGCACCACGTAAAGGGTCAGAACTCCCTCAGGCAGGGCTTAAGTGTGGGTTTAAGATGGTTAGAGCCATTTATGTTCCTAAAGCTCGAATTAGTAGGCCAACCAACTAGCCCTTGGAGTCCCTCTGGAAGCCCTGAGTTCAAGTAGAATAGCAAGGACCAAGTAGCGGGGCAGACCTCTGAGGGCTCAAAGCTAGCAGGGCAGTTTTTCCTGGTGCAGCAAAGCAGTCTTTGAAGTACACAGCAGGCCACAGCAGCTGGCAGTCATTTGAGAGTCCTTCTGCAGGTCTAAAAAGTGAACTGAAGAGTGGGTCTGAGGGTCCCCTTTGTGTACCTGGTGTCTACTTTGAAGGGGAAGAAGCTTCTGGAGGCTTCCCTCCATGGAAGTGTCTGGAATTTCCTGCCTCCCTGCCAGTTGCAGGCGGTGACCTTCAACAGGGAGGGGCATTGAGCGGACCGGGAGCCAAACCCAGTGACAAGCATTGTATTAAATCACAATGCCTTTAGGCTCAAATACCAAAGCTCTCACTCGTGGCTCGTTAACAAATCGTTGTTTATAATGGGCCATGACTGAGAGCTCTGGAATTGAGGCTCAAGTGAATGCGAGTTTCTCACAGTGCCGGTCAGTGGGCCAAAAAGATAATTACAAAATAAAAAATTTACTTACCCACGCTTCCTCGTCCTCTGTGTTTTCTTCTTGAATGCCAACAGCGCGACAGCACCTCCTGGAGCCTCAGCCAACTCCCCTCTCCAAATCAGGACGTGGCTGTCATCCTGCAGATAAGCAGCATGAGAGAAGCAACAGGATTGGCTGGAGCAAGCTGCCTCGACACTCCAGCAGGCACTTAGGGCCTGTGCCTTCTCTCCACCCAGCTGTCTAAGACACCTGATTCACAAAGCATTTCCTGGGAGCAGGTGTTTTTCTCCAGACAAAGGCTAGCACAAGGCTTCATTTTCGCCTATTGGTGATTCACATGTTAGCGTGTTAGCACATTAAAGCCAGTCATATCACTTATCTTGTCTTCCTAAAATGCGCACTGCTCACAATACGCTCACACAGTCAAAGAAGCAATCCCGCCACAAGCACAGGGTTCACCCTACTCCTACAGAGGCACAGCGCTCACTCTACACTCACACAGGCACACCACCCACCAACTCCCCCTGTTCACACAGTCATTCTGAAACCCTGCACTCGCACAACTTGCTCTATACTCCTAGGGAACCCTCTCACGTGCTCATACACCACACCCCACATTTGCACACCTATACAAGCCCACATAACCCACACTCATGCAGCCCAGCCATCCTCCCTGCATACACACAGCCCCGCAGTTTACACTTCCCACACATAGGCATAGCACTCCTCTCCCTCACACAGGCACAGCATTCACCTCCCACACACAGGCATAGCGCTCACCTCCCACACATGGGTTGAGGTAGGCTAACCAACTAATGAACAAGGCGAGCCCAACCAAGGGTCTGGCTTGGCTTTTAGAGCCTTTGCACGAACTGAGCCCTGAAAATGTTTGGCATGTCAATCATACAACATACAACACGTAAAATATGATGGCGTTTCAGAATTTAAAAACTTGAATGTCTTGAGCAAGTTTTGACATGTCACATTACAGCACTGCACTGAGAAGTGCTTATTAAAAGTGATAGTTTTAATACATGAACTTAGAACCATTCTGCCCTACCCTGGCAAAAGTGGCAATAGTGAACTACGAGGCAAGACAGTTGTCACGTAAACCCTGCATGAGACTTTGATTCTCATAGAAAGAGCAACCAGCATTATAGTCTATTAATAAAAAAATCAATAGTTTTTTTAGAGCTGTAATTCTTACGTATTTGAAGCTGTTTTCATACGCGATAGTGGAGATAAAGGAGGATCGGGAAAATTAATTTGAATAAATAGGGTAGCCGCAATGAATGCTGGTTTTCTAGTTTCACCTTGTACAAAACAGCCACTAAATGAGTATCTATTTGTCTTTAATTTTTTACATCAAATGTTAATGCTTTGTTTTTACCTCTTAGTGCAGGAGGGTAGAGCAAGGGTGGCAGGCAGAAACCACATGAAATCTCAGCTGATTATGGGCTCCGTGTTCTAGCAGGACCTCAAGCTGAGCCAGAGCCGTCTTCAGGCTTGAGCTTTCAGTGGCACCCCCACCTCAACAAATGCACAGTACTACCTCCCACACACACTCGGGCACAGCGCTCACCTTCAGCACAGACATAGCATTCACACCACAGGCACAGCACCCACGCCACACACACACAGCACCCACGCCACACACACACAGCACCCACGCCACACACACACAGCACCCACGCCACACACACAGCACCCACGCCACACACACACAGCACCCACGCCACACACACAGCACCCACTCCACACACACACACAGCACCCACGCCACACACACAGCACCCACTCCACACACACACAAGCATACCACTCCACACACACACACACACACACACACACACACACACACACACACAAGCATACCACTCCACACACACACACACACACACACACACACGCATACCACTCACTACACACACACGGCTCACTCAGAAAACCGCTGGTCACCCTACACTCAGTGGCCCACTATTTACCCAGCACTCCATAAGCCCACAGCTCACTCCACATAGGCCAGCTGCTCACCCTGCATTCATGGGTGCCGGCTGTTCACCCTGCAGTCATGCATGCCGGCTGTTC
The DNA here is from genome assembly GCA_963921515.1 of Calotriton arnoldi. NCBI lineage: Eukaryota > Metazoa > Chordata > Amphibia > Caudata > Salamandridae > Calotriton > Calotriton arnoldi. The sequence continues at coordinate 1,269,047 of CAWUFW010002856.1, read as the reverse complement.
ACCCTGCAGTCATGCATGCCGGCTGCTCACCCTGCAGTCATACATGCCGGCTGCTCACCCTGCAGTCATACATGCCGGCTGCTCACCCGGCAGTCACGCAGGCCGGCTGCTCACCCGGCAGTCACGCAGGCCGGCTGCTCACCTGGCAGTCACGCAGGCCGGCTGCTCACCCGGCAGTCACGCAGGCCGGCTGCTCACCCGGCAGTCACGCAGGCCGGCTGCTCACCCGGCAGTCACGCAGGCCGGTTGCTCACCCGGCAGTCACGCAGGCCGGCTGCTCACCCGGCAGTCAGGCAGGCAGGCTGCTCACCCGGCACTCACCTAGGCCGACTGCTCACCTTGCATTCAAGCAGGCCTGCGGCTCACTCTACACTTCCAGACACCACATACCATGCACATCCACAGACCGCATTCACTATACAATTCCACAGACACTGCTCACCCTGCACTCACAAGGTTATCGGCCCACCACTTACCTTGCACTCAGAGGCCAACTGCTAACCCTACCCTCACACAGACATCACTCTCACAGTACTCACAGAAACCCACCTCTCACCCTGCAGTCACACATTCACATCGCTCACCTTTCACTCGCACAGGCCACACCGCTCACCCAGCATTGGCACAGGCCCCACCGCTCACACAGGCCTCACTACCAGAACGCACGCCTCACCGCTCAGTCTGCACTTACCACTCACCCTGCATTACGTAGCCAATATGAGTGCACAAACACTCTTTTGGCAAAAGTGTATAACTTGTGTCCAATCAAATGCTCTATTCAAATCCACCAACATATGGATCTGAAAGCTCTTTTTTCTTTTGATCACATAGTGTGATTGGCTGTCACTTGGTTTCTTGATTATTTACGGAGCACATTTAGAAAGACTGGAGCATGTGTTAACTATTTGAAAAACTTCCAGCAATGTGGACACTAAGTCAAGGAATCAATGTTTCGTATTTTCACCGAATTGTAACACGAGTCACGTTCTTTTTGCATGTAGTCTCTTACAACTTTTGATGGGCTCTCTTTACGTTTTAGCTACCCCTGACGAAGGGCGAAACATGCCCGAAATGCATTGGGTTACCCAGGATGGACAGCTTATTCCAATATGCCATGAAAAACGCCTGGATGGGCATTTCTTGACATGTAAAGATAGGAGTTACGCTGTTCCTACTAGGAATGTGAAACACATGGAGAAAACGGATTAACATAAAGATTATGGATGAAAAATATTGGCTTCTTGTTTGTTGATTTGTGCAACTTTCTGCAAAGCTGTGCAGCTTGATCATGGGGCGTGACGATGCACCAGATACTTCCGTAAACATACACGTGTGCTACTGGGGCAGAGCACATCTCAAGCTAGCACGCAAACTTTTGCCATTTAGCTTCCTTAAATAAGTTGTTTACATTGACAACAAAGGGGTGCATGTGATCCAGCACTAACAATAAAAATAATTCTCCTATTATGCTTTGGTCATCCAGGTGCAACTATTCCTCTAACACACACACTATATCCATATGACAGTGGGGCCCATAACACCGCATATACATTCACTTACTCATTTATTCCCTGGATTTCCTCCGTTATTAACCTAGGAGAAAAACGATTCGCTGGAAGGAGACGGGATACCTCTTTTATCATGACATAATATTTCTCATTTGCTTTTAAGGTATTCCGCTCATTGGTCGATGGACCAACTAGTAGGAATCAGTTGATGGTGATTAAGACCAGCTCAATCACAATAAACTCTTTAACATTTCATTTTTAGTCATTGAGCTAAAGAATCACCGAGTCATTTGTTTAAAGAATAATAAAGTTTATATAAAGTTTTGAATGCAAGAAAATGAAGATTAAGCTTATTATTCAGATCATTACATTTATCATCAATATAAGAATAAATTGAAATTGCAATGCATATTTATTAGACGGAAAAATAAGGTTATCCTAATAAGAACTCTAAAGATCAATCTATCTATCTATCTGGGGAAAATCTAATAATTCTAAAATAAAAATCTATCAGGAAAAGTTCTCCTAAAGCAGCATCTTTATACTCAACTGGAAAAGGAAAATAGCAGCAGCAGCATCAGCTCGTCAGCAACCGCAACTTCACCCATCTACAGCATCTAACTTCTCCAGCATCTACCTCTGCAACTCCCGCACCAACTCACTCCCGCAGCAACTCCCGCAGCATTCTAACCCCTCCCACCAAGAGTAGGTCTTCTTATACCCTAATTCTAGCTTACAGCATAAAATGTTTCTTCTTCATGGCGTGATTCTTTCTCATTGGTCAAAACTCAGGCCCATATACATTTTAATCAAACTTCCTGGTCTTAACCAGTTCCTTGTGGAATGTCCATGCAAGCATCGTTTCCCACAGTTCATGCAATTGCTCATCCGTTTCGATCAGTCCAAATTGTATCTTTTTCTGCTACATTTTGGGTTAAACAGTTCCGTCTATTGATTCAGTTGGACTTCTCACGCTTCTTGCTGATCATCTTGGCACACATCTGCTCAGAAAGGTCACAACAGCCTTGACCATACTTCCATCTTAGCCTCTCAGCATCAGCACGTGATCATCCCTTTTCCACAGCCTCTCTCCTCTATCACATGGTCCCCGCTCATGCGTACTCTAGCAACTGGCGGCCATTTTATATTGCTGCTCGTCAGGCCTAAGCGCACTATTTTCAAAGATAAACAAAATATTGTTAAAACAAAGAAATATAAACCCTTTCGTTTCCCTCCCGTCTTTCTACGTACCCCAATTAGGTATTACCTACCAAAAAGCAACACATAAAGCTGTCCCTTACTTACCATCGCTTTATTTTGCAACCACACGTTTTATTTAAAAGCACAGATCATGCGTTTTTTATTGAATTAGTACGCAAATATTATGTTATGTTAGACACGTAAACAATTATAAGTTGATTAATTTGCACACGGAATAGCGTGTTACCTTTAACCCTTAACATGTAACATACATTGTTGGTTATTTACTTAAACGAACATGTTTATTAATTATTTTACGAAAATATTAGGAGGTTAAAAATTTTTCATTTACCCTGCTCCATCAACTCCCCCCTTTGGTGATTTTTAATATCACCATAAAAACCCAAGTTATACAATTTTCTCAGACAGCATATATCTTTTATCCGTTTGCTTTTGTTAGTTTACACAACTGTATCCCTTTCAACTTGTCTCTTCGTTTTCTTGTACATGTTCTCTTTTATTTCTTCTAACTCTATTTCACCCATTTCTCTCTCTCTTTCCTTGTTTATCATGTTTTCTTTTCCTATTTTATTCTGCCTTCTTTTTCTCTTTATACATGTTATTGCAAGCTTCAGTACTAATATTATTATTATTATCACGGTTGCTATTATTATAACTTTCCCTATTATTAATCCACTCATTCTTGTTAACCAATTTATTACTGAAGAAAACCCTTTACCAAGTTTTCCCCATGCACTTTCAACCTCCAGTGGAACAAGTTCTTTGTGCAAACTTGTAATATTTGTTATATACTTCTGTATATTTTCACTTTTATCTGGAATGTAAGCGCAACAATGTTGGGCTTTCAGCATTCCACAGACTCCGCCCTCTTTTGTCAAAAGAATGTCAAGGGCAAGTCGATTTTGCATCACCATAGCTCTCATGGCAACCATCTCGGTATTTACCATCAAGAACCCTCCAGCAGTATCTGTAGACAAACGATCTACCACTGTGGATAATTTCCGAATTCTAAATGCATTCAAAGATATTCCCACTGCTGGTATCAATGCTCCAAAAATATCACCTACTATTTCTGAAAAACTTTCCCTTTTTCTACGTGTAAAGGTATTTATCATTTTGTGTGTTCCTTTTTCTTTTCTATCCATATGAAAAATCTTTGGAAAGACCAGGCCTAAGTAACATGACCCATACCAATGGTCCGGCAACCTATAATAAGCCCTATTTCCGCAAACATAATAAATCCCTGGAAATATTGGATCTTTTCCCCCTTTGAATCCCCATCCACCTAAAATTTGGTAATTGTCGTGGCAAATACTGGAACCTACAAAATAATTGTCATATCTTGTCTTATTTCTTCTAATGCACAACCTTCCCTGTTGGGGCCAATCCAGAGTCATAGCTGCATTTGTCTTTTTCTTGTCATGATTGTCTTCCTCAAACGCCCAAAGAGGTGTTTTTGTCTCCTCTATCACTTTTCTTTGAAATTTCACTCTTCTCTCTTCAACCATCTCTAAAAATACCTTTTCTTCCTTCTTTAACTCACAGGTAAGGTTGTATCTAATTATACTATCTAATGTTAAAATCTTATCTTCTAAAAAATATTCACCAAACGTTTTTCCTCTTTTATTTTGTTCAGCTCGGGAACTACAGAAACTTTTGCAAAAATCTTATTTATGTCAGTGTAATAATATTCTAATCTACCTGTTTTATAAAATAAACTTGCTAAAACGCTACATGTTATTCCATACGTCAAAGGGAGGTGATGATAAGTCACACCCTCTGCTACAGATGCAGGCAACTGCATACAAACATAGCAATCTCTTACATCCATTGTTTCTACATACTCATATAATAATTTAGTAAAAACATTTTTTGAAAAATCTGTTATCGATTTGTCCTTGTGTAATTCTGCACTACTCTTTAAAATAACTGGTTCTTGAGTGTTAGCTCCTTTTTCTTTCTCAGTGTTATTAGACGTTTCTACTACAGCTAAACTAATTGGAATAGTGATTGCTAAAACCACCCATACTGTCATTAATAATCCTGTACAAAAACAGCACATTTTGCACCATCTACTTAAAAACTCACATTTACATTTTCTATCTCTAGTATTCTCCATTTTTGTTTTATAACCTTATTTATTTGTTTTCCAGAAAATTGTGTCACTACACCTCAGAAATGACTTATTTGCCACTCTGTACTCCAATGTTTTGTCTTTACTTAGTACTTTCTTTTAATTCTTTCTCAGAATTCTTTCTTTGCCACATCCGGTAAATTCATAAGATCCAGTGTTTTGTCAAATCCGGTAGAAACTATTTAAACTTCTTCAGGTCTGTTGCACTTCACTTTCTCCCATCAGGTTTCTTTGTTCTGGGTTCTCGTGAGTGTTCTTTTCTTCTTTGTGACTAGTCAAAGCAAGATACAACCATTCAGGCGATCTATACTTCGGATTTACCTTCTTTATTCTTTTCGTTTTCTGCAAGTGTTTTCCACCTTGTTTTTCTTGCTCTCTTTGACTTGTTATTTCATTCACTTGTTCAGCACTTTTTCCATCCAACCTTATGATTCTGTATCTTAATTTTCTTACTTCGTTGGGCCAATTGTCTCCTTTTCTTGGCCTTTTTGCTTCACTTCCTTATTCCTCTCTTTCTGTTTTCCAATTTCTTTTTCTTGACTCTAGTTTTTGGTTTCTTTCCTCTCCACTTTCTTCAGACTCTGTTTCAATTCTTTCGTCATTGCCTCTTATTTTGAAACTTATAATTTCATTTTTTTCTACTTGTGGTTCTTTTCTTATCTTCCTTCGTTCACCTATTTCTGTCCCTCCTCGAGGTTCTTCTGAATTTGTGTCAGTTTTCCTTTCTGCTTCTAAATTTCCCTGTTCTCGTGTTTGACTATTTTTCCCTATTGCTCCTCTGGGATCTTCCGATTTTTCTAGCTTTTTGTTTGAAACTCTCCCTTCTTCATCTATCAATATTATCTCCAAAGGATTTTTACCACAACTTGTACTTGGTTGCTCACTGTCACTATCTTCTGGCTCAGTTTCTTCTCTTATGCTCTCAAAATTCCAATTTCTTTTTAGAATTTCTTCACAATCCGAATGCTCTGTATCAGATTCTGAACTGGTGTCTGATATTTCCAGATGTCGACTTACAGGTCGATCTTCAAGATCTGGAACTTCAGCTATTTCTTCTACTTCTTCTACTTCTTCTGTCGTTGCACTTGTAGTTGGGTCTTCCAGATGTCGACTTACAGGTCGATCTTCAAGTTCTGGCACCCTGTTTGTTTCTTCTTCTGTTTCTGATGCTGAACTGTTATCCAATACTTCCAGATGTCGACTCACATGTCGATCTTCAGGTTCTGGAACTCTGATGGTGTGACTGGCATGTACCCAGTGTTTCACTCCTGCACACTTGACTGCAGTGGTCGTCACCAGGATCACTTGTCGTGGTTCGTCCCAGCGAGGAACCAAACAGTTTCTTCTCCGGTGGACTTTTATACGGACCCAATCTCCTGGATTCAAGTCGTGAGCTGGTTTTCTTTCAAGAGTGGTCGCATCCGGTCCAACCTGATGAAACACAGAACGCACCACATCAGCCAATCCTTTGCAATAATCCAGCACTAGATCATCAGTTATAGTCAGTAGTTTGTTGACAGGTACTTGTGCTTGTCTCATTGCTCGTCCCATAATTATTTCATGGGGACTGAGTCCAGTTTTCCTTTCCGGAATACTTCTGATTGTCATTAGAACTAATGGCAAAGCATCTGGCCATTTGAGTCCTGTAGCTTGACACATTTTTCCTAACCTGTTCTTGATTGTTCCATTCACTTGCTCTACGATTCCAGAAGCCTCTGGTCTGTATGCACAATGCAGTTTCTGTTTAATACTAAGTGCTTCACAAATCAGTTTAACTAATTCATTTTGGAAGTGCGTTCCCCTATCTGTTTCAATCGTGACTGGAAAACCATACCTCGGAATGAATTCTCGCAGCATAAGTTTTGCTACCGTAATACCATCATTCCTTCTTGTTGGGTATGCCTCCACCCAACGGGAAAACAAACAGACGACCACTAGGACATACCTTAGTCTGTTGCAAGGTGGCATTTCAATAAAATCCATTTGCATTCTAGTGAAAGGACCCCCTTCTCGTCCTATTGTTCCTAGACTCACTACTGTCTTCCTTCCTGGATTTAACTGTTGACAAATAAGACATCTCTGACAAAGACTCTCAGCTATGGCTCTGAATTTTGGATTGTACCATGTTTGTCTAAAAAGTCTGATCATTGAATCTCTCCCAATATGGGCTTGTCCATGGTACATCCGTGCCATGTCAGAAATCATGCTATCAGGCATAACTGGTCTCTCATCTCTATAAACCCAAACATCATTTTCTTCATGTTTTCTACATCCTGCTTTTATCCATGTATCTTTTTCCTCATCCTCTGCAGCTTCTTGTAACTGTCTCACCTCATCCCATGTCTCAATAGAGTTAGTAAAAAGCAAAGGACAAGAAATATGCTCTCTTTCCCGACATTTGTTTAAAGAAACCACATTCTTTGCACAATACTGTGCCATTTCGTCAGCATATTTATTACCAACAGTTATGTAGTCTTCCCCATTTTTATGTGCATTGCACTTCACAACAGCAATCTGTTTAGGCAGCTGTATCGCCTCAAGCAGCTTTTTCACAAAATCTCCATTTCTAATGGGCGTTCCGGCAGACGTCAAGAAACCCCTTTGTGACCAAATCTGACCGAAGTCGTGCACCACCCCGAAGCCGTACTGGCTATCTGTCACAATCGTAACCCGTACATTTCTTCCCAACTTGCATGCTTGAATCAGAGCTACTAATTCTGCGACTTGGGCAGACCGTACCCCTTTCAGACAAGATGCTTCCAGTACAGTTGCTACTGTGCAAACTGCATATGCTGCACTTAGAACTCCATCACTTGTTCTCAAACATGAGCCATCCACAAACAGAATATAATCTGATTCTTTCAAAGGCTCATCTCGTATGTCAGACCTTGGTTTTGTACAGTATTCGAGCACATTCAGACAATCGTGATCTACTTCATCCATTTCAATCACACTCTCTTCATCTGGCAATGATGTCGAAGGATTCACATTCATACATCTGTCAATGGTCACATTATCTGCACTCAAAATTACTTTTTCATACCTAGTCAGCCGACTATGTGTCATGTATTGGGTTTTCGTTCTTGTCAAGAGAATTTCCACAGAATGGGGAACATATACTCTCAGTGGATACCCCATCACTATGCCTTCACTCTGTTCCAGACTCACACAAGTAGCAGCAACTGCTTTCAAACATCCAGGCAATGCTTTCGCTACAGGGTCTAAAACAGCCAAAAAATATGCAATTGGTCTTTTCATAGTTCCATGTCTCTGTACCAAAACTGAAAATGCACATCCATCTCTTTCACTGCAATACAGCTCAAAATCTTTCTCATAGTCAGGCATTCCTAATGCTGGAGCCTCACACAATTTCTTTTTCAACTCTCTAAATGCTTTCATTTCTTCATCATTCATTTCAAAAGGATCTTTAACATCCTTCTTTGTCAGTTTCTGCAATGGTTTAGCAATCAGTAAAAAACCGCTTATCCATTGTCGACAATATCCAACCATTCCCAAAAACATTCTTACCTCTCTTTGTGTCATTGGAGCTCTCATTCCTTGAATCATTTTTATTCTTTCAGTCGTTACCTTTCGCACTCCTTTCTCAATTTTATGCCCTAAATACTGGACTTCTTGTTGACAAAACTGCAATTTTGAAGGGGACACTTTATGTCCTCTTTTTGCTAAATGATTCAGCAAAGCAATTGTATCATTGACACATGCTTCTTTCGTTTTTGATGCCACCAGTAGGTCATCAATATACTGAACCATCACTGACTTTTCTGGCATTCTTAAATCTTCCAATGATTTCTTTAGGATCTGATTAAAGATTGAGGGACTTTCTGTGTACCCTTGAGGAATTCGGCACCATGCCAAAATACGCTCTCCAAACCTAAACGCAAATAATGGCTGGCTATCTGGATGCAGTGGAATAGAGAAAATGCATGACATAAATCAATTACTGTGTACCATTCTGCTTCACGTGGAATCTGGTATAGAATCACAGCAGGGTTCGGTACTATTGGGCAACAAGGCACAACAATTTTGTTTACCTTCCTCAAATCCTGTACAATTCTATATGTTCCGTTTGGCTTTTTCAGTCCCATTATTGGCGAATTACATGGACTGCTCATGATTTCTTTTAGAATCCCTTGTTCAATCATTTTATTTATTACTGGCGTTATTCCTTCAATTATTTCTGGAGTCAATTTATACTGGAGCGTATTTGGGTAACTCGTTCCCTCTTTCACTGTTATTTTAACGGGATCTACTCCTTTCATTAATCCTACATCTTCTCCTGTAAAGTCCCACACTTCTTCTTTCACTGTCTTTTTCAATTCAATTGGGATTTTCTCTGCATCAAATACAGGAAACAAACCATTTACTTCTGGTTCTAAATTCACCATTGTCATTTTATACAGCACATCCTCATCCGGAGTCTGAAATGCAATTCCGTCTGGGGTACAATAGATAGTGCAGTTCATCTTGCACAATAAATCGCGTCCTAATAGGTTCACGGGACTACAATCGCATACCACAAATCGGTGCATTTCGCTAAATGGACCAATTCTTACCTTCACTAATTTAGTAAGAGGCGTTTTAATTTGCTGATTGGAAACTCCAACTACTTGGATATGTTCACCTGAGAGAGTAAGGTTTGGAATTTCCACTGACCTAACAGTAGAACGGGTAGCTCCAGTGTCAACAAGGAATGTTACATTTGCACCATTCACTTCTCCATCCACAAATGGACCAGACTGATCTACCTCTAGAGTTTCGCCAAGCACGCACTCTTCCCCCTCTCCTAGGCACCGTCAGGAACTTTCATCCGTGTCATCCTCATCCTGTCGTAACCAATATTGAGAAATTGCAGCTGCACGCGGCAACTGTGTTACCTGTTCTCCTCCGTAGAATCCTGTTTCTGCACTGTATTTCTGTTGGTTAACACTCTTGGGAAGTGGTGGTTGTGGCACCTGACCTTGTTGAGTAACTACCTCACTCTGCACCTGTGAATTTAATGATTGATTTTCCACATTAGGTTTTGGAGGAAATTTACACTCGTTTCTCCAATGTCCTAGCTTTCCGCAGTTGTGGCATGGCCACTTTTTCTTTGCCTCATCTATGCTCATTTGTCCTTTTCCTTTACCTATATTAGGTCGGGATTTAACCTGTCCTGTTTCACTACCAGTATTACTCAATTGAGCTTCTTGCTTCTCTGCAACTTTCACCTGCGCCCACATGGCCTTTTCTTTCAATTTACGCTGTCTACTCTCAATTTCATCACTGCAATACTTAGCATATCTCAAAACCTCATCCACTGTGCTATTCTGCCAACCAATCAAGTGCTGCTTAATCATTTCACTTATCTCTGGTTTCAATCCATACACAAACCTATATACAAAATGACTCATATCCTTCTCATTCAGTGTCTCATAACCACTATACTGTTTGAAAACCAACAACAATCTCTCGTAGTACGCATGCACTGATTCTTTACTTTCCTGTGTTGTTCTGTCTATTTTTACCCAATCTGTTTCTTTAGGTGGAATTTTATTCTTCAAAAAGGTAACTACTTGGTCGTACTTCCTCATCACTTCTGGTCCTGGCGCTCCTGTTTTAGCGTCCCTTGGATATTCTACAGTTGGCCAATCAATAGTAATCTTACATTCTGTCCACAAATCAGCTGGCACTACTATATCAAACAATCCATCCAGATCTATCCACAGCACTTTTGACACCTTAACAAATCTTTCCACTTGTCTGTACCATTCTACTGGTTTCTCTCTCAATTTTGGGAAGTCATTTGTAAATGACAGTATATCCTGTCTGGTCCATGGAACATGCACATAACTACCACCTGGAGTTTCTCTCATCGGGTACTCCCTAACAACTGGTTCCCTATCTGTCACTGCAAAAGCCAAAGATGCTTTATCTGTTGTTTTCTCATTCCTTTTTGACCATCTATTTCTCCATCTATCCACATCACCCCATTTTCTCAATAAAACAATTAACTCTTTTATTTGGGTCAGTCTTCCTGATGTGTTCAAATTCTCTATGTCTTTCTCACAAAAATCTACTCTGTATGGTTTCTGCAACGTTCTCACTTTTACAAATTCCACTCCTAGTTCACTTGCTGTCTCTTCCAATTTGTCATGTAAATTTCTAGCTCTCCAAGTAAGACTTTTGCACAAAAACATAATCTCATCATCCTGATAATTTTTTAATTTTTCTGTTCCAATTGTTCCCAAAATCAATTCTTCCATGTCTATTTTCAACCTAATTACATCTAATGGTTTCTCTTCCGGTTCTTTTGTTTTTAGCGCTTTCATCCATTCATTTAACTCATCTGGAGTTGGACCTACAGGCGTACTATTTAATTCTATCCAATTGCTACTTCTTTCTGGTGTTCCTGATGCGGACTCCGTCACCATAGGCATTCTCCTAATTTCATTCTCATTTATCGTCAAATTTGTAGGTGGGCTTGGTCTATAGGTACTAGCCAAATTGTGTGCACCTTCATTATTCAGCTCCATTCCTTCTCTTTTTCTTTGCAAATGTGAATTCATGGGAATCACCAAAGAGCGTTCATCAATTTTCTGATTCTCAAAAATTGGCATTACTGGACCTATCGTTACTGGTACAGTTACAGCTTCCATATTCTTTGTCAATTCTCTTATTTTCTCAGTCAATTCTCTTGTCGTTTGTGCTAATTCAGTTGCATTGTCACTTTCTATCTCTTCATTTTGTGAAGTTTTTAATTGATCTTGTGACCTATTTGTCTCATCTCTTCGTTCAGGTTTTTTATTCCTCCCAGTTTCCATTGGCGGTGCATTAGGTGTCACCACCGCAGAAGTCTGTTGGTATGGAGGTGGGTTTCTGTTTAAAATATCTTCCAGCAATTCGTCATCTGTTTCACTACCACCATACACATACTTTTCTACCACTACATGTTTCTTTTTCTCTGTACACTTTCTCTTTGCTTCTTCCTCAACTGTAAAAGCTGGAAACAAACCTCCTGTCATGTTAGCATATCTCCAACGCTTTATTCTGTCCTCATGATTTACTCCCCACAACCTTCCAGGCACAAACTCATGATTCTTTAATCCTCTGAATCTCTCTCGCTCATACATCTCATCTTCCCATTCCGTTAAAGCTTCAAACTGGGTCGGTCTAGGTCTAGGTTCTAACATTACCATCTTTTCTCTCAAGTTCCGTAGTACAGCTACATTAAATGAACCATTCTCAGGGAAAGCCAATGCTCCATCATTCTTGGTATATTTTGTCCAATTTTCTAACCATATGCATGTATGATATCCATATTTCAGCATCATATGTGAAGCTGGTGATTTCGGCGGAGGAATTATTTGTCCCTCCCTAGTCACTACCTTTTTGTCTTTCTTAAAGAAGTTCTTAACTTTCGACATCCATGACGTTTTCTCTCTACCATACTCATAGTACGACATGATTCACAACCTTTTTCTCCTTAAATGATCCGCAATTCAACACTGTTCTCTATGCGTTATTTCAACCAATACTAGCGCGACTCACACCAATGCTCCAATCAGAGCGATTTCTGTCTACGGCGCACTGTCCAATCCCAGCGCGGCTTCTGTCTACGTCAGTTCTGCTCCTGTTTCCATGTGACTAGCGCACTGTCCAATCTCAGCGCGACTCTTGTCTACGTCACTTCTGCTCTTGACCCCTCCTTTACAAAATTTATCGGCAATTTCTTTTTCAACAATTCTTTGTTAGTTACAACATTTAAAACACATTTCCATTGTCTGATTCGCTAAACCGAAGAGATAGCTTTGACCATTTACACAAGAATTCTGTATTTTCCAGTAGGCAGCGCTTACCTCTACCCTACCACAGAATTTTTTAGTTTCGCCGATAAAGTAGTACTTCCCTCTGCCTTACCCTTCTTTCAAGCAATCAGTAAACCAGTTTCTCTGGGGATAAAGCACATGTGGAGACTATACTGCTCCTGAGAATTAAGGCCAGAGTTTCACAAGAAAACCGATCACTATTTCACTTACACACCTTTTATACGCAAAATGTCCCTATTATAACACAACCTGTGTTATTACCAAAAATGAACTCAGACAGTGTACAATTCCATGTGACTTCTCTTGCCACACGTGTTCCACTTCCTACTTCCCGGAAGCGTGAAAACTTACATATAACATAACGCGACTCAACAAAAAGTGTTAGACATGAACTTATCAATAATCAATAATCACCAAACTAATCTATAGTAACCATAACTCTGCTACCAAGAAATCTGATCCAGCGCTAACAATAAAAATAATTCTCCTATTATGCTTTGGTCATCCAGGTGCAACTATTCCTCTAACACACACACTATATCCATATGACGGTGGGGCCCATAACACCGCATATACATTCACTTACTCATTTATTCCCTGGATTTCCTCCGTCATTAACCTAGGAGAAAAACGATTCGCTGGAAGGAGACGGGATACCTCTTTTATCATGACATAATATTTCTCATTTGCTTTTAAGGTATTCCGCTCATTGGTCGATGGACCAACTAGTAGGAATCAGTTGATGGTGATTAAGACCAGCTCAATCACAATAAACTCTTTAACATTTCATTTTTAGTCATTGAGCTAAAGAATCACTGAGTCATTTGTTTAAAGAATAATAAAGTTTATATAAAGTTTTGAATGCAAGAAAATGAAGATTAAGCTTATTATTCAGATCATTACATTTATCATCAATATAAGAATAAATTGAAATTGCAATGCATATTTATTAGACGGAAAAATAAGGTTATCATAATAAGAACTCTAAAGATCAATCTATCTATCTATCTGGGGAAAATCTAATAATTCTAAAATAAAAATCTATCAGGAAAAGTTCTCCTAAAGCAGCATCTTTATACTCAACTGGAAAAGGAAAATAGCAGCAGCAGCATCAGCTCGTCAGCATCAGCAACCGCAACTTCACCCATCTACAGCATCTAACTTCTCCAGCATCTACCTCTGCAACTCCCGCACCAACTCACTCCCGCAGCAACTCCCGCAGCATTCTAACCCCTCCCACCAAGAGTAGGTCTTCTTATACCCTAATTCTAGCTTACAGCATAAAATGTTTCTTCTTCATGGCGTGATTCTTTCTCATTGGTCAAAACTCAGGCCCATATACATTTTAATCAAACTTCCTGGTCTTAACCAGTTCCTTGTGGAATGTCCATGCAAGCATCGTTTCCCACAGTTCATGCAATTGCTCATCCGTTTCGATCAGTCCAAATTGTATCTTTTTCTGCTACATTTTGGGTTAAACAGTTCCGTCTATTGATTCAGTTGGACTTCTCACGCTTCTTGCTGATCATCTTGGCACACATCTGCTCAGAAAGGTCACAACAGCCTTGACCATACTTCCATCTTAGCCTCTCAGCATCAGCACGTGATCATCCCTTTTCCACAGCCTCTCTCCTCTATCACATGGTCCCCCGCTCATGCGTACTCTAGCAACTGGCGGCCATTTTATATTGCTGCTCGTCAGGCCTAAGCGCACTATTTTCAAAGATAAACAAAATATTGTTAAAACAAAGAAATATAAACCCTTTCGTTTCCCTCCCGTCTTTCTACGTACCCCAATTAGGTATTACCTAGCAAAAAGCAACACATAAAGCTGTCCCTTACTTACCATCGCTTTATTTTGCAACCACACGTTTTATTTAAAAGCACAGATCATGCGTTTATTATTGAATTAGTACGCAAATATTATGTTATGTTAGACACGTAAACAATTATAAGTTGATTAATTTGCACACGGAATAGCGTGTTACCTTTAACCCTTAACATGTAACATACATTGTTGGTTGTTTACTTAAACGAACATGTTTATTAATTATTTTACGAAAATATTAGGAGGTTAAAAAAAAATTATTTACCCTGCTCCATCACATGTTATCACCTTTCTTGTCAAGCAATTTTGCTTCATCATTTAGGTATTGAAGGGCGAAAGCTATATGAAGACCTGCCTGGAATTTCTTTAGGGATGAGAGATGGGCAACCTAGTAATGTATATAAAATGTCATTACAGATATTAGATGCACGTTTTACCCTGAAAGTGAATGTTGTTTTAGAGCGACATAAATTCTTTTCCCGTGTCCAGAGATTAGATGAGGATATAACATCATATGTGGTTGCATTAAGTGGTTTATCTTTGTCCTGCCAATTTGGAGATTTGTGTGATTCTCTCTTAAGAGATCAAATTGTAAAGTGCACAAATGATAAGAGGGTCAAGGATAAACTGTTAACCAAAGACCTCAAACTTGAGGACGTAATTCAAATTACTAAAGGGTTGGAACACACAGAAAAGTGGATAAAGGAAATGGATACATCAACTAAAAACAATGTGAGTGAATTAGCGAGGGAACGTAGAGAGTGTAGAGCATCAGAAATAGACTTCCCTGTAGAAGAAGTAAGAAAGTCAAATCCAATGAGAAAGCATAGGCTCAAGTCAAATTCAATGAGAAAGTGCGGACCCAAGGAGTAAACCCTAAAGTCATAAAGTGCTATAGTTGTGGGCCACCTGGTCACATTGGGTCTAGCACCGTGTGTGCCACAGGGAATACCATATGTTACAACTGTGGAAGAAGGGGACATTTTGCTAACGTTTATAGAGCGAGAAACTGAATAGCTAAAGTAAAAGAAATTGATGAGGTGTGTGAAAATTTACAAGAGTTGGTGTTGACTATAGAGGAGCTTGTCGAGGATGAACAGACAGTGAGCATAGTTTCTCTGGAAGAAAGTAGAAAGAGTATAGACAAGTTAGAGAAACCTCACTGCAATATGTATCTGAACAACCAGTTAGTAAGGATGTTAGCAGATTCTGGCAGTTTATACACCCTATTGTCCAAATATACCTCCTACCAGAAATGGGGAAATGAAGATACCAAATAAAGTGAATCAGGCATCAAAGCTGTGGGAAATGGAGGAAAAATTATTGAAATTATAGGGATGAAATGGCTGGTAATTGAGTTTGGAGGAAAAGCTGTATTTGGTTGTGTATACATAACAAATCAGGTTCGGACTTGTTGAGTTGGCGTCATTAGAAGGACATAAAGATTGTCCTGAATCCCAATACTGAGAAATCTGTAATGACTGTTGAGATTGAAACAAATGCTAAGATGCATGAATCATATGAGGAGAGACTAATAGGAAGATATTCGAAAGTATTTACAGAGAAGCTGGGCAAATTGAAAGGCTTCTCACAGGATAATTCTGAAGAAAGCAACTCCTGTGGTCCATAGAGTTAGAAACGCCCCACACTTAATGAGGGAACCTTTGCAAAAAGAATTGAATAAGTTACTTGAACAAAAGATTATAGATCCAATCGAGTCATCAGAGTTTTTGGCACCATTGGTGGTGGCACCAAAAGAAGGGGAAAAGATTTGGTTATGTGTAGACCTGTGCGATTTGAACAAAAACGTTTGGGTAGATAGGCAGCCTTTATCAAATATCTCTGAAATGTTGACAGCTATGGGGAGTGGAGTGGTCTTCAGTGTGATTGACATGGGTGCTGCCTATGACCAGATTGACTTGCATGAGACTTTCCAAGTGTTTGACATAATTCGTAACACAGTTGGGGGCCTACCGATATCAAAGGATGCCTTTTGGCCTTGCATCGGCCTCAGCGGTGTTCCAAAGAATGATGAAACAGATATTTGAAGTGCTTGATAATGTCCTAGGTTTTCAGGATGATGTCCTCTTTGTAGGAAAGAGTCAGAGAGAACGTGACCAGTTAATAGAAACAGTACGATAGAGATTGAAAAGATATGGTCTAACAAAAACGAAGAATTGCCAATTGAGGAAGAGCCAGGTTACCTACTTAGGCCATGACATTTTTATGGATGATTTCAAACCGCAGAAAAGTATAGTAACGGTGAAAGAAGTACCTAGGCCTGAAAGCAAAGACAAATTAAAATCATTCTTGGGGCTAGCAGAATAGTGTTCCAAGTTTGTCGCCAACTTCACTGAACTTGTAGAACCACTAAGATTATTAATGAAAAAGAATGCCATTTTTAAATGAGATGGAGAGTGTGAGAAAGCTTTTGAGAGTGTGAAGGAGGGAATTTTACGGGCTCCAACATTGGGACATTTTGATGTAACTACTAAAACCTACATAACCGACGTAGGTAATGTGGGAATCTGGGCAGTGTTGGCCCAAGTGAAGGATGGACGAGACCAGGTAGTAGGGTTTGCATCGAGGTGTCTTCAGAAAGCAGAGACCTCATATTCTGTGATTGAAACCGAGGCGCTGGCATGTTGTTGGGGCATCAACATTTCACATATTTTGTGTGGTGACTGCCCTTCAAGATTAGAACTGACCACAAACCTTTGATACACCTGTTCAAAGGGAAAAGGGACTAGAAGGTAATGTAACACCTAGAATATTCAGGTGGATGTTGTCAGAATTGGAATATAATTTTGACGTGGAATATGTGAAAGGATTAAGGAATGTGGTGGCAGACTGTTATATAGATTACCTATAGAGGAAACAGAACAGGATTTGGAAGAACGTATAGAGAAGGTGATGAATGTGCGTGAAGAAGTACATCTGAAGAAAGAAGAACTACCATGGAGGAGGAGGATCCTTTGCTGAGAGAGTTAGAGAAATATGTGAGACAAGGCTGAGAAATAAGGATCAGAGGAGGGAATTGAGTGCGTCCTCTAACGTAAAGAATGAATGGAGTGTGAATGAAGGGACATTAAAGAGAAGTCAAAGAATCCCACCTGAGAGCCTTAGGAAAAAGATAATCCATATAGCACACTGTTTTATTCTCCTTAGGATGTCCATAACGGGCTTTCCAAATATCATGTCCTTATATAGGCACAATTCGCCCTGCCCTTATATAGGCATAGAATCCCAGGCCTTATTTAGGCATTAAACCGTGCACTCCAAATACAGGCATGGTCTCTGACATCCGTCCACCCTAACGTCACAACGAGTTCATGAAGAACAGACCCTTAGGCTGCGGGAGTTTCCCTAGCCCAGGACTATTGATTTCTTCAAGGCCTCATATATTATGCATGAACCATTATTCCTTAGGGGTTCATCCATGACATCTTTCGCTACCCAATTCACGTCAATGCTAACATTCCTAAGGTACTCTCAGGTATAAATATACCTTCCCTAGCCCTTGTAAACTAGAGGAGACCTCGACTTCAGAGGAGCCCGTATCCCGGCCTGACGCACTGAGAAGACGCTGCCATTCCCTGCACGCAGAGAGCCCAGCTTCCAGTGATCTGACTTCCCTTGCGGGGTGTTGGAGTTCGAGCCTGCAAAGAGATTCCAACCTCTCTCATTCTTCAGGTATGGAGCTGATAAGAACCTAGAGGGACTCTTGGCATACTAGCCATACTAGACTTAACATACTCTTAGTATACCATAGTAAGGAATACTTCACCTACTTCATACCTTGTCCTACACCTAGGTTAGGTTAGGTACATTGGGGTAGAAATAGCTTAGCACCGCATCGTATGAGTACTCGCATTTTTAGTCTGTGTTATTTATGTAACAGCATATGTACTAAAAGATAATGCTATCGCAGTATTATTTATTTCTACTGCTCACCCTGTACATTATTTATCTCGCATACTGTCTTGTGATCGTAACAGCACATTATATTTACACCAGAAACAAGACTGTTCAATAAATCTTTTATTGAAAACACCCGTCTATTATTTCTGTGTAACTCTGAGGAAAACTAAGCATGCACGACTGAGCTGAGTGAAATAGTTATCTAGTGTTTCCACGACTCTGGGACACGTTCTGATTCTAAAAGGGAAACATATTGGTCATGTTTTGCGGCTGCCAGAAACTACTCCTTCTTGTTGTCAAGGAGTTTCTAGTGGCCTCTGAGCTAGCTGGCACAAGTAATTAAGTTTAATATACTCGATAGGGACATACCGACCTTAGTCCTATGTCAAACCTATAGGATATATTATTCCAATGCGTAGAGCCTATTAGGGAAATAGGAGCTACACTACAACACGAAAGACACCTAAGTCGTAACATGACAAAAAGGGGACTGAGGCAATCTTTCTGGTAGCCGAAAATGGATGATGCTATTGAAGACATGGTAAGCGACTGCTAGGCATGTGCTAACAGTGACAAAACTAAGATTGTGAGAGAGCCTCCTTTGGGCTGTGTAGAGCTGCCAAACAAACCTTGGGAAAGGGTGGCCATAGATTTCTTAGGTCCAAAACCAGGTTAGGTTCCAGGGACAAGTATATGATTGTTTTAATTGATTACCAATCCAAGTGGTTTGTAACCAGAACCATGGATCATATTGATACAGAGAATGTAATTGGGTTCCTAGGAACTGTATTCATGGATGAAGGAGCTCCCAAGACACTGGTGTCCGATAATGGAGTGCAGTTTATTTCCAGGAGTATGACTGAGTTTTTAACAATATTGGGAATTGTTCATAAAAAAGTGGCTTTGTTCAGACCTCAAGCCAATGGATTGGTTGAAAGAATTAAACGATTGTCTATGGAAAATTTTCAGCTATCCTTAGATAACGGATTACCATGGAAGGAGGAGTTAAAGAAATTGACGTGTGCATATGGGATAATGCCACATTCTGTGACTGGGGTATCTCCTTTTAAATCTATTAAGAGAAGAGAACCAAGGAGAAAAGAGATTCCTGCATGGTTAAAAAGTAAAGAGTTTGTGTGGGTTGATCGAAATACAGTGAAAGATAGTGCTGCTGCGAAACAACAGAGAACCAAGGAATATTATGATGCCAGGAGAGGTACTAAGAAAGTGGACGTGAAGGCGGGTGATTGGGTTTTGGTAAGAAAAGGCGGTATGATCAGAAAGGGAGATAGCAAATTTTCTCAACTGTTCAAAGTGAGAAATGTAAAACGGAGTGTAGTGGTTCTGGAGGATGGATCTGTATGGAGCTTGGGGGACTTGTGAAAACTCACTAGCTGTCCAAGCAATGCTGTGGGTGACACATGAAATGTTGTGAGACACCAGTGATGCATATTGTTTAAAATGTATGTATACTACTGCTAGTTGTGGTGTTTCTTTAACTTTTATTATGTATAGAAGTTAAGTAATAACTGTTTTCCTTTTATTAAATATGTAAATTGAATTTCAATTATAAGTTGATAGAATGATAACTATGTAATAGAGAACTTGGAATGTAGGGAAATAATCTAATGGTATGAAATGTGTGGGGAACAGCAGAACAAGGGAGAGAAGCTGGAGGTAACTTGTAGGAGAAATAAAGCTTGATTTAAAACTACTACTGGTTCAGCACATCTTTACAGGTAGAGTGGGGTAGATTGGATTGGGGTAGATTGGATTGGGGTAGATTGGATTGGGGTAGATTGGATTGGGGTAGATTGGATTGGGGTAGATTGGATTGGGGTAGATTGGATTGGGGAAGATTGGATTGGGGAAGATTGGCTGGGGAAGATTGGCTGGGGGAAGATTGGCTGGGGAAGATTGGCTGGGGGAAGATTGGCTGGGGGAAGATTGGCTAGGGGAAGATTGAAGATTGGATTGGAGAAGATTGGATTGGGGTAGATTGGATTGGGGTAGATGGATGGAGTGGGGTTGATTTGGAGTAGAGTGGGCTAGTTTGGGGTGGATAGGAGTGGAGTAGGAGAGATTAGGGTGGAGTGGGGTAGATTGGGTGTATTGATGTAGGGTAGATAGGAATGGAGTGGGGTAAATTGGTTTAGATTGGAGTGGAGTGTGGTAGATTGGGGTAGAGTGGAGTGTCATATTGAGTGAAGTGGTGTAGAGTGAAGGGGTGTGGGGTGGAGTGGGGTAGATTAGTTTAGATTGGAGTGGAGTGGGGGTAGATTGGGCTAGAGTGGGGTGAAGAGTGAGGTAGGATTGGGGTGGACTGGGGTAGAGTGGATTGGAGTGGATTAGTGGACATTAAACCTTGTCTCCCGAAGGCAAGATGGCCGCTGACTGACCGCGAGGAAGGCAGCTCCGGCTCTGCACTCCTCTGTGAGACCCCTGTGAAATCGGTGGCGGGCTCAAACGGATATGCTTGAGTGGACAGAGCAGGCTATTGATGGCATTAACGAGGAAGGAGGAGAAGTTCCCCTTGATGACGCATTCTGTCAAACCCACGTACTACCAGCCACACAGGCCAGTGAGCACTGTTATACTAGCGACACTCTTGGCGGTCAGATTAATCACGTGGCAATAATCCCTTGGCAGAGTGTCCCCGTGTTTTCCCCAGAAGGAGGGGGGGAATTTTTTTTTTCACTGAACGACGACTCAGACACATCAGAAGTCAGTGAGTTAGAATCTTCTCAGGAAACGGCCTCTGGGAGTCTTCTGCTACACAGAAAAAGCGGTATAGTCGTTCTTTAAATGCAAGGCGACGGACTAAAACTAAAATGAGGTCTATAGATTCTGCCACCCGGAAGCTGGAATGGGACTATTCCGCTTCTGTCCTGACAGCGGGTACTAGCAGTGGGCTTGATGCAGAAACACGGGCCATTCTGGCGCTGCAGAATTAATTGAATCTGGTAGTGTATCTGCCTTCACTCCCGCTACGACATTGGACTTATTGTATTCTACCCTAAAACAAATGCAGGGGGAGGCACGGCAGGAGAGTAAAAGATCATTATTAGTTAATAAAAAGCTGCAAGGGGCTATTCGGAAGATGAACAAGGTGTGTATCGACATTTCGGAGCGGGTTACCCATGTTGAAGAACGAACTGCGGCTGTTGAGGCGGAGGTTGATAAACTACAATCATTTAAGATCACTCAAGAGAAGCAATCCTTGGATGTCTGCTGGAAGCTCGAGGACATTGAGAATCGGCAGCGTCGCAATAATGTACGATTGCTGGGTCTGGAAGAAAATATAGAGGGAGAGAACATTATGGCCTTCGTTGTCACACTGTTGAAGGGCGCCTTCCCGGAACTCCCCCAATGGAACTGGGAGGTGGAAATTCAGCGGGCTCACCGCTTTCCAATGTTTAGGAAAGCTCATGCTAAAAGTCAAGGGGAGCGCCCAAGAGCCATACTAATCTACGTGGGCAACTATCTGTTAAGGCAGGCTATAATAGACAAGGCAAGACCAGATTTTTGCCATACAACGGTCGAGCGGAGATGGAGACTTCGACAAATGATTGCCCCGTTCCAAGGAGCAGGCTGTGAAGACTTTCTTTTATTTCCCTCTAGGCTTAAGGTTTTGTATCAAGGAAAGGTTAGAATGTTTTTTCCGAGGTGAAGGCTCAGGAATTTCTCACTGAGATAACGGAGAGGCGGGTGCAAACCGTACCAGCTAATAGGGGGATCTGGGAGGGGGAATAATCTCTGATTAATGGGGGTCGTTTGGGGAGTGTCTGGGGAGCGCTCTGGATTTTCTTTGTTTAAACATGGTGTTTTTGTAGGAATTTTGGGATTAGGGGGCATATCCTTGTTGGATTTATCATCGTGTGGTTCACTTAAGTTACTTATCAGGTGTTTTTACAGGGGTCTCCGGGGGGGGTCGGCACTGCCTGAGTTGGAAGCTCAGCTGCCATACCTAGGTCATGCCTGACCTAGCTGCCTGTAAGGGGTGCAGGGGGGGGGGGTGGGGGCTGGGGCTGGGAGGGTGGGGGGTGGGTTTTTCTTGGAGGTTGGTTTTGGATCAGCACAATGGGAGGCTGCACGTTTAGCAAGGTTTACAGAAAAACTGAGTAGGTTGAAGCAAGCTTTTTTGATGTGGTTTAATGATGATGGGCTAAAGAGAGTGACGGATATTAAAGTAAACATAATGAGCTTTATAGCGGATGGTATGGGGAGGTTTATTTATAAGGAAAGTGCGAATTTGAAGGTATGAATTTACGAATTGTGACAGTAAATATCTGTGGATTGAATGATCAACATAAGAGGCATAAGGTGGCTATCTGGCTTAAAACTTTACGGGTAGATTTTATTTGTGTTCAAGAAACGCATATAGAAAGTTGCAGAGCTTTAATACTAGAACAACTAGGATATAAACTTTTGGTACATACAACGCAAGGCTCGCGCACAAGAGGGTGGCAATCCTCACCCGGAGGACTGATGTTACAGTTATAAGAAAGTCTGGAGATCAATGGGGGCGATGGGTACTACTAGAATGCATTATAGATAGCAATAGATTTACATTGTGTTCTCTTTATGGATCTACTAGGGACGATCCGGAAATTTTTGAATTTCTAGATTCAAACTTAGCTCTATGGCCCTCCCTATGATTATTTGTGGGGATTTTAATATTAATGGTTTGGGGGTTCATTGGGGCACTTTAGGAAGTAATTACTCGGGTAGGAAAAAAGGACTGGTAATGCGTTAGATAACCTAATAAGGAATAATGGTTTAACTGATATGTGGGCACATCTGAAACCTACTGAACTTGGCAGTACATTTTTTCCGCACCACATAGGATTATCTCTCGTTTAGACTACTTTTTGGCTTCTCATCATCTCCTTCCCAATTCCAGTATAGAATTGCTCCCTCGGATATTATCTGACCATAATCCATTAATCCTTACAGTTAGCTTTATAGGGGAGGAAGCAACCTCGGGGCTGGACTTTCAAGCGGAGGCTGTTATATGATCCAGAATATGTCCTATATATGAAAAGGTTGGATTAAAGAATTTTGGGAGTACAACCGAGGAGTGCAAATATAGGAATCGTATGGGACGCTTTTAATGCGGGGGTTAGAGGGGAGACGACTAGCTATAGTTTTTATCGACAGAAAAAGGAACGACAACGAGAGGAGGAGGTTAAAATTAATTTGATAAAACTGGAAGAGGTATTGGCTGCCATTCTTAGCCAGGGCAGGTCGGCTGATGAGATTATACTTCGGCTTGCTATTAAAAAGACTGAGGCGGGTGAACATATTGCTGCAAAGGCTGCTGAAATTTATCTAGCAAAAAGAACATTGCCATGAATATAATGAGAGGGTGGGGCATACATTGGCAGTAAGAGCTAGACAGAAAACCGTGGCTGGCCAGATAACGGAAATCTATGACAAGAATAAAGGGTAATAACAGACCCCTCCGGGATCCGAGAGACGTTTAGGCTTTTTATCATCATTTATATACTGAAGATTCATTAGAGACGCCATTGGAAACCCGAAAATACTTAGATAGAATTGCTGTAAATAAAGTTAACCTGGCTGATAGGGAGAATTTGGAACCTGCCTTGTCTCAAGAAGAGATAACGAGAGCCTTATTAGATTTACCTTCGGGTAAGGCAGTCGGACCAGATCAGATCCCATTGGAGTTCTATAAAATATTTTTAGATATTATCGGATTGGATCTGTGTGAGGTAATTCTGCAGGCTCAAAGGGGGGGCCCCGCACCCGAGTCTTGGGCTGGTGCGGACGTTGTGGTTTTTTTAAAAAAAAGATAAGCCACCGAGGGAGCCCGGCTCTTATCGCCCCATAACATTATTGAATAGTGATGTAAAAAAAATTTCGAAAGCTATCGCCACAAGACTAAATAAAATTATAAAGAAAAGTATTCATCCGTGTCAACATGGGTTTATAATAGGTCGGGGGACCACTCAGCATGTACGGCGAGTGATAACACTCTTTGATGCAATGAAGGCCTCGGGGGACCCTATGGCTGCCTTGCTGCTTGATGCTGAAAAGGCATTTGATAGGGTCTCCTGGGGGTTTTATGGGAATCATTGAGATGGTTTGGGTTAGGGGAGGGCTTTATTAAAACTATTCAGGTACTCTATTTAACACCTACGGCTCGCTTAAGGCTGAATGGTGTATATACACAATCTTTTGCTATACAACGGGGGACGCGGCAGGGGTGTCCAGCTTCTCCCTGCTGTTCGCCATATATTTGGACCCTTTAATTCGGTTATTACTGGTCAGTAATGGAATATCCCCAATTATTTGTCAGGGTATAGAATCTAAAGTATTAGCTTACGCTGACGATGTTGCTGTTCTCACAGCAGATCCCTCCCTCGGCAATAATTACGGTAGAGCATATTGCGCAAGAGTTTGGTAGATACTCTGGATATGCACTGAATAGCACCAAGACCCAGATTATACTGAATCAGTTTGTTAATTTTGAGGACCCTCGTGTTACAAAGTCAGGTGTATATCTGGGAATTTCAATTATGTCTGATCTAGACAGCTTAGTCGCCATGAATATTGGACCAATACTTAGGAAGGCGAAAGGGGATTTTCAGCGATTAAATAACCTTCATCTGTCATTGGTTGGGAGGCGTAATGTGGTGAAAATGATGTTTCTGCCAAAATTCTTTATTTGTTTAGGGCAATTCCGTTGGAATTTTCTAAACATTGGTTTATAAGCGTTGGAAAATTTAGTTAATCGTTTTATTTGGGCACAGGGTAAAACTAGGAGGGCTCTTCGCTATATGCGTTTACCACGAGAGAGAGGTGGCTTTGCAGTTCCGGATTTTCGTTCTTATTATTGGGCTGCGGCTCTTCAATATATGGGTATATTGTTTGGTGCACCTTCTCGGGATAATGATAGGGAAATTGAAATTCCGGATGTTTATAAGTTGTTATTGGGGGATCAGGCCGAAAATTGCTTTTTTAAATTTACAGAGCATAGCTACTATAAAAGGACTAAATTTAAGACCCTTGTTGCTGCATCTAATATTTGGTGGGCATTAAAAAGAATGATCGGTATGGGAAGATTCAATTATTATACCCTGCTTTATAAAAATCCTATGCTTCCGGATATTTTTCAGATGGGGTAATGGCCTCTTGGGCAACAAAGGGAGTACGGATTGCTGGGGATTTAATAACGCAAGTAGGGTTCGTCAGTTTGGGGATATTCAGCGGGAGTATGGGTTGGAAAGGGGAGTTTTTTCAAATACTTACAGCTGCGAAGTTTTTTTGGTACAAAAGGGGGCTTAGCGGATTTAGTAGAAACAGAGTTTTAGATACTATTCGGGGTAGCACTAAGGGTATTATTAGGTTATTGTATATTGAGCTGATTGAATTAAAGGAAGATGATTTAGGTAAGCATGAGAATAAATGGGTGGAACGAGTGGGTGTTACACAAGAGGGGCTGGTAGAATCTCTGGGTTTAGCCCAGACTGTTTTGTGCTCTGCTGGGCTCCAAGCACAACATTATAAAACAGTTTTCGCATTATATTATACCCCAGCAAGGATAAAGCAATGGGGTGGGCTCTCAGGGATTCATTGTGCACGGTGTGGGGCGGCGGCAGCAGATCTTGTGCATATGTTTGCGACCTGTCCATGTCTTCAGTGTTTGTTAGATTCTATTATGAGATTTTTAGATATGTCACTGGGGTTAAAAATTATGATAACACCTGCTCTGGTATTGCTGGGAGTTAATAGAAGCGAACGGAATGACACAGCCAAAACATTTCTCTTTGTGGCTATGGCTGTATTACGGATGAGCATTGCTTCAGCCTGGCTTGATCCTCTTCCCCCTTCCTTTCATCAATGGCTATCGCAATTACTTTCACTATACACAATGGAAAGGGCCATTTATGAGAGGAAGGGTAAAAAAGCAAAAATGCTGGGGCAGAGTATATGGGCATTATTGGCAAGATGGAAGGACAAATAGGAATTTTAAGGGCAATAATCTAGGCCAATTTATTTATGTGTATGGGATGGTGTAATCCTAAGGATCGTAAATTAATGTTAGTCATGAATTTAGATTATTGCTTGTCAACTTTTTGGTTTCTTATGCTCGTTGCTTGTTCTTATGGCTTTTTTCCTTTTGCTTTTTTTATATTATTTTATTTTTCTGGCTGCTTAAAATGTCTTGACTGAGATCCTCGCTTTATTTTATTTTTTACTTACTCTTTACTTTTTCTGCACGTATTGTCAATTTACTGTGAAATTGGTGCTGATCCATGGGTGAAAATTTGTTCAAAATATCCAATAAAAATATTAAAAAAAATAAACCTTGTCTCCCTGGGGGATGGGTCCATCAGTGCAACGGTTGAGACAGGTTTATTCTTGTGGCACTTCTAGTCTGTGTTCAGAGAATGCTGAGCAGTGATTGGGAATGACCGAGTGAAGGGATGTATGGCTGGTATGGAAACTCAACATTCATAGCGCCAACTTTCCTCCCCTGCATGACGTAAATACTAGGCACTTCCCTTTTATATTTTATGCCAAGCTCCCTCTTTCTGACTTTCCTTACTTTTCTTGCTTGAGATGTGAATGCGCAGGTGTTTGTAGTCCCAAGTGTCTGATGTTGGAGCTAGATGTACAGAATTCCGCCAGAGGTTTCCAGTTTCTGCTGCTGCTGCACTGCAGCTAGTGGTGCACCAGGGCATCGTGAGGAACACTCATCTGGCTCACTTTGCGTTTACAGTTTGTCGTCCGTGGGAGTGCAGCGACCGCTGAAGGATAGCATTCTGTTGCAGAAGTCCTGCATCCTTTGAGACGGCCTCCCCAGCCCCTCTCCGCCCCTCGCACTTGAATGGCGTTGGGGACACCCATTATTATGGCCCATGAGGGAGATGGCCTCTGGCAGCGTTGACATGGATAAGGACTTGTATTGCATCCTCCATTGGGGAACACTGGTAGAAATATTTTCCAAAAGCCTAGGTTCTCCCAGGTTCTCAGAAAACTGTTGACATAGAGAACAAAAACACAACCTCTTTGCTCCCTTGCGGGATTAGTCACCATGCACGATATATACCCAGATGGCAAATTTCTCACAACTGAAGACCTTCAGATTACCAATCCCATACCGCTATTTCAATTCACTATTCACAGACTCCGTCATGCAGTTAAATCACATTACTCGATGTATCCAGAGGAGCCACCCGCCCTGCAATCGCTACAGTTAGCTCTTACCACACCTACGCGAAAGAAGCTAGTTACCAAACTGTACAAAGCGATAAGAGCTGAAACAGTCAGAGCCCCAGATAAAAGCCTTGCCCGCTGGAATGAGCAACTGCCTACCCCCCTAACGCCATTAGAGTGGGAACATATCTGTAAGCTTACCAGCCAGCTCACTCCCAATGGCAACTTGCGAATTATACACTTTAAATTTATCCATCAGATCTATCACACACCCCACAAACTATTTAAATATGGTGTACGTGACTCGGATAGATGTAAACGCTGTAACCAACAAAATGCTGACTTTTGGCATTTAGCGTGGGAATGCGGGCTGGTGGCTAGATTCTGGGAGAAAGTGATACAACATATATCTACAATGTCTGGGATTGAGTTGCAATGCACACCCTTGCTATGTTTATTGTGCTATGTTCCGCATGCGAAAGGAACACTAGGCAGATTCATACGCATTGCACTATTAATGGCAAAAAGGAGAGTGGCTGTGACATGGGAGGGTGTACTAGCTCCGAGGGTTGAACATTGGCTTAAAGATCTGGTGTACTGCAAAGAAAAATTGGAGCTGTACGCAGAAGAACTGCCAACCTCCTCCAAACCTAAAGACATTTGGGAGCCGCTCCGGCAATTTTTGCAGCAACAGGCCGTACACAACGCAATGGAATCAACAATCTGATGATATCTGTGCACTGGATACCTCTTTATGATGCCAACAGAGAACACACACTAGTTACATGTAATCAATGAGTTTGTGTACTAAGCAATCCACTTTGTTGTTGTTAATGTTATTAAGGTGCTACCCTGCATGGTAGCAGGGTGGATCATCTTTGACTTGAAAATGCAATAAAAAATTTTTTTTTTTTAAAAACCTCTTTGCTCCCTTATGGGAGAAACTGCCTGGGAATTCTTTGCCTCCAATGACGGACAGAGCAGCAAGAGGCAAATTGGGTTCCCAGCAATCAGGATCAAACCCTAAGGACATCCCTCAGTACCCCAGCACCAGTGCATACAGAATCATCCCATTTTGCCTGCTTTTAGCCTGCCTGTATGTGCGAGTGCTTTTGGTTCAAGTTTTTCTCTCCGTCGGTTGCCATCCAGAGTTATTTGGCTAAGCGATCCTGTGAGTGGAAAGTTTTGTTTCTGAACAGAATATGCCCTCCTGTAGTTCTTAGTTCAGCAGCAAGCGGACCAGGTTAGAACAGTGTGTGTGAACAGAAAGGCAAGAACATTTAACGCATTATTCTAAATAACTGGTTCTGTTCTTCGAAGCCTTCCTTTTTCTCTACCAAGCTTCCTCCTCGCCTGTCCTGGCCTCCCGTTTTAGGGGTCTTTGCATTTAGTCATATACTATTTATTTGGATCTGGCAGGGATAGAAAGGGAAAAAATTGTTTTTGCAGCGTTTCTGCAGTATGTAAAAGTGCGCTGCAGAATCCTCACAGCCACTGGTTATCTCAGACAATAAGTAATTTTAAACACACCCAAGTGTGCAGTTCACTTTCGGACTCTGGATCGGAATATCAGTGCGTGCCATAGGCCTTCACCTGAGAGGTGGCGGCCGGGTTTTTCCAGGTTTGGTGCCATCCTAGCTGCAACCATCTCTCCCCGAATAAGTGCAGTTCATCAAACGAAGCCAACAAGGCGGTGATTGAGCACTCTATACATTTAAAAAATAAATAGCATTCTTGCTGTGGTAATCTGCACCATTTGGAGATGTTACATTTGATTTCTTTTTTTTTTTATCCCTTGAAAGAGCGACTTTGTGTTGCCCCTGCTCGGCCTGTTCCCACCTTTACTGGCCATGCTTTATTGGGGGATGAAATAGAGACAAGAAAATCGAGCTGTACGTTGACAGTTAACTTTCAGCAGAGGAGGGCTCCAAGGATTTATGCTTTGATGCTGTAGGGTGCAGGCCTTGATGACATAGGATGATGAAAGGATGAAACAACGGTTGGTTGAGTTTTTGGCCTTGATTAAAAGTACAGTGTTGGATAAGGACATTTCAGGAAGCTCCTTGCCAGCCATAATTCAATGGCAGAATGAAGGGTTTGCCAGACTGGATATTGTTTTGGGATTAACATCAGTATGTGGTTGATTTAAGTGTCATCAGCTTAGGTGTAGTATAAGATGTCATGGTGGCCTATAATCCTCCTGGGTAAAGGAGTATTTGAAAGATCACTGGTGACAGAGGTGATCTATTTCGTCTTGTGTTAAGTCTTACTGGAGTTTGAGAGACACTTGAGAGGGCTCTTCGAGCATAAAAGTATGTCATAGTTTGGAAATTATATTTGCTGGACTCAAGTCCCCTTTCGTCTAAAGCTTAAAATTTGTTGAGGGCCTTCCCCTTACTTACCATTACTTACTATTGGTTGGCTTTGATGTCACACTCGTTTCCATGCTTCTTATTGGTCTATATCTTTTCCTCGCCTCTGCTTCCTCCTTGTGCTTTGTGCTTATCCCTGCCGTGGAGTATGGACCAAGAACAGCTTCTTGTCAGTGGCCAGTAGCTTTCCACTTGCTGCAGGCTCCTGCAGGCACTCCTTTTTTAGGTCTCGCCTGGCGTTGCAGCGCGCATGCGCTGCTCGGTCTGCAAGGGCTTTTTGCAATCGATACGGATTCAGAAGGGACTTAAAGCCCCGCCCCTGTTTCCCATTGGCTCGCGTCATCGTTTATGGTAAACGGTGGCGCGTGATTGGAAATCTGGCTTCCTGGTTACCTCCTTGTCCACTTTTAGGATGGCTCATGTGGACAGGCCGACGCCATCTTTGTTTGGCGTGACGTAGGAGGGTGTGCTGGTAGTGGAAACACTGGCTCCTCATTGGGAATTCTACCAGCTCCTCCCTCCCCTTCCCCCCCTTCCAAAAGCAAGCTCCCCAGAGTTGCGCTGTTCATTGTTAATGGGCTTCCTGACGTAAGCAGCCACCACCAACTTGTTCCCATTCGGCATCGCGTGCTGCACCCTGGTAAGTCAGATTTCAATCTATTCTCTGCCGGATACTGCCTGGCGTGCCTCTGCTGTTTAGCTTGGAAGATCACAGCAGTTTGCAGGCGTTTTGTGCATCTTGGTGTTGTGAATGTCTAGTGGAAGCTGCCTCATTCATGTTCTCTAGTGCTCGGTCCGCCTAAGTTACCATTGGTTACAGTGGAAAAATGCCATCTCGTTGATGCGAGGAGGAAGACGTTTTGGGTAATGCGCGTGCATCTCAGTCTATAGAGTACAAGGCTATATCTTCCGACAGAGCCCCATTGAAATAACCGCACATGCAAAGATCGAGCTAATTTGACATAAAGGCGAGAACTTACACATACTGCGCGATTCACATATTCGGTTGCAATGTGATCTGCTTTATATTTGTGTCAATGCGTGGCACATTTGCATGTTTCTCGCCAGAGTACAGTTCCCCTGGCAGCTTTCTGACTATTACGCCTCAACCCTTATAGAAATGCATTCATACGGGTCGTGGCAGGTATGCGCGCGCCCCTTGGAAAGTAGCATCTGCGAGTAGCTGCTTTATTCTGATAACCGCTCAACACGTGTGGCAGCGATTAGCATGTTCGTTCCCATTTTGTATAAGAGTCGCGCTGTTGGAGGTTGGTGATGCCTGCCAGGCAATGGCATGGTAGCAATACAGTTCACGTGCAATCGTGCATGCAGGTAGATAGATCAGCTTTATCTGAAGCCGTGCAGTCTTTCTTCCTGTGGTACACTTGCTGTTGTGGAATGCACCACGTTGTGTGTATGTGTATATATTTATGCAGGAGTTAGTGGATTTTCTTCGAATAGAGCACACAAGGAAACAAATGTCCCGCCAAGGCACTTGAGAGCATAAACTCAACACTCCCTCAGCTTGCAAGAAAGATTTTAGTTTTGTGGGGATGCATTTCACACTTTTTATCCTTCCTTGATGTACTTTCATATACAACTAACACTTTCTTCCTTCTCCCTATTTGCTCTCCCCTCACCCCTTTCGTCTGCCTCATGCTATTCTACTCCTCACTATACTTCATTAACACGCATGCTATTCTTCTATTCATTCACCTCCCTCCTACTAACGCTATGCTTTCAACTACTACACAGCTAACAGACACAATTCTAACAACATACAACTACAACATATCACAAATATACACTAAATAATACAAACCTAAAATACAAGACCATTAGCAAAGCAAATGGCTTAAACTTAATTAAAGGCGAGACCTATTGCATTTCCAATGCTTGTTACTTTTAACATGCACTCTTAAAGAGTGCATGTCTCTACAGTCCCTCTCCTTCCCCTGCCCTCCTCCCACTGTTGCTGCTTCCTTCCTCCTCTCCGTTGCCCTCCCTCTGTCTGTTTCTTACCCCATCCTCTTCCCCCGTCCATTGTTTATTCTCTCCCTCCTCCCTCTGTCTGTTGTTTCTGCTCCCTCACTCCTCCCTCATGTTGCTTGACACCCGCCCCGTGCTGTTTTTACACATATTGCAGAGCAGCGCGGGCTGTTGTGCAGCATGGCTTAAAGAAAAAAACACTGACATGGTCCACACTGGCCCCGTCATAGCGCTTCTATTTTTTTTCTTCTTTAAGCCATGTTGTACAGTAGCCCGTGCTGCTGTGCAACATGTTTAAAAATAAAATCATTAAGAAAGCCAATAGATCTTGCATAGGTGAAACATACAAATGCTTTTGGACCCTGAGGATTCCTTAAGACAAGTAGATATTCCTTAAGACAAGTCATTATCAAAAGACAAACCAGCATTGGCAAAGCCAATATGGTTCACCAATGCACGATTTTTGGCTTTGCCAATGCTTGTTTGGCTTTTGTTAATGACTGTTGTCTTAAGGAATATCTAGTCAGAGGAAAACATCAGGGTCTAAACTCATTAATTTTAAAGGGCTTGACTTTGTCCATAGAGCGACCGTAAAGTGGAAATCGACATCCAAACCTAAGATCGGATAAAAGATTTGAGTAATCGGGAAGCTATGCATCATCCCAATTATTCGCTGATTGGCTCCAGTTTGGTGGAACCTATGTAGATTATGTTAAAGCTTTGAATTCTATTATTTGGGTTTTGTTTTGCTAGAATACTTTGGTTAGTTATGTCCTCCTCTTCCATTCCATCCCCTTTTGGTTTCCATAGTTGTACTTTTGTCTTGTCTGTTCTATTTGGGTTGTATTTAGGGGCAGGATGGGGTCAACCAAAGCGTTAAAGGAATAAATGGAAGCCAGTTTACATGTCTTAATTTTGAGTATTGCTGTTTTGAGAGATAATCTCATTGCATCATGTTTGGTATGACTATCATTTTCTGTGCATGTTAAAATTGTCGCCCACAAACAGTTTGTGTTTTTTCTTGTATGCTGTAAATGATTTGGGACTTCAACATTTGAAGTTGTGTTGTTGGGCGAAGATAAGTCACAATAATTCATAATGATGGAAATAGTAGGCTTATGCAGAGAAATACAAAGCCATGGATGTTTTATTTTTAAAAAAAAGTTCAGATTTCTATTCCTAGTTTTTTAGGTCTTGTCTAGGCGGTGCATACGCTGTCTCTGTAGACATGCTGTATCCACTGTGTGGAGTTTCAGCACGCCCAACTGTTTCGATTCGTTCCTTTATGTGCCTTTCGAAATACCTTTGTTTTCATTGGTGAATAGTTTATATTTGTCCCTCCTTTTGCTGTTTTGATCACACCCTGAAGACTGGTCCTGTTACGTGGATCACTTCACTAACGGCCAACTTTTTCTTTTGCCTGGGTTTGTTTGGTTTTCCGAACGCGCTCAGCCAAGGGCTGCAAATCATATCCTTATCTTGCTTTCCAGTGTCTTTGGTTTCACAAGCGCTTTTTGAGCCAGAGGCTATGATGTTTTTCATCCTATAACATTTTTGATTTCATTAGCTCAAATGTCCAAACTTTAAATAATGTACTTACTTAATGGAAGTGTAGTTTAAGAAGACTGGCCAACAATAGGATCAACCTGTTTCCATTATGCTTTTGACAGCCGTGATTATTTGGATAGGATTAAAAAGGTAAATATGCTGTTATTGCTCTGTTTTATGAAAATGGAAACAGCTTTAAGTTGTGCGCTTTCAACTTTTGATGCTTTCTCTTAGGTTTCAATCGTTGGTGAAATAAAACCAATATCAAGGGATGCCTCCTCATGCTCTCTAAACGCAGCATGTAATGTGAGGTTACTTAACAATATATCCTGGAAGTAGACCGTGCATCACCACCACCACCGCAGCATCAGCGAAGCACTACTTTAGCACCAGTCAGCATCAATCAGCACCACCATCTGAGCCCACCACATCAGCACAGCACCGCATCTGCACCAGTGCAGCACCGCCTCAGCATCAGCACAGCATCACTCAGCACCAGCGCATCTCCTCAGCATCACTCAACAGCACCACCTCAGCGCAGCATCACCTCCTAATCAGTGCACCATCACCAGTGCAACACCAGCGCAGCACAGCACCAACGCAGCACCACTTCAGCATTAGAGCAGCACCACCACCTGAGCAACAGCCCAGCACCACCTCAAAATCAGCACAGCCCCATCTCAGCATGTTATGTTATAGTCACTTATAAAGCGCACGTTCACCGGACGGTTTCATGGCGCTAAGGACGGCGGGGAGAGAGGAGCCGCAAGATCTAGATTAGGTCACTGTATGCTTGAGTAAACAGCCGTGTCTTAAGCAGTTTCCTGAACTGGGCATAGGAAGACACCAACCTTAACTCCACGGGGAGGGAGTTCCAAAATTGAGGGGCTAGGATGGCAAATCTGGAGCCGCCAAGCTTCTTGCGTTTAAAAGAGGGCGTCGCTAACAGATTCAGGTGGGAGGATCGCAAGTCTCGAGAAGGGATGTAGCGTTGGATCCTGGAAGAGATGAAAGTTGGACTATTGCCGTGAAGAGCTTTGAAGATGGGGCATCCCAGCTTAAAAGCACTCCTCTTGGCCACAGGAAGCCAATGTAGCTCCTTCATAAGAGGTCTGAAGTGCTGCCACTTGGGTAGATGAAAGATAAGTCTGGCGACTTGGTTCTGAACCAATTGGAGGCGTCTTAGTTGGTAGGCTGGGATGCCGACATACAATGAGTTGGCATAGTCCAAACGAGAGATAACCAAAGCTAAAATAACCAGGGTCAGAGCATCCCTGGACAGGAATCTGCTGATCTTTCTTATTCTCCTCAATTGAAAGAAGCTAGCGGAGACCACTGAGCCGATCTGGGCATTAAGTGACAAGTCGTTGGAAATCACTATACCCAAACTTTTGGCGGAACTGGCTGGCACATGGGAGTTACCCAGCGAGGATGGCCAAAAGTTGGAGTGCCACGGGTTGGATGGTCCCCCAGTAAGAATCAGCTCAGTTTTGTCTGGGTTCAACTTAAGTTGGTTGTAGTTCATCCAATCACTTATGAAGGTCATTGTGGCTTGAAAGTTAAGAACTGAGGATGCTGATGAGTTGATGTCAAACACCAATTGAAGATCATCAGCATAGTTGTATGTTCCAATCTTTCTTTCTCTCAGAGAGCGGATTAGGGGACAGAGGTACAAATTGAAGAGGAGGGGGGACAGAGAGGAGCCCTGGGGGACCCCACACGTCAGTTCCCTTTTTCTGGAGGAGAAATTGCCGAGCCGCACCGCTTGGAACCGGTTGCTAAGAAAAGAGGAGAGCCACTTCAACGCCATACCCTGGATCCCGGCATTTCTGACACGATCGACCAGAATGTTGTGATCGACCGTGTCGAATGCAGCTGACAAGTGCAGAAGGATCAGGGCTTGGGGGACACTCCTGTCGGCTCCTTTCCTAAGTTCATCCAGCACTGTCATCATCAGCACAGCCCCACCTCAGCAACAGCGCAGCATCACCTCAGTATGACTCCGCACCACCACCTCAGCATGACTTAGAACCCCCACACCACAGCATCACTCAGCACCACACAACAGCACCATAGACCTGCACAGCACCACCTCCGCATCAGTGCACCACCACCAGCGCATCACCAACTCAGCACCAGCACAGCACCAGCGCAACACCACCTCAGCACCAGTGCAGCATCTCAGTAGCAACTCAGCACCAGTGCATCACCTCAGCACCAGCGCAGCATCACTCAGCACCACCTGAGCACCACCAAAGCATCACTCAGCACCACCTGAGCACAAGCACACCATCTAAGTATCACTCAGCATCAGCGCAGCACCACCTCAGCATAGCACCACCACAGCAGCATCTCAGCATCAGCACTGCACCACCTCCTCATCTGTGCCCCACCAACTTACAATCAGCGCAGCTCCACCTCAGCACCAGCACAACCCCACCTCTAAAGCAAGTCGGCACCAACACAGCACCACTTCAGCATTAGCGCAGCACCACCTCAGCACAGCATCCACTCAGCATCACTCAAGCACTGACAGCACCACCTGAGCGCTGACGCAGCAGCACCACCTCAGCATAACTCGGCAAAATCACAGCATCTCTTAGCACCACCTCAGCATCACTCAGTACCACCTCAGTATCACTCGGCATCACCTGAGCCTCACACACAGCACCTCCACAGCACCATCTCAGCATCAGCACAGCACCATCTCCTCATCAGTGTACCACCACCAGTGCAGCACCACCTTAGCACCAGCGCAGCACCACCTCAGCCTCAGCGCCGCTACATCTCAGCATACGCACAGCACCGCCTCTGCATCAATGCAGCACCACCACTAGTGCAGCCCCACCTTAGCAGCAATTCAGCACCACCTGAGTATCAGTGCAGCACCATCACCTCAGCATCACTCAGCACCACCTCAGCATCACTCAGCACCACCTCAGTACCACTTAGCATCACCTGAACATCACCTCAGCATCAGGGCAGCACCAGCACAGCACCTCCTCAGCATCAGCACAGCACCACCACAGCACCACCTCGGCACAGCACCATATCCACACAGCACCATCTCATCAGTGCACCACCACCTGTGCAACACAAACTCAGGATCAGCATCACCTCAGCACCAGTGCAGCTTCAGCATCACTCAGCACCACCTCAGCATCACCTCTGCACCAGCACATCACCACCTCAGTATCACTCCGCACCACCTCAGTCTGCCCTCGGAATCTGACATCTGTTGATTCTCCCCTACTGTCCGTCTGCTGCTAATTCTGGTACTATTTCCCAACATCCAGCTGCCCGTTGTTTAGCCTCCCCCCCCCCCCTCCTCCCAACAAAAACCTAAAAAAAAAGCTGTAGACCAGGCAGGGAGAATTTGCCAGCATTACAAGGACAAAAACGACTAGAAGATATTTTTTTTTGTTAATTCTTTTTTTTTTTTTGATAGGGTCGTTCAGTTGTGCAAAATGTCTTCTTGGTTATGTATAAGGTAGCAAAAATGCTTTTAACACTTTTTTATCATAACTTTTCAACATGCTGCACATCTACAACATGAAGGCATTGGCAGAGCCAATAAATAGCTCTGGCTAAACACTTATACGGTCCCAAAGGGCAGACCTATTGACTTTGCCAATGCTTGTAATGAAGTGCCAACAAGTTGCTTCGAAGAATCCACACAAATTCGATTGAGAGACAGAACAACACTTGCACAGTTTTTAGTTTCAAGAGCGATTGGGCTTTGCAAATTTCCGCCAACATTTAGATAACAAGCATTGGCATAGCCAATAGGTCTCGCCTTGGGGACCTTATAAGTGTTTAGCCATGCAACGGTTGATGTTGCACCAAGGATATTGTGCTGCATAACTAAATACTTATAAGGTCCCAAAACCGAGAGCTATTGGCTTTGCCAATGCTTGTTTACATAGTAACTGTTGAGTATCAGCTACGTCCTACTCCCAAATAGACCGCTAGCATGTCAACCGACCAGAGTGAGAGAGAGAGAGAGAGATTTAGAGAGAGAGAGAGATTTAGAGAGAGAGAGAGATTTAGAGAGAGAGAGAGAGAGACCTGAAGGTTTGCTACATTTTTTAAAGACAATAATGTGACAAGAGTACATTGACAACGGTTAAATACTGTTTTCATTCTCTTCATTCCACATTGCTTTGAAAAATGGAAATGGAAACTTTAGAACTTCAAAGTAGGTGGTGGTTTGACATGTGTTTACGTCAATGAAAGCAGTACTATCGTGGAAAGAGTAAGGACTTTGTTGCTTCCCTACATGAAGAACAGACCAGTAGTAGTGGTAGGCATTTAAGCCGTGTGTGTGACATACACTGAATAGAAGACCATCTCACTTTAGATCTGGAAAGCAGCAACTACATTCTGATTGAAAACAATCCTCCTTTTCGCCCAAACAATAACTGTTTTGTGCTAACTGATAGATGTTGTTGGAAGGATCTTTAGTAAGATGTTTATAGCGCATGTCTGGAAGACATGCATTACATAGATGTTAAAGGCATCAGAGCTTCAGACAGGTTTTTATACAATGTATACAGCCATTTCCTAGACCAAAAATATTATGCATGAGAGGAGTAAAGATATTTCAACCAGACCCACACTTGGAGGAAAGAAATATATGGAAAGAGAGACGGGGAGATACAGAGGGAAAGAGAAAGTAGAAGACAGCCGCAAGAAAAGACAAGCCCGGCAGGGAGTGGTGCGCGCGCGTACTAGGGTAGAGGGGAGACAAATGAAGAGCAAAAGAAGGGACCTGGCCATGGGAGAGGGACAATGAGGGAGAATAAGGATAGGAGAAAAATAGTTTGGGCGGACAGACAGTAGATGCAAAGAGCTCCAGGGGAAAGAGAATATAAAGCTGGAGGGGGAAATACTGAAGTCGGACTATGGTGATGGATAGGAGTAGTGGAGAGAATAAAAAAACTAGATATATGACGAGAAGAAGGGCTGAAGACCAGGGGGCAGAGAAGGTGTGAGAGAGGGTGACAGTACTGCCAGTAACAGTAGGGGAGAGAAAGTAGATTACAAGAGACAAAGATAGAGACACCGAGGGTGGCAAAAGACAGAGACAACAGAGGAAAGAGGGGAGAAAGGGCGAGAAAAGAGTGGGGCGTGAGGACAGTAGAAGGCACACGAGTGAGTGGCAATAGTTTACGAAACAGTAAAGGAGATACAGTTGGTGAGAAGAGAGAAACGGACTGATGACAAAGAAGATTATGAAATATCTAGAGACAGCAGAAGAAGGGGGCAGCTGAAGAGATACTGGGTGAAATCAGACCTGAGAAAGTAGCGGAGGCAGAGGATTAAAAGAGACATCAGAACAGCATAATGGAAAGAAGAGGTGCCAGGCTAGGGGAGAGGAGACCTGAAGACAGCAGAGTGGTGACCACAGACGTGGTCTGACAGCAGACAAGGGGGGAGGGAGAAGAAATGAAATTGCCCTTAAAGGTGAATGCAGACATGCACAGCCGATGGGACCGACAGAGGAGCACGCGTTACAGACAGGGCTGGTGGAGGGGGTAGAAGAGAGGCGGGGTGAGAAGATCCCTAGGGTCAGGAGAAGAGACAGAAAGGAGAGGGAGTTGAAAAGAGATCGAAAGGGCGCATACAACAGAGGAGAGAAGGGCACAAGAGGATGGGAAGAGCATAGGGGCCGATGGAAGGAGACAGAGAAGGCAACAAGGTGTCCACGGTCACTAGAAGAACCAGAAATGGGGTGATTAGTGAAAACAGTTCCAGGGACCGCAGGGGAGATGCAGAGTGACAAGTGAAATAGAATCAGTGGTGCAGACGGGGGTTGACCAAATACATGAAAAAAAAATCAAATGACGAAGCTGATGAAGAAAATAAGACATTGGGTGAATAGATGAGGAACCTGGAGACGGAGGAGACCACTGGGAGGGAGGAGGGGGCAAGGAGGGGGTAGAGAGGAGGAGGGCGAGATGCGTGAATGAGAACGAGTCCTGAGAGAAAACGGAGGAAATAAGATGCAGTTTTCAGAGAATGAGATTTGAGAGGAATAGGGAGGCGTTTGGCGTCGAGGGAACGGGATCAGAACGCTGTGCAAAAGTGCCACGTGCAAGGATTAGGCTATGCTATGTAATATGTAACTTCGGGCACTAGAGGGTTGCTGCAACTGAAAGAGAAAGGAGTGACGGGAGAGGAACAGAGTAGCAAGTGACGAACAAAAGGGGTGACAGATCATAGGGGAAAGGTAAAAGAATAGAGACTAGAAGGGACGAGGCAATCGACAGGAAGCGGTACAGAAGACACTACACAGGAGAGCGTGAAAGCGTAGACAGTAGGACACCGGGGGAGGAGAAACAGCAGGAAAGGGAGGAGAGAAGGACTAAAGGACATACAAGAGGGAGAGCGAGCAGGAAAGGGAGGAGAGAATGGCTAGAGGACATACGGGAGGGGGGTGGGAGAAATGCAATGGGAGGAGACGGAGACTCGATTCCGGCGGTTGTGTAAACAAGGAAGTAATCCGCGCATTAATGTCCGTATGTTTAACGCACATCAAAGAACTCAGCTGGTAGAGAGCCCGGTGCTGACAGACCCGTTACCCGCCTTTACATAACACCAAATTAGAACATTTCCTGCGAGTGAAGTAAACTAAAGTAATAAAAAACAAGAATTAAAGCCCTGTTTTAAAGTCAGAGGAAGCTGCCACGTGCCTTTCTTTTAGCTTCACGGCCTCTGCACTTCATGAAACATGACAAGCCCGGCAGGGAGTGGTGCGCGCGCGCGCGTGGTCGTGTTGCTGGTCTGCATGGAAGGAACAAGCCCGGGAGTGGTGCGTGCGTGCGCGCGCGCAGTCTGCTCTTTTTGGAAGCACACACTCGTGCTTGTGGCGCACCCCTGCTCGCTCCCGCAAGGTGGATGCCGCCACAAGCACGAGTGTGTGCTTCCAAAAAGAGCATAGCGACGGCTAAAGGTCCTCCTAAGCAGCGCATGCGCGCTGCGTAGGCGAGACCTAAAAATGGCTCCACAAGTTAAAGAAATTCATGGGAAAAATGCCACTCACTAATAGCATATAGCACTCCAAGCTCAGTATGAATTCTGGAAGCCCAGTGCTCCTTTTGGTACGTATATACAGCCAAT
The DNA here is from genome assembly GCA_963921515.1 of Calotriton arnoldi. Classification (NCBI taxonomy): domain Eukaryota; kingdom Metazoa; phylum Chordata; class Amphibia; order Caudata; family Salamandridae; genus Calotriton; species Calotriton arnoldi. Next base: position 1,228,392 of record CAWUFW010002856.1, on the reverse strand, counting down.
TTTAGGCCATCATAGTTTAGATTTACCAAAAAAATAAAGCATATGTGTGGACTTCGGGAGGGAGTGGTGGTTAAAGAACTACATGCAACCCCAATGCTCAATACACCAGGCTTACCAGGGACAGGGGCGGTTCCTCCTCGAGGGCGGAGGAGCGTCGGCCCACCTGCTGCGAGCACAGCGGCTGCAGAAAACAAAAATTGTAATTGTCATTACCATTTAAGTGCACGTCTTCTTCGGGAATGAGGGCGGGGCGTTACCATTCTGACTTTCAGGCAGGTCACAGTTGCCTAAAGTGCGCATGTTTAGATTGGCCAGCTGGCTTCCACCGACCAGCCAGACATCCACACTCAGACCACAGCAAGTGTTCGCTGTATTAACAGCGGGCGGACTGCAGGAACAGGCTCCTAGTCTGAAACGGAGCGCTGCCTCAGTCTGCTCCCACCAATCATGGAGCTACTCATGCTGAAAAATCCATGATAGCAGCTCCACGATTGGTTACATTCATATGCTCTCTTCCTGTATTCAAATTACACTGAAGAAGTACTGCGTCTGCTCGCTGTCCCGAGTTTCATTGACTGGCAGTGTATCGGGAACTGTAGTGGTGGAAAGCGACATCGGTAAGTGGAACTTTAGTTCTTTCGCGTTCACTCATTGATCTTCAATGTCCAAATTATTTTGCCAAGAGCTGCCTGGCGGGCAGTGAATGTAGTTGCTTGTTTCCTAGTGAAGCGCCTTTGCTGGAAATGTGTGCGCGTTTCACCGTCATTGTTCGTGGGGGAGACGAAGTGTTCATTGTTTGGTCTCCTTTGGCGGGCTACAGAACAGCTGTTCCCAGTGGAGGTGTTTTGTCCCAGTTGTTTACCAGCACTGCCTATAAAGATATTCCACAGTTGTATGAAATGGCTGAGTGCTAGGTCTCATTAGTGCCACCCTTTGCCGTGTGCAGTTCTAGGTGTGTAACTGACATTACACTGATTAATGTGGCCTCTGCTGTGCTGCGGGGTAATGTTTCTTTAGTGGTCAATTCATGTCGGATGCTGCCGCACGAGTTGATAATAAGTTATTGTATGAGATGGAGTAGTACTGTTGCTGCCATTGTTTGGAATACGTGATACCTGCGCTTCCATCGTTGCTTTTGGAGAGTCACTAAAATAAATTCGTGAATACGATTGTAATGACTCAGCAATTACGTCACGCTCTGTCAGAGACCCTTTCTGCTACGTCTTACTTCATAGACCCTCGAGAATTTGGGTAGATGCAAACTATCTTTTAATGGGTCCAGTTGAAACATGGTGATATATGGTACATACAAACAGAACCATGATTAGTTGCAGGACTATTGCAATTGCACCGTGCCTTTATTATGATGTATATCAGGACTTTAGCATACAGCAATTATTACAGCTGCGCTTTAACTATCTTTAATTTCAGTGGCAACGTGAACGTCAAAGGTGGGCATCTTTACTGAACTGAATCAAAGCTCTCCTAAGGATTTCATCAACCTCTTTACGAGAGGCTGCATATCCCTGAACGATTTACGATTGTTATGTTGCAGCTGATAGTGTGCATGACGAAAAAATGAACAGTACGCAATAATATTATTTATTGCTTTCACTGATTGCGGCCAAGTAGTTTTCATTTCAACATTTAAAATGATCTATTGCCTTGCATACACTGTTGTTTCTGAGATTAAGGCTAAGAGTCGCGTTTCACAGGTCACATTTGTGATTTAAATAGATTACTAGCTATTGATGAGAAACGTTACCCAAACTGAACGGCTCCCAGAAAACTAATGCAAATGGAGATGCATCCTGTGGTGACCCGCTAGAGGGTCACTCGTGATGCGCGTGACTAATTGCGCAGCGCCAGATACCCATGACACACACAGCGTTGGTGTCAGCCGAAGTGCCGCCCCCGAGCGGGCGCCTTCCATTTATTGGCTTTCCCCGCCGGCCACGCCTGGCCGGCGGATGTGGTGTGAACATCCGCTCCAGCGCCGAGGGCACTGGAGCGCTAACCACTACATCCCTTTCCAACTCGGATGTTTTTTTGAAAACACAAAAACTTTGCAAAAATTATATAACAGTTCACATAGTCACTTGCCGGTGCTCGGCTCTGCTCGAGATGTTTCTTTTCTTCCTCACCTCATTTCAGAGTACAGTTCTCAGCAAACATAATCCCGCAGGCGTTGGCTAGGGCGAGGGTTAGGCCGCAGTTCATACCTGTGACCTCGGTGTCTTCCACGCTCAGCTTCTGGACTGTCGTCTTCAGCAGTGCGGGTGTGGCAACTTGGTGGGGAGTGATCACTGGGCTCGTCGGCCCTCGGGCTGCGCCTTGATTCATCTCCTGGCGTCTCTGGTTGCTCGATGACTTGGGTTGTCGACGGTCTTGTTTCTTCTTCTTCTTCTGGCCTGGCGGGGACCTCTTTGAACCATGAGATGTTCCTTGACACGTTCTCTCTCCCTCTCCTCGCGGTCACCATAGACCCCCGGGTGGCCACTACCGTCCAGGTGCCTGGTTCATAGTGTGTCCTGAACTTCCCTCCTGGCCGTCGGTCTCTAATGATGACGGTCGCCCCTGGCCGCAGGCTCCATGGCGTGGCACGGCATCGGGCGCTTGCTTGGTCATTTCGACGCTCTCGCCGAGCTTGGGACGCTTGGCTGTCCAGAGGTGGGGATGTCCACCCTGGGCATGTTGGTATCAAGTCCCGCCTCGGGCCTCTTAGCATCAGCGACCACGGGCTTCGTTGCGTGGTGCAATGGGGGTGCTCCGATACTCCCTCAGGAACTCATGCAGTCGCCTCCGAGTCGGCCTGTTCTAACGTGGCGATCCGGAATGTTTTATTCAGAGTCCGCATGAATCTCTCTACGTCTCCGTTAGCCTGAGGCCATTGAGGCGTGACTTTCCGGTGGTGTATTCCATGTTGTTGCAAGAACGTGGCGAATTCCAACCCCTGGAATGGAGGGCCGTTGTCGCTCCGGATTTCTTGCGGGATTCCGAACATGGCAAAAGCTTTCTAAGCTGGGGCGTACGTGGGTGAACGCGGTGGAAGTCACTATGTCCACGACGGGGTACTTGGAGAATGCATCCACGAGGACTAGGGTGTGTCGTCCGTCGGGAAAACTCCCAAAATCTATGCTGATCTTGGACCATGGCTCTCCACACGCTTCTTCGGTGATGACCGGGATTGGCCGCGTCGAAGCACTGGTCAGTTGGCATGACGGGCAGCAGCGAACAAGTTCATCGACCATCTGTTCCAACTCGGGAAACCAGACTTTTTCACGCATCCTTGTCTTCATCTTTGTGGCCCCTTGATGGCCTCCATGGGCGAAGTCGCGTTGCTCGATCTCTCAGCGATCGGGGGATGACCAGCCGGGACCCCTTAGCAGGATGCCTCCGCTTGTTGCACTGAGCTCGCTTCTTACCCGCCACATTTTCGTTAGCCCTTCTCTGTCTTCTTGGTTCCAGGCATTTGCCTGATGTAGGTATTCTTTCCAGGATCCTGTTTGCACTGCGTGGAGGGTGCGTCCGTATACGCTGTCGTCCCGGGCGGCCTCCTTGATATCTTCTAGAGTCATGGCTCGCGGACATGCCGCCGTGGACGCCATATTGATATACTGCTCGGCTGCCTCGTCATCACCTTCGTGCGACTGTTGCGTTGGGTGGCGGGAAAGAAAGTCCGCGGGGTTCTTTGCCCCGGGTCGGTAGACCACGTCCATCTCATACGCCTGCAGTTGTACAGCCCACCGTTCGATTCGCGGCGGAGGGTGGGGGCTGATCCTTTGAAAAGAGATACCAGGGGCTGATGGTCGGTGACCATGGTAAACGGTTGTCCTGTCAGGTAGAGGTGAAAATGGCCACAGGCCCATTTGATGGCGAGCGCCTCCCGCTCTATTTGTGCGTATCTTGTTTCCGTAGGCGTCAGGGACCTGCTTGCGAACGATAGTGCCGCCCATCGGCCGGGCTCTTGTTCCTGGGCTAGGATTGCCCCTAGTCCCACCGGGCTTGCGTCAACGAGGACTTCTGTCCGCTTTGCGGGGTCGAAGTACGCTAGCGTGGCTTCCCCTAGGAGTGCATCCTTTATGCTTCGGAAGGCCTCTTCTTCGTGTTGCCCCCACTTCCATGGGCTGTCTGTCCGGGTGAGTGCCCTGAGAGGTTCTGCTCGGGTCGCTAAATCGGGGATGAACCTCCCACAGTAGGTGGCCATCCCGAGGAAACTCCGCACTTCCGTGGGCGACGTCGGAGCGGGGGCGTTCTTGATGGCCTGTGACTTCCTCGGGTCCACCTGGATGCCTTCTTGGTTGAATACATAACCAAAGAAATCTAGTGACGGCTGAAAGAATTGACACTTGTCTTTATGGAGTGTCACTCCGTGTTCACTTAGGCGCTTTAGTGTGTTTCGGAGATGCTTGTGGTGATCAGGCGCGGTTGCTGAGTGAATTAAAATGTCATCGCTGACGTTCAGTACGCCAGGCAGGCCAGATAGCATTTCTCTTATAGCGTTCTGGAATACTTCGGCTGCCGAAGATATCCCAAAGTTCAGCCTTTTGTATCTCCTGAGCCCAAGGTGAGTGCTGAAAGTGGTGATATACCTACTTTCTTTCGACAGCGGCAGTTGATGGTAGCCGGCGTTGAGGTCGATCTTGAAAACCACCTTGACCCGTTGACATCGGCTATAATGTCGTCCATCGTCGGGGTGATATGGCGTTCCCGCTTGATGGCTTTGTTTGGCAGCCTCATATCAATACATAGCCGTATTGCACCTGGTTGCTTCGAGCTTCTCGCGATGACCAGCGGGGACACCCATGGCGTGGGCCCAGACACCTTCTCGATGACCCCTTGTGTTTCAAGGAGCTCGAGCTCCTTCTCCACCAACGGCCTTAGGTGGAATGGTACCCTTCGATGTCGTAGGGCCACCGGGGTGACGGCCTTGTCGATGTGTAGCTTGATGGGGTCGCATTTGATGCAGCCTAGGCCTCGGAATAGTTCTGGGAATTGCTCAAGCAGTTCATCTACTCGGTGCGCCTGGACTCTTCTGGCGAACGAGACCAATCCTAGGTCCTCCGCCGTGTGGCTGCTCAGCAGCGTATCCGCCTCGTGGTTGATGACGTGGATGGTAGCTACGACTTCTCGGTCTTCTGTCTTGATCGGTACCACTATTTTCCCTTTTAGTGGTAGCGGCGTGTGCGCCCCGTATGCGTATATCCGAGTCTTTGAGGGCGTGACCAGAGGGCACGGACGTAACCGTCGATACTGCTGGAGACCCATCACATTCACTGACGCCCCTGTGTCTATAATCGCTTTACCTCGGAGCCGGCGATTCTGACTACACAGGTCGGTTGAGGCCTGCGGCGTTGCTTGAGTTCCTGTGCGAAGGATATGAGGAATGTTTCGTCATCTTCATCCTCTGAGGACGAGTCAACTGGCCTCTGGTACCTGCGACCTGGTCTCCGTTCCTCTTCCGGCGTCGATTCTTCCACTACCGACAGGTGTCTGAGTGTCCGAGATGGCGGTCTCTGGCTCCTGTTGTCACGACCTCGGCGTCTCCCTCTGCATACAGCGGCGAAGTGGTTTGGGATCCCGCAGCTTGTGCACGATTTTCCTTGCGCCGGGCAATCTTTTGCTGCGTGCGGCTCGTGGCCACAGTAGCCGCACCGTGACCTGGGCGCGTCTGGTTTCGGTTTCCGGGGATACTCTGCCCTGGTCTTTGTCTTGATGGCGTCTGCCCTCTCGACCTTGATCTCAGAGCGTCCTACCGGTTTGGTGAGGGCCTGGTCCATCTCGTTCGCTCTGGCCGCTGACAGGTCATGAGACCGTGCCAGGATGAGGATGGCTTCTAGCGCTATCCTTGGTTGGCGTAGAATGAGGCTCCTCAAGGTTTTGTCCCTGCATCCCTGGATGAGCTGGGCTCTGATTTCCTTGGTCTGGTCATCTTCGGTGCAGGTACTGGCAAGCTCCCTTAACCGGGCGTAGAACGCGTCTATGGACTCTCCTTCCCTTTGGCGCGCTTGGCGCAGCTTGGAAACGCTCGAAATCCGGGTTGAGCTGAGGGTCGAAATGGGCGTCCAGCGCGGTCACGGCCGCATCGTAGTCTGTCGCGGCTCCCGTGTCCGGCAGGTGCTTGAAGAGCTTGAAAATCTCGTCTCCGGCGTAATGAAGGAGGAGGGAACGTTTTATGGCGTCGTCCGCTTCTCGCGTTGCAATGAAATAGTTGTTAAGGCGCTCAATCCACACCCGCCAGCGGGGGGACGCTGTCGCTGGGTCTTCTAGTTCGCTGAATGGTGGCAGCACGCCTGATGCCGCGTGTTGAAATGGCAACCGGATGGGGGCAATGCCACGGGCTTCATCGGCCATGATTGCACCTTGCAGATCCGGGGAAACAGCGGCTGCAGTCGCGGGATGTCTCTTGTCGCTGCTGGGCGCTCCCTACCGCCTGTCAGGCCTCTCTCCTGCGCCTGTGCGTGGCGCTGGGTGGGGGATATGTGGCCGGCTCGACGGCACTGAGGCGGCCAGGGAGAGATGTAGAGCGCCGGACTCCTGTGGCTGGCTGGGCGGCAGACTAGGACGACGTGGTAGTCTGTGGTAGGCACACTCTCCCTCCGTTTCCCCTGGGTAGCGCGTGCTAGCGCAGGGCCACACTGCCGGCAGGATCACTCGGGCCTAGAGGGGAGTCCACGTGGCGCTGTGATACGCGGGGGTGTGGCCTGACAGGCAAAACCAGCCGGACTCCTCAGCAGAGAGTGCAGCGTGGCGCACGACCTTTTTGTGGGCCCTGGTGTTATCACGGGTGCAGGGGATGACACACCCTCACTTGCACACCCGGCGGCCGTCAGGTGAAAGGCCTCGCCGGTTGCGGGTCGTTGCTCTTGGTGATGTCCGATCGTCCCGATAGCACGGGACAAACACACGAGGGTCTCGGCCCTCCTCGTCGCCAATGTGGTGACCCGCTAGAGGGTCACTCGTGATGCGCGTGACTAATTGCGCAGCGCCAGATACCCATGACACACACAGCGTTGGTGTCAGCCGAAGTGCCGCCCCCGAGCGGGCGCCTTCCATTTATTGGCTTTCCCCGCCGGCCACGCCTGGCCGGCGGATGTGGTGTGAACATCCGCTCCAGCGCCGAGGGCACTGGAGCGCTAACCACTACACATCCCACCAAACCTACTCTGTCTCCATGGCATGTATGTGTTAGCCCCGTGATCCCCGAGACCTGCTCGACACTACTTTCAGATCTCACTAGCCGCCACTGACCAGGGAACGAGGTTCCCGTGCCAGCATAAAGTCAATACAGGTGAATTCACTGAGCTCTATTATTTTAGTGCAGTCAGTGGCATCCAAGAAGTTCAATTCCTTAAGGAAAATATGATGGTATCAGTTAAAGCGGCTTACAAAAATAATATAGAAGCCTTGCATAAATCCTCACGTCAGTTCATCAAATTTACCGGGGAACTAAATTCGCCACAGACTCCGGCAATGCCACGCTGTCAGGACGCACAAGGAATTGCAAAAAAAAGTCCGCATTTAAATTTGCACTGATCCGTGCAAAAACAAAAGACAAACTACCCATCGGTGTCATTCACAATTGAAACCCATTGTTGGGATTCCCTTATAAAATTAAAATCAATTAATCCAAAACAAAAATGAAGATTATTTAAACTATTCAAGAAAAAAAAAAAGATATTAGCAAACTTGTTCTTTAACTTCCCCAATATTGCGACCCGACAAAAGATGCATGCGCAGAGCTTAAACACTGTTAACCTGTAGAAGAGGCTCAAAAGGACAATACAGTAAACAGCCAAATAGCACAAGCAATGGCCGCGCGGCCGCGAAAGTGAAAGTAATCGCGAGGGAAGCCATATGGCGCCTGATCGCGCGTGCACGCAAGCTGGTCGCCAGCAAACTGCTGTTTGCACTTCCAAAACTCTCACCAGAGCATCGCATGCGCTGGCTCAGGCGAGACCTAAAAACAGCCTGAGGACAATGAAAGTCTGAAGTAGATCTGGTTTTCTATAATAACATATAATTAGCTTGTAAGTTCTAATTATGGAATTGCACTGCTGGGTAAAATCCAGCGAAGGCCTAACTGCATTCTCTTTTCCACCCAGCCTGAATCTTCTCTAAAACACGATATTTCAGTTGTTTAGCGTGTACTGGCGAGTTTAAAAATGCACCGATTTGGGTTCGCACCTCGTTATGGTTTAAATGTGACTGACATTTTAAGGATGATTTCCCTCAGCCCCCGTTTCTGGGACCTTTTCTTCAACATGTGCGTAAGCGAAAAAAAGGCCTGGGCAGGCTTTCAGGTTATTGCATAGTTTTATTAATGTTACTCTTTTGTTTGCTAACTGGGTATGCCTTCGACATAAAAACCTTTTGTTTCTCTACTAAAAAGAGAATGAGTGCCCATGGGTAGGTTACTGAAAGATGCTTCTAAATAAACTTTTGCAAAGAAAGCAGTGTGGAATACAGTTGCAGATGCCTTCTGTGAAAATGTAAGCAGCGTTGATTATGAACTGCAGGCTCAGCCTTAACGAGAAGAATACAAACACAGATGTGCTGAAACACCGAATATTACTGTTGTGAATACATTCAGAAAAAGTTAATTTCACTGACATGTTTTCTACTCGGATGACTCGGGCATTATTTAGAGGCATTGAAGGCTTTATGAAACTTTTGAATAAAAACCAGTGTCGCATCCTTTGAGTTTTTGGCAGCTTGTAGGAAATAATTTGTACATAAGTAACTTTCTTAGCAAGACCTTAACCGGCCCTATCCCTTTCAGTTCAGTGGACTGTACTTTGATTCCAGTACTAATGCAGCTCTGCGGGGCATGCACAGTCCGTTATTTATGACACTTAGAAATGGACATGGTTTAACCATGGCCCCCAGATCTTTCCATGTTTGTGGAGACAACCCCCTGCCTCATACATTTCTATTAGGACATGGATGCACCAATCCATTCCCCTCAGTCATTCATTTATGGTGTTAGTTGGGGTTCAGGGGGGAGGTGGGTGCGAGAGTGGACCACCATTGTCTAGCAGGGTCTTGTTTGGCGAGGAAGAGCATCAACCTCACTAGACACCTCAAGCTATGTGGTCCTCCCAAATCCTCCATGACTCCAGTAGACCACACCTTACGAGGACATCTGCTTTGCATAGGCTTCAAACACTAGTTGGAGATCCACTCCATTCAGGGGTTTTCAACCCACCTTTTGATCCACAATGTGAAGGCCGAACCCTTAGGCCAAACTTGACTTGGGTTCTGAGGGCTGAGGATGTGTGAGGGGAAGAGTGTACTATGGTAATTCTAGTGTACTCCCACATCTAACACTAAAATCCAGTTCTCACCCCTTGAAGTGTAAGCCAATGGTTTTATGTAAAACCCAGCATACCTGTCAAACAGGATTAGACACTCCAACAGAATTTGACACTGTAATGTCGAAACGAAAAGTAATTCATTGGTGCCTGTCTGTAGGGGGTGGGAGTGTGTGGGGGTGTGTGTGTGTACAAATGAAGGGTACTGCCCAGGTGTCAGCTAACATTTGACTATGCCAGAGCAGGCCTCTGAAGTGTGCCCCAGATGTTATATGAAACACCCCAGCAGACCTGTCAAGCAGGATTTGACACTAAGGGTAAAAGTTGATGCTCACAGCCCCACCCTGCGTATTCTGTCAGGTACAAAGGGGTCATCTAAACTCCTTCAAGTCAGCCTATTATCTCCTTGGAGGAATTATACACGCCTTCACACCGTTCAAGTGCTAATTACAGGCTGGCAGAGGAGGAGAGAAAAAGGCAGATTAGCCTCCAGGGACTTGAGGCAAGAAAAAGACAACTTTCAAAAAGTTACTTTTCCTTAATAGTTAGTATCCAACTTCACCTTTAAATTGGATTTGTAATAGCTATTTTTAACAGTTTAATTATTTTTCTAGCTAATCACATTCCTGAGATACAGTATTTGTATTTAATATTGCATCCCATTGTTTTCCTATGAAACAGCCAGCCTTGCTATAATGAAAATAGCTTTTGGGGGCCTTTTCGCGTATGGCCATGTTTAACATTAAATTAAATGTCCTACTTTTAAATGCAATGCACCCTGCCTTATGGGCAAAAGGGTATTCATGGGGGTGACTTATAAGTATTTAGAAGGAAGATTTTGGCAAGTCAAATTTGCATTTTAAAACTGCAGCAGACAAGCTACAAATTGTAGGGCTGCAGGCATATTTGCACTTCCTCTATAGTTGGTAGCACAATCAGTGCTACCGTCCACTAGTGGCATTTAACTTGCAGGCTTTTGGTACACTTTGTACCATATACTAGGGAATTATAGGTAAGTTAGATATGCAAATTAGAGGTATGACAATTTCACTATGTTGAAAGGAAACCACAAGCACTTTATCACTGGTTAGCAGAGGTAATGTGCACAGAGTTCTACAGCCAGCAAACATATAGGGTCTAGCATAAGGCAAAAAATCCGAGGTGGCCCTGCAGGAAGGGCAAATTTAGATTTTTCACAGCCTGGTGGGCAGAAAATCTGGATTTTATTAAAGACACAGAGGATACGATTATGCAAATCTCCTTTATTGCCAGCTCACAGCAGCAACAATTGAAGAATATGGAACTTCAATGAACATTCTAACATAGTATGAAGTCCCCCCACGTGCAGCCATTTTCCTTCTTTGTGGATCTGCGAACAAGTTAACTTCAACAAAAAAAGTTTAAACTTCAGTCGATAACAGTTTTCCAGAAGATCAAACTCCTTATTCTGAAAGAGAAAAGAATAGGTTTACGTAATATCTTTAGTATCATCAGGGTGGGTTACAACGGTATGTGGAGGGATAATCTAAGCCCCCGTGACTTTAATAAAATCCAGATTTTCTGCCCACCAGGCTGTGGAAAATCTAAATTTTATGGCATGAGACGGAGGCTAACATTATGCAAGTTTAAAGTGCATTAAGTACGTTATCAATCACATTTGTGATTGGTCTAAAATAACAGTTCTTAAACATACTTTCATTCGACCAGTCTGCTGCCCTGAGGATCTCTTGTAGACCCCCTCCAAGGATAAAGGCTTTGGAAGCCGAAGTGCGGGCCAATCTGCCTCCCACCCTTGTAGGGGTACCTGAAAGGTCTTTCGAAATTCCTACCTGTGGAGAAACTTTGCAGTCTCCGTTCACCTCTGAAAGATCTTCCACGGTTTCGTTGTCTTTGTGGGTAGAAGGGTTGGTGGGTAGTATAGGCTGGTTGAGAGAATTTGGCACCACGGCCCAGGAAGGGTCTTATAGAGGGTTGTCCACGGCCGAGGAACCGACCCCGCGTTCTCCCGGCCCTGCCAAAAATCCTATCCTGGAATACTTTCTTAATATCCTTTTGGGATTTCTGGATGAAGCTGAATACGCCTACATATTTCGCCATCTCTTTTATGAAGTCCTCCCCGAAGAGGAGGCCCTGGGAACTAGGTCCCCCATCTTTATTAGCGAATTCTACTAATTTAGGGTCAATTTTGAGTAGAACGCCCTTTCTTCTCTCTGTGGAGATTGCGGTGTTGGCATTGCCTAGGAGGCATATGGTTCTTTGGACCCATTGGCGGAGTTCCTATGGGTCGATAGGGGTTTCGCCGAGATAGGCTAGTTCTGCCATTTCAAATATTTTTGTTAGCGGCCCTACGATATCAAGGAGGCGTTCTTGGCAGGATTTTAGGCCTTTGTCAATACCTTTCCTAGGGTCTTTGGCGTTCTTGGCTATGAATGCTACTACTTTATGATCTAATTCAGGGGTCATAGCCACTTTGTCAGGTAGAGCGGGCCGTGGGCACTCCGAGCGTAGTCTGGATCTAACCTCTTTTGGGATTTCCTTTCTCAACCAGAAAGAGAGGTAGTTCACAACGTGTTGCGAGGGTGCCCACTCAGGTGATCAGGGGTGTTTGATCAGGAGAGGGTCAAACATGTCGTCTCCAAACGGATCCACAATGCCCATTTTGGATCCTGAGGCCTTGGATACCTCTTCAGAGCTTCCCATTCTCTTTACCTCTACCTCCTCAATATCAGTGTCGAACTCAGAAGAGCATGAAAGCTCTATTTCTGGTTCACAAATCCCGTCACTGTCAATGGGGATGGGAAGCTCAGGGCCTGTTTCTTGCCCGTCTGTGATGCCTGAGGCACCTTTCTTGTCACTGCCTGGAAAGCATGAAGGGGCCCCTTGGGTGATTTTAGTTTTCTTTGCCCCTTTATAGAGGGTTCCTCCAGAAGCCCTCTTTCTTGGGGCCTTACCTGCCCCGTCCAAGCCGCTTGTAGACGGCCATCATTTGTTGGAGATGGTTTCTAGTTTCTTGTTAATGGTGTCATCAAGGGAACCCTACACTTTGTCTTGGGCCTTATTAACTAATTGTTCTAATTTATCCTCAATATTTATTTCTGACGGCGCTGCAGACATAATTGCAATGGGAGGTAGTAAAAGTTGTAATAGCCTTTGTCTGCTTAACTTTTGTTAAAGATATCTTTAAATCCCTATTTAGTTATAAATTTTTACAAGCGTATGAGGGAAGATGTTATCGGTTGTTAGGTTGAAAGAAACAGCTGATCGGCATCCGGTAATTGGAATGCCTGTCACCGTCATGGTGACCAAAGAGGCAAAATGGAGGTTGCATTAAGATGCATTGAAGCATCCCAACATGTTAAAATGGCGGTCACGTATGTATTCAACGTGCGTGACTGTTTGCTTATAGCCTTTCCTCTAAGGCTCTTGGGGTTGCCTTATTCTGTGTTAATTTTGTTTCTTTGCGTGGGCGAGACGTGCCGCACCATCATGGCTGGGGGGCTTGAAGCGGTGCAGGATCGCGTGTCTCACTCCCCGTTGTCAGGGGTAGTAGACGCGGTTCCCCGGGCCTGTTGGAGCCGAACGCGCAAAGGGAAGGCCAAAGGTCTAAAAGATCCGGTTTAAAGTAAAACCGGCGTATTGAATTTGATGAGTTTTCCGGCCTAAAAAAAGGCTGAAAAGGGAATATACTGCGTAGGGAAATCAAAGCTAGTCCTCATTACATTGTATACAACGCATAGGTAAAGATATATAGTAGTATAAAAGTTATATTACACAGAAAAATATACAGAAGTTCTAAAGTTAAAGAATGCAGTTCTTATCTTGTGAGCAGCAGCAACAAAGAAGGAAGATAGCTGCGTGTGGGGTCTTTATACTATATTAGAATGTTCATTGAAGTTCCATATTCTTCAATTGTTGCTGCTGTGAGCTGGCAATAAAGGAAATTTGCATAATGTTTGCCTCCGAGTCATGCCATAAAATTCCTACATCTGTGATGTTAAAGACTGAGAGTTTGAAGAGATATAACCACATGTACATATTGAGTATATAGGCGTATGAGCTCAGTGCTGGCTCCAGTGGTGTGTAATCTGACCAACTAATGGGGAGGATATGCGTACTGGAGACTGCAAAGAATTAATATTCTGTTACTGTACCAGTAGGGGGATTCAAGCTTCGGAATAGTAAACAAGTAATTTACTGTCTTGATGCACACATAAATCGGGGCATAGTCCGTCATAGATGAATTGAAGAAGTCAAGATGGTCTTCTATTTTTTTAAGCAGTCATCCTGATCATCAATAAATAACAGCGATTTAGCAACGTCAGGATGTACCTGATGGTCTGATTCTCCTACCAGGAGTGTGCGTGCTGCACATGGATCCTCGCGTGTGATGACTACAAAGTGCAGTTATCACTTGTCTGCTTTTTTTTGTTGAATTTAAGGGCTCCATGTCCATGGTTTGCTCTTGGTTCTTGTATAGTGCAATGAATGATGAGGACACACAACTTATTCTCACATTCCTTAGTGAGAAAGAAATGAAAGGATACCTGGTTTAAATTTTTCAGTGGGAATGTAAAGGTGTCACATATTGTGAGTACTAGGTAAAATCTAATTGAAAATATCATTTGTTGCTCCCTTTTATTCTCGATTTGTGTTGTACTGGTTCAAACCCCACAAGCCACACCTTCCTGTGCTCCTTTCTGCCCCTCTTTCCCAGTGGCATATTCTTCTCTGCATTCTTCCTTTTACTTCTCCCCTGGCCACTGTACTTCCTGTTAAACAGCATGGAAGGATGGTGGCTGCTGCGAATTCATCAGGACTGTGATGGGTGAGGAAGAGCAGAAGGGCAGGGATTTTTTTTTTTTTTTTTTTTTTTTTTTACAATTTTAATGGTACATTTCGTGTTTGCCACACATTTCACCGTCCCTGATGAATATTACTGGAGGTAACATTGTTCTAATACAGCAATGGTTTCTACCAACTTTATTTAATTCGTGTATTTAATCTAAGCCATTTCAATCTATATTTTTCAGATGGAAATTTCTCATGTCACACCCATCTTGCTGAAAGTTTCAAACATTTACATTCTCTAACGGCAAAAGGGGGCTAAAGATATTTTTATGGTCTGGCTTGACAGCGCAGCTGTCGCCAGACAATTATGTGAGTACCACTAGAGAGGGGCTTTGGCTACGCCCACATGTTGGGAGCGTGAGAGTGCAAATGTCACCTGACCTTTTAACCTGCACCAATATTATTCTACAGTTCTTTTCGTCCACACAAATACCAGTGGCGGCTAGCTTAAAACAAAATGTTGAGGCGCGAAGGCGCACAACTCACCATTCATTCAGAAGCTCGACCGGTGCAGCACTGTCCATGAGCAGAAAAAGGAAGGACTTTCTTCCTGCTCGTGAAACGCAACTCCAACCAATCCTGGAGCTGCTTTCATGCTGTGAAAGAAGCTCCAGATTGGTGGGAGCAGGCTCCCCCAGCGCTCATTTAGAGGCGGGGGCCTGTGCCAGCAATCCCCAGGCTGTTACACAGCCTTTGGGTTGTTGGGACTACAGTGCGCATGTCGGCTGGCCATCGCAAACGGCCGGCCAATCCGTCATGCGCAATGTAGACCAGTGGTGTAATCCTACATTTGCAGGATTCAGCCCCACCCTTGCGCTGTACACTGCGCAAGCCGGTGTGGTGGCAAATACAATAAATGTCATTGGCATGCCATTTTATTTTTTTGTTTGCCGGCTGCGCTCGCAGCAGGCAGGGCGACGCTCCTCCGCTTCTGAGGAGGAGCCGCCCTGACCAATACATATCCAACCCCATGCTATATGCTTGAAACTCTTCATATTACCATGCAACATGCCTTTAAAGCCAGACCTTTTGGCATTGCCAATGGTAGTTAGTACTGCATCTGAACTGCAAGTTATGATGTCAAGATTAAAGCATGGGGGAGGGTAGAAGTAAATGTTCCACTGCTCTGGAGTGCTGAAATTTCCCACACTTGGTGTGTCTGAGTCCTCCTGGATCCTAAGAACTACTATAGCCCTTTAAGATGGAGTGTAAAGGTAATCCATGAACAGAACCTGATTTTAATTAAGTCTCCTAGGAGAAGATATGCCTTTAAAAAAGTTACTTTCTAGATATTTATTTTATGGGAATTTATTTAGCGCACTATCATTCTAGCGGAGCGTTTAACACTTGTCACATGCAGGATGAGGGCCATTTACTGAGATAATAGCCCGGTTTTAAGGTCTTTTCTGAACTGTAGCCGGTAAGGGAATGGCACATGTCCAATTCACCAAATTGGCTCCTTTTACAATAAATAAATACTCCCCTCCCACCTAGTGGGTATTTTTGAATTGGGTAACCTCAAACAGTTTAGAACTGGATCTCAAGGCACGAGAGGGCAGTTATTTTTTAATTTCTGAAATAAAAAGATAGAGGCCCTGGGAGCGTGAATGTTTGCTTGCATAATGTAGGCAGTCTTATATAGGATTGGAGCCATATTGAATCTGAGGTTTCTCCTTTGACTGTATATCTAGAGTTTTGACTGTAAACACATCGGTCCAATCCAAAAGAACGTAGTGAAGTCAGTGGTCTAAGGATATAGGTAAGGTGCATTTGAAAAAGATGAGTGTTCAATAGTTTTCTGAAGAAAAACTATGCCTCTGTCGAGATTACCCTTAACTGGGGGAATCTGAGACGGATATCTACAGATTTAAGTACGACTGTCTGACCCATGTACTGTTTCGGTCTGCATTAGCAGAGTATGTGCAATTGTTATTTGAAACTGATGCTTCTTTCGATAACACTGTAGGAGTCGCATAAAGCGGGGAAATATGCATTTTGCTAGAAAATAGGATTCGTGGAACACTACCCAGTGTCTTAGAGAAGATTGAGGGTACTGGAAGCTGAGTGTGCCCAGTCTTGGCAGGATCGCCATCTGCACAACATTCAGACCCAACAAAGTTGTTTCAATTGGCACTGATAGGGAAATTAAGTTTCTCAGCCAGAGGGTGCTGAAATGGATACATGGGCACTGCGATTGCCCTGCTTGTTCTCATGCCTGGCCTTCCGCTCATTTCTTGTCTGGTTGACCCTTCTGGGGAGGTGGTCGTTGACAGTGAATCAGGCTGCAGCCTTTTTGCCAGTGCTGTGGGCACCATTATATTCAGGTGTTGTCAGTTGAGTCCCACTGGGATGCTAGCATTCCTAGGCTCACTTGTTTTTCCAGGGGTCACGAGGAATGAACGGGACACTTTGGAAGCCCGAGTTTTACTGGCTGAAGTGCTGTCGGCTATAGGTTTGCTGGCATCCAAGAAGGCTCACGGCTCTTGACTTTTGGGGGCAGAGTTTTACAAAGCTTTTCCATTGCACTGGCCACTAGTCTACTAGCAGTCTGTGAGGATTCTCTTGGGAGGATCTCTGCCTCTCACAATGTATGAGACCTCCGCCCGTGTCCTTCCTAGGCCGGTCAGGGACCATGTATGTCACACCACCCTCTTTCTGTGTTCAATGCACAGACCAACGTATGAGCTCTAACTGTAGCCAATAGCCTTGAAGCCTTAGTACCTACACCTAATTACTCTGACAAAGGTGTTTCTTTGACATATCGTTTTACAACAAGTAACATCTGTAGATGTGTGGGGTTTGAGCTAGTGCAGCGACAAGGGAGTTATTTGACACTGTTTTCTTATGTGTCATGTCAGGCGCTGGAGTATTTTAGAATGGATCCTGTACTAAGATGTTGAATACGGACTCCATAACTAAGGTCTGGTCAATAGCAAACGTTTTCCTACTCTTTGTATTTGGAATGGTGGAAGTTCTGTTGCACCCTGTGCCCTTTGCTGTTTGCCCGTTCAGTTGAGCCTTTAGCCCTGATGCACAGGCCAGAGGATCGTTGGAACAGAGATTATGGTACCCTTTAGGAGTGAGTGATTTTATTGTATGCTTGAGGACTTTTTGCTGTGCTTAACCTATCCTAAGGCATCAGTGCCTCCGCCCAGGGCATATTTCGCTTATGTGAGGGGCTAGCGATCTCATAATCACTTGGGAGAGGTCTAAAACGGCACCTCTAATTCTACCCAGCTTGACCATTATTGATGGAACCAGTTTTCAATGCGCTCCCCAGTGAAAGTAAACATTCGGTATTGTCATTGGCAGCGACAGAGATGAAGTACTTATGTTGAACCTGCTGTCTTTGCTGAATGCATTCTAGGTGGATGTCGACAGGGTGGTTTATTCCGCTATATTGTGGGCAGCTATGACATTTGTTTATTGTCCTCTTACTCTTTTAGCCTCTGTAATTTCCTCACGTCTGGCTCTGCCTTTTTATACAGCTGCAAATCTTTGTCCCAACTTCTATGGATTGAAGGGTGTGCCCTCTTGAGTATCCTACTATACACTATCATGACCTGGTGGTAGATGGGATCAAGTCGCAGACCTCTCGGTCACTTTTTAGCAGCACAATTTCAAGATGTGCTTTTGGTTCCATAGCTCCTGCACCCTAAGGTATCTAGTAATGGAACATTTCTAGTGTGGTGTTTCATATGCACCTGTACCTCTTCGGACCTGAGGTTTCCTGACCTTCCCTAATGGATGAAATCACCTGTGGTGTGAGTGAGGGTGCAGGGTATGGACCCCAGGGGATTGGGCACCCTAAATGATCTCTTTAGGCTGCTCCAACAATATCACCACGTGATAGGAATGAAAAAGTGAGTATTTAAGCACATTGACCTAAGATAACCCAAAACCCCCAAAGAATCTACTTTTGTACTTTTTACTCGAGTCGAGTGGGCTACGTAGAGTGGCTATCATTTAGAGGAATATACTAATCGCCTCTGGCTGTAATGTAAAATCTAAGATGATAAATAACAGATTCTTCACCATTAGTTATCTTGCCCCCATGGTAGTCAGCAAATTCCACTAGGATTTGGCATTCAGCTATCCCAGATGCAGGTCTCCCGAGGCTGATTTTATTCTACAGTGTGAAACCTGTCAGACTGTATCTGCTGTGGGAAATTTCATGGCCCTCCTCTGCGGTAAACATAACACAATAAACGCTGAGAAGATCACCGAAAGAGGTTCTGTTCGCCTTCTTCCATGGGGCCTGCTAATCCACAATCAGAAGAAAAGATGTCCACCAATCGTGGAGTTCTTTGGGGCATGCAAGGTTAGGACATACATACTTTCACGGGGCCTTTGCCACATCCGTCTTAGGAGTGTTGGTATTGCCACTGTCCAGATTGCTGCCTTGGATCTCAGAGATTTGATGAAGGTGGTGGGGGCAGCCAGGAATCTTTGCAGTTACTTGTATCCGGCCAGAGGCATGGTCTCTTGCACTATTGTGAAGTTGTACTGGAGAAAATAGCTTTCTTTTCCATTGTATGACACAACAGGAGTGGAAATAATCTGTTAAAGCCACTCCCTTGGACCTTTGTTGTCTTCACCTTTTTTAGGTCTTTCCTGCGACAGCGCATGCACTGCACGTGCTCTCACTTGTGAGAGATGTTGTATTCAACATGGGACTTGCAGCACACAGATTGCTTAACATTCGTTGGCTTCACTGTCACTCTTATTTGCTGCCTTCTAATTGGCCATCCTTGCCAAAGCCGATAGGTCTCGCCTTTGAGACTGTTGGCTCTGCCATTGCCTTATGTTTCTGCTGTACAGCATTGACGACTTTGGGAATGATTTGCAGTCATGATGTATAGCAGGTTGGCTGCTGTGCAGCATGGCTAAAAATAACAAAACAAAGCACTGACACATCCAGCACTTATGTCCTTTTTTTATAAAAGAAAAAGCACATTAGCCCTGGCTGCATCATGGCACTTTTTAAAATTAGTTTTAGCCTTTCTGCAAAGCATCTGCGCTGCTGTACAGCATGGCTACAAAACGTTGCCAAAGCCAGTGGCTCTCATAGGCGAAACCTATTGGCTTTGCCAATGCTGGTCATTCACCTGTCACACTTTAGCATGCACAAAGGTGTTTGGACAAAACCCTTTTAAGCCAAATTTAAATGAACACAGACTACTTCCTTCAAAGGTATATGTAGCTTTAAAAGTATATTTAACATGTAAATTGGGCAGGAACGTTAGAAAAGCTCTTCCAAGTGAAATGTTTTCCACCTCTGGAAGTCCTTTTTGTGCTACCGTCTGGGGTGAGCAGATGCAGCCCACTGAAAAACATTCTGTTTGACCGTGCGTCGCCATTTTAGAATGGGGATTTCCTGTGAAGGGACCGTATGTACCAGATCACGGCTTCAGCACAGTGGAAATGGGGCAGTGAGGAAGAGAGAAAGTGACGAGTGGCGAAATGAAGAATCCAACTAGGGCACGGGTAGACTTCTGGACTGGCTCATGATTTGATGCAATTTCACAAAAAGAGCCCACGGGTCCTAATGGTAAGTCTACTGGGTACGTGGAATGTGCTTGACATGCTCGGCGCGGAAAATTGGGAAGAGGGAAAGGGGTCTCTTTTTTAAGGTACGGTTCCCCTCACACACCAGAAGGTGTCATGCTTCATCATAGGGGTACCTCCTCGCATCAAGAGCCTAGTCTTGATGCGGGCTACAACCCCCTCGCTACGAGGGAGGAGCTCAGGGATGTTTTTTGTAAGAGAATATGGTCCTAAAACCCTACGTGAGCGTGGTGTGGTAAGGTGCAGTGCTTTAGTGAGTGGTGATTAAAACTGCCTACAAGGTTAGTTGGGACAACTTTATTCTACTACCCAGTGGCAGGATTAAAAACAGATAGCTTGTGATGTAGCTGCCGTCATTAGAGACAGTTACATCTAAAAACGATCAACATGTTTCAGCCGGTAGACCTATAAAAGTGTTGTGGCCTTCGTCAGGATCAGTTTGGAGCTACTGCAAAAATGTGTAAAACAAAAACCAAAGGTAAACAAGAAAACAGCGGACACCGGTATGGAATACTACATCAGTTGTCCAGGTGTTTGGTAGATTCAACGGTGGAACCTGTGGTAAAACAAAGAAATAGTGTTCTGTACCAGTCACAATGTGATCACGAAAATGTAACGCATGGCAGGGCCACACCACAATAGACGTGCAATAACCACATCCAGACCTAATACTGAGTGGATATCAATATGAAACTCACCTACAACAGTCCGGTAATATACCGCATCCGTCCTGGCTTATGAGCCTAAGGTACATACGTCGACCATCCTAATAGATAAAGTGATGGCGTTAGAGTCAACCGAAGAAGAAGGAGAGACAGTGTGGTTAAAAGAAAGCATTGAAAATGTTCAACAGAGGTGTGAACAAAGAAAGCGCAGAATGTGAGCTACACTAGTGCCCATGAAAGGGGGGGAAAGGGGTGAACAAGGGGTGGACAACTGTACCACAATGGGGTCAGTCGGTGAAAGCTAGAAGCTTTTCTTCCAAAGGAGGGAAGACACGTATTCAAGAGGACTGTCGAAACGGTGGGTAGACACCTAAAATGGGGCGGAAAAGGGTTGAAAGCTGACCTTCTGTGGGTTTAGTGGTAAAAGGAGCTCGAAGGAAATCGTGGCGGTGGTTATTCCAAACCCTCTGAAAGATCTCACATGAGGGAGGAAAGGAGATACCCGAGGCTGCGCGTCAATAGGCGAGAGTAAGCCTCCTGGTGATAACTCAGCGTGATATATGGTTACCCTTAGGGGCCAATTGAGCTACAGCCTCTAAGGTACTGTGTGGCGGCAGCGCAATGGTAAAGGCGGCGGCTGGTGAAGGATCCGCGCTCCACGGGCCTGAAGTGCTGGGGGTCCAGCCAGCGGGACTCAATTTCAAACCATAGCGTGAAACCAGTAGGTGTACTGGGACGCCTGTAGCAGAGGGGATGGGCTAATGGAGGACCCGCGCCTAACGTGCATGAGGTCCCGAGAGGTTGGGGTAGTAGTCAGGCGGGACTCGTACCCAAACAAGGCGTGAAAAAAAAGAAGGTGCTGGAACGCCTGTAGCGGAGGGGATTAAAACTACTCAGGTGTTTAAAAAGAATGCGGTCAAAAACTATGGCGGCACACTGGTAGCGGGCCTTGCATCCGGAAGGACGCGGGAGCTGGTTGATACGCAATCTAAACCTTGAGAATAAAACATGAAGCCACTTACTGCTGCTGGCGAGGGGGTTGCTCAACCACGTACGTCCTTGGACATGGAGGGAAAGGTAGTGTGAAACACCGTTGATTTAAGTATGCGTTTCCGTAATGTCATATCCGGTTTGGAAGTGGAGAAGGCTGGGAAATGGAGTCCGACGGGGCTCAATTCTCACGGAAGTACAGGATGCTAGGGAAACGTAGTCCGATTACAATGAATCAGAGCAGAGACATGCTGACCCGGTGGGGTCTGGGAATAAGCATGAGAGGAAAAAGGGAAAAGAAATAATGACAGTACGCGTGCATCATTCACGTTTGACGGTGTCAAAGGAAAAGGACGTTGGCCGCAGGTGACGTCAGTGATAAGAACAGAGTTAAGAAAAAGGGCCTCGACAAATTGCGTGGCACTCCTGTATGACACGAGTGTGAAGCAAGTATGTGGTACTCATCAGAAATTATGAAAAATCTTTCTCAAAGTATATATTCTATGGATGGAGTAAAATGACAAAATGGGCATAAGGCTCTAGAAATGAGGATGGTACAAGAGGCAGTGTGCTTGTGACAACAATGTGCCGCACGCTACGTCTGTGTTTGAAATAAAATTAGATGGAGTTAAGTCGGGGCCAGCCAGGGGATGTCATCATTTAGCCCCAGAGTTGATGTGTTCAAGCGAAACGCCCATCTTTGCTCAATGCGCAATAGTTTGAGTGTGAGGTTGGGCGTCATGGCGCTGAGATTAGTTTTGTCTAGCACTGTCCAAGCAAGGGAATCTGCTGTGTGATGCATCTCTAGAAAATGTCTAGTCAGCTTGGTGGTTTGTTTGGCGCATCTGATCGTGCTTTTATGGTCTAAAATATGTGTGCGTACCTTGCGTGTAGTCATCCCCACATACCTGAGCCCGCAAGGGCATGTGATGAGATAAATGACCCTCTCACTGTTGCAGTTCGTGTGGTGTCTGAGCTCCCATGGTCTACCAGTGCCGATGTCAACAGTTTTGGTAATGGTTGTTTGTACACAGGCAGCACACGAACCACAGGGGAAGTGCCCTTGTACAGGTGGGAGCTGCCATAGGGTATTGGGCCTCTGGGCTGGCGCTGGAGGGGGTCTAGTATGGATCAGGCTGTCTCTTAAATTGCGTCCCCTCTTGAAAGCAAATAAGGGTTTCTGTAGTGTTAGTTGGCCCTTGTTGAGAATGTTCCAATTCTTTATAATGGATTTTTTTTACTGTACTTGAAAGGGAGCTGAAGGTGTTGACACATACTAATCTTGTTTGTGTTGGTCTGTAAGGAAGATGATCCAGGAGGGCATCCCTGTTATTATTCAATGCTAGTTTGGCTGACCTCTTGACAAGGGTGGCTGGGTAATGTCTGTCTAGGAGATTGGCCCGTAAGGATGATGCATGCTCATTATATTTGTCGATGCTCAAGCAGTTCCGCCTAAGCCTTAAAAATTGTCCGAAGGGCAAGTTTTCTCGTAGCGACCGAGGGTGGTGACTGTCAAATTGGAGCAAGGCATTACGCGCCATGGGCTTTTGGTATAGTTCAGTTACCAGAAAGCCTCCAGCATGGTAGATAAGGAGGTCCAAGAAAGCCAGTTTCTCTCTGCTGTACTCGCATGTAAACCGGAGATGCTCATTCCAGGTGTTGAGCCATTCATGGAAGGAATGTATGGTGGAAGGGTCACCTCTCCAGACCACAAGATTGTGTCGATATACCTCCGCCATGTCAAGATATGACAAAAGTATGGATTGTTGTTGGAAAGGACGACTTCTTCCTCGAAGATATGCATGAAAAGATTCGCCAGGCTGGGAGCAAAGGTACTCCCAATGGAAGTACATGGTATCTGGAGATAGAGCTGGTCTTCGAGGAGGAAGAAGTTTTCTTTCATCGCCATGGTGGCGCATCTCATGATGAATGGCAATGGTGTTATGGTATCCGGTGGATGAATCCTTAATAGATGTTCAATGGTAGCCAGGGTTTGATCCTGAGGGATGCAGGTATACAGTGATTCTACGTCGAAGGAAACCAGGAAATCGGTCTCTGGATTAAATTCCATGCCCCTCAGCAACCGAAGGACGTCCTTGGTGTCTTGTAGATAGGTAGGCATAAGTCGAACCAAGGGACGCAGGAAGAAGTCCACAAACTGGGACAGCGGTTCTAGAACTGAACCGATGCCAGAGATGATAGGCCTTCCTGGTGGAGGCCTCTGTGGTTTGTGAATCTTTGGCAAGATATAGAAGTACGGAGTCACAGGTTCTTTAGTATGTAGGAACTCCGCTTCCCTGGATGTAATCCATCTGTTATCCAGAGCTTCAGTGGTCATCTCCATGATGGTGTTGCTGATCCTTTCTGTGGGGTCTCTTTGTAATGGACGGTAGGACGTGGTCATACTTAACTGGCGTAAGCATTCCGATCTGTAGGTATCAGTCTCCAGAAGGACGGTCGCTCCGCCTTTGTCCGCTGGTTTGATTGTGATTGTTTTGTCCTGACTCAAGGAGCATAGTGCTTGTTGTTCCCGTTTCGTAATGTTGTTCTAAGTCTTGGATAGGGAGGGCAATCGTGAGTCCAAGTCTTTGAGGACCGCCTTTCCAAACGTCGCCACTTCAACTGGTACCATCCCCAGAGTTGGATTAAACGTAGATTTAAGATGTAAGTTGGTATTCATGATGCTGGTGTCATTCTCATCTGGAGTTTGATCTGAGAAGAGAAAAAGTGGGGAGACGTCCCACGTAGGTCCCTTAAATCTCCTCTTAGCCCCCTATGTGTGAATTCATGATTTTATGCTTCAAGGGGTTCAGAGCGGCAACGCTCTAGCAACCATGCACACAGTGAGAATGAGCTGTTTACGGTGTCTTGTGAGGGAGCAGCATTTATTTATGTGGTATATGAGAGGGAGCAGTTGTAGCACACAAGGTGCCCTGCACTGTTTAACAAACACGCTTTTACCTTAAGAGATCATAATGAGGAGTCTGAACCGTTACAGTGAAGCAGCCCTACGCAGGGGAGCAGCTCTAAAGCCTGTAGGGCTGTCCAGTCCATCTGAGGCGGCATTATGCAAAGGGCGCTCTGCCCCTGTTGGCACTGCCCTGCATTAGTAAAAGGCGAAGTGGTGGCTTGATGCAGCCTCTGTCTTTTATAGTGCAGATTTTGAACTGCGCCCCCACCCATAATACAGTGTGGGCACAGATGAAAAGTGTTCACCCTGGTGCTATATGTGCACTGGTGCTATCAGTATCACAGAAGGACTCCGCCCCCTTCTGTCATACTACAGTACCCCAGGGGCGCAGAAAACCGGTGCACAGGCCCTTTGTTCCCCCGACGCACATTATGTATTTAATACGGGCCCTGGTGATCACCTGATTGGGTCAGTTTGCTCTTCATCTAGCGACTGTACCTTGTCGTACACAGGCCGCCACTATTTAGCAGCCAGGCAGGCAAAACGATTTTGAACGAGATCTCTGCCGAAAAGTCAGTCTCTGGAAAAGATAAATCTTTGAATGCAAATTTTAATTTACATTTTTGCTTATGATGTATTTAGTTGTGGGCGACTGCACAGTAAGTCCTGAATAATAAGAAATTGTTCTTACTCATGTGCACATCTTTATTTTTGTATTTCATTTTTATCTAGAGTGCTCTTCGAAAGGCCTACAATGGGTAATAGAC
Source organism: Calotriton arnoldi (assembly GCA_963921515.1). Lineage (NCBI taxonomy): Eukaryota > Metazoa > Chordata > Amphibia > Caudata > Salamandridae > Calotriton > Calotriton arnoldi. The sequence continues at coordinate 1,203,329 of CAWUFW010002856.1, read as the reverse complement.
ACCACAATTGGTTACCCCAACGCTGACCCAATGGACATCCAAACGTGGATTCTTGGCTACAGGCAACCAATGGTGACACATGTATATTACAGGTAGGACACCATCTTTGACTATGTCACCAAAATGGAGCATCACGCATGGTATTATATCATTATGTCCAACTTCAACCCTTAGTGTTTCCATCAGCTGTTGCTCCTGTTCTTCAGTTGGATATTATATCAATTTTTTTTCAAGACAATGTGCACATAAACATTAATTACTGGGAAAATGGGATATTCAGAAAATACAAATGATATTTGCTGTTCAAAAGCGTTTTGCACTGTGACATGGTAATTACATTTTTGTTTTCTGGTTGTAAATTTCTCACACTTTATGTAGTGCTATTTTAAGGGTTGTATGTCGGAATGGGGTGCAGAAATATTTTCTGGCATAAATATTGTGTCCTAAATATAGTTTCCAAAAATATAATGCCGTTAGGTGTACATAACATTTTATTAAGTTCCAAAAAGTTGATACTTTTGCATACGATATTTAGGACATAATATTTGTGTCAGACGATATTCTGAAAATTATATTTTGGTGCCATACGAGTTTTAGATGAAAAGGTAGGGACGCTCACCAATTTTTTATTGTATAGTTTGAAACTTTTGCAATATTTTATAACATTCAGAACACACACTAATATAAATATACATCTTCTGAAAAAATTCATCATTGGTACTTAACCATTTGGACAAGTAGTGTGCATTGCTTCAAAAGATCACAACAATTAAACAGGTTTAAAGGCTCCTGATAAGGGGAAGGCAAATTGCTCTTCTTCAGGGTATTTTTTCATGCCTTTCAAATAATCCCCCATGTCTTGAACATTGGTTTAAAGGCTGGTGGTAAGGAGAATCCACATTGCTCTTCAGGGTATTATGTTCATTCTTTTCAATTAATTCCTAGGGGCTTGGATCACAAAATGTCAAACATTGAACACTGCAGTACAAGGTGCAACCCCGTGTAGAATCTTCCATGTTGTGGAACAGGCTGGTATTTCTTTACCACGTAAGCAGACGTGAAGCTCTCCTATCTATAGCTGTAGTATGTCAGCAAAGGGTGGGATCGCAGCTTTTCTGCCACTTGAGAATGAGACTATACCTTCAAGAAAGAGTAATACATTTCTTAAATAATTTTACAGACATGCCGGATTAAAACAGGCGCTTTCAGACATCCGTTTCTTCTTTTCCTTCAGTGACTAAGAACCTCTGGCCTTGGGCTGCCCCTCTGTTAGAAACGTTTTCCACACTGGTTCAGTTTGTTTTTGTCTGTTGGGAGTGCATGGGCTATCGACTCTGGCCCTTGTGTTAGTTATGAGAATGGGATTGTCTCTAGGACCAGCATTGTAAGCACTGGAACAACCATTTGAATGCTAGTGATCTTTGTGCCTTTTAGCCTATCTAGCTCCATGTCAAGTATTAATAAGGTCTGGGTTTCAACAAGTGCTTCCCCCGTAGAGTACAATTCCATGGTGCTAGTATAGCCAGCTCCAACGGTGCTGTTAAAAGAGGGTCTCGTTTGCCTTGGATGCTTATGTCCACTTTTAGGATATGTACTGTTTGGACTCCCTCGACAGAGGAAAGGCAGGAAAGTTTGTGTACTGGCCTTTCTTTCCATTGTTCCTCTTAACCATCATAGCTGGCTCCCAGCAGCTACATACCCTTGACCGTACAGTGTAATTGGGTTCCCTATCTTTAATCTCCCATAATTTACACAATGAAGTGCAGTGTTCACTTTGCATTCATTGCAGAGGCAGGTATGTAACACACACAGTAAAGAAAACATAATTCTTCTTCCATTGACGCAAGCATTACACTTCAGCCCTCAGCTGGAGTGGATGATCGCCCATTTGCCTTTCCGCTCAGTTTTAAAGCCCCTCGATGTCAAGTTCTGGTTGCAGCATAATCAGTTGTCAAGTGACTGTCTTCCCATACTCATGGACTTAATAGGGGGATTCTGTGTGTACAAACCAATCTACCAAATTGTAGATCATGCTTATACTGCAGGAAAAAATAGCAATTCAAGTGTTAGTAATAGGTAACCTCAGTGTACCAGTCGTGAGTCTTTACTTGTTAAATGTTCCCGCCTCTGTCCTGTCTTAAACCCGTTTTGAAGAGTCATCACTAGAACCTTAATAACTTTTTACACACATGATATCCAAGCCAAAGATCTGTTTTTATTTCTTCTTATATTGGGGATTGTAAAGATATGCATGGTTTGTGAATTAATATGGAGCAAACAGAGACAAAAACCCAAAACCGCTCAGCGATATTTGGTGAAGTGAAAACATTTGCATTTACAGGTAGGAGGTAATTAATGCGTATAATAAACAGGAAAATTCTTAGCATAGATTCCGGAGTTGTATGTCATAAATTAGCATAAAAAACCAATTTTTTTCAATTAATTTCTTTCAAGGGATTCCTCCTGGAGTGAATTATATTTAACTCATCTTCACTTTCGTTGGCAAAGGAAACTATTTATTGGATGCTCTAATATTAATATTGTTTGTCCTGATGATGACCATTTTAATTGAATTTGGTCGAAACGCCGTCGAGTCCTACATGTGGCCGTGATTGAAGAGGACGCAATCTTTGCTATCTCTGTTTCCTATTTTGTCTGAACAGTTTTTGTGTATAATAATTTTGCCCTCAGCCACTGTTTTCTGTTTTTTGTTTACACTGTCAATTGTCCTAATATTGTTTGTTGTGTAACAAAAAGAGCACCATCTCATCGGATTTTATACTATTGTCTTATTAAAAATTGTGTACATATTTGAGTTTGTGTAGGGGTATCATTTGTTAACATAATTTGTTATCACTATTTTATGTATAGTCTGTTGCGTTTGATGTGAGGTATTCTTAATACATTTTGAGTTTGTTGTATGTAAAGCGTTACTTGAGCCTTTGTTAGGATTCTAGTCTTGGATTTCTTTCAGGCAGCATTCATCCTCCTTGTGTCACCCATGTCCTGATGATGACCTCTAGTCATGAAGGTCGAAACGCCGTCGACTTGAAGCAGCTAAATTGGGATCTCTAATTATGACATGATTTCGCAGTATTTTTATTGTATTGAAATATCGTGCATAATAATTTTCCAAAATATTCCCAATATGCTGTTTTACTTTTTCATTCATGTGTTTCACTTACGCCGCTTAAATATTTCTTCACGAGCAAATGTGTTCACCTTGCACTTAGTACACATTCTAAAAGCATGGTTGATGCTGCATTATAACCCTCGAAGCTTTACTCTATGCCTCTGTTGATCATATATAACTGCATTTAACCAAAAGTTGGACTATGTGTTTTTGTTTCTTTTGTAATTAATTTACTCTTAAAATTGTGCCCTTCTATTGACTCTCATTGAGACATTGTTGCATGATACTATATTTACCCAGGTCTCAACTGGGGTTTCTGGTCTCTCCTGTGGTTTGTAATATTGTGGTGTCTCCTTTAGGCATAAGCCATAATACCAAAATGCAAGAAGCACCTAGTACATCAATTAGCAGCAAGGTGAATTATCCACTGCTTACAATCTTTTTCTATGGTGGGAATATTGCATCCTCTACCTGTAACTCAAAATATACACAGTTCTAGTAGATTTCCGTTAATTGTCATACTTTGTTATTGATGACAGTGTCAAACTTTAATACTTGCATCCCTGCTGCATTGTCCACAGACAAACATCCATTATTTTATGGTGTACCTGTCTAAATGCCTTTTCAAAATACTAAATTCTAGGTTAACTTATTGGGCAAGTATCAAGTAAACACTAAAGTCTAACATGTAGCCAAAAAGGCTGCAAGTGAGAGTAGAGCTCTTTCCTTCAGTCAAAGCAAAATTCTGATTTCATTTACAGATTATATATGAAGATTAAAGATGCTGCAGTAGTGAACATAATGAACAATTAAACAATATTTTGTTCTTGATGTTTAGACTTTGATACTTTGCACCCATAATATTTTCTGGTCGATATTTTGGCAAAATACTAACACTAGACAAACTAAAAAAGGCATTGATAGAGAAACTATCTCTGTTCATTGATAAAACAACACTAGCATATTAATGGGTGCTAGTTATACTATAATATGAAATGTCAACACATGTTTCACCTCGAAGAACATGTTACTTACTTTCAGTAACTCTCTTTCTGGTGGATACTCTATCTAACCACAGATTCCTCACCTTTAAAATATTCCCCAGGTGCCAGAGTGGATCCAGAAGTTTACACAACAGCGTTCCCGTATGCCGCTAAATGTTGCCATGCGGGTCTGCATTGGCCTCGTTCCGCATCGTAAGTGACATAGTGTAGCTGCATATTAGTGCTACTCCTTTGTCTCATCGTCAGTTTTGCGCTTAACTCTTTCCACGCCCTCAGACGCGGTGTACAAAACAATTGTTGGTACCAGTGTGCAGAACCTTTTTAGATGGTTGAAGAGGCCACTGTACAGAGCGGAGAGGTGGAAGGGCAGCGAGGAATCTGTGGTTAGACAGAGTATCCACATGAAAGAGTGTTTAGAAATGGATGTAAATTGTTCTTCTGGTGAATACTTCTATCTGCAGATTCCTGACCCTTAGAATAGATACCGAAGAAGTACCTCGCCAGGTGGGAGGGCCAGTGGGGTGGGCTCAGACCACAAAGTCCTACAGAACCGAATGGGTGAAATGCTCTTCCCGTCAGACCTACTTGTCTGAGCAGTAGTGCTTCGTGAATGTGTGCACTAACCCCCACGCCGCGGCTTGACAAATGTCAAGAACAGACAGTCCGCTTGCCAATGCAGTAGTAGCAGCAGCCTCAGCCCCTGTCGAGTGAGTACTTCCAGAGGCTGTTTCTTGGCCAGTGCGTAGGAAATCTTAATGCAGAAGCCTATCCACCCTGACAAAATCTTTTTATGCACCTTCTTACCTTTCTTTGCCTGTCAGAACCCCACAAAAAGCTGATTGTTCACCTGATGGTCTTTTGTGCAATCGATGTAAAAACATAAAGCTCTTTTGGAATACAGCGAGATCCCTGAGGTAGAGGGTGATGGGTTGCCCAACATGAAAAGGAGTTACAACTTTAGGCAAGAACTCTGCCTTGGTCCTCAACACCAGTTTGCCTGGAAAAAATGATGGTGTAGGGCGGCTGAACCAAGAGGGCCTGGAGTTCCCTCACAAGATGTGCTGAAGTAATTGCTTTGAGGAGGACAGTTTTGAGAGTCAGAAGGCACAATGAGCAGCTGGGCTTTGACTTGAAGTGGTGCACATGAGGAATATGAGGACCAAATTAAGATCCCACTGTGGCATCACAAATGGTTTGGGAGGGAACATGTGTGTCAAACATCTAATGAACCACATTACAATCGGTGATTTAAACAAGGATGGTTGGTCCAGTAAACAGAAGAAGGTTTAAAGGACCAACAAATAACCTTTAATGGTGCCCACAGCAAGACCTTGCTGAGCCAAAGACAAACCACAAAATATACAACAGTTTAGTGTTTAAGGGGTCTGTATTGCGGACTCGACACCAGGCCACAAATTAGTCTCAGGGCCCTGCATAAACAGACTTTGTAGAGTGAGGCATAGCTGCGAGGATGGCCTCCACAACCTCTTATGGTAGATTGAACGTAGTCAATTGCCTGAATTCATGGCTGTGTAGATTGTACAGGTTTGGGTGCAGAACCCTGCCCTGCTGCTGCAACAGAAAATCCTCCCATAGTGGTAGCCCGATCACAGGACAGATGCTTGTACCCAGATGTTCTTGATGCCACAATGTCCTGGCCAGAGCCACTGGGATGACTATGTCCCGGTGGTTCCTGATCTTCAGAACTCGAGGCAATGGAGAAAAGGAGTACTGGAGTCCCATGCATCACTTTAGCCTGAATGCATCTTTTAAAGAGAGTGTTCTTGGGAACTGTGGTGTGTCGAAGTTTTGAAACTACATGTTCTTGACTGTGGTGAAGGATTCTCCCACTGTTGAAAGATGCCCTGCACCACCTCGGGGTACAACCAACATCTGTGCATCGCCGACTGAGCTTGTCCTACCTGTCATTTAAAGATTCTGCCAGGTGGTTCACTAGCACGGAAATGCTTTGATGTGAATCGTCTCTTAGCCCAGGACCCCACTCCGCCTTGCTTCTTGCAGTAAAACATAGAGGTGGCGCTGTCCATGATAACCTGCACCAGCCTTGCCTGGATGGATGGCAGGAACGCCTTCAATGCCAGGTGAATGGCCCATAGCTCCAATATGTTGATATGGAGTTGAGTTTCCCCGAGACAAGAACCCTCTGATCTCCACCTCTCCCAGCTGACCTCCCCTACCCAGCTGTAAGACACCCATCACTACAGTCAGCTGTGGGTGGAGAAGGGATGGGGCCTGCCACTTGTGAGGTTGTGGTCCTGCAGCTACCACTGAAGATCTTGCGCAGTTTCTTCTGAAACTTGGATGACATCCGACAGGGTTGCTTTTGTGCTGTGCCCAGTGAGAAATCAAATTCCACGACAGAGCTTGCAAATGCCACTGGCGACGTGGACAAGCGGGTATTCGTGAAGCCAACGGGACACGATGCCTCGAGCTGCTCTCATGAGGCCCAGGATTGAGGCTGTAACAGCGGGATGATAGCCCAAATGTCCTGGGGTTTGTGCAGAGGAGGAAATGCCCTGAAATGCATAGTGTCCAAGACCGCTCCTATAAAAGAATGTCTTTGAAAATGAGTCAGTGCAACTTTGGCACGTTGTTCTTAAGCCCACGCGATATCAGGAGGTACGCCATTGTCTGGAGGTGATCTAAGACTGACTGCTGCTTGGTAAAGATTCAGGTTTGTATGCATCATACACCACCCAGTGGTTGCTTTGGATTGCTCAGGAGTATGATGTGGAAAGGAGGTGGGGCGTGCTCCTCTTGCTTCTGATTAGGCAAGATTAATGTATGAGTTTCTCTGGGTTCGAAGAATAGGATTCAGGAGTGCATCAATATGCTAATTTGAAGTTAGAACATAACATTGCATGCGTGTGGTTTAGCTTTAACGCTGCCCTTATACCATGCATCCATAGTGTGAATGCATGAAGTACTGCCATAGCTCTATTGAGCAGAATCGGCCTTTTCTCACTACTTGGCGTCTTCGGTTTTGTCTGTGTGCCCTCAAAATGGACTGTATGTGCTGCAGGGAAGGTTATTTTGAGGATGCTTCAACTTACCTTGAATTCGGAGGAAGCTAATGGGTGGTCCTGTTGAGAGCAGTATCCTTCCAACCCTAGCTTGATCCATACATGTTGTTGGGACCAAAGTCCTATTTATAGCATAGTAAATGAGTTCCATCTTGCCCTGTAGTGTTTCTGGACAATGTTGGGAGCCCACTGGGGGTACACTATCTGTTTTTTTTTTTCCCCATCAGTGCTGTGCTCTGATGACTGTGAGACTCCCAAAGTGTGTCTTGCGTCTGATTGAGGGTAACTATGCCACCCTCCATCCATGCTGTGTAATTATTGACTACAGTGGCAGGGGCACAGCCGTTTTTACCTGCACCAGTGTGGTCAAACTACCTACTGCTCTACCCATTAAAAGATGTGTCCAGTCTCCGTACCTGAGGAGACTTCCCTTCATCATGTATGGGACTTGCTTGAAGATAATATGTATGTCTGTATGGTTCACAGATGGCCTGGTGAAGGGGAGTCCGTTTGGGCCCCATATGTGGTGCTGGGTAGAGTGTTTTTGGACACCATGTATGTGCATGCTACACATGAAGTGTGTGTTTGCATAAGAGTGCCATGCATAAGATGGACTAGGATTTGGTTTAGAATGGAAACAGAAATCCTTTTTGTGGGCAAAAGCTTGCAATACATATCATGTAAGTATACCTGGCGTTTTGATGGCAGTATCTCACACTTAGTGCCATGGCAAAGTGTGCTTCTCTGTGGCAATGTGAAAGGTGCATGAAATAATGAAAACTGTCGTCATTTTCTGTGGCATGTAGAAATGTGATTGTCAGTGAGCTTAACCAGGGCAATGTGAAGCTGGCATGGAAGAGTGAAACTGCCAGACTGTACCATTTATTAGCATTTGAGCAGCACTCCAGCATAGAGAAGTAGCACTCCTGGCAGTATGGCACCCTACTTCAAATTATGAGCCCCACTATAGAATATCTGGGCAGCACTATATGTATTGCAATTACTATGTCCAATGGTGGCCGGACCCTGGCACGTGTTAAGATGAGGAAGTGTATACATTTTCTGGCACATGAATTTGGATGGGTTACTGACTGAAACAGAAATATGCATCTTACGGCACAACATTTACAATTGATGTAGCTTGTACTGCTGTACTATTTATGATTGCTCTTTTCCTGTAGTATACTGACACATTTTATTCAAGCAGTGCTTCTAGATGAAATTGTGTGGCAACTGCTTAAGAAAAGGGGGGTGAGGCATGCATGGTATCTATCTGATAAAACCAGGATGCATTGGGACTTAAGTTGCATTATATTTTGTATAACTTTTTGGGTACTGCTAACTTGTGCTATTCATATTCTGGTGGGGGGCACCAAAGGAGGAACTCCTACAACAATTGTATATTTGTCTGGACTGCCCCTACCTGCCACCATCAACACCTTTATTCTTTTGATTTTCCTTTAAGAAGAAACTTTAAACACACATTTGTCCATTGTCATTATTATCGCTGTAAAAGGACTTTCACTGAGTCTTCTTGTCCTGACACAGTAGGGCTAGCATTGCTCAACTTCAGGTAATCCTTGGCCTAATATTTAGTTGTGAAGGTAGATCAGTATGGATAAAGAAACAAGGACATCTCCAATCAAATGACCCTCCCTATTATTTCAAAATTATTTTGAAGTACTGTTTAATAGTGCCACAGAAGGGGGTGTTCTGCAAAAGAAAATGCTTTGGGGTAAAGATTGGGTGCGAGCTGTGGCCCAGGAGAAATGATTAATTATTTTTAGGGCGAGCAGGCAACAGTGCAGACATCTAAAACCTAGTGTGATTCTTTCCATGTTTCGGCATAATTTGGGGGTAAAAATAATTAGTTAATGCTGTTCACTAAATGCTGAGTCTGACGCAGAGATGTTTGCATCTTCTCTTGGATCTCTTTCATTGGAATTCTGAAATCTGTTGGAAATGTGCTCTTTTTGCAGGGTCATACCAGATTTTTATTTTTCTTATTGCTGAACCCTATTTTTGATAGCTATAGAACTATGTGCACTTTACCCCTGCTAACTTGCGGTAAAGTGCTTGTGCTCCTCCTTTCAACATGGTAAGATCGTTATACTCCTGATTAGCACATTTAATTTACTTACAAGTCCCTAGAATATGGTACTAAGTATGACCATGGCCTGTTAATTAAATGCTATCAGTGTATTGCAGCACTCATTGACAAGCCTCAACCACATCTTTTAAATATTAAGTCACCCTTACTTATGCCTTACTGGCAATAAGGAAGAGTGCATTGTATTTAAAAGTAGGACATGTAAAAGGTTAATAAATGTTTCCTTACAGTGAAAAAACCTAAAAGCTATTTTCTCTGTAGATGGGTTGGTTGTTCCTTGGGAAAGAACTGGGATACAATGTTAACTTTAATAAATGTTATCTCTGGCTAGGAAATTCCTACATATTTCATTTTTAGACTTTTCAGAATATTTATTACAAGCCCTATTCACTAGTAAAGTCGCATTTGGAATAAATATTTTGGAAAGGTGACTTTTAGAAAGTTCCCTTTGTCCTACCTTTAGTCCCTGGAAGCTAAACCTGCATGTTGCTCTCCCACTTCTGCGAGTCAGTAATTAACCCCTTCGCTGCTAGGCCTTTTCTCCCCTTGTGCTAAGCCTTTTTTGGGCTATTTGGGGTAGTTCGCGCTTAGGCCCCTGTAACTTTTTGACCACATAAGGTATCCACGCCTAATTTGCGTCATTTTCTTGCAACATCAAGGGGATTTTAAAGACACCCAGGGTTTGTTGATTACCCTGGAAGGGACCCAGAAATTAGCCAGTAGGCAGCTACATTTTTTGAGGTGGGGGGGGGGGGGAGTGCTGCAGATTAAACCGTCTGGTTTTTTCCCTGCAAATGGTATCAACAAAGGGTTTGTGGTGCTGAAATCACCATCTTCCCAGCTTTCAGGGACTGACAGACTTTTGACAGAAAACCAAACATGTTTACACAGTTTTGGCATTTTACTGGGACATAGCCTATTTTTGCTATTTTTTGTGCTTTCAACATCCTTCCAGTTAGTGGTAGAAATGGGTATGAAAGCAATGGATCCTGGAAAGCTATATATTTCAGAAAAGTAGACAACATTCTGAATTCAGCAAGGGGTCATTTGTGTAGATTCTTCAAGGTTTTTTTATAGAAACTAACAGTTGAAAATAGGAAAAATTGAAAATTAGTTGAAAAAAACCAGCCATTTGTGCCAACCTTTTCACCTGTAACTTCTTCTAAAAATGACAGATTTTTTTAAAAAGCAATATACCGTTATAGTCGCTGGACCCTTCTGGTTGTGGGGATATATAGGACTTGTTGGTTCACCAAGAACCTGACGAACCCAGAGCCAATAACTGAGCAGCGTCTTGCAATGGTTTTTTATTGTGTACCTGGTATATAGCAATTCATTTGGGAAAATATAAATAGTGAAAAAGCGGTATGAAAGACACCTATGTATTTCTGAAATGGGAACAAAATATAGAGTTTAGAAACAGTATCTATTTGTACATCTCCGAAATTGTGGGTACCCATACTAGCATGTGAATTATAGGACATTTTTCAAAGTTACTTTTTTTTTTTTTACACATTGTCTTACATTTGGAAGGCAGAAATGCATTGAAAGTCAATAGGTAATAACAGTTGCTCTACAATTCTGTGTTCCCCTAAGTCTCCCGATAAAAATGGTACTTCACTTGTGTGAGTAGGCCTAGTGCCCGTGACAGGAAATGGCCAAAAACGCAACGTGGACACTCCACATTTTTACAGTGAAAACTGACCCTTTTTTTGCAAAGTGCCTAGCTGTGGATTTTGAACCCTAGCTCTGCCGGCACCTAGGGAAACCTAGCAAACCTATACTTTTTTTTTATCAAACATCTCTTTATTTGTTTTAATGATAACAGAGCATACAAGTATACAACAACCCTTGTAGGGGATGAGGACCCCAATGCAGATTATCGGCCACTTCGTACGGTAGGCTAGTGGAACCAATAGTGTGTGAACTAGTAAGTGGCAATCAGCACGTATTGTCCATGTCCAATTCTCGTGTCCCGCCCTACCCCCCCCAACCATACCCCCCACCCCCCCTCCCAACAATCGAACAATAAGAAAAACAAAAACCTAAGGTGTCACGGTCTAACAGAAAACAAAAAAAAACAACAACAAAAAAAGTAGTGCACTATTAGGGATGCTAAATCCGGACGCTGAAAAAGGATTGACGAGGTGTGGGTATCGGAGTCGTCGTACGTGGCCTTGAAGAGGTCAGTGGGAGTCCTAAATATGAAAGAGGTGAAGAGCCCGCAGCCTTGGTCCACAGGCAAACGGGGGCAGCCCCTCGGAGAGATACTCGACTAGTGGCCGCCATATATAATCAAAACCTGTGCGGGAGTCCTCCACAATGTCTGCCATTCGTTCCATCGCCAAGGCGCGCCATAATCTGGCGTGCCACTGCGTGAGGGAAGGGGCTTCCGATTTTTTCCAGGCAGCGGCCACTGCCATCTTGGCCGCCCCAAGGCAAAGCCACATCACGGAGCGGTCTCCATGGGTTTGGTGCTTTAGGTTGGAGTCTCTGAGTCCCAGTAGCGTGTGTTCTAACGTGTTGGAGATCGGATATCCCAGAATCTGTTTGATTTGGGCGAGGACCTCCTTCCAAAATGGCTGAATGTGCGGGCAGTCCCACCAAATATGTCTGAAGTCTCCTAATTGGCCGCAGCCCCTCCAACATCTGTCTGAGGTATTAGGGAAGATAGTGTGTAGTCGGTGTGGATGCAGATACCAATCATATACAATTTTGTAATGTGCCTCCCTAAGGTGCATAGACCGATTAAACTTAGGAATATCTCTGCAAAGTGAGGACCATTGTTGTCTCGTTGGGGGAGTGTCTAATATAGTGTCCCAAAAGAGGTGGTGCCGAGGGGTGTTTGTGGAGCCGTGAGAGCGGAGGAGTGAGTACAGAAAGGAGATAGTGCCCTTTGAGGAGGCCCCCGACTGAGCAAATAGTTCTATAGGAAGCAGCTCCCGGGTAGCGGCCAGCCGCACCTGTGGCTGCAGAGTCCAATGTTTAAGTTGCAGGTATCGGAATTCTTCGGATGATGGGAGTTTAAATTCCTTCGCACATTCCGGGAAGGAGAGCAGTCTCCCCCTATCGAAGAGATGGGAAAGCATCAGGCAGCCCCCCTCCCGCCAAGCGTCAAATGGGCCTTCATGTAGGGCCGGGGGAAACTCGGGGTTGAAGTGTATGGGCGTGTACGGGGAGGGAAAGGAGGTAAGGGGGGTGGCTCTGTTTACTTCGTCCCATACCCTCAGGGTGGTTGCCGTGGGAGTACTTATATATGTGTTTCGCGGACGGTGTTGTTTGCTTTTCCAGAGGAGGTCCCAGATCGTTCTCCCCGTGATTTGCCTGTCCATGTGTAGCCAGTGCCTATCGGACTCCCGCAGAGACCACTCAGTTATGACCCTCAATTGAGCAGCTCTATAGTAGCCCCGAAAGTCCGGTAGAGCCAGTCCCCCCTCCTCTCTCGACCTAGTCAATGTACGATTAGAAAGCCTGGCCCGCTGCCCCTGCCAGATGAACCTAGTGATCATTGATTTTAACGAAGAGAAGAGTGACTTCTCCACCGGGATTGGGAGGCCCTGGAAAAGGTACAATAGTCGCGGCAGGACATTCATTTTAACGGCGTTTATTCTCCCTATCCATGAGAGGTAGGCTGTCCTCCATCTAGCGAAATCCGCCTGGAGTTGACGCAGCAGTGGGGGGAAGTTAGCCCTGTAGAGATTCTCTACTTTCGGAGTGAGCTTTATACCTAAATAGGTGATCTCCTTCTGCCCTCCACGGAAGGGGGACGCTGCCTCGATGACCTGCATGGCCTCTTCCGGTACGGTGAGTAGAGGGCAAGCTCCGTCTGGATCGCCGGGAGGGAAGTCTGTGGACGCGTGGCGGGGATGAGCACATCGTCGGCGAAGAGAGCAATCTTATGCTCATCCGAGCCAAACGGAACACCCCGTATTTCAGGGTTGGAGCGAATACGCTCTGCGAACGGTTCGATGCTAAGCGCAAATAGAAGGGGGGATAGGGGACATCCCTGAGGCGTGCCACGCATGAGAGCAAATGGCGTAGAGGCCACTCCATTTACGAGGACCGTGGATCGCGGCGCATGGTAATTCGCTTTGACCATTCCAATAAAAGGTTCCTCAAAACCAAAACGCTGTAGAGTGCCAGTCAGGAAGGCCCAATCCACCCGATCGAAAGCCTTCTCCGCGTCCAGCGCGAGGAGGACCGTGGGGATTGCCTTCCGTTGTGCTTTTTCAATTAGGTGGATTATTCTTCGCAGGTTGTCATGGGTTTGCCTCCCCTTAATGAAACCCGCTTGATCAGCTTGCACCAGGAACGGCATAATGTGTTCTAGGCGGGAGGCCAGAATCTTAGAGTACAGCTTAGCGTCCAGGTTGAGAAGCGCAATCGGTCTATAAGAGGCGCATTGGGCGGGATCTTTCCCTGGTTTGAGGAGAACGGAGATCAGAGCTTCACCCATTGAGGGGGTCACTTGTTGCGTGGAGGCGATATGATTAAAGAGAGTGACTAGATGGGGAACGAGGTCCGGCGCGAAGGTACGATAAAAGTGGGCGTTCAGACCATCCGGACCGGGTGCTTTTGAGAGTTTGAGCGAATCCACCGCTTTTTGGACCTCTTCTGCGGATATGGGGCTGTTTAGCAATTCGTTGGTAGCAGCAGGTACTCGCGGAAGGGAGAGACCTTCCAGGTATTGGTCCTGCGCTTGCAGATCAGGTTGATCTGCCGTGTATAAGTTGCTGTAGAAGTCTCCAAAGGCTTTGGCCTTGTCTGCCTCGCTCTGGTGTGGGGACCCCCGCCACCCCCACTCGTTGAATGTAGTTCTTCTCTTGCCGGATCCGTAATTGGCGCGCCAGAAGTGCGCCTACCTTGTTTCCCCCCTCATAGTTGCGAGCTTGTAGACGCAAAAGAGTCTTTTCGGCCCCGTTCATGTATATCGCTTGGAGTTTCCCCCTAACTTGGGTGACCTTGCGGAGTGTTTGTACCGAGGGAGAAGTTTTGTGGTTCTCTTCAGCTGAACACAGTTCGCTCTCTAGAAGGAGGCGTTCTCCCTTGCGTTGCTTTTTGAGCGCCGCGTCTAGCTCCATACACTTCCCCCTGACGACTGCCTTGAAGGCGTCCCAGTTGTTAGCTAGCGAGGTCTGGGCTGGGTCATTGAGTTCGAAAAAGTCTGCAATTGCCTTCCTGAGCTCGTCTCGGAGGAGCCTATCTCGGGTCAAATGATTAGGGAAGTACCATCTGGCATATTTGGAGCGGGGAGCGGGCCAGTCAAGGGTCAGCTCCAAGGGCGCATGATCCGAGAGGCAGATTGGGTGAAACTGAGTTCCCATCACCTTCGGTAGAAGGGACTGGCTCAAAAAGGCATGGTCTATGCGGGAGTACGTCCTGTGCGAGTGGGAAAAAAAGAGTAATCGCGGGTCGTAGGATGTGCAGCCCTCCAAGCGTCTATCAGTCCTAGGCCCCGTAATGTCGCCTTGAGCGGCTGGCTGAAGACCCCCCGCCGCCCTGTGGCTATGTGTAGTGTCCATCGCCTGGTCCCAAATTAAGTTAAAATCCCCCAGCAGTATGACATCCCCACTGGCGAAGCCTCCCAAGGTGGACAAGAAGGCGTTGAGAAAATCGTGTTGGCCTGTATTGGGGGCGTAAAGTGTTGCAAAGGTGTAGGTTCTGCCCCGCAGCTCCCCTTGACCATCACATATCTCCCCTCCTTATCCGTGCGAGTGGCCTGGTGTAGGAATGGGGTCGAGGAGTGAAAGAGAAGCGCCACTCCATTGTGTTTGGTATGTGCCGAAGAACGGTAAATTTGGGGGTATGCCCTATGCTTCATACGTTGTTCGTCTTTGCGGGGAAGATGTGTCTCTTGGAGGGCAGCGATCGAGATCTGATGATCCCGGAGGAACCTCCAGATCCGTTGCCTCTTATTGGGAGAGTTCAGCCCCTTAACATTCCACGATAAACAATTTAACCCTGCCATTGGACATCCTTGCCAGGATAGCTAGGCTCATCAATCCCCCTGTCCTCCCCCGATCGGCAAGCTTCTTCCCCCCCGACCCCGTCCTAGTGGCCCCAGAGTGCAGATAACGGCTAAAAAAACATGGACAGTGACACCATAAAGCAAAAAGGAAAAAAAAACTGGACAAGGTAAAATAGAAAAACTTAGACCAAGTCCAACTTAGAGCAGCAACGTACTCGCGGAGATCCCCAATCACAGAGGAGGACTCCGTTACGAGCACAAACTGGGGTGGACCAAAATTCCACCGCCGCGGCCCATTGAATGTCTCATAGATAAAGAAATCAGTGGAAGACAGTAGCTTGGCTGGGTATGGCATAAGATGTCCGACTGGATCCGTGTGCGCCTTTCTCCACTGCAGCAGAAGTGTCTGAGAGGGTTGGTGGGGGCGTCATGGCGGCTCAGAAGTGTCAGCCCTCCGGGGATTTGCCAGATCTACGCCGCTGACGCCAGGGGCCTCCTCCTTTATTCTTTGGACCCCCCTTCTCCTCAACCCGTCTGGCGGCTGCCTCGCTTGTTGATGGAGGCACCTCGATGCCCAGGATGGCGGCCGCTTCATCCAGGGAGGTACAGTGGCAGTTGTGATTGTCCCAGGTGAAAGCTAAGCCAAAAGGGTAAGTCCAGCGGTAGCGCACCTGACGCTCTCTTAGGGTAGACGTGATCGGACGAAATTGGTGGCGCCTGGCTAGCGTGGCTTGGGCCACATCTTGGAAAAGCGAGCATTCTGTATTTTGGAAGGTGATCTTGTCCATTGAACGAGCTTTCTGGAGGATTCGTTCCTTGACCTTGAAGGAGCTAAATTTCGCTAGCACGTCGCGGGGTTTTCTGGTGTCTACTGGAGCCCGAGGTCCTACTCTGTGGACCCTTTCAAGGCGTACCTCCGGTTCAGAGTCCCCCAAAATCATAGAAAAGAGCCCCACCACAAAGGCCTCCAGGTCAGGACCCTCGCATCCTTCCGCCAGACCCCTCACTCGGATGTTCTCCCGCCGTGAGCGATTTTCTAAATCTTCACACCGGAGCTGCGTGGCCTGTAGCTGTGCGTGAAGCTCCGCAGATTGGGTTTCCAGGGGCCGCATACGTTCCTCCAAGTCTTGCTGTTTCGCTTCGAGATCGAGGGTGCGGGCTCCGACTGAATCTACGTCTGCCTGTAGCGCCACCAAGCGGCCACCCATCTCTGATTTGAACGCATCGAAGGAGGCCCCAATGTCCGACTTGATGTCATCCCGCAGTTCTTGTTTGAACTCCCTGAGGGTGGCCAACAGCTCCTCCCTGGAGATTGCCATGGTGCCTTGGGAGACTTTAGGATCTGCACTCGCTGTCCCCTTAGATGTTGGGGAGAAGAAGCTGGAGACTCTAGGGGGCTGGGATTTTTTGGGTGGCATAAGGACCCTCTCGCGCCGCGTCCGAAGGGCGTCTAGAATTCGAAGGGGCCGTTGAAGACCCGCTTCTGCCACGATACACCAGTCGCAGTCGTCAGAGGCCTCTCTAGGTGGCGGCTGGAAGAACTAGGGAACTGCGTGCCCTAAGGCCGGCAAGGAGGCGCCAAACCCACGCTATCTTGTGGTGCAAGTAGACCTCCTCCGGACCAGGGTGCGGTGCGTGGGTGGGCACAGGGCCCCTTTTCAGGCGTGAGATCCGGCCTCGCTAGTACGGACCCCTTTAGGGTCGGCTGCAGGGGAATCACTCTCTTGAACGCATTCACGCCTAAGGGGTCGCTGCCACTGGTGAACCCTTCTTAGGTGCTGGTGGGCTGCACCCTTATTCCTGACCTGGATCTGGTGTCAGCGCCCCCACCAGGGCTCCCACGTCGCTGTAAATGAGCTCAAAGTCAGTCCCCGTGGCTCCTTATGGCGCCACAGGCTGGGGGTGACTCGCCGCCATCTTAGGGTCAGGCATCAGCAGTTGCTGGTGTGCTTGTAGAAGATCTTGACGAGGAAGGGGAGACCCACCGCTCCTTACCGGTGGTCCCCGTGGGCTGTTAGTAGTGTCTCCTCTCGTTGCACCCCCATCGGAGTGCACCTTATCAGCAAGGGCTCGCTCCGTTCGCACGCTGCAGGTAACCCCCGGTGGCCGCCATGATGAAGACAGGCAGGGAAGGCGCGCACCGGGATCTCAGGAAGCGGGAGGGGCCGATCCTCGACAGTCGTGTTCCCCATCCAGGGTAGGGGGTCTCAACAGCGTCGCATGTCCCCCAGGTCTGGTTCCGCCACTCAGGTGGGCGAGCAGACAGGCGATCGCAAGCTCCGCGGGTGTCCCTGCAGACCCGCTGCCGTCAGAAGCGCCAAAGTCCAAACTCGGGGGCAGTCCCCGGCCCCCAGCTCTGCAGCGGCGCCTGCCCTCAACTGCACTTCTCCCCCCACGGCCACCAACCTGGTGGCGTGGAGCGCCGTGAATCTCAGTGGAGCATCGGATCGGGCGCCGCCATGTCACCTCCACCGAGCCCGGAGTGGGCCGGACTCTCACCGTCACTGTGGGTCTTCCCAGCGCTTTGGACGCAGGCTGTGCACCTTCCCTCAAGGCACCGGAGCTGCCAGATAGCCCCCACGGTAAGATCAGGGCATTTAGGACGCTCTACTCCACTGATTTGGACGGGCCTGGCGAGGAGCTGATCGGAATCACGTCCGGTCAGCCATGATGGTTGGCCACGCCCCCCAAACCTATACTTTTTTAAAACTAGACACCCAGAGGAGTCCAGGATGGGGTTACTTGTCTGGCTCCCACCAGGTTCTGTTAACCAGTATCCCTTGCAAACCTCAAACTTTGTAAAAAAAAAAAAAAAATCCCCCCCAAAAAAAATCTGTGATTGAAAGTTCTGGACTCTGCGTGGATCCACAAAATTCCACCACCTCCGCATTCCCCAAAGTCTTCTGAGAAAAATGGTACCTCACTTGTGTGGGTAGGCCTAGTGCCCGCGACAGGAAAAGGCCCAAAACGCAACGTGGACACACCACATTTTTACAGTGAAAACTGACCCTTTTTTTGCAAAGTGCCTAGCTGTATATTTTGAATCCTAGCTCTGCCGGCACCTAGGGAAACCTAGCAAACCTAAAACTAGACACCCAGGGGAATCCAGGATGGGGTGACTTGTCTGGTTCTCACCAGGTTCTGTTACCCAGAATCTCCTGCAAACCTCTAATTTAGCTGGAAAAATCACTTTTTTCTCAAATGTCTGCGTGGAAAAGTTGTGGGATCACCGGGCTGACACAAATTTCCTACCACCCAGCGTTCCCCTAGGTCTCCCGATAAAAATGGTACCTCACTCGTGTGGGTGGCCCAAGTACCCGCGACAGGCAAGGGCCCAAAACGTATTGAGGAGACATCAAAATGACCTATCACAAAACAACCTGGTTTTGCAAGGGGGGTCACCTGGGTCTTTGGCCCCGGACTTGGCGGCCATCTTGGGAAACTACCAAACCCACACATTTCTGAAAACTAGACACCCGGGGAGTTCAGCGAGGTGTGGCTTGCGTGGACCCCCCAATGTTTTCCTACCCAGAATCCCCTGCAAACCTCAAATTTAGCTGGAAAAAAAACACATTTTCCACATTTTTGCGTGGGATCACCGTGTCGGCACAAATATCCTACCCCACAGCGTTCCCCTCAGTCTCCCGAGTAAAATGATACCTCACTTGTGTGGGTGTCCAAATCAGAATTGGCTAAAAACGTATTTTTAAAAAAATGTAGCGCTTAGAATTTGCTGTGCTATACCCTTAATCCCTATGTTTTTGGCTCTTTCCAGTCACAGGTCCTTGCCCCACCCACACAAGTGAGGTATCATTTTGCTCGGGAGACTGAGAGGAACGCTGTGGGGTAGGAAATGCACTGTAAATAATTAAAAGGTTAAAAACCTGAACCAATGACTCGCAGCTTGTGAGCTGTAATGCCATGACTAGGCACCAACCTCTTTACAGGCCATTCACACACCTTTCATACTTGACACACACTTTCACACCACCAGCTGCGGCCCCAGCACATTACAACACTCACATCAACAGACAATGTGGAGACAATGTACCCCCTGGCAGAGAGAGACAGAAAAGAGAAATATTACTTTAAAACTAACAATTCCTTAAGTACACACACATATTGGTTTGATTTGGCACGAGGGTGAGTGAAGGTTCAGATTGTAAAATTCTATTAACAAGAGATTTCACAAAAAGGAAATGCACTGTTAATAATTAAAAGGTTAAAACCCTGAACCAATGACTCGCAGATCGTGAGCTGTAAAGCCACCACAAGGCACCAACCTCTTTACTGGCCATTCACACACCTTTCATACGTGACACACAAGACCATTCACACCGCCAGCCACGGGCCCAGCACATTACAACATTCACATCAACAGACAGCGCCATTCAAGGGCCCATCAATTTCATACGCCCTCATGACTGACACAGCAATCACACCGGCTGGTGGTTGACATAGTGTGTGCAGTGGCGTTTGGCTAGCAGAGTGTGTAATTACCAGCAGCAAGTCACTACTCACACACCACCAGCCAAGCGCCAGCCCACGCACACCGCCAGCCAAGCGCCAGCCCACGCACACCGCCAGCCAAGCGCCAGCCCACGCACACCACCAGCCAAGCGCCAGCCCACGCACACCGCCAGCCAAGCGCCAGCCCACGCACACCTCCAGCCAAGCGCCAGTCCACGCACACTGCCAGCCAAGCGCCAGTCCACGCACACCGCAAGCCAAGCGCCAGTCCACGCACACCGCCAGCCAAGCGCCAGTCCATGCACACCACCAGCCAAGCGCCAGTCCACGCACACTGTCAATTTTTTTTTTAACAAAGAAACCACAAACCAATTGGAACTAGATACAAAACTATAACTACTAACACAACAGCGGTAACTAAATACATCATTCTAATGCCAAACATGAAACTGAACAACAAATAAAACAAACATTGAAAATGCAATAGGTCTCGCATTTTTTTGAGTTAGAGCTTTTGGCGTTGTAAATGGGAATGTGTTTTACCTATGTGTTATGGAGTTGTATGTATGTGGTGTGCAGTGGAATTATGTGTGTTGTATTGGGATAGTTAGTTGTGGAGCAGTATGAACCCATAAGTAAGGAGAGTGAGGAGAAGAGCAGCAGGAGGTACAAGTAAGGAGAGCAAGGAGAAAAGTAGTGTGAGGCACAAGGAAGGAGAGTGGGGAGGAGAGCATTGTGAGGCAAAAGGGTGGAGAGGGAGGAGAAGAGCAAAGTGAGGCATCAGGAAGGATATTGAGGAGGAAAAAAGCAGCGTGAGGTAAAAGGAAGGAGAGTGATGAGAAGATGAGCCAAAGATACAAAGAAGGAGAGTGGAAAACAGCTTTCTACCCAAAGTTCACCCTCCACGTGTTTTGCATAATGTATACAGCACTCCAAGCTTGAAGTGTGTGGTTTCTAATGGCAAGCTAAGTCTGTATTTATCGCACAACCACTTTGTACCCCTAGATGTGAATACTAAAGGGTCAGTCTAGACTACTTACTAATGTATGCATGCATTATGAATTACATAGGACCGGGAACACGGGTGTCCCATGTTGGTCCATGAACATTAGATCCATACCAGATTCTCAGTATATCCATTTAGGATAATTGTTCATTCAATAAGCCTTAATTTGAATCAACCACATAGCCTATGGTTGTCCTGAAATCTGCTTAAAAAAAGGAGAGGGACCCTTTGGAACCCAAAGGACTAGGATGCAAGCAGAAACTCAAAAAGGAACGTCCTTTGGGAGTAATTGAAATCTGACTTCACAATATCCTACCGCACATAGAATCCTCTTTTCACCCAACAATCAGAAAAGCATACAACCTGAGAGATCATTGTTGAAACCAACAATCCATGTATTGGTACAAAACCTACAACTCATACATTGATGTAATCAATTTATTAAAGATATAATACAAAACTTAATACAGAATTTAAAAACTTTCCATACATATTATGGACGGGAATCCCTTTTATTAAAAGACAACAATAAAAAAGAAAATATCACAGTATAAAAGTTAAAAACACAACACAAGAGTTAATAAAGACATTGCACTTTGTCATTAGGTACCATGACTCATATCAAAAAACTATACAAAATCACCCGAATGTATCGTAATTCATTAACATTTGAGGTAGATTAAGAGTAATGAGTTTATGGCAGACAGGCGTCGACGCGTTTCGAAGGAAATATAGTTGAACCTTCTTTTCAAGACTACAAACCACTGTACTCTCGCTGGTTAAAACATCTATAACACAAACGCATATTAAAAAAATGAATACTAAGGTGCAATTATATTATTCATTGAAAACATACAATGTGAAACAAGCCATTATTATTCTATCTCGTAATTACTAGGTCAAAGGAGAAAATCACAGAAAAAAACATTCATTGTTTATAATACCAACACATTAAGTTTCTTAATCCCAACAGTGCCCCGTAGCAATCACAACGTTTATCCCATCACTCCCTCTCTCATCTCATCATGCATTCATCACCATCATATACTCACAAGATTTCGTAGTCACTATAGAATAATTTGGCCACTGTTACGTAGGTCCAATTTCCTATCTGAAGGAACCAAGTGCTGATTAAACCTGGTCTCAAACCAGGTTTAATCAGCACTTGGTTCCTTCAGATAGGAAATTGACCTACGTAACAGTGGCCAAATGACTTTCTGATTCTTAAGAACAGCGTACTATAGGTAAGCCCATTATTCTATAGTGACTACGAAATCTTGTGAGTATATGATGGTGATGAATTCATGATGAGATGAGAGAGGGAGTGATGGAATAAACGTTGTGATTGCTACGGGGCACTGTTGGGATTAAGAAACTTAATGTGTTGGTATTATAAACAATTAATGTTTTTTTCTGTGATTTTCTCCTTTTGACCTAGTAATTACGAGATAGAATAATAATGGCTTGTTTCACATTGTATGTTTTCAATGAATAATATAATTGCACCTTAGTATTCATTTTTTTAATATGCGTTTGTGTTATAGATGTTTTAACCAGCGAGAGTACAGTGGTTTGTAGTCTTGAAAAAGAAGGTTCAACTATATTTCCTTCGAAACGCGTCGACGCCTGTCTGCCATAAACTCATTACTCTTAATCTACCTCAAATGTTAATGAATTACGATACATTCGGGTGATTTTGTATAGTTTTTTGATATGAGTCATGGTACCTAATGACAAAGTGCAATGTCTTTATTAACTCTTGTGTTGTGTTTTTAACTTTTATACTGTGATATTTTCTTTTTTATTGTTGTCTTTTAATAAAAAGGGATTCCCGTCCATAATATGTATGGAAAGTTTTTAAATTCTGTATTAAGTTTTGTATTATATCTTTAATAAATTGATTACATCAATGTATGAGTTGTAGGTTTTGTACCAATACATGGATTGTTGGTTTCAACAGTGATCTCTCAGGTTGTATGCTTTTCTGATTGTTGGGTGAAAAGAGGATTCTATGTGCGGTAGGATATTGTGAAGTCAGATTTCAATTACTCCCAAAGGACGTTCCTTTTTGAGTGTCCTGAAATCTGGCCCTTGTGGTTTCAACACTGGACATTTTTAAACTATAGCATTTGTCATTCAGTGTTTATCATGCAAATTGCACAAAATTCACTGTACAACAAAATTATGATTTTTACTAATCCATACACAGGCATGTGCACATTTATAACATGGGTAAACTTCTTCACTTTGGCTGCACACATGCAATATCCACCTCACTCATGCCTCTTTGGAAACTACAAAAGTTACATGACGAAAGAAATCGGAGGCAAAATATGTGTTTGAGCAATATCTTAAAATGCAAACATCTGTTCGGAAGCACTCTTTGGCCACTTTCTGTACTCCTAACAAAAAAACTATAAATAAGCATCGTCGCTCCATTTTACAGTCTCCCCTTTTGCCAAAGGCATACATAGGTCATGCCTCTTCCGGGTTTTTAGCCCTGCCCGAGAGACTGCCCCAACTACTGTCGAACATACGCAGTGGTCATTGTAGGGAATTGTTTTGGGACTACTTTTTAAAATCTCCAGCCCGAATGCAAAAGGCAAAACACGCAACCCCCCTTCTACTAGTCTCCAATCCTAATGGGACATCTGCTACACTTGATTTTTTTGTTTGTTTGACTCTTGCGCGTACTTTACCAGAGCTATTGGGGGTTCGTGTCCGAAGCCTGCCTTGTGGAGACCCTACTGGTGGCCGATGCCTGAATGATCCGCTTCACAGAAAAAACCTACAAGGTAAGGAGAACTGGAAATGCCACTGTTTCATAGGTCAAGGTTACTTCAAAGATTGATATACTGTTCTTGCGGTGGTTTCTCTTTTCCGCGTTGGCTTCTGTGTGGTGTGGTCCTTTCTATTTCTCAATTATGTGGCATTGTAAGGGGAAGGGCTGGTGTTCATTTGTGCAGCAGCATCTGTGCAAAATCCCGTCATACACGAGTCGTAGACTCCGCAACCCTGATAGGTGTTGATGCATGCGAGGTACGAATAGACTACGAGCGCAGTTCAGCCCAAAAGTACAGCAGCAGGAGCACATTCTCTCCTATGAATGGAAACTAGGCATCCATTTTGAATAGTAAACAATGAGACAGTGGTATTCGAATTGAAATACACTAAGTTTTAGGATAGAATAGATTTATTCATATTCAAGGGAATATATACGTGTAGTGGGGGGTGGATACTAAAAAAATTAATGCACCTTTGGGAGAAAAAAAACTCAGAAAGTAGCATAGTAGAATATAAAATTCTTATAAATGATATTGAAAAAAACCAAACGGATAAGCTAATGATTTATTAAAAGACAAGGATGTAACTGCTATTCCAAAAGGGCGGCCGCTTCTTCGCAAGTCAATGCTGACCTGTTGTCCTCTTTCTATCTCTAAGCTGTAGCAGCCGGGTTTTGGTATTTCACAGTTACTGCTGCTGAGAAGATGGTAGCAGAGCGCAGTTACAGTTTCTCTCTGACCACTTTTAGGTGAGCACACTGAGGCTGTAGCTGGTGTTGTGGCCAAAGGGCAAGGAAGTTGTGTATTAGCCTGCGCCTGATCTATACTCTAAGACTGTTGCACTGAGGCATATACTAGCAGTTTGCAGCCTCGTCGGGAATCCTGCATTCATCACTCATTCTGACCTTCTTGCCATCACCAACCCTCAGAGGATAATAGAAACTTTCTTCATGCCGGGACAGAGGAGCTACTGATGAGAATACAGGGTCACGTCCCCGCTCACAATTGTACTTCGGCAAGTGGAGCTTTAGATCTCCCAATAGCAGTGGCACCGTCTGTCAACTGGGGCACCATGTTTACAATCGGGCTGTTCATTTATAAATTTTAGTGTACTAATGTTACGCCATTTAAGTCCGCAGCAAATTAATGTATTGAATTAAACACCATCTGAATTTCTGTAGTGACTTTATTTAATACATGAAGCCCGCTGCGATTTAGTAGTAACTCTATAAATGATATGAAGTCAGGTGGCCAAAAGGAAATTAAATCCTCCTGTATTAACATAATTGAGCAAAGTTCCTCATCGTCCAGGGAGTTTTCTGTTTTTTAAGTATTTATTTTTTCCCTGTTGAAACTGGAAAAAATAAAGTGCCTTTAAATCATGTCACGTCCAGTGGCGCAGTCTTCTAGGTGCCCGGATTGTTAGAGATTATGAGGTATAGCAGGTAAAAGTGCTGGCTGTGAAGTACCTCATAAGGCTTTCGAGTGCGCCCTCAGGTCTCAGGTATTTATTGTAGTGACACCCGCATGCAAAGCTCCTTGTTGGCTAGCGTGTTTGGGTTTCATTCCTTTCTCTACTCCAGACTATGACCTAAATGATTCAAATAATGGTCTCCTAAATGCTGCTGACAGATTACCAGGCTATAGATATTCCTGCCAGTTGGTCCGCCAACTTGGCTTAACGTGATCGAAATGCTTGTTTTATCAGTGATTATTTTATTTTCTAAGCAGTTGCGTACCCCATGAGTACGACTTGTTGGCCCCAGGGTTCCTTTGAGCACAGGGTAAGAACCACTGCTCTAGGGCAAGCCAGGAGGCACACTATGCATTTAAATGACAAACAGCACATGTGATCAGAATACATTTGCATGTAGTGTGAACAAAAGTTAGATAGTTCTCTGGGTACTGGATAAACTCTGAACCGTGGATGGTCGCAGTTTCTCTTTATCCAATAATCCTACAATGGGTTTAGGTCACAGCCTTCCTTACAAACACAGAAAATGACACAGACATGTAATGGACAAATGAGAACACAAATGAGGGAGAGAGGGAGCACCGACTAAAGTGGGCAAAATGGAGGCACAGATAGATACAAGTCTTTCAGAGTCAGGAGGAGGTAGAAACAGGTGGGGCAGATGCAGGTGGGAGGGGCACTGATCAAAGTAGGTATGGGCACAGAATAGTAGAAAGGGCCACAAACAGAAGATAGGGAGAACAGAAGGGCGGGGGAGAGGAGCGCACACACAGGTAGCCACTGAGCAGTTCACATAGATGGGGCAGCTGGAAACGGATTTAGAGACCAGATGTGAGGCAAGTCTTACGCAGATGCAGCAAGAGCATGAGAAAAGTCAGTTCTAAGAGCTTTCCTTTTCCGCATTAAAAACCAGTGGTGCGCGCGCACCACAGAGGAGCGGGGGGAGGGAGCGCGGCAGCGAGGCGAACGCGCGCTGCTGCGCGTGCTAGCCACCAGTGGGAATGGGAGGAGCACAGGCGGGACATGCGCCCGCCTTTGCCCAATCGCGTTCCGTTTTTTTTAGAAAAAACACACGCTACAGCCAATGCCAGGCTTTACAAAGCTAAACACACGCACGAGCGTGTGGTTAGCTTTCTAAAGCCCGTACAAAAGGTCTCGCGCTGCGCACTGCAACGCTAGGCGCGAGACCTAAAAACGTACAGACCAGGCAGTACAGTATTAGACTCACGTTTGCTCCCAAAATCTCTTTTGAGTGTGATACAATCTGAAACCTGTGGAGGCACACAGCCCAGGATTAGAAGGACAATCAGCACAGTGCATACGACTCTCCTTCCGCATACCTCTTCGCAAACAGACGATACATCTCTTACAGGGATTGGGTTTTTTTGGGCGTGGGAGGAATTAAATCGGGAAAGTGCCGATCTTTCAATCTAGCCACATCCTCCACCACTCCAACTCTAGGAACACTTGCCTGTTCCACTACAACAAGGCTGCCTATCACAGACTCCTGAAACTGAACAAAAGTCATCTTTGACGCTGGAGAACACTCCTTGAACACAACAAAAGCATTGAAAGTTGCTAAATTGAAAAGATGGATGGCCAACTTCTTATACCAAATGTAAACCTTGCGAATAGCAGTGTAAGGTTCCAACCTCTGATCTACTCTATCAACACCACCAAGTGCTTATTGTAGTCTATAATTGTAGGAAAGTGACTCTATATATACTGCACCAAAGTAAGGTACAGGGTGTATAGGGTCCACAGTCCCCCAATGGTAAGGCAGAGGCTAAAGTTAGATATAACCTTACTCTCTAAAGTGGTAGCTTGGTCGAGCAGTAAGGCAGTATCAGAGGACAGTGTAAAGCATTTGTTGTACACACTCAGTCAGCAAATGAAGCCACACACTCAAGAACTGAACTCTAGGCCAATGGTTTGTATATAAAAATATAGGCTTGTTTTTATTTTAGAACCAACAATAGGAATCAAAATATACTTTCTCAGAATGAAATGCTTTGTTTAAACACTTTTCAAATAGGCAATAGTCTTTTTGATGACAGTAGTCACAGTTGTTGCAAGAGGCAACACAATTTCAAACACAATGCAACATTGAGCTCAATGGAAAGTTTTGGTTAAATGCAATTAATTACTTTGTGGATTACTTTTCTAACCACAGGACTGGATCTTGGATTCAGTCCCGGGACATCTCCTGTAAACAGTTAAGTAAAAGCGTTTTGGTTATAGTAGTGATTTTTGAGGAATATTATGGTATTTCAAAAGTTGACAAACTTTTCTGGGTAAAATTACCAATGTTAACCTATGGAAGGAAATACAGTTTGCAAGCAAAGTATGTTTACGTTACTTTTGTAATCCAGTGCTGGAGTCTCAGGTTCAGCACTGGGATATCTATCTAAAACAGGCAAGTAATTACGTTTGTATCGTTGGCACGATTTTTAAAGAATATTTGTAAGATTCAGAAATCGACACTTAGAAACTTTTTCAACAAAAAGCAGGCAATGATATCCTATGGAAGGAATTTCAAGTTGCTGTTCAGTACGGTAAAAATTACTTTGCAGGGTCAGTACTGGGCTGAAAGATGCAGCACTGAAGTCTCTCCTGATGACAGGTGAGTAAATCGGAATTCGTTACTGTTGTGATTTTTAGGCAATATTTTAGTATTTCAAAAGTAGACACTTAGAAGAATTTTCACAGAAAACCAGTCAATGGGTCCCTATGGAAGAAAATTGAGTTAGCGATAAGTAACGTTGTGATTACTTTTCAGGGTCAGTGCTGGGCACCAAGATCCAGCAATGGGATCTCTCCTAATAGCAGGTGAGTATTTTCGTTTTAGTTACTCGGTTGATTTTAGGTGAATATTTTAAAGTTGAGAAACTCCACACTTAGAAGAATTTTCCGGTGATGCCAGCCAATGTCACCCAATGGAAGGTAAGTGAGTTATCGGTTTTTGGGTAAGTACTTGACTGGCAAAGTTAAGGTTCTGGGCATAGACTCTGGTCTCCCAGGGTCAGGAAAGTACAGTTGTTTCACCCCCAGCGGCACAGGGGTGGCCGGGTGCAGAGTGAGTTAGGCCCAATGTTATCCTATGGCAGGCAGGGGGCCCTTGGTTGGTGGCTGCTGGCTAGCAGGCCACGCGGCTGTGGGGGCTGGGCTCCTGGTCACTTGCTCAGGGCAAATGGGGAAGTGGATTAGGACAGAGGTTGCACTGCCAGGGCCACTCGGGCGGCTGGGTGCAGGGTGCTTTTGAGCCGTTGGGCGCTCAATGTTAACCAATGGAGATCTTGGAAGGTGAACAAAGGCTGCAGGCTCGGGGACGGTGACTGTTCAGGAGCGACCAACACTTCGAGAGGTAAGTTGGGGTCTTGGAGGATAGGTAGACACCCAGGAGTTGGGCACAGGGGGCCGTGGGGCGCCGGGTGTAGGGGTGTCTTTTGAGGTCGGGAAATCTTACCCCCTGCTGGTCGCGGTTGGAGGGGTCCCTTGTCCTGAGGCTGCAGGCGTCGTCTGGGTCGTCGAGGAGGGTCCTTGGGCACTGGATTCCAGGTCAGAATCGCCGGGGGGACGTCCTCAAAGTCTTTGTTCACTCAGGCACAGGCTGGGCTCGGCGGGTGCAGCGTGTGCAGGTTTCGCGGTTCCGTGCCAGGGCTGGGTCTTTTGTAGTTTTTCTTTTGAACAGTACCACTGCTCGTGGGAGTCCCTGGGTTGAAGGCTGTGGCACAGAAGTCAGGTCCTCCGGGGTTTTTGAGGTTGCTGAGGCCGGGGTTCCGCAGGAGCAGGTTCGGAGGTCGACAGGCCGGTACGGCTGGGGCCAAGTCAGTTGTCGTCGCCTCCTTGTTAGCAGCTGCCCGGCTGGTCTTCTTGCTTCGTCTTCTCTTCTTGTTTCGGATTCGGGAACTGAGGAAGGAAGGTTCAGGGAGCCCCTAAATACTGAATTTAGGGGTGGTTACAGGTAGGTAAGGGCAGGGACCAATGGGTCCCGTCCCTGGGGTGGGTACACCCCTATTCTGCCACTCTCCAGTGGGAGGGGGCAGGAGCCTGTCCCTGGTTGGCTGGGTCCCCCCATCCTCAAGATGGCGGGGACTCGAGTTTGTGCTTCACCTCGCCTCCCCCACCTTAGGGGTGGAGTTGGCAGAGGTGGGCACAACCCATTTCCTGCCTCTGGTTTTCCCGCCGGTTCTCCCGCCAGAAGTGGGGGTAGAACCAGTGGGGACCAGTTTGCTGGGAGCAGCAAATGGTCTGGGGAAGCTCAAAAGGCGGCAGGCCTTTGAAGCTTCCCTGTCCATCCTGGGGGAGGAGGCTTTGGCACCTCGCCCCAGGATGCGCATTGTTTCAGGCCCCTGAGAGCAGAGGCTCTCGACCCAGGGGTCCAGAAACATGTCTGGTGGTGGCAGCCTGGGCAGCCACTCAGTCCGGACACTGGAGGTCAGGTTGGTTTCAGGGGGCATCTCTAAGATGCCCTCTGGAGTGTGTTTTACATTAAATCCCACACTGGCATCAGTGTGGGTTTAATGTGCTGAGAAGTTTGATACCAAACTTCTTAGTTTTAAGTGAGGCCATTATGGTGCTGTGGAGTTCGTAATGACAGACTCCCAGCACCATATACTCTTAATGGCAGCACTGCACTTACAATGCCCAAGAATGGACTTGGGCACTGTAGGGGCACAGGGCTCATGCCTCTGTGCCCTCACCACTGGCATAGTGCACCCAGCTAGAGAGGTGGCTGACCTAGGCCAGGGCAGTGGCTTGTAGGCATGGCACACAGGGATGTGTGCCATGTCGACTCTTCACTTTTGTTCTGCACCAAGACACGCAGCCTGCAAAGGCAGTGTGTGTGTGTGTGTGTGTGTGTGTGTGTAAAGGTACAGGCTCCCTAAGGGTGGCACAACAAGTGCTGCAGCCCTTAGGGGCCTTCCCTGGTCACAGTGCCCTGGGTACCCATGGTACCATTTACCAGGGGCTGACCTGTGGCCAGGGATGCCAATTGGGTGTAGGCATCAATGCAGTTTTAGGGAAGGAACACAGGCCCTGGGTACCTGGTTGGCAGGAGCCCAGGGCACACTCAGTCAAAGCACATCAGCAATTCAGCAAAAAGTGGGGGCATACCATGCAAGAAAGATGGTACTTTCTCACAATAATGCACACAGATTTGCGCACTT
Source organism: Calotriton arnoldi (assembly GCA_963921515.1). Taxonomy (NCBI): domain Eukaryota; kingdom Metazoa; phylum Chordata; class Amphibia; order Caudata; family Salamandridae; genus Calotriton; species Calotriton arnoldi. The sequence continues at coordinate 1,173,166 of CAWUFW010002856.1, read as the reverse complement.
CAGCAACCTGACCCCAAACAGCCACAGGTGAAGTAATCTCATCATGGATGGCAGTCAGCATGTACACATCCCTCCTGTCCACAAATTTCACAGCTAGCAGTTCATCACTACGCAAGGCACTGCACTGTCCCCTCCGAAGCTTTTTGCAAACAAGCTCTTTTGGATAACCTTTACGGTTAGAGCGGATTGTGCCACAAGCAAGAGTGTCCACTTTGAACAATTCCTTAAACAATTGCACAGCAATGTAGAAGCTATCTAGGTACAAATGGTGATCTTTGTTAAAAAGTCCTCTAGCAAGTTCCCACACACTTTATTCTGAAACTCCTAAAGTGGACGGACAACCAGGGAGGACAATAGTGGAATCCCTACCAGTGTACACCCGGAAATTATAGACATATCCTATCCTAGTCTCAGGTAACATATACATCTTAATTCCATAACGTGCCCTCTTGCTAGGAATGTACTGTCTAAAAACCAAACGACCCTTGAACAGGACCAAAGACTCATCAATAGCTATTTCTTTCCCTGTAGTATAGATCTCTGAAAATCGATCTACAAAGTGATCAAGAACAGGCCGAATCTTAAAAAGACGGTCACAGTCAGGGTGATCTTGTGGCAACACCGAAGCATTATCAACAAAATGCAGCATCCAAAGCACAATTAAATACCGACTACGACTCTTAATTGCAGGAAATATGGCCATTGCCATCAATGGACTGGTAGACCAATATGAAGCCATAGACTGCTTCCTTATCAAGCCCATCAAAAAAGTCAAACCCAAAAACTTCTTCATCTCATCCAGATTTGTGGGAGTCCACCGGGTAGCTCTAGAGTGGGGTCTAAGTCTGTCACTGTTGTCCCTCAAAAACTGTTCAGCATACAATTAGTCTGCTCAACAATCTCAGCCAAAAGTACATCATCCATAAACAACTGAAAAAAACTGTATAGGCAAAAAAAAAATCACAATTCACTCTACACCCTGCATCACCACTAAAGACAGGCAACACCAGCTTCACCATGTTTGGATCAACCCAGAGTCAAGCACTTCCAATGGGAAGCCTTGCAGCCCCAGGCTGCAATCCAGATGCCTCTTGCTGCACCATCAACACATCAGTGTCCTCCTCTAAAACAGGCACTTCATCCGCACTGAGAGTAGCTTCATCCGCACTGAGAGTAGCTTCATCATCGGATAATTCCTCGTAGACCGAAAACTCACTGCCAGAATCTTGCACTTCCTCCTCTCCCTTAGACGCACTGTCAGTCTCATAATCATCTCTAAAAGCACAGTTGTAGCACACCCTTGTTAGTCACAAAGAATTCCAAAAAAGCATATATCAAATGTGTATATGTCATGACAAAATGTACTAGAATTCTTAAGTCCACAGGCGAGTGTATCCTGTTCAAATCATGTATAAATTCTCAAGGATCGTCCACGAATCACATCAATTGGAAAAGCTCATTTTATTCGTATAGGACAAATTCCCAGCAGTTATAGAAGCCAACACGTGTTTCGTCTGTACACATCTGTATTCAGACTTTTTCAAGGCAGAATGGATGGAACGTAAGCCAGGGTTCCATGACGCAAAGGGTCCTCCTCGTCAGTAGTGTCCAGATATACACTGCCAACTATTAGTGTAATTCTTTAGATAGCCGTGGTACTAACGTAATAGTACTGCAAATTGTTGTAACTAGTAATCCAAAAACTCAGAAGCCCACAAATTGGACCAGTGGTGCCCCACGTCTTGCTATGAATGTAATCCTCCTGGCGATAGGTTAAAATAAACCCTTATTCTCGGTTGAATAACTATCGCCAGGAGGACTACATTCATAGCAAGACATGGGGCACCACTGGTCCAATTTGTGGGCTTCAGAGTTTTTGGATTACTAGTTACAACAATTAGCAGTACTATTACGTTAGTACCACGGATACGACGACAGACCTACCAGCACTAGAATAAAAAGGAGAAATAAAACATTACAATCACATATACAAATAATGAACTAGTCCACACACAATCTACCAGCCAAGCTGGGGGGTAGGTGGGCCAAAATATTCAACCCCACAAAGCGGAGCGACCCTTGCCCAAGGGGCCACTCCCCACGAACATTTATATAAAAAATGAATCACTGGTGGCCTAGTGGGCCATCTAAAATATTTTGGGCTGATCAGCCTCCCCCCTCCACCCCCCCCAGGGGCGCAGAAACGGCCACACAAAATGCCCATCAAAGGGGAGCTACCCTTGCCCAAGGGGCCGCTCCCCGCATGCATTGCAAATTTAAAAAAATTAACTAAAATAAAAAAAATCCCTGGTGTCTAGTGGGCATTCCTGCTGCACGATTGCGCGATCGTGCAGCAGGAATGCTCAAAGAGACATCGGAGGAAAGGTAAACCCTTTCCTTTCCCCCGATGCCTCTTTGATACCAAAATCCCCCCTCCCCGAGGAGAAACTCACCTCCTCTGTCCATATGCTTCAACCGCGTCCAGTTTCATCTAATGATGTCGGCGCGCGATGCACGCTGACGTCGTTAGATGATGTGGAGGAGGAGGTGGGGGGGGCAGCTGAAGGGCTTCCGCTGTCCTCCCCGGTGGGGGTAGCATGAAGGGCTCCCGGCCGTCCTGAGCACGGAAAGAGTTAACATTTCAATATGCATGCATGAATGAGGTGTGAACTTGTTCCTAGGAGCAAACAATAAGCTGTGCTGAATGGGCAGAAATGACCCATTTGACCCTAACAGAATATGTAGGGTGGGGCTGTGAGGATCCTTTTTTACATTAAAGTGTCAAATACTGCTTGAATGTTACATCCTGGTTGACATGTCTGCTGGGGCTTTTCATATGGCACTTGGGGCACACTTCAAAGAGTGTCACAGGCAAATGTAAGCTGACACTTGGGCAGGGCCCTTCTTTTGTCTCCCCAAGCCAGACAGGATCAACCACAGTGCGCCTCTTTTAGACATTACTGCATAAAAGCCTGTTTGACAAGTCTGCTGGGTTTACAAATTACATTTGGGGCACTCTTTAAAGGACAAACAGGATGCCAAAACATTTTGTGTATCCACTGTCTTGTTGCTGAATTATCAGCTTTCTTCTGTCAGACTTCTGTCTCTGAGGTTGTTGTGGGTACAGGACCTCCCTCAAACTGGATTTTAGTGTTGGAGGTGAGAGGTCACGAAGATCACCATAGTGCACCTCCCCCCACCCTACACACACACACACACACACAAACACACACAGCCCTCAGAGCTCAAGTTTAGTGTGGAAGACTTTGGCCTTCTTGAAAATGCCCATAGTCGGTATGGTTAGCCCCGGAAACCCTTACCCCATTATTTAGGGTGTGCCCAGGGGTCAATCCCACCAGCTCATGCCAGACATAAATGTGGAATGTCCAGGCATCTACTTCAGAACACTTCTGAAACTGTGGAAGATCAGAAGAGGGCTGGACCTTGCTGTCTGTGACCAGAGAAGAGCCCTGAAGACTGGGCCTGCTTTCCCTCTTGTACTCAGGACAAAGAATTGGACTCCTAGGGTCTTTAGGCTGACCTCCTGTTAAAGCACAGTGCCATGATGAGGCCTTTCCCTGCAACTGCCCAGCTCACCAGTTCTAACTGGACGTGGACTACACTCTCCGGTTGGCCCTTTCCTGTCACCTTGTGAGTCTCTAAGTTCCACCCCTGAGAGGCTTTAGAATTGTATTCCTGTGATGAATTAGGCCTTAAGTCAGAAGGTAAAATATTTGACCAGGACGAACCTGGTTAGTGTATCTGACCCACGTTTCAGCATGGTCTGTGTTTAATTGTGCCTCTGTCCTTTTCTACCCGAACCATTGACTATCATTGGCAGTTTGTGCTTCTTTGCGCTATTTATATTTAAAACTTTATAAAGTCATATCTCTGTTTCCCCTCTTTGGATCTTTGCCATTTTGGTGTAATATTGTTTATTAAATTTTACTTATTTTCTAATTCGTTTTAGGATTTGTATTGTTTTGCAGTTCTACTTTGTTATTGTTATCGTATTGCATAAGTACTTTATTTATTGCATCTAAGTTAAGTCTGTCTGCTTTGTACCATAGCTACCAGGGGGTTGAGCTCAGATTTATTTACTGGCTTTAGTGGTTTACCCTGACAAAGATTGTGATTATTACTTGAGGTGGGTACTTACACCTTCTACCAATTTTTTGCAGAAGCCAATCATTGTTTAAGCAAATTTTTTATGTACAACTTTATTGACAAACTATTTCCCAACTGTCGCAATTTAGAACCTTGAATGGGGTTATTCAGAGGAGTTGTCTAAGCCCATTCCCATGTAAATGGCGGTAATGCTATATTATCTGATTTGTTCTTATCATGCGTAGCACTTCTCAAGTCCATAATTCATGGAGCTGCTCACCGTGGTAAAGGTGCTAGGAAATCAGATCATTTCACACCAGTTGTGACAGACTTGCATTGGCTGTCATTGGAAACTAGAACTCCATTACAAATTGCATCATTCACAGAGCCCAAACGACTGATAACTAAAGGACAAACAGTCCAGAAGAGCAAGTTTATGTAGTGCCTCCTTCCCCTGAGACTGTAGTGCTCTCTCATTTGTATCGGCTTCCTAGGTGCCATGTTAGAGTGCTTGTGTGAAAGAAGGTTGTAGTTGGGTCTATAAAGCTTGTATTGGATGTGCTGCATAAAGTTTAGAGATGGTGGTTGGCATAGTGCATCTAGCATCAATGCCCATATTGGCATCTGGGGGTTATCATGTTGCTGTGTCTGAGTGTAGTTGAAGGAGTGTGGGATTTCATATTACATATACTGAACAGTGGTTCTGCTGAGTTCATCTAGTGGGTCTTCTATTTTAGGAAACATCCCTTCTAGATTCTCGTGGGTTGCTTTGTATCCTAATTTACTTCTCAGGCGTGCCGGAGCTTGTAAGTCTAATTGGAAAAGGATCGCCTGCCATTTCCCTTTTTTATTTTATATGGGAGGAGAATCTAGATCTGAAAGTCTTCCTTTGACGGTAGAGTTTTGATTAAAGGAAAATGGATCCTTTCTGTGGATCAGGTGGGCGATGCAGAAAGCTTTCAACAAGATTTTGTGGCTGCAGAGAGACAGTACAAGGCCTTGATTACTGCGGCGATGTGATCACTTCTGCACGTGTCTTGTTCCAACTTTTTAAATCTAATGTAGTTTGCTGATTAGGTCTCCCAAGAGCCCAGTGTTAAGCATGTTGCCCAATCTGTGTATGACAGCACTATAAAGGTCAAAACTGTATACCTCCGGGCGACTCCACAGGGACTGATGAGAGGGGTAGATGAATGCGGGTAACTGGTTCTCTTCTTTCCGTTACCTTCATGGAGCTGCGTGCAGGAGTCACACTTACCCACTTCTTTCATTTCTCTCTTTCAGTATCTTTGGTTTGCAAGTCTTCCTGTTACTTGTTGCCTGCTTCACATTTATTTAAATTCAAAAGTCAGTTTTATCTGTTCAAGTGATCCGTTATAAACATCAATAAAAAGAACATTTGTATTTAATTGATTACAAATACTTAATAAAGACCTTTCAGAAATGGTTTCAGCACAACTACAAAATGAAATTCAAGTGCAATTAAAAATGTATTGCATCACCTGAATTCCAGAAAGCTAACTTTTCCATCGATCCAGACGAAGAGATAACTTTCATGGTACATCATAAAAAGGGCCCTTTATGTAGGAACAATGTAAATAATTTCACCCAGTCCATAATCACTCTTTACTGAGGAGCGCAAGCCATCAGTTTGCCCCAGTGAGCTTGATCTTTTTTAACGCAAGGTTAATTTTAATCTTAAAAAGATGATGTAGGATAGGGGAAGGGGTTAATATCAGATACGCTGAGATACCTAGAAGGAATTATTAATGAATAATATTTAGGGGGGATTTCGTTGCCCCTTTGTATTTAAAATCCACCTGAGTTAAATTCATTCAGAAACCAACTTTGACAAACCAATGGGGCTGGTGCTCGCTGGCAGCCTTTTGGTTTTGTCAATGCTGGTTTTGTTTTGACATGTTTTTGTAAAACTATTTTTGTGAGCGTTGTTGGGCAGTCGCTCGCCAATATATTTTTTTTTAATGGGTATTAGGAGAAATATGTTTTTGTTTCAAAAAGTGCACGTTGCCATGCTAGTCCCAGGCAATAAAGTAACCCTGGGCGTAGTGGGGCTACGCGGAGGTCCACGGAGTTGCAAACAAACTCCGTGGAGCTCTGCTTCGCCACCCGCCTCCATCCCCCTATTAATAAGTAAGTTAACAGTCATTAAAAATAAACTTAAAACCACTTACCTCATTACTGCGGCGTCCCCGGGCTGCCCTCCTCCTCGCCGTACCGGTAATGCTTTAGAAAACTGCGCATTCGCCCGCACATTTCTCGCAAGAAATGCGTGGGCGCATGCGCATTTTCTTAAGCATTACTGGTAGGGCGAGGAAGAGGAGGCGGGCATCCCGGGGACGCCGCAGTAAAGAGGTAAGTGGTTTTAAGTTTATTTTTAATGACTGTTAACTTACTTATTAATAGGGGGATGGAGGCGGGGGCTGGCCAACTCCGCTCCGCTGCAGAGCGTGCGGAGATTTGCCTTCGAGAAGGCAAATCTCCGCACACTCCGCGGGCGGAGCGGAGGTCTCCGCCCGGGGTCACAATAAAGGGGACCTACTGTGTGTGCAGATGTGCTCCTTGTGAAAGAGCAGAATGCGGTCACTCGCCGTGAAGTTAGCCAGTAGCTGAAGTGGGCTGATCTATTTCCCCATTTAGGAGCTTAAAGCACCTTCATTTATAATGTTACTATATTAAAACGGCTTGGCCATCATCAGACAGAAAAAAGATGTCAGTTTGCCTTGTTGATCTCAGCCCCTTGTATCGCATTTAGAGACCCACGCAGGATTTAATATTTAAGGAACATGGAGCAAATCCTTTCTGCTACACGGCTGAGCCAACATGCTTTACTCAAACATTTTGCTCCGGCGTAGACCGGTTATAGGGGCGTCTGCTCTGTTTTGTAAGTTGCCTTCCTTGCGCCCTTTCTTTTGTGAATGGCTTCCCATGCCTCCTCCCGGCTGTCTCGGGCCCCGCTAGAGTCACAGCTCTTACACGTTTTTCAGACACGTTAGATGGATTGTTAGGACCTGCTCGCCGCGTGCAGCCGGCGAGGTAATCAGCCCTCAGCGCGGGTATCCCCTCTGGGAGGGCTCCTGTAACCGCCCGCAGGTGACCGCGCGCGGGGCGCCAGGTGTGAGTAACGGCCGCACGTGCGCGTAGTATCTGCTCTTAACCTACTTAGAATCCGCTCTTTAAAGTCGCAGGAAGCCTATTAATGCTGTCGGTGCCACTATCACACAAAGCTGTCAGCAGCCATGCTAGTACACACGCAGGGCCGACTTTTGCCATGGGCGATCAGGGCGAAGGCCCTGGGCGCCTACGATTAGAAGGGCGCACAGGTAGCTGACCTCTCGAGCTGCCGCGAAGAAAGCATTTGTTGCAGACCGTCGGTTCAGTTCGTCGCCTTAAGGCTGTGTTAAAATGTTGTTTTCTTTACTTTTCTTAGCCTCCCTCCGATTACTTCTCTCTCTCCCTCGTCCCTCCCGGGGTCTCTCACCTCCAGTTTAGCAGTTTAGGTGAGGGAACAGCATGCACATCTGTGTATTCAGCCAGGACCTCACCTGTGAGCACAACCACCTCCCCCTCCAATAACCAATGGGGATGCATTGCCTCAGGAAGATCGGGTGAGGCGCCGAATGTAGTGTTGCCCGGTGCGCTGTCTGAGGAAAGGCCGGCCCTGTACACGCCTCGCTGTGAAGGGTGAAATGCTGCACCTTCAGGTCAGGCAGGACAGTCAGCAGCGGCTCATTAGTCTGTTTTCTTCTTTCCTTCACTTCTGCTTTGAAATTGCAACAAGGGACATTACAAAAAGTGTTTTTTAGTGTCTGCTCGTTTACAGAAAATGTGTCACTGTAATCACGTACTGTATGTGTAATACACGGCAAGCCGAGTAACCACAGAGCCATTCAGGGTCGTGTACAACAATTGGGGTTTTCCAACTTTGAAGTGCAGAAGGGCATTATTTACACATAGTTACAGCTTTGGAAACCGTGAGATCGAGTTATTTGCCGAGGATGACACGCTTTTCAGTGACGTGCCAGAGACTTGAGTTAGAATCCATGTCCCGAAGCGACAGATCAGCCATTCAGAACACGGCAGCTCCTCGTTGATTCACATGCTGACGGAGCTGGAAAAGGTTGTGTTACATTGTCGTGGTTAGTATATAATTACTATTACCTCCAGGTCTCTGAAGTGTACCTAGACTTACCTTGCAATGTACTGATTAGGTTGACTTACTGGATGCGACATTATTTTTTATCCTGCAGTATAACGCATGCGATATAGTGAGGATATACTATGGAAAATAACGTTACCATCTATAGCACAACAATTCCCTTTTTAGTTCTCTCCTGCTGTATTTGCATATGACATTCCCTCCTTTGCTGCTTTCTAGTAATGCTGTAAAAGCACACGTTAATGTCTGCTTTCCACAGACTGTGATTCCTCGCGTGCTATTATCTTAGTTGACACCAGAGTTATTAGAGAACTGTTTGCACCACCGAGAGGCGTGGGTGTGGCAGCGAGGCTATCGACTGCTGCTGACTTCCTCTCTTGTGAGGCGTGCCTAACTGTTTCTTTCTACTGTTGCAGAGCCAAAGACTGCTTTCTTTCCAGATATCTTGTTCTCTCCGTTTCAAAAAGAGGGCCTCAGGAATATAAACACTCGAGGTCACTTTTTTTCAAACTTGGTCTTGACCCCAAGATTTCAAACCTGGTAGGTTTTGGGCGATGAGAATAGCAATATAACCTGGAGGAGGAAGTGTGCATGGTGACTGCGTCCTCAACATCTGCTCAAAACAGCGTCCCCAGGGCTTTAAGTGGGGGGGGTGGGGGCGCCCTCAAAGGGCGTGGCTTATCTGTAAACTAAAAATCTGTTCTTGGCACAGTGTGCTGCCCGACTGGTATTTTGCTGCTTCTGTCATTACATCCAGATATATAATACAACAAGTAGCATTACACCTACAAAAAGCCAGTATTATTGGCTTTGTTAATTGTTGTTAGTTGCGTAAGATAAATAAGCAACAACTATGGCTTCGTTGTATATAATATTGAAAATGCTTCCCTTCTGAAACAATGAGTCGGTGAAAGAGCTATAATGAGTCTCTTTGAAGTTACATTAGAGGCAGTGAAGGGTGGGGTGAGGGCAAAAATGGAGAGCCTAATAGGGACCCGTCTCAGCACCTGCTTTTTAGAACTGCCATTGCTGACGAGCACCGGCAGGACCCAGCCCACTTATTGTCCCTTAGATGGCTCTGCAGCAGACCTCGCAGTGGCGTGGTGGAAGTGTGTAAGATAGAGAGCTGTGTGGTCTGAACGTACATACCTGATCAACTGCTGAGTATGAGGGATCTATTTCAGACAATTATGGATATGTTCTTGGCAAGGGATGAGAGAGGTGTGGCGCAGCAGCCAGATCATCTGACTCCGGAGCGCGGGGCCCACGGCTCGATCGCCGGTGGCAGCTCAGCTCATCATCATGTGACTCTGGGCAATAGCTCACTGAATCTTGCCGACGGCCCTCAGCGCCTTGAAACCTTAAGGGGTGATATGTTCACGCTTTACAAGTATGGATTATTATTATTATTATCGTAGACCTTCCAGTCATTATACTTGGAGCCGCCGTCTTATTTATCCACTGTCTTCAGTTGTGGGCATCCTGATGATGCCACTGTTCCAAGTAATCAAGTTAGTGATGGGTTTAGGATCAGGCTCCCTAAACAGTAATGTGGAGAGTAAATGCGGAATATCAAGGCATGCCAAGGACTGACAGATGTAGTAACACTACACACATACTTTGCAAGGGTCTCACTGCCTTTTCCAGCTGATCTGGCTGCTTAGAGCAGAGGGCTTCTGTGTCCATGTGCATAGTGATAGATCAGGGGACTTTGGAGTGCGGGGACTGTGTGTCGTTATTTAGGTCATTTGGTACTTGTGTATTGTATATAATGCCTTTTAGGTATAACATTAGTGGTCTTAACTCACTACATTTTGTAATGACCATGTCCCGGCGAACTAGGCGGAGGCTGCATCTATCGTCCAGTTTGAAAGAAGTCATATAAATATTGTCGTTTTCATTTCTTATCTGCTGCCTGTGTATATCCCAACTGAACATCCTTTGTATTGCATCTGATGTGTTTCACCCTTTGCTCTGGTAATCGCCCTTGGGGTGGTGAGGCAGTCCTGTGTTTAGTACGTAGTGTCATGCCAACTTAAATAGTCATTGTCAACTGAATGTGTTCAGTAGACCCACAGGCTGCATGCTTCTATACTCCTGTCAAGGGAAAGGGCCTTTACTAGCTTAGGTCTGTGATGGACTGTCCTTGTGACCTTTACAACTGTCCTTTGTTTTGTGTGAATTTTACTCCCAGAGTTTTCGCCAAGCAGCTATGAGCAGGTCCATCCGAGGTTCCATCTTTACTCCTCTGTACACCACTGCTTGGTAATGCACCCATGTACATGTTCAGTTGGTTTCACAGCGCTTCGTAAAGTATGCCATTTTCTGTACAACCTGCTAACTCTTATCTCCTTCCTTCTCGAATGCGACAGCTCATTGAAGCTGTGCTGGACTTCTCCTTGGGTTCGCCCATCCGTTGTACCTTCAATAATGAAATTGGATTTTATAGCTGATGCTGATTTTGAGTGTGGTCCAGCAGTTCTTTTAGCTCTTTCCATCTATCCGTTGATGGCATCCTGCCTCCTTGTATTTGTGCATTCTAGTTTGAGACAATAACCTCCTTCTATACAGAATGACCAAACAACAGCTTCATAGAAGACAAATATGCTCCTCAGTCTGGTGGACCAAACAGCACAACCTAACTTGAGGGAGATGTCCTGTCCACGTTTGTTACTAGTGACCATTCAAACAATCTTCAAACATATGACCCTGCTTAGAAAAGACATCTTGCTTTCTCAAATCTGAATATTGCTTCAAGAAAGCCCTCGACCACGCCATCTTCACGTTACTGGAACAAACTAGGAGCAAATGGCAGTGCAGCAGCATAAGTGGGTCATTTTGATTAGTCTATATCCCTCGCCCCAGCAACCTGGCAGAAGTGGTCTATGGCGATCACCACAGAATCAATCTTTACTGGTGCTCACTCTAAATTATGCTTGTGATGATCCGCTCAGCCTCCCTCATGTTGATTTGTGTTGTATTGTGCACAAGTACTCCTAGCTGCTGCCCTGCATCTTGCCTCCCTGCTCTCTCAGTTGCCAAGGTAGAAGATGGTTTCTAAGGCACTTTTTTCTTTACTTTGTGCTGCAGTTTTTGATGTTAACATGCGGTAAGTGTGCATTTACTCCTCTAACTCACCCAGTAATATTAGGGTGAGCGTGAGAATTTGCATTCTATGGAATTGTGGGATGCATATTATCTAACATGCTTAATATGGAACACCCAAAAGTTACATTATTAACTTGAAAACAAAGCGAGTCTGTTTGTTACAGAATTGGAGTATGCATTGGAGTATGCTTTTCCACTTCCTAACCCTCCCTATGTCATCAGACTTTGTTTTCAGCTAGAGAATGTTATCTGCCCCTTTCTTCAGCTAAGCCTCTGCTGTGTACCGAGCACAACGTAAAGAACTTGTACAGATTACTGCAATATCAACACACCCCACTACGTTTTACTCTTGTAGTGTACCGCTGTAGTGACTACACAAAAGCAGTGCCTATATTCAAACGAGATGAAGTGTCTTTCATTGTACAGAGTATTGTGGGTTTGTAGATGTATTGTTCAAATCCTGCTTACGCTGCCCCCTCATTCACTGTGATCCCAGTTAAGATACTTTGAACACATTTCAGCTTACCCCAGTACAGAGGGGTCATTTTAGGAGTCTGGTTTGAGGGTTCTTTGAGAACGGTAGTTCTCTGTGCTTTTGGCGCCCTGTAGCTGAACAAAATACTGCTCCCTCTACTGTTCAGTTTCTACTTCCAATAAGCATTTTTACGTAATCAGAAATGTCAGCATTGTTCATAGGGAGCAGCTGATGTCATTGACTTGAAGCAAACATGAGGTGTTTAGGAGCGTAGGTTGAAACAAGTGGCCAGCCCTAGAACGGCTTCAGTGGTGACACGGGGTGCAAAGTCACTTGTGTCTCCACTAGTTTTATAGAGAATGACGCTCAGCGATTGTTTGCTAAGGTGTAAAACTTACAACAAACGAGTTTAGCTTTTTAAACAAGCATTGGCAACACCAATAGGTCTCACCAATGTGAGAGCCATTGGCTTTGCCCATGTCTTTGAGCCATTTTGTACAGCAGCATGGCTGCTGTTCAGCATGGCTAAAAGTTAGTGGGTTGGGTGGAGTGGTGTAGAGTGGTGTTATGTGTAATAGAGTGGTGTGGCGTAGCATAGTGGGGTAGAGTGGAGTGGCATAAAGAGCGAGTGGCGTAGTGTAGAGTAGAATGGCATAGAGTGGTGCAGCATAGGATAGAGTAGCATGGTGTATCGTGGCATAGAGTTGTGTAGAGTAGTACAGCTGTGAGTGTATGTAACTAAAGCATCAATAGAGACATTAAATAGGGTGAAAGCAACATAAATGAGAAGCTGAATGCCTGTTAAAAGTAAGAGCACACTCCACGCCCAGCAGTAATATCAAACGCTTAATAAAAAAAATAGTGTGTTGCAAAAAAGACGAGGAAGAACACATGCACTTGGTTCATGCTTCAAGGAGGTGCTAACACAAAAGAGAAAAATAAACGTATAGGTCCTTTGTAATGTGAAGATTGCAAATGAGTGACAGCCAATGGTATTCTGTGGGTGGGTCATATGCTGTGGGCGGGTTGTAAGCCCAATGAACAGTAAAAAAATACGTCTTGCAGCACAGCGCATGCGTTTTTGCCAGCAAGACCTAAAAAGCCATACAAAGGTTGTTAGGAGTCTCAACATAGCTGGGATTGTTTGCTTAAACAGCATATGCGTTATGAAGATAGTTGTAACAAGCAATCCAATTTAAAAAAAAAAACTGTACTAGTTATCTAACTATTAAAATAGTTGGCGTTATTAGATTGAAGTTAAAATGTTCTATGTTTTTTATGGATATGAAGGTTTGAAGTTAAAATGTTCTATGTTTTTTTTAAGTAAAAAGCCAAACGTCATTATTTTTTAGGTCTCACCTTCATAGCGCATGCGCTGTGCTGCAAGACGTATTGTTTACAGTTCTGTGGGCTTACAAACCACCCACAGAATACCATTAGTTGTTTTTGTTGTCACTCTCATTTGCAATCTTTCCATTGCTTAACCCCAGTAGGCTTCCCTCCATTCTTGTGTTAGCTCCTCCCTGGAGTATGGACCAAGTACATGTGTTTTTCCTCGTCTTTGTTCTTCCTCCGCTTTCTGAAACACTATTTATTTTAATTCTATTAGTGTTTTGGGTATTAGTCCTGTACTTGCAATGTGGTTTCCTACTTGTAACACAAGCATGCAGCTTTTTATATATGTTGCTTCCAACCTCTTATCTGCCGGCTCTATTGACACTTTAGTTGCTTACAACCAAAACTGTTCTACTCTACGCCACTCTACACTATGCTACTTCACTCTATGCACCTCCATGCTACTCTACTCCACTCTACACCACTGAATACCAATCCACTCTAAGCCACTCCACTCTATACCACTCTACGTCGCCCTACTCCAATCTATGCCGCTCCATGCCACTCTCCTCTACTCCACTCTATGCCGCTCTACTCGATTCCACTCTATGCTCCTCCACTGTATGCCACTCTACTGTACCCTGAGCCACTGTACCCTACGCCACTCTACTCCACGCTACTCTCCTCTATGCCTCTCTTCTCTACGCCACGCCACCAACTTTTGGCCAAAGACATTGGCAAAGCCAATAGCTCTCACATATGTGACTCCTATTAGCCTTTCCAATGCTTGTTATTAGTATTGTTTTTGTACGAATGATTGTACAGCTCCTTATTAAACATCAGGGCAAACATTTAAAAAACCAAATCCAGTAGTTAATTAAAAAAAATAAAAACTTTTGGGTGACACCTGCTCTGATGTTTGTGGATACTTTCCTAAGGTGCTCTGTTCTTCTATTCTGTGGTGCTCCAGCCGCTGGGATAGCCCCGGTCCCTGGGCTGTGTGCCTTGGGCTGTTTGTGCTCTCATCCTTACTGTGAACAAAACAAGCTGTAAATTTAACATGGTATCATGACAGTGAAGTAAAACAGATGACCATGCAATGGTGATTAGTGAACTGTCTTTGACAGAGTAAGTTATCTAAACAGCACATACTTGCAAAATAAAAAGACCGTAGCCCAGCAATTAATGTGTGTAAAAATCCACTTTTTCATATGGTTTCTTCCTTTTTTCTTAACTAGACACTGCTGTTATTTTGATTCTGCATGCTGAGAAACTACTATCTACTTTCTCGGTGCATATGTTGTTATGGTATATAAGTTGATTGTATTCAGTTTCTCAGCCGCAGGTGTACAACCTGCAGTTCTTTGCAGGAGAGCTGCAGACATTCTGGTTTCCCTTTGTAGAACTAAACAGTGGTCTGCAGAAGAGGAAAGAAGAGGGGTAGCCACCTTCCTAGGAGGCCTGGTCCGGAGATAAAAAAATAATCTTCTTCAGTGAAACTTCAAAGGAGGGATACAAGAGGAGGAAAGCTATGCTTTCAGCCTGTACACCATTAAAGCCTATGATCAGAGGTTCGCAAACCTGTTTTGGTGGAACCTGCTTTGTCATTCCAGCACTGCTGACCACTCATGTAGTGGGATCTTGACTATAAAAGAAAGTCTGTTGTACATTGTAGAGGTGGGGAATTGCAATAAGGGTGTCCCCATACCAATCCATGCCAGGTGTTGGTTTTCAGTGAGAAGTGTTAGATTACATTGGACTGGAGACAGACCTACTTCTGCCTGTTGTTTGCTTGAGAGACTGAAATACCGAACCTCTGAAGTGAGAGGGGAGGGAGTTTGTCTCAAGCCTGATAGTTCTTGAACCCAGACTGGGAAACCGCTGTAAGTCAAAGAAGAAAAGGATAATTAGATTGACAAACTTGTGTGATGTAGGCCTTCGAAGTGGATCAGGTCTGCTGAACTGTGTTTGTGGGCGTGGCCCACCTGACCAAGACATATATTTTGTTCTACAAAAAGTTAATTGTAAGCTGGTTCCCCGTTTAGCTCGATCAGACCATCCAAAAGCACCCAAGGACTCTTCTTGTGAAACAGATCACATGACCAGTTGCAACTGTTCTGGCACTGGACTTAGTGAAGATTCGTTTTTGGAACTAGAAAGTGTGTAGAAAAGCTAATTTACACACTCACTGAGAACTGGAATCTGGAAAGGGGACTTTAGAGAAAGGTGAGTTAACACCAACGTCTGTGCTGGGAGCAGAGCAGGAGAGGAAGGGATAATGTCTCTTGGCTTAGGTAGACTGACAAAACAGGGAACCCTGTCTGGCGTGCCGACGCAAGCCAGGGACATCCTGCAATGTACCCTGTTAAGTTTGGAAACTGAATTGTGCCTGTCCGCACAAGAGGACTGACTGTCATCCAGCAATTCTGCCTGACTTAAGGCTGGAGGTGGGAGTCGTGATGTGGGACTGGACGGAGAAGAAGCCTCCAGTTGCCACTTATGGATGCTGCGCAGGAACTTTCATTGTCCATGCAGAACAGAGCAGCCATTTGGAATGAAACTATCCCCTTTAAGAAGCTATAACTTTCCAGTGACTGATCAAATTGCTGTCATTTTGGCCTTATTTTAATAGTGAAATACTTTCTTTTTAAATGTACTATAATCCAGGAGATTTACTGGATGTGTGCTGTGCTGGTACTGTTAACCATTAACACATACTAAAGTTGCGTTCCGTCTTGGTCCTGCGCTTCTGAGGCATAGATAAGACTGTCTTAGAGAAATTGTGTTTGCCTAACTAGTAGCTAGTTTTGCACAATAGTGGCAGTTTGCCACACTGGGCAAACCGGTTTCCTACAATATGTTGTTGTTGTTCAGTTGCACACTACATTTAATGTCGTATCTGCAGTCTAACAAAAGGACTACTTGCTACTCTATCATCAAAGCCTAATCCAAGTGAAACAATGCAGCCATGCACAGAATTACAGACCTTGATGGACAGATAATCCAAGCATTGGCAAACTCTGAAAAACACATAAAAGCAAATGGCTGAACTTAAAGCCTATTATGTCTCTGTGTACTCGTTTGAGTACTTTTTAGAAGAATTGATAAGAGGTGTTCACAAGGGCATCCTGGTTGCTTTGTGGGTTGCCTCTTACAAGTCTCTTTATAACATTTGTGGAGTATATCTTCTGAAGAGATTTGAGACCCATGCTGCTTGATCTGTGGGTATTGCCTATGCCATTCTAGAGTCAGGTGCATGTGCAAGTCTTGGAAATATACATGGCAGTCATATGGACACATACCCACGCCTTTAGTAGTCTTCACTATCTGCAGTCCCTCTTTTGGTCTAACGTGCTAGCTCCTCCCATTTGTCAGTAGCTGTAGTCCATCTCCTCTAGTTGGAAAGCCGAACTAAAGAGAAATACAATGAACTTAATGCCTTTCAGATATTTTGGTCCATCCTCTTTTTTCGTAACAGCCTCCTTGGCATCTACACAAGTGCATGCTTTGTTATAACATAGAAAAACCTACTGGCACTGATGACAGATTGGTGGTGATACAGAGAACTACTTGGCGAGGCAGGCATATGGGCATGCAAGCACAAAGATTCTGTGTTGTGACTTAAGGCCACAGTTTTAGTTTCTGCCCAGGTCTGCTAGAGGAATGGATTTACCCATCTATTTTCAAGTGGGAAAACGGTAGCAAAGAATGCCCCAATTACCTTCAAGGTTATTTTTAAATATATTTCATTCAAAGTCCGGTTTCCCATTCCAGTCTGTGCTCTTACACAACTTGTGGAAGTGTCAGGTCTTTGCTTGTTTTGTTTTATTGAAACCTGTAAATTAAATTTGTCTATAAAGCTACATGGGGTCCAATATATTAATATAAAGCACACAGAATTCAATTCGTTAGTTAAATACACATGGAATGCTTTGGGATTTTTGTATGAGGTTTCATTACTTTATTCTAGATAGAGAGAATACATTTTTTTTCATTGATGAAGTTCTTTAACGGAGCCTTGGCACCAGATTAGCTGCTCGCAGCTATGGCTTTACAGTGTTTTATATGGGATTCAAAATGGTTTGTGGTTGGAAATTTGATCCATCGAAAGCAATGGAGAATACTAAAAAAAGGCATAACAATGAGCCACAGATGGCCTTTTCACTCTCCGCGTGTTGTCTTGGTCGCCACTGCAGGTTTGCGTGATTCACCAATGCGGTTTAGACAGATGCATTGCATTGTTTTGATATTTCATCCCTGTTTAATTCCCATTCTGAACGCCGAGCAGTTCCGTCCGGTCATCTGGTTGCTACAGACAGATATGGATCGCATGAGTCCCAAGAGGGTGCACTTGGAAAAGAACTGGCAGCTCCAGCAGCGGGCGAGTACATCCGCTCCTATCCAAGTATAGCAAGAAATAGCTAAACCACGATGGAAGTCATTGTCCTTGTGGACAGTGTGACTCCCTGACCGTAGGTACTGCAGCGAGTGATGATGGAAACACAACAGCGCGCTTCTGTAAAGTTCCACGGAAGAACTGTGACTAGCCACTGTCTCTTGCCGCTATCATTTCATCACATCACAAATCTGCGAGTGCTAGATGTTTCCTTCATGATCCCAGATGCCATAGCCGGTGCCCACGGTAATGTTTGAGCAACTGCTATGAAAGATGAACTCATAACAACATACCTCCTTCCTCATACACAGTGTGTAGCATTTCTGCAAATGCATTTTTTAAAAATAGAAGAATGACAACTAATGTCATCACTTATGTTAGCTAAGGTTTTACCAGAGAAAGTTTCTTCACTGCGACAAGTAGACCAGAGGAGCGATGTGTAAGTACCTTATGCAGTTCTTGCAGGGAGATTAGTTAGGAGTCTTGAAAGAGATATAAGTAATGTCTCTGCCTGTTCATAGAAGCTGATTATAATCTTAGCGAAACACCATAAAATAAAGGAGCTGGCCCTACCGCATATATCCACAGTGTTGTGGATTCAACTAATTTACTAACCACTTTTCAAGCTCAGTCCTTATGTAAGGTGACATCTCTCACCTGATTTCCATGCTATAAATGTCTGTGGGACCGGAGTTCGTTTTTCGATTTGTCTGCTGCACTTGGCACATTTGATCATAACTTCAGAATCAGTCCCCATCCCATAAGAGCCTTGGTGGTGCTGTCATCTCCTGGCAAGCGTCAGATCTTTCTCATGGCAGGGGTTTCCTTTCTCCTGTGGTGCTCCACAGGGGTTACTCTTTTTCCTTGATCCATTTTAATCGTATGTTGACATCCCTACTCAGTAAAATAAAAACATTTGAGTTTTACATGTGTGCGGATGGCACCCTGGTCCTCTACACCTGAACAGGAATATGCAGTTAACAGTCCTGAGATTTTACGGACTGCGTTCAGTAGGCACCTGTGTGCTCTAATGCACTTCCGCAAGGACAAGGCGGAGTTAATGGCAATTGTTGGCTTGCATGACCGTTGTAACTTGTAACTTTTTGACTAATCACATTATATTGTAGAAATTATACAGCGCTTCATACCGTGATGATGCAAAACGCTCCAACTCGCACCCGATTTGTGGGTGCCCTGTTCGGGGGGCAATTTCAATAAGTTGTTGGATGTAGTGAGGACTGTATGTAAGGTGTTGGGGGAGGTGAACGAGGTTTAGAGACCTCTGAACATATTGCGCCTAACTGTACCTGTGCATATGCATGATATGTTGCAGAAAAGTGAAGTGCGCCATCCAATATAGTGATACGTACTACTTTTTTGAGTAGCCTCTTACATTACAGTTATTTGAGTGGGTAGATCCAGGTTTTTTACACACTCTGTAATTCGAGGTGCTTAGAAATTATTCTAGCTGGAACTGAGAAGTTTCCACCACTTGGGGTCCTACAGGGTCTGTTTGGACCACTGAAAATCTAATAAAGCGAGACCCCAGTCTGTTGCCGAATGAACGCAATGCATTTAAGCTCACAAGTGGAAGCTCCTCACTATTCTGATGGAATGGGTATGGAGGACCAGTATCCTCAGATCCAGCGGTCTTTGGTGAATGGTCTGTTTTTAGGTCTGGCGCTAGCCAATACCTTTTGATTTTACTAAAATTATATGTATAATATACATACTTAAAGGGGCTTTTGCCACCTCTCTTCATCCATTGGTCTGTTGTCATTCACATTTTGGTTCCGCCCACTAGTTAACAGCCTGGGCCAATGGGTCAGCGTACTTAAGCCACTGGTTAACTTCACTATGAGTGACTGCTCTCTCACAGTGAGCTCATCCGCTGACAAGGTAGTCCCTCGAGTGCCAGTGTTTTTGTTTTTAGTTCATAATTATTTTTGCGCTGCTTTGTGTTTGGAGACTGATGTGATAGCAGGATGGTTTATAGCTCAGGGCACAATCCAGCTTTATCCGTTCTTCTCTCCTGCCAATGATGGTAGAAATTCCCTATGGAGCACCCTTTGTTTATTTAATTGTGTTATGTATTATGTTAGTCTCTTTTTACTATGCATGCAATAGACAAGACGAAAGTTTAAATATTAAGATGTGCATTCATAAGCGCACAGTTCTTCAGAACACGTTTATTATGGACTCATTTTCACCAATTGTTGTTTAATACATTTTGCCTAGGGAGAAAACCAGCCTTTATTGTGTTTAATTTGTAGCACTTGTAACACTTTCTTCTTTCCTTCCTTCTTTCCTTCCTTCCTCATTTCTTACCTTCTTTTTTGTTTCTTTGCTTCTTTGTTTTTTTTCTGCTTTCTCTCTTGACTTCCTTCTCTCCTTCCTTTTTATTTTCCTTTCTTGCCTTCTTTTCTTTCCTTCCCTTTTTACATTCTTTTTTTGTTTTTATTCTTTTTCATTCTCTTTCATACCTTCTTTTTTCTTTCTTGCCTTCTTTCTTTCCTTCTTACTTTTTTCTTGCTTTCTTTTTTTCTTTCTTAAAGGCAAGAGACTGGCAGAACAGTTGGCTTTTTTTTAGGTCTGTGTTAGCCAAGACCTTTTGATTTTATCATAATTATGTGTATAACATAATTACTTATAGGGGTTTTCAGCCACACGTCATCCATTTTTCTGTGGTTGTCATTCACAATTTTCTTCCACTCAGGCGGGCATCATTGGGCAAAACGTCAGCCCACTTCAGCCATTGGCTGACTTCACCTTGAATTAAGGCATGTTTCCCTTTCACAAGGAGCACATCCCCAGACAAAGCAGTTCCTCCAGTACCAAGGAGTACTATGGTAATGTGTGCTTTTTTTTAGGCCCAAAAACATTTTTGTCTTTAGCCAATTTTTCTTTTTTAAATTGATGAAGGCCCAGCAGCTTCTGAACAATAAGATTTTGCAAAAAAACATTTCAAAACAAAAATTGCCAAAAGGCTAACGGCCTAAGCCAGACCTGTTGGCTTCGCCAATGCTTGTTTATTTTGAACTGTGTTGGGTGTTTCAGCTAAGACAGTTTTATATTGTTGTGCAAGAACTTTTTGTGGGCAAACGGAATGTGAAATTACACTTTATTCTGCAATGTCATAGTATGAATTGCATCACAATGGTCGAAGCCAAAATTGTTTTACTACAACTGATGGTTGCTATTTCAGAGTCCTGTTGATTACACTATGGAGCACACTATGGTGTGTGTTTGTGTATTAAAGGGAGGTTTAGGCATAATTATGCAAACCTCTCATTTCTCCTGAATAAGTAACCATGCCAGTTTGGGGATCTACTTAATTTAAAGACGCGGCGACTGTCACTTTTCCAAAAAAGAGAGCTGTTCCTCCTAATGTTAATCAGTGGAAATATAATTGTGATGCAGTAGTGATGTAGCATTCGCTCATTACTTAGTCCCTACAAATGAGAAATTCTCGTGAAACACATAGGTTCCAGTTCACAAAGGTATGCAAGACTATGTCAAAGATTTCTCCTGCTGTACTCTTTTCGTACTCTTGCATGCCTTTGTGAATTGGTCCCAAAACATAAAAAATGGGAATGTTATTGTACATTTAATATAAATGGAAATAATTTTGCCCTCTTTGCACTTTCACTCCTGCGGGTTTGGATGTTTCAGGGCCGATTCACAAAGGCATGTAAAGTACTTTAAAAGTGCTCCTCTAGTGCTACTTTCTATACACATAAATACTTTTGTGATTTGGCCTTATGATTCCATCACTGAAATACTTTTGTTAATTGGCCTCCCGGTTCCATGACCGAGGTTTATTCCCCTGGTTAGGTTCAATTTTATTATAATAAGTAAGTCTTTTGAGAATTGTTTGTTGTCTTGGATCATTTGGTAATGCCATCATGGTTGCAGGACCCATTCAACTTGCTGTCTACAGGTTGCTGTAATTGTAATTGCATTTATATAGTGCTTACTACCCCTGACGAGGCGTCGAAGCGCTTTTTCGGCAAGTAGCACGCTACTCTGAAACCCATAAAGGATTAGTGTTGAATTAGTATAGTGAAATATGAAAGTAATTTGAGTGGTGGATAGGTTAGTCAGTTATTTGGATTCAGAAGGATAGCGGAGGGATAGAAGAGGGAAAAAGGTTTGCATTTATGTAGCGCTTGTTACCCCCAATGGGGTGTTGATCGCCGGGACGCTGCCGCCGCATCCAACCAGAATCCGCCGCCAGCCCTTTACACGACATTCCACGCCAGAAGCGCAGAGCCATGCAAGACACTGTAGGCACCATGAAATGGATTACCAAGTTATTTTTCACAGGATGTAGAGTTTTTGATGTTCAAACCAACCCCTGGTGTCTTTCATGGCAATGATGCCTGTCTTTGGTGCATCAATTGAAGGTGCCTCTTAGCTCAGCAGTTGCAGTCTTTCCAAAATGAGATGTTGCAATCCTTGTCAACAGGAACTGGATTATGGCTGTTAGCGCCTGCCTCAAACCATTCCGTAATCTTTCCTTAACTAAAGCTTTTCATCCTAGAAAGGCTTGCTTCCTGCTGCAAAATTCCATTCTTCTAGTAACTTGTTTCATGTTGCAACCACTTAGTGTTCAAGCCAGGTAAGTAACAGTATTTCGTACTCCACTTGGTGGTATTCAGTGGACTGACCTCATAAAGATGAAGGGCTAAGCGGAACCGCCTGGATTCACTCAGGTGCCTTTTAAAGTGACGAGAAGCCTTGAAGCAGGTACATCAAACACCCCGCTTCCTGCAAGAAAGTGAGCCTGCTGTACCCCGATATCCATCTATTACAGTGTAACGGTGTGCCTTTTAATGCCACTTACCCGTTGCTTGTCAGCGATTGCGCAATTTTTAACACTCCGTGTATAAGCCAAATATGGCCTTTTGAGGCAAGTGAATTTGACATTCCAGTCAGCGTTCTTGATCCAGAACCTTTCCATTTTCTATCAATGTTCGATCGAGCTATTTAGCAAACAAAGGCATTTTGTTCTGAAGAACCTTCTAGTGACTCGATAATTTGCATATTGTTATCTCTTTGAGTAATTTCCTTTCCTTGTGCTAGATTGCTACAAAATAATGTGGTTGATTTGTTGCATTTTTGGATCCGTTGTCATTTAATCATTCAAGGTACAAGGAAGTTGATCTAGAATTTAGAGATTAAAGTTCTCTCTACATGTTAATTATTCTCTGAATTCACCACCAATTATCTTTCTTACCTCCAGATAACTAAGCTGTGTTAGGTTCAAAGGTGAGTGGTTTGCATCCCAGGCAGCTCTTTGCGTTGTTTATTTTTATTATTTTTTGATAGGTAGGTTAGCATTTTAGGTGCCCAAGAATGTACTGACTACCGTACAGTTTTCCAGGATATTATGAATTTCCAGAAAATCGAGCAGGTCGGAATTTCTACGAATGCTTGAGGGGGAGGTTACACTGTTTTAAAAATATGGCCTGATTAACCTGTTCACTGCAGTCAGAAGCTTTTCTGTCTTGCAGCATTGCGGCTCAAAGGCATAGATTTATTCCAGTATGTTACCACCTTTTACGCATATGATGTTTATCCAGCGATATATCCAAACTATGGTAGTTCTAATATATTGTAAACTTACCTTAGAATAGAGACCTGAAAGGCTTTAAACGTTTGGTGCGCTGGCGTTGTACCACCCTGGCCGCCCATCCCTTGGGCACCATTTTAAGTGGTACCATAGAAGGCGTGTACCTAGATCTGCGGATTACTGGCTGCTCGTGATCCCCGGGTTCAGCGATATTCATTAGGAGGTCGGGCTTTGTTACTGCCGGAAAGAATCTAATCAAAAGTTTAGACATGTCTCAAGGTTATTCCCACAAATGTGGTAGGCTGGCGTCGTCCTTACGTGTATTCTGCGTGATTATTTCTTCAGGCTAAAGATAACCTTCGCAGGGTGAAAGTCTGCGCTCAAGAAGTACCATAACCAGGGCTCGTGTCGGGGTACCACGCGGGTGGACGGCGTCCCCCCACTTATTTTACCGGGTGGACGCCGTCCCCCCTGCCCAAAAGCTGGACTTTCAATGATGGCGTTCTCCCAAGTACAGGGCCGGCTGTCAATCTTGTGTAGCACGCGAATGCGCTACCTATCAAAATTCTGGTTTGCCCTTTGAACCTGCCTGCCCCCATCGCCTTGTAACCTTTGTTATGTTGAACCTGGGCAGGAGCGCGTTGACACCTGATCCGTCAGCCACTGTTGTGCAACAGAGGTGGCCAAAAGAGGCCACAAAAGTATGGGGGAGGGTTGCAGCAAGGGATGGGACACGCAAGGTGTTCTGTTAAGAAGAAACTCTCATACACGGCCCTTCCATGCAATTTAATACATTCACTGCCTGTTCGATTGTTAGCAGAGACAGGGGAAAAGGAACTTTCTTTCTCGGGATGGTAAAAAAGCACGGGCATTTCAGCACCTCAAGGTCTTTAAAAATGTAAAAATCGGCTTGCAACCATAAGAAACTTTTCAGAAATAAAATTACATTTACATTCCTACATAAAATGTACATCCCCAGTAAAGGGAAACATGTTTAATTTTAAGTCCCCAAACAGTTATTTAAAATAACGTTATTTGCATTAAAGAGGCGGTAACACACAGAGAATGACGCTACATTCCACAGTGGGTTAACGTGGCCCCCCAAGTGAAGCGGGACTCCCTGTAATAAGAGGGGACTACCTTTCGTGACGTCACTTCCTGTGACACCACCTAACTTGGAGCGTCCCCCCACTTCTTTTTTTAGGACGTGTGCCCTGACCATAACCTACCCGACCATAAACTATGAAGTTACAATTAAAAGGAACCGTAGCCTCATCTGACCAGCGTTGGAAAGTGTAAATCAACATGCCTACTTTTGTAATGTTAATAAAAGGCGTGCTTGGATTCAGTTGGGACGGTGCTTTTTATGTAATTAGAAGGAATGCAGTTTATGGATCTCGATATACGCGCACCTTATGAACTCAACCAGACTGTAGTGTAATCTATTGCACTTGAAGGTTGTATAAAAAAAAAAAAACTACACCGGATTGTTAAAGTGATGCTGGCAAGGTTCATTACGTGTGTGCTTTAATGCATTTAAATGTGGCATAACATTTCTTTGATTACAGTCTTTAAATTTAGTGTGAAAAAAGTCTGCCCAGTTTTTAGGTCGAGACTGGGCAGCGCATGCGCTGCTCTGCGAGGCATGCTGTAGTCGGGTATGAACTTGAAGCTCAGCCAACTCTCCGCCCATATTTTTCATTGGCTTGTGTCATTGTCCCCTGTAAACTGTGGCTTTTCATTGGTCAATAGGCTTAGTAGTCCGTCCTTAGTACCGCCTGGTCTCATTTTGTAAGCTCCCATAAGGACACCCCCTGTTACATGTGTTGTTACTCGGTAGGCTTTAATTACAGCCTCCAAGCACAATTTTCTCAAATAGCTTTGTTCTGCCTGCTGTTGCAGGCAGGACCCGCTCTCTCAACGCTTTAAAAAAAATCTTTATAACACGGGCGCCGAACACATTTGCAATGCAATGGGTCTCGCATTTGCGAGAGTTTAAGCTACTGGCATTGTAAATGACAATGCATTTTATTTATTTGTTTTAAAAACAACACATAAATAAAAGGCATTGTCATTTACAATGCCAATAGCTCAAACTCTCGTAAATGCGAGGCCTATTGCATTGCAACTGCTTGTTTATCGTGCTTTCTTGTCTCTCGAGCTCCTGTGTGTTTAAGGTTTATCAACAGCGCCCCTTGGTGGATATTAAAGAAAAGAAACCCCAAAGTGGGCAAATAAGCACGTTTGTTTCCATTTGTCCCATCTTCTGTATGTAAAATGTATTGCAGATATCCTAGTGCAGTTCTTAACCTGTGGTACGAGGAGCCCTGGGGGTCAGTGAAGCCTAAATAGGGGGTCCTTGGTTCTTTTACAAAACTAAATAATAAAATTAATAAGTTAAAGTGAATAAATTATATACACATAAAGAAACAAAATTGAGAATTTGAAAACTTTTTTGTATATTTGATTGTTAATTAAACACAATATTTGTGCCTTTGTTTGGTGTATACTTGGTTTTGTTTTTTTGTGTATTGTTTTGAGAGTCAAATTCTAGAATTTGCATAGGCTTGAGGTTCCCAGCTTCAAAAAACGACTCCTTGGCGGTCATCAGATTTAAGTTAAGGATTCAGTGGGGGTCCACAACAGTTGAAAGGTTAAGAACCACTGTCATAGTGTACTACCTACTAGACAAGAGCTAAGTTTGACAAGCCAAACGAATCTGACGAGAAGCAGTAGGACAGGATTATAGAAAGGGAGATGGACAAGGTAGTCAGTCAGACTTTAAAATAAGCTAGTATTGGAGTTTAAAATGAATCTCCACCCATGCAGTACTTTTTTCAGGCACGCCAGGGGGAAGACACTTTGAATTCCGCCTTCATGTAGTTTGTCTTTTTTTATTCCTAGAAGTCTGTCAGTTTTCGGACTCTGTTTATATCCCAAAATACATGTCCTGTTTAAAGCAGAGTCCCAAACCTGCCCTGTGGCAATGCCCACACCCTGCTCATTTTATGACATAAGTAAAGGGACGGTTTCTGTCTTTAGTGTTTTTACTTCAAGTGACTGTAGTTGGGTGGGAACATGATACAATTTTAAAAACGGAGATTTGTAAAGACTTTCACATACAATTTTCTCTGTGATGTTGAAAGTGCGCAGAAATTCCCAGGCTCTGCCAGTTACTTTTATATGCAGGGAGAAGGCTTGAGATGGACAGGTTTGTTTCTTGAGTTAAAAGTTGTAGAAGAAGGACCCCGGGCTCTGTTTTAAAGCAGAAGTCTTTTAGAATTTAATAGGATCGGAATTTATGGATGAAAATGAGGTATCATATATAGATAGTGGTTGTCTGCATGTGGAGACCTGAGGATAGATTGTGCTGCTACAAATATTATTTTATTCTTGTCACAGAAAAACTTAAGGTTAAGATGCCCTCGACCATGGCAGAAGCCTCTACAATCAGGCAGTTGACATCAGATAGCTGTACGTAGGCTTCACCAGAGACCGGTGGTGGTGATCATGCAGGTGCTAAAGGGAAGAAGGAGATGACGTATGGTGGGGAGCTGATGCAGTACTGTCCCTGTCAGATGAAAGTCCACATTGAACTAGCATTTAGAGCAAAAAGACTGTAAGGGCTGCCTAAAAATGTACTATGAGCTTTACGGGACAGGGTTAGAGTTGACGAGAGCACATGGAAGCGAATGTACTGCAGCGGAAAGGAGTATGACTGGATGTGTGGAAGGACATACAGTGGACTGAGCAGGTGCACTCGTGAAATGTGACGGTGATGGCACGTAAAATTATTTGAATCCCAGGTCGCACAATGGCCGACAGAGCTCTCCTCAATTCCTTGAAGAGCTAGGTTTCGCTTTGCACAAAAATAGAATTTCTGTAGCCAATATAACCGCTTTCATTTTCAAGTGAGCAGAGGTCTTTGGAGTGCTCCTTCCCTCGGTAACTGCCTTGCCACCACGTTCGCCCTCTACTCGCCACCCACACTCCCCAAGTTCACCCTCTACTCGCCACTGTGGTGTTCCCCAAGCAAAAAGTTCTGAAGTGATCGCAAAGCAATATGGTAGTGCTGTGGAAAGCGGTGGAAACAAATAAGTAAATAAATAGAAGGCCTTGCGGCTACCACATTGAAATTTTAAGAGATCTGGGCAGAATAGAGAGCTTTGAGAGAATCCAAAAGTGTTGACGTAAAGAATTATTATTTGAGGATTAAAAGGCAGCAATGCCCATGTGCATTGCCAGGAAGAGCTCTGGGAGACGCTGAGCCCTATGAAAGCTTGGGTAAGGAGCCGGAGAAGATCCCTGCTGCT
Organism: Calotriton arnoldi; assembly: GCA_963921515.1. Lineage (NCBI taxonomy): Eukaryota > Metazoa > Chordata > Amphibia > Caudata > Salamandridae > Calotriton > Calotriton arnoldi. The sequence continues at coordinate 1,145,680 of CAWUFW010002856.1, read as the reverse complement.
TCCTGAGCGGCTCATTAGCCAGACCTTTGCTAGAAGCAGCCTTAATGGGCGAGTTTCTTTCGATTTAATTGCAGTGCAGGAAGGAGGGAGGACATTTTTATTTTACTGTCTACCAATGGAAGCAGCATGCATCATTTTCAGGGACCTTTCAATTTCGCACCCTCTTTAATTTACAGTTAAAAACTTGGTGACTTACCTAGCCAAGAAGCAGTTAGAGGTAAGCACTCTTTTACTTTGCGACATCCGCTCTTGGCACACTTGCGGTTGATGATTTTCCGGTTATGGACACGGTAATCTTATAAAACGTCTCTAATTTCAGCATTTATGCATCCTAGTAAGGCCTCTACAGCATAAGGACCGCATGCGCCTGAATCTGAAATGTGAAAACCAAGGGCAGGTACCTCGCTCCCCTATCGTGCACAGTAAAAAAAAAAAAAAAAAACTCACTGGCCTCTGCACACCACAAAACCAAGGAGCGGAGTTGTAAAAATGCCTTTTCAAATATTCCCTTAGCTTCAAATTGCTTCTGGTGTTATGCATAAGATAGCAGGAGTCTGCATATATCTACAGAGCAAAGGAAGATTATTGCATAAGGTTGGCGGTCCGACTACCTGTTATTATCTGGCTGACTGGGTGGGTCAGAGTGGAGAAAACACGTGGTTTCTTGCTCTGATTATCACGGGTTGATGTAGTCATTAGAAATGAAGTTGTGTACATATAACCATATACCCCCTTTCCCTCTTATTTTATGTTTTCAGGCCAGCTGTACACTGAGGTGGCAGATTCACAGAAGGAAAGTTTCTCCTAAAGCAACTACTGAAGAGAAAAGCAAATCCGTGTTTAAATGTCATGTATGATTATGTGACTTCATCACCCTATTGTACGAGTGGGCGTAACCAGAGTGGTGTCCATTGAAATAGTGCCAGCAAGCAGGCACTTCAAATGATGGTTGAATCATAGAGAAGCCCACGATTTGCTTCTGTTTCTTTGCCTTGCATAAGAATCAAACCCTATTAACCTGGTTTAAGTCTGGAGTTTTGCCAAGGCAAATCTGGAAATAAATAGTTGATTTTTCTTTTTTCTTTTTCGTAAAAGGGAGTCTTTTCCGCTGTTTAGGATGTCCACTTTTGTTACCGTATTCAATGTCCTCTTTCACTTTCTAACGGAAAAGTGTAAGAAGTTTTCCTGAACATATAAAGTAGATTTCCATTCCATGGTATTTTTGTTAATTTTAACATTTCAAAGCTTAAAGGAAAGCCATACAACAGGAACTCTCAGCTAATAAGTACAGTGTCTTAAATACTTTTGGCATTTCTAACCTCCCACCCCCTCTATCACACATCCCAAGAATTGGGCACAAATCAAAATTCACAACACTAGGCCAGTACATCGCCTTTGACTTAAAAAACAGATACTACCCCTCATATAAGACATCCAGATTATAAACATACCAGCCTTAATGACCTCAGTCTCACTGGACATCTCAGTCCAGTCTGTCTCCCAGCCAAATAGTTCAGAAGTGGCATCCATTGTTTTTCAAAGTTCGTCCTTTGATCATTAACAGTGCTTGGGGATCGGCACAGGAGAACAATCCCCAAGCTGGGATTCACCCTCTAGCCGCCAGGGATAGGAGGAGTGGCCCCTTGGGCAAGCACTTATGCTCCCTCTTGCCAATTTTTATATTGCAGTCTTTCTGCAGAAAGCCCACTAGACACCAGTTTTTTTTAATTGTATAGGAATAGAGGAGTGGGGGCAGATTGGGGTAATAACCACCGATTTACCCCCATCCCCAGGGGCATGGGAGGCAGAAAGCTCACTAGAAGCCAGGGAATGTTTTTTATTTTAAATATAGGGGGGGTGGCTGCCCATCATGGGCATGGTTATGCCCCCACCCCAACTAAGGGGTGGGCTGTAATATATTATCTAATAAAAAAATGTGGTGGGCCTTTCCCATCCTAACACCCTCACCCCTATAACCCCAACAGTCTTTGTGCTCCCATACAGACGACGAAAGCATCCCATCACAATGGCAAGCGAGAGGACATCTGATTCTTTTGGGTGTTGTTTTTACATATGGGCTAGGGGAGTGTGGGTAACTCCCAATATCGTCCCACTTGCAATGTTGAATGGCTGTACTTTTTGGGCTTGGGTAGGTTGCCACATGGAAAACTCTTCTAGACCCAGAAAGTTCTGAAAACTAGACATCTGGGGGATTCCAGGGTGGTGTGCTTCGCATGCATCCACACCATTTCTTTTACCCACAATGCTCTGCAAACCTCAAACATTGACTAAAACACACACATTTTCCTCACATTTCTGTGAGGAAAGCTTCTGAAATCTGTGGTGAGCCACAAATTTCCTACCACACAGCATTCCCCCAAGTCTCCCGATAAAAATGGTACCTCACTTGTGTGGGTAGGCGAAGAGACCTTGACACAAAAGGTCTTAAAGAGCTATTTGGAGAGATCAGCAATAGGGGTAGATGCGGGATTTGAGGCCATGCTTGCCCACCACCCATGGAAACCTATCAACCACAGACATTCTTGAACAGTTGACAACCAGGGGATTCCAGGGTGGTGTACCTTGTGTGAATCCCACTAGATTCTGTGATGGAAACTTCCGAATCCGCAGGAATCCACAACATTCTTAACACCCAGCATTGCCCCACTTGTGGCGATTAAAAACTCAGTGCCACTTGTGTGGTTGGGCCTAGTGCCTGTAAATGTAAATGTAAATCCAGTACTTGTATAGCGCACGAATCACCCCCGAAGGGGTATCTCGGCGCTGGGGGCCTTTGGGAAGATTAAGCGAGCTATTGCCCAGAGTCGCATGGTGCTGGGCAGACCCCTGCCGCCAGAGCCAGGGATCGAACCGTGATCCCCAGCATCCAGCGTCAGTCGCCCTGGCCGCGGCGCCACACCTCTCCCCTGTGAAAGGAACTGATCAAATCAAAGTCAATAGGAGTCCCCATGCAAGGGCTCTCTTTGACCTTGATTTGATCCGTTCCTGTCACAGGCACTAGGCCCAGCCACACAAGTGGAGCAGTGTTTTTATAGGCACAAGTGGGGTAATGCTGGGTGGTAGGAATGTTGTGGATTCCTGCAGAATCCGGAAGTTTCCATCACAGAAATGTAAGGAAAGTATGTGATTTCAGGCAAAGTTTGAGTTTTGCATGGCATTGTGGGTAAAGAAAACTCATGTGATCCACACGAGGCACTCCCTGGGCTCCCCTAGTTGTCTGGTGTTAAATATGCAGGTTTGCTAGGTTTCCCTTGGTGCCACCTGAGTTAGGGCTAAAAATCCACAGCTACTTACTTTGCAAAAAACAGGTCAGCTTTTGGTGGAAAAATGTGATGCATCCATGTTGCGCTTTGGGACGTTTCCTGTCGTGAGCACTAGGCCTACCCACACAAGTGAGGAACCATTTTTATTGGACGACTTAGTGGAATGCTGGGTGGAAGCAAGTTTTTGGTTCCCTGCAGATTCCAGACCTTTCCATCACAGAAATGTGGGGAAAATGTGTTCCATTTAGTCAAAGATTGAAGTTTGCAAGGTATTTTGGGTAAAACAACCTGGTGAGAGCCGCACAAGTCACCTCACCCTGGTGTTCCCCAGGTGTCTAGTTTAAAAAAAATGTGCAGGTTTGCTAGGCTTCCCTAGGTGCCCACTGAGTTAGGGCGCAAAATCCACAGCTACCCACTTTGCAAAAAATGTGTCCGCTTTGAGTGGAAAAATGTGATGTATCCATGTTGCGTTTTGGGCCACTTCCTGTCGCATGACTAGGCCTACTCACACAAGTGAGGTACCATTTTTATCAGAAGACATATGGAAGCATGTAATAGTAAGATATGTTATTACCAATTGGATTTTGCTGCATATGTGCCTTCCAAACGTTAGCCAGTGTGTAAGAAAGACATTTTGAAAAATGCCCTCTAAATCATATGCTCGTGCGGGTACCCACAAATTTAGAGGCGTACAAATTACCACTGCTCCTAAACTCCATATCTGGTGCCCATTTCAGAAATGAATAAGCTACCTTATCTATTTTTCACTCAACATATTTCACCGTATGAATTGGTCTATACTCAGTACACAATAAAACAACATTGTACAGTGCAGCTCAGTTGTTGGCTCTGGGTACCTCTGGTTCTTGGGCAACCTACAAACCCTACATATCCTCACAACCAAAAGGTGTAGCGAACGTAATGGTACATTGCTTTTGTAAATCCGCCATCATGACAAAAAGTTACAGATGGAAAAATGGTCACAAATGGCTGTTTTTCCTACTTGTTTTCAATATTTATTTCAACAGTTAGTTTCTTTAGGAAAACCTTGAAGGGATCTGCACATGACCCCTTGCTGAATTCAGATTTGTGTCTACTTTTCAGAAATATATAGCTTTCCTGGATCACTCCTGTTTCATACTGGTTTCCACCACAAACTGGAAGTAGGTTGAAAGCACAAAAATTAGGAAAAATGGGCTACCTCTTTATAAACGTTTTTTGATTAAGCCCTGTATTTTTCTGAAAGCGGAGAAGATGGTGACTTTAGCACAGCAAACCGTTCATTGATGCAATTTTTATGAAATAAACAGACACTTTAAGCCAGGGCACCTTTTTCCTAATTTTCCTCAAAAAAACTCAAATTTTAGCTAGACTTCAGCTACTTTCTCGGTCCCCTCCAGGGGAATCAGCAAACCCTGGGTACCTTTAGAATCCCCAGAATGTATGAAAAAATGGATGCAAATTTGGCGTGGATACCTTATGTGGACAAAAGGTTATGGAGGCCTAAGCACGAACTACCCCAAAAAGCCAAAAAAGAGCTCAGCATTGGGGGGGACAAAAGGCCCAGCAGTTAAGGTCCTATGTTAAAGTTTCTATTATCAACAACGACCAAAGCATATCAGTCCGTTTGGAGCTGTCCTAGTTTTCCATTAACGAGCTATTAGTTGATTAGCTGCAAGAACCATATGTTCCAGGCATGTGAGCTGCAGAGCTCACACTGTGCATTAGATCGCCATCTGGTGTTGGGCTCGGATGCTTGCACTTTGTTGTTGTCTTCGAAGAAGTCTTTGTAGTCATGTGATAGGTGACTCCTCCTTTGGACAATAGTGCGCATGGGCATCGACTCCATCCTCAGATTGGTTTTTTTCCGCCATCGGGTTCGGATGCAATTTTCGACACTCCGGTTCGAAACTTCGTTTTTCACGCTTCACGACTTGATATCGACATCTCGACGTCCCTTCCTCGATCTCCTTTCCAGCCGTCGACGCGGGCCGTTGGGCCCATCGACGCCGTAAGGCCTACTGCCCATGGAAAGGACGCCCTTCCGAAAATGCCCCCAGTGTGGAGCAAAGTTCCCCCACAGTGACCACCACCAGGTCTGTAACCTGTGCCTCTCACCTGACCATAACGAGGCCACCTGTCCAGCCTGCGCTTCCTTCCGCTCCAAAAAGACCATTCGCGATCGTCGAGCCCGAAGGCACATCATGGCGCAACGGTCCGCTCCGGAACCCGTCAATATCTTCGATGAGGGTCCCGATGTTCCGGAGGAAGATTCCGAAGACCTCACTATCGTCTCGGAGGCAGAGGACTCAGACGGTTCCATCACTCCAGGGTAACGAGTGAGTACTACTGCCCCTGCCCCAACCCCACCTCCAAAAACGAAGGCACCGGTCAACACTTCGCCTGCGGGCCCCAGTCGCGACCGTAAACGTCCTGCGGACGCCCCGCCTTCCGGCTCGGCGCCGAAGAAAAAACTAAAGCCTTCCGGCTCCTCGGCACCGACCAAACCACACGTGTCCGTTCCACCGGCACCTTCGGTGCCGAAACCGAAAGAACACCCGGCACCGAAATCCGGTTCGGTCCCAAAATCCGCCTCCAAGCATGCGGATCACTCGGCGCCGAAACCCATGCTCCACGATACAGCCCCTAAACCGAAGCTGTTCGAGCCGATAGCTAAGCCGAAGGATTCCCCTACGCCAAAAGAACATCCAAAGAAGCCATCACCGCGCTCGGAACCGAAAAGTCGGCGCCGAAGCCAAATATTCAGGAGGAGGAACTGTTTCGACCGGATCCCATCGATCCTAATCAACACAAAATACATATTAATCCTAAAACTGGACATATCTCCTCTGTGCCACGCCACAAGCCTGTCCCTACAAACAAGAAGGACTCTTCTACTTCCCCTATGCCTCCTTCTTCTCCTATACCTCTATCTAACACCCCTCCTCTCCACATCCCTGTTACACCGCCTCAGCCTGTAACTTCTCCCCCACATGAATATCAGGATGACATGGGGTATGGTGATGACCCTGATAATCTACTTCTGGACCCAGATAACCCACCACAGGACGACTGGGGCTACAACGACCCCATAGATCCTACAGACTTCCCCAGCCCTCCACCTTATCCCACAAAACCATCTCCACCAGATGATCACATTGGGTTTGGACAACTCATCCACAGGGCTGCTGTCTTTCACGGGGTGCATATAAACACCAACCAACCAGAGGAAGATTTCCTTCTAGACACCTTTGAACAGTCTCAAAAAACTGTTCAAACTTTACCTATGATCAAAGGTGTCATTAAACATGCCCCTGAAATATTTAACGACCCTGTAAGGGCCAGAATCCTTAACCCTAGAATAGATAAAAAGTATAGACCTGCCCCTGATGACCCAGCCTACATCAAAGGTCAGCTCCCTCTTGACTCCCTGGTCGTTTCTAATGCTCGTAAACGAGCTAATTCCCAAACTTCAGGGGATGCTCCGCCCCTGATAAGGAGTCAAAATTGTTGGATTCATCTGGCAAACGTGTAGCTGCGCAGGTCACCAACATCTGGCGCATAGCTAACACCCAGGCACTACTAGCTAGGTACGATAGGGCCCACTATGATCAGCTAGAGACCCTATTGCAACACCTACCTGATCAGTACAAGACACAGGCCAATGACCTCATTCAGGAGGGCAAACTTATTTCAAATGCCTCCATTAAGTGCGCCCTGGATGCAGCCGACACCGCCGCTAGGTCCGTCAACACTAGCATGCTCATCAGACGGCACGCCTGGCTCCGCATTTTAGGTTTTAAGCCAGAAGTCCAAACTACCATCTTAAACCAGCCATTTAACCAAAACCAACTCTTTGGTCCTGCTGTTGACACAGCACTAGAAAAAATGAAAAAGGACACTGACACTGCCAAGTCAATGGGAGCATTGCAGTCCCCGCAACAACGTGGCTCCTTTCGCCGCTCCTTCTACAGAGGGGGCTCTAGGAACACCACCACAGACAATTCCTCTTCATATAGAAGCACCACCCAAACCTCTCCCAGTAGAGGATACTTTAGAGGTGGTTATAGAGGCAACAACACTAAGGGCAGAGGTCGAGGTAATAACACCCGTACCTCCACCACTCCTAAACAGTGACTTCCCTCCACTTCCCCCGACCACACCACCCCTGTCGGGGGACGGCTATCACAGTTCCTACCTGTCTGGAACTCCATTACAACAGACAGGTGGGTGAGACAAATTATCCAACATGGCTACTGCCTGGAACTAACAGCTACCCCCCCCCCCCCCCAACATACCACCCAAGCAGCGTCCAATGTCCGCAGACCATCTTACGCTCTTACAGCAAGAGGTACTTTCCCTGCTTCAAAAGCACGACATAGAGCCAGTTCCTCTACTACAACAGGGCACAGGGGTCTACTCCCTGTATTTCCTAATCCCCAAGAAGGATGGCACTCTAAGGCCTATTTTGGACCTCAGACCCCTCAAACAGTATATACATTCAGATCATTTTCACATGATCACTCTCCAGCAAGTGCTTCCCTTACTACAACAACAAGACTTCCTTGCCACATTAGACCTCAAGGACGCCTACTTCCACATTCCCATACATCCTGCTCACAGGAAGTATCGAAGGTTCGTACTCAATGGACAGCACTACCAGTTCAAAGTACTTCCATTCGGAGTCACCACTGCTCCAAGAGTGTTTACCAAATGCCTTGCAGTAGTAGCAGCGCACCTACGAAGACAACAAATACATGTCTTCCCATACCTGGACGACTGGCTCATCAAAGCCAGATCATTCAACCAGTGTGTTCAACACACTCACCAAACAATACAAACATTACACAACTTGGGGTTCACAGTAAACTATACCAAGTCGCACCTTCAACCCTCCCATATACTTCAATATCTGGGAGCCACAATAAACACTTCCACTGCTCTAGCCTACCCCAGCCCAGCCAGGATAGCCAGTATACAAACCCTTGTCCCCAGGTTTCAAATGCAACACTCTCTCCCAGCCAGAGTGTTTATGCAGCTAATCGGCATGATGGCATCTTGCATTTTCATCGTCCCGTATGCAAAACTTCAAATGCGTCCTCTACAGGAGTGCCTAGCGCGCCAATGGAACCAGGCTCACGGACATCTTACAGATCTGTTGTTGGTGGACAGCCGCACACATCGCTCTCTGCAGTGGTGGAACACCAAAAATTTGTCCAAAGGGCGGCCGTTCCTAGAGCCGGTTCCACAAATAGTACTAACCACAGACGCATCACTCACAGGATGGGGAGCACACCTGTTAGATCATACAACACAGGGCAGGTGGACCACTCAACAAAAGCTGCTCCACATCAACCACCTGGAGTTACTAGCTATATTCCTAGCTCTCAAATCCTTTCAACTCCACGTACAAAACAAGGCTGTCCTGATCCGAACAGACAACATCACAGCCATGTACTATATACAAAAACAGGGGGGGACACACTCTCCACAACTGTCCCAACTGGCACAGAACATTTGGAGGTGGGCCAGTCCACAAAACATATACCTTCTAGCAGAACACCTACCAGGGGTTCACAATCAGATTGCCGATCTGTTAAGTCGACAGATACAACAGATTCACGAGTGGGAACTACATCCACAAGTTCTTCTACCTTTTTTCCAGATGTGGGGCCAGCCAGACATAGATCTGTTCGCCACACACCAAAACGCAAAATGCCCAACCTTCGCCGCCAGGTTTCCACACCCGCAGTCCCAGGGCAATGCGATATGGATGAACTGGTCCGGCAAATTTGTGTACGCTTTTCCACCGCTACCACTGATCCCACTTGCAGTACGCAAGCTCCGACAACAGTCTCTAAAAATGATACTAGTAGCTCCCACATGTGCACGCCAACCGTGGTTCACCACACTACTAGAACTATCGGTAGTCCCATACCAAAGACTACACCTCTCCCCATCAATGCTAACGCAGAGCCATGGAGAGATAAGGCACCCAGATCCATCTCAACTGAACCTTGCGATTTGGCTCCTGAAGTCCTAGAATTCGGTTACCTTAACCTACCGCCAGACTGTATGAACATTATTAAAGAGGCTAGACGCCCAACTACCAGAGCCTGCTATGCAGCAAAATGGAAAAGATTCGCTATTTACTGCACTAACAATCATATCCAACCATTACAGGCCTCCACGCAAAACATCATTTGCTACTTGCTACATTTGCAAAAATTTAATCTTGCATACTCATCCATACGTCTGCACCTCGCAGCCCTTGCTGCTTACTTACAAAACAGGCAACACTTATCACTGTTTAGAGTCCCCGCCATTAAAGCCTTTATGGAAGGCCTTAAGCGCATCATACCTCCCAGATTACCACCTTCCCCAGTGTGGAATCTTAATATAGTACTTACCAGGCTCATGGGACCACCTTTTGAACCCCTACATAAATGTGAACTTCAATTACTTACATGGAAAGTGGCGTTCCTCATTGCAATAACTTCTCTCAGGAGAGTCAGTGAGATACAGGCTTTAACTATACAAGAGCCTTTCTTGCAAATACATCATAATAAAATAGTTCTCAGGACAAACCCAAAATTCCTTCCCAAAGTCATTTCGCCTTTCCACCTTAACCAATCGGTAGAACTACCCGTGTTCTTCCAAAACCCAGATTCCGTGGCAGAAAGAGCTCTCCACACCCTAGATGTCAAAAGAGCCCTTATGTATTACATTGACAGAACCAAGTCTTTTCGCAAAACCAAACAATTGTTTGTAGCTTTCTCTCCACCACAGCAGGGTAATCCCATCTCAAAAGCCGGGGTTGCAAGGTGGATTGTTAAATGTATCCAAATCTGCTACCAAAAGCCAAACGCACATTATCAGTTCCCCCTAGAGCGCACTCAACACGCAAACTAGGGGCTTCCATGCCATTCTTAGGGAACATTCCCCTAGAAGACATATGTAAGGCAGCCACATGGTCTACAATACACACCTTCACTAAACACTATTGTGTTGATGTGCAAGCCAAGCAACAAGCTTCAGTGGGCCAAGCTGTCCTTAAAACCCTTTTTCAAACTACTGCAACACATACAGGTGACCACCGCTAGGGGAGATACTGCTGTACAGTCTATGCACAGTGTGAGCTCTGCAGCTCACATGCCTCGAACGGAAAATGCTACTTACCAGTATGCATCTGTTCTTGGCATGTAGAGCTGCAGATCCTCACACGCCCACCCACCTCCCCGGGACCTGTATGTGTTCCAGTCCTATCTTAATTAGATACACACACATGGACATCTCTTTCCTTTTCTACTAACTCCATCACTCCCCAATATGGCGAAAAACAATCTGAGGATGGAGTCGATGCCCATGCGCACTATTGTCCAAAGGAGGAGTCACCTATCACATGACTACAAAGACTTCTTCGAAGACAACAACAAAGTGCAAGCATCCGAGCCCAACACCAGATGGCGATCTAATGCACAGTGTGAGGATCTGCAGCTCTACATGCCAAGAACAGATGCATACTGGTAAGTAGCATTTTCCTTACTATTATCCTCCTATCCTTCTTGGTCATCTCCTGGAGCTCAGGTGGCTTCACAGCTAAAAGTATTACCACTGGGCCCAGATTCACTGGGTGACCCAAGGTGTCTCTAATGTAGCTAAAACTTTCTTTGCAAAAAGACACCAATATTTTCCATCTACACTTCCATAGGTGCTGTTTATCTTAGAAGGGGTAATATACCACAGAAAAATATGTTTGTATACATAGATTCTTTATTTTGGGCACTGTGATACAAAGAGGGAATGCCGTCCTATAGCCCTTACCAACCACGGGGCAGAATGCCTCTACCTACCATCAGCTGCCATTGCTTCATAAACAACTACTGTATTTCAGGCCCCAGATTGTTAAGTGTTCCGTATATGTTGGATATCACTCCTTTACGTTTCTTCCATGGAGTTAGTTCTCTAATCACTGCCTCTCTATTTTCCCGGGCTCGGACCCAGTGGTGTAATTGCCAATAATACATTTGCAATGCCTTTTGAAATGGTAATCTTTTTTAAACTTCTCACAATTTTTAATCTTACTTCCTTGAAACACATCTCAACATTCTGCATCCACCCTTTGTCCACTGGGAAAAATGTTCCTTTGTATTTCTCGGTGAGAAATCTAAGTTGCACAACAGGGGCCGTATTACAGAAAGTGCCTGGGGGCGCAACGAGCATGATCACCTGCTATGGTGCCCCTGGAGTACTTTGGAATTACGGAAGGGGCCACAGACACTTGTGTGGCCCCTTCTGGAATTCTGATAGTCCTGGTGCTGCATGTGCGCAAGCGCCATCTCAAGAGGCCATTCCCTCATTTGCATGGGGGCGTGACCCCATTCAAATAAGAGAATCTCTTTGCCTTCACGCCCTATTATGGACATGAGCGCAAAAGCAACGAAACTGTCAAGAGATGCATTGAAAGTGTGCCCCAAAAAAGGTGGCACATTATCAGTGTGCCCCCTGAGAGCAGCCCTTTGATGGATAAAAGGGGGTCCCTTGACCCTCCCCCAGATATCTTCTTGCAGGTGTGTGCAGTCACTCACTGCACCCACCTGCAAAAGGATAGCTAATCCCTCTTTAAAGCGCAGGTGGTTTGCTGCCAGCACTTTGAAACACGGAGCTGCTTTGAAGCAGCTGCTGCGTATTTAACTTGAATGCACTGCACCCAGGACAGCACGAGTTCGCGGCTGCACTGAGGGCAGTACATTCATATAACAGGGCCCACTTTCTCTGTTTGCACGCACCTCTTTGAAGGTGCACCGTAGTGCAAACAGGAAAAGAGCCCCTTATCATAATACTGCCCAAGGGAAGTAAAGGGTGTTGGAAAGGTGGTTATCCTCTGAATCTTTGACACCAAATTTGAGACCTCCAACGTAGGACCAATATTTCTGAAAAAACAAAAATAGCTCACTCTTGGCCTAGAAGACTTGGGGGGGCCATGCCACATCCCATGGAGCCTACTCCTTGTGTATCCAGTGGCTTTCAGTTTCATACAAGGACCAACCAAGTAGGACCCAAAATTCCTCCGCCTGATAGTAAGAGCCCAAATAAGACAGTCAATCCTCCCACCCCTCTATCTGACTCCTACACTTGTCAAGCCACCCATAGTTTATGCCCTGCCCAAACAAAAGAGCTAGTCAGTACTCGGGTGTCCTTCGAATGTTTCCGTGGAATCACCACTGGCAACAAAGTAGATTTTAATAGAGAGAAGGCGTTCGCCATTAAGGAAGGACTAAAAAAAAATATGCATTGTTTTAGGTTTGTGCTAGAGACTTGGTGCAGGTTCTATGGATACATTTTTTTAATTACATTCATTTGTGTGAGAATTTACGCTCTTGCATTATTAACTCTTGTAACCCATGAGACAGGATATAAATTGATGTAAGTTACATTTAGGAGTAAAAGTAACCTCACTCGTAATAAGTTATTCAATTTTCTATGAACATTATGTATCAGCTTTTAAAACTTTGGAATGTTGCAGGCTTGTAGGTGTGTTTGGGCACTTGTCCAGTAATTTCATTAACAAGTAAATTACGGTACACTGCTCAGCATCTTGCAAACCCTGTCACATTGATCTGGAGCTCGGAATTATTTTAGCTTTAAGCATAGGATCCCATTAAGTTCATCACCGCTCCCTAACCTTGTTTACTGCGCCCATTTACCTACACTAGTGCTTGGTGATGGGCTCCATACCCCTTGGGCAGATGGACTACACACAGGTCAAAATAGGAATTTGTGTGGCTGGAGATGAACACAGTTCCTGACTACGGTCTCTTTTCCTGTTAGCAGGAGCCATATTTACAAACGGTATAAATAGCATAGGGCCTTTTTATGTTTCTTGTATTATAGGGCATGCTGCTGTATTGTTTTGTACTTTGTTGCACAGTATTGAGTACATATACGGCTGCAAGGGTGCAAAGTATAGCCTGGGTGCCTTATAAAAATACCAGTCTTAGATTATCATGAACTAAACTTTTAAAAACAAATAAATATTCACTACAACAATCAAATAGTCATCTCATGAGGTGCTAATTTAATACCAGTGCAGAGCTGAAGAATAATCTACCAGGTATTTTTAGTGTCATAACATTTTACTGACGGGTCAGTCGACAAAAAACACGCAAGATCGAGAACGAAATATCTAACCCGTCTCGTTACGAGAACACAATCACACCAGTTCAGTATAATAAAGATTTGCTAAATTTCTGCCACCATAGGTGTGAGTAACATTGAGGGGGGAGGGGTCTGGGAAGTGAACTGAGGGTATTAATGCAGGAGTGCCTCCAAAATACAATTGTGTACAGTTCACAAATCTGCACAAGAATAAAGAGTATGCCTCCAGTCAACCCACAACCAGCCTTTGTGAAGTGACAGACATCAGCCTGGAGATCCCAAGAAAGATCAAACCAGCATACACTACATGGGGCTGCCAAGAACTAGACCTCTGATCCAGAAAGAGTGATGAAGCGTTCACCTGTGGAAAACATGTTCCTTGTACGTAAACCTCAGTATGGCCGGATGCCATTCATGTCAGCCAGTGTAGTCCCAACAAATGGATCTTAATACCCTACATTTGTTTCCTCCTCTGCTGGGTGTAACTGCTGTATTCGGCGAAAAATGTACACCCACTTATTCTCCAGAGTAACAGCCTGTGATAATGTTCCTTCCAGTGCATGCCCCCTAGCCGTACATTGTTAGCCTTTGAGTCTTACATTCAGGAATACGTTGAGAGGAATTCCCAGGAAAAAAAACATCCTCCCCAAAAGATTTTGAACAAAGGCAGTCAGTCGAACATTGTTAGGGATTCTTTGGCATCCCCAGCAGTCGAATATTCGCTATTGAGAGTGCATCCTCCAGTTGTTCCATCTGCAAATGTAAAACTGATGCAATTGTGTACTCTCAGAAGTCATTCTCCAAAACCTTCACTTTTGTCCCTGTTGTCCATTTTCTTCATCACATCATGCAGGTCCTTCTGCTTTCTCAGTTTTACAGATGTCTGTATCCATTAGAGCTACTTCAGTAAATGATATCTACCTCACAAGCTTGATTGTCATTTGTCTACTGAAGGTAGCTTTCTCTTTGTGGAGTTCCATCTCACCAGTGCGTTTTCAGCCTCAGAACTGCTCATCTCTGAATAAATAAACCGACTATAGCTGTATTGTGGCAGATTGTGGTAATCATAATGGAAGAGCATTCCAAGTGCAAATTTATCACGACCAAAAGCTAAATAGTGCACAGCACCCCTCAGTTTTGATAACAGCGTATGATGGCCTTGTCTGGACCAGCGTGTATTCCCTTTTGAATGTCTTGTCCTTCAACGCAGTACTCTACATAAAACCTCATCTATTCTCCCTCAACAACTATAGAAGCTCTTTTAACCTTTATAGCTGAGACCTTAGCTAGTAATTTAATTTCCAGCGCACATGAACCACTTCCTCTCACAAATCTCTTCCATTAGAGGTTATTTCAAATATTCTGGTCCCCATTAAACTTCAATATACGTTCCTCAATGGTATGCTAATCAAACTAGAACAATGTGATTCTGAAAATCATGGAGTTCAGCCTTACCTGCGTTTTCCTAATGTAGGCAGTGCTTCGCAGCACCCTCACTTTTCTACATCGTGCCAACATAAGATATTCGGACAGACATACATTCTTGACTTTGAATACTGACCACCTTTTTCTGCCTCTGTGCTGCCTCAAGACGACCATTATTTGATATCTCCATTGGTGCTGATTGTTCATGGACTCCTTTCAAGACTTTTTAGCATCCTGTCTTTCTATAGCAGATAAACCCGCTCTTCTTAATGTTTTTCCCCACCACACATCGACGAACCATACCTTGGTATCATCGTCTACAAAGACCTTGCATTGTTCCTGAAAAATACTAATGTTTGATTATGTGCCAATGGCAACACACCATTACCTTTTCCTTCTGCACCAATACGAATATGAATAAATATAAATTAATGTTAAAAAATATACAAATAGTACAGTATTGTTTTTTCAAATTCAAAATGGGTTAATAAGTATTTTATAATTAAATAATTAGTACTATATTTAGATTGTTTAGAAATCTATATATATATATTTTTTGTTGTTGTTGTTTTTTAAAGGAGTTTTATATAGCTCGAACTTGACCCGAAGGTATTGGGTATCAGAGCGCTTTACATAGCACCTATTTACATTTTAAACTATTCAAACTATTTTAATTTAATATTATTTCCAATGGGATTTTATGGTAAGTCCCTACTTCCATTATTTTCTAATGGAGGGTGTTTCAGTACCAGTGGTTGCCATTCGTAGTGCTGTACTTACTACAAAGTGCAGTTGTGAATACCAAAAAGTAGTAAACTTACTCTAAAGTGTAAACTTACTAAAAACTGCAGTTTGGGAATCGGGCCCATTCTAATTGAATTGGGCAATAGTAAGACCTATTATTTATATTGATTTAAAAAAAGAATTGTTAATATGAAGTGTTAAATTATATTTATTATTATTAATAACAATATTATCATTCATATTCTCATTTGTTATTATTATTGGGACTATTGATATTATGGTTATTAACATTATTGTTAGTGTTATTATTAATATTGATGATATTATTATTAATATTACTTTTACTACTAATCGCTTGCCATGTGGTGCAGGATGCCCATTTTACAAAAACAGAGCATTTCATCTTTTATTAATTGTAGGAGAATTAGCAATGTTCTTGGTAACATGTTTTGCATTCTAGAAGCCATGTTGGGAGGAGATGTTCAGTTGGTATGGGTTGTGTTTTTTCTGTGATAGTATGAGGTTTGGTGGAGAGGTGTGGTCCAGCGGCCAGAGTGGCTGACTCCAGGGAACGGGGCTCATGGTTCGATCCCCAGCACCGGCGGCAGCTCAGCACCCTGTGACTCTGGTCAATAGCTTACTTAATCTCCACGATGGCCCCCAGCGCCTTTAGACCCTTAGGGATGATTAGTTTGCGCTCTACAAATACCGGATAGGGATACAGGTATGTCTTTATGCCCAATAAGGTTTACATTAAATTTAAATTGATTCTCATTGAAAGCTAGTGTAGGTTTTGATAGATTGTAGCCCTATTTTGGGCCACTAAGTAGGTGGCTGGGTTTTGTAATAGTGTAACTGATTTAATGGGTAGCTTTGAGTACAAGGACAACGTTTGATGCTAGTTATGACTGTGGTTAAGGGGTTTGATAATCTGTAAAGTTTCCTTCATTACTACCAACGTTTGAGTTGACTGAGAGGAGGGAATAGTAAAAAAAAGTATAGTCAGGTTTCTTTCTTCATAGGGGCGGGGGTGGCTCGGAATGATAGGAGAGCATCACAGATGAGAATAATTAGTAGGCAAAGCTTTTGATCTGATGATTAGCAGTTTTGTCATTGAGCTTCAGGCAGGTACAGCCCATCCCATTTCCTTTCCTCATAGACATCTAGTTCTTGATTTTTTTATTTTAAGGTGGGGGGTAGGGTGGGTGGGGGTGTGTGTGTGTGTGTAAAAGAGTTCTAAATATTGAGAACTGTCATCTATTGATAGAATGGCAGATTTACTTCATAATTTGTATTGCAGCTAGGGTGTTGTTTGAAGTGGGCATTAAAGACTCTATGAGAAATCTTTTGAACTTCGAGCGCACAAGGATGTGGCCTAATGGCTACGGCGGTTGGCCTCAAAGCTGGGGAACCGGGTTGGAGTCTCAGCAGGGATGCTCAACATCCTATGATTCTGGGCAAATCACTTACTCTTCCTGTGCCTAACAAAAATGAATGTGTCCATCTATAACGTAACTGGTGCTCATGTGAAGCGCTGTTGATACCTTCGGGTCTAGTTCGCGCTATATAAACCCCCCACTTCCCCCCCCAAAAAATATTGATAATTCGATTTTGATTATTTGGCCACATCAACTTGAGATAACCCAATTTGGGAATAGTGTCTCACGGCTTTTATAAGCATGTACTAGAAATTCTTCTAAGTACTAGAAAAAGGTTATCTCCTTTCCATGGCTGGCGCAAAACCCCGATTTCATATATAATCCAATAAATCCAAGCAGTTGAAATACACTCTTAAGTCATTGTTTTCAAAACAGCAGTTTCAGCACTTGGACTGTGCTGTATAAAGACTAGACCCTTCAATCCCAGCTGGTACAGTAACAATACAATAGCATTCCTTGCATTTTGGAAACATTATGGACTACTTGAAATTGCTTGGAGATGATTCAAATACATTTATGGTCACTAGGACCTGTGAGAACCGCAAACCTTACGGAATCTTGGCACATGAAATCCAAGGCTCTTTCACCACATCTCTTGAGCTATACCGTATGATCCGAAGCTTCATCAACCTGCCTGTACCAAATCATAACACTCTAGCCCATCCCACCTCCACTCTACACACCTCTTCAGTTCTTTGGCCCAATCTCGACCACTAAATTACAAGGCATCTAGCAGGAAACTGCTTGTCTGCTAAAGCATCTTGTCGCGCCGCATCCGGCCCTCCACCTCACAAGGGCAGATATCTAGGAACACCCACCCTGCCTGTGGACAGTATCCAAGCCACAAGCTACTTGTCACATAAATCCGCTAATGCCACGCCTATTGCTTTAGCCGAACAATCCTTGGGTATCCAAGCCAATCCCATTATTGCCAATTAGCTCATCTTCAGCCCAGTATATATAATATTTATAATATATTTTTCCAGGATAATGCGGCCAGCCTTCAAGAACTGCTGCTCAAAAATACAGAACGGGTATTCATTGGCCTCCTTAATTAGCATAAAGTGTCACAGTTCCAGAGTGGATATATTTAAAACTCAAATAAACAGGTCAGATACTACAATCCAGTAAGATAATAAACTTAGAAGACTAATAAAATAGCTAGTGACAAAGGTTAAGAACAATGGGTAATCTGGCTGCCAGACTGGTAGGCTGCTGTGCAAAAGGAGAAGGATGAACCATTTTGTTAAGAGATGGTTTTTAAAAAGGGGTCTATCAAATGAAGGGATGTGCACTATGGCTCCCCCGGTTGTGATATTGTTTCCTGAAGCCTCTACAGTTCCCAGGGAGTGCTGTGAATAGCGCCACATTTAAAGTTTAGATTCCGGCCCTTCTCACTAGGTGTGACATTTAGCCTGTTGTGAGGTCACTCCACCTCCATATGTGAATCTTACTCCCTCACGTCCCTCCTTTAAACATATTTATGGTAGTCCCTCCCCTATGTTCTCTGACTGAGCCTTTGTACTTCATCTTTAGCTGTCTCCTGCCTCTTCCATGCTGATTTACAGCATTGTTGTGTCTGGCTGCTCACTCATCTTCCTCCAGTGGTCAGCACTCAACTTATCCCTTAGTTATTTCCATGGCACAATTTTGCACTTTGTTTGCTGTCTTCTGTCTCCTGTTCCAGAAGTTGAAAAGGTACTGACATTGTTATGGCTGAAGTGTGTTTTATTACACTGGCTTTGCCAGTTAGTACTTACTAAAGTTTGGCATCAACTTGGGATGGGACATGGTATCTAGGGTTGTCATTGTAGATTTTCATGTTATTTGTTTTGCCTTGCACGTTTCATCATACCCCATTTGCTAGGGTAACATAATGTGCTTTCTTCTAAAACAATAGCATGGTATCTTTAAACTCTGCACATGTGACTAAGCATGTTATTTCTCAGAGAAAATTAGTGTATATGCTTTGAATTCTTAAGTATCCCTTTGATCATTAGGTATGTCGGCATCATGAGTGAAAGGACCAGAATGAGAATGAAAACTGTGACTGAGAAGGTCTTTAATGTGAAAGTTAATAGACTCTTGGTAATGTGGCAATACAGAATGAGGGAACAGGCAGTAATGATAGTTATGGTCCGAAGATAATGGCCTTACTTAAAGTGACAGTCCTTGCCACTGGGTCAGGATACCCTGGAGTATACAAAAAAAGTGATGGTTGGAAAGCTTGAATTATTCTCAGCCACTGGTAATTGCTCAGAGCCACAGCCCAGTCCATTGTTATTTTGCACACTATACCTCCTTAGTTTGGACCAGGCCATATACAAATCAGTCCAGACCCGGCTCCAATGGAACAGTCCAACCCAACCTGTCAAGCCAGGTCTTCCTTGATCTGCAACACAAGCATATCAGGACCGGTTTCGCTCTCATAAGAGCTCATCTGCTAGGATTAGCTTGGTTTCAGTGGCACAGTGCAGGGCCTGCTTTAGCGCTCGTGCGACAATGTGTGATGGTGCCCCCCCAATGACCACCTCTGCCACGGATTCCCTCACTGCCATCATTTAACAGTGCCCCTCAGGTCACCAGAACCACTCTCTCAGATGCATTTAGTTTTATCGCGCCACTCAAACCTCAAAATGTAGGGTGTCGGAGCCCTTTACATCACACACATATTGCACAGAGACAATCATATGTGTGTAAATCAGTGTATGGGAAACATTACATAAGACAGGATTACAAGGTGTAGGAGTCACATCATCCATACTGGTAGCCAGTATAGTTTGAGTCCCTGCTCTGGAAAATCACAAATTCAGATTTTAAAACGTAACACCATTGTTAAAGGTTCCAAATGTACCCTTTTTTGCAGGATTGGGATAATGAAAGACTGGGCAAAAAAATCATAACAACTCTAATATATACCTTGCAGTTTGCATGCAGCTCTTTGATGACAGTTAATTGCTCACTGTTCTATATTAGGAGTTTAACTTATAAACTGCAAGTGACAAAAGGGGCTCTCTGACAAAAGCAGTAACCCACTGACGTGTTTACATTATATGCACTTAGTGATCTGCATGGTACACGTTCTTTGCAGCAGGCATATTAACGTTCTGCGCTCCCTTACCATGAGTCAAACTAGAGAAAACTCCCAACTCTCTCTCCAGAAGGAACATTAATCACTGGAGTTATCTTGACATTTTGTATTGATACCTGAAAATTGCTGGACAGTAACAAACTACAGGAGGTAGCCCATAAACCCAGCGGAGACCAGGGTAGAAGTGTGTAGGCAGGGAATGCCACAGCAGGTGCTTTTAAAATGATAAAATACTTGGAAGCATAGCGTCAGCAATCGGTGCGGTGGCACCGGTTGCACCAACCTAGAGCCGGGCCAGGCACTGTGTGCCACCGTAAATGGGGCAGGTATGCTCAGATGTGGGTCCTGCGCGCATGTCACTGGAACCAGGCTAAATACTTTAGTGGGTCAGGGATATCAACATGTCCCTATGTGGAACTGCACTTTCCAGCTGCTTTGCTTTATCCACCAGTAAAGGGTGCTCATCAGCCTCCACCCTTCTACCCTCTCTTCCTTCAAATTCTGTACCTATGTCAGCAGGGAGCCCCTATGGCATATGTGTAGGTAGTTTGACACTGCACAGCAGGCTACACGGAGCCTGGATAGATTGGAGTGTCTTACTGCTACCAATGTTCCCTAGCACCTTAGGCTCATGCAGACCCTCCAGAAACAGAACTACACAAAGGCCTAGGGATACTAGCCTGGTTGCTGTTGCCATGCATAATTGTGCCCCACTTGTCCCAGGCCAAGAAACGACAGACTGTGGATTACTAAACATGAACTTCAAGGCCAGGCAGGACTAACTAAAAAGAGATGGTGAAGTGAGAGCTCTGCTGAGGACAGGAAATGTTTTCCTGCTGTTTGGGTCGGGGGTGGGTTCTTCCCCAGCAGGGAAAGAGACTTTATTAATGAATGTAATTTGCCTTAAGGTGGGAGATTGTGGGTGCACATCATCAAGTGTGGTAAAAGTTGTGTTTGTTATGTAATGGATCAATGAAATAATAATTTTATAGTAGGTAGAGACTGCCCCAAAAATGTTTGAAAAGACCTGGTGGGGCTGGACAGATTATCATAACTGATTTGACCGAAATGAGGAGGAACATTGTGAGAGACAATCGGCTTTGTTCACCTGAACAAGTAACTGAACATTCACACAACTTTTCCTAACTGGATATGCCTCTGCAGGATAGTTGTGTCACTGCAGTTACATTGCACCTACGGCTGACCATAAAACATGCACATACCATTATTTCTCCATCTCTACCACTAAACTGGTTTTGCACAAGTTGTTGTTTGTCAAAGAATAATTAAATAACAACAAAATGCTTGAAAGAATGGGGAGATAAAAATGTAAAGGAATTAATATGTTCATGATGTGAGTGATATTTTTTGTGATTTCGTTTTTATATATTTTTTCATTATAAATTGAACCGCATCAGTTGAATCAACTGTGCAGTTTGAAAAGCTGCATTGAATATTTACAGCTAGTCGTTGCTGTAACAAATTATTAATTGCTAATAGTTATTCTGACCTTTGGCACAGTTTGGCTGCTCTGCATAGTTTTGGCAAGTCAAGAAGAACACATTGAAGATGCTTCTATTGTTTCTTGGGATTCAAGACCTGCTTAAGTAGCATGGTTTGGTTAAATCCAAGAGAGATTGGCATTGTTGTGCTCGACATGTTTTTACCAGTGAGTTTCTTGAACTGCAACATTTGCAGATTAGTTTTTGTAATTAAATAATTTCAATAGAAACATGGGTGATTAGGAGAACCCTTTTAAAGAGAGAACTTTAGTGAGTTGACTGGCCTAGATGGTCTTATATGTCGTTTTTCAGTCAAGCATTATTGTATTGCTCCTGGAGTATTCATTTTAGTATGAGTTTCAAGTCTCACCAAAGTAAACTCACTTAACTTTGGGGTTCGGTTATTGAGAATATCCATTGTTTTTATAAATGGCCCTAGTTTATTATTTGCATAAACTGAAACCCTTAAAAATCTGGACATTGAAGGGAGATTGAGATCGGTCTGTATTAGTTCATCTTACATCAGTGAATAGCCTTGTGACCACTGAGGTCCTTTTGTCTCTGCAATTGCTTACGATACCCAAAGAAAATACTACAAGAAGAAAAAGACTAGGAGCTTATTCAGGTCCAGCATACATGCTCCTCTATATGAATCAGTATACTAAGAGTATGCAGGTCCTAAGAAGAGTCAAAATTGGAGATCCCGTAGGTATCATAACCATGTCAATAAAGGCCGGAGGAATATGAATATTTAGAAGCAAGTGCCCTCACCCACCCAGTTGAGATGTTCTACATCTCAGGTGCTGTCACAATCTCCTCCCTGGAAAGATCCCTCTCCAAGTGCGTGTGTTGCCTATTCTATACATAGCTATATGATAAAGTACGTGTTCCCAAACAACAGCTGCATTTGTGTGTTTTGTCTAGGTGCTGAGGCCTGACTGGAACAAAATAACAAGGGGCATTGTTGTTTGACCTTGTCTACGGTGTGCAGACTAAATCCCAGGAAAGAACAGAACGCAAAAACAACAGCAGGTTCTGTGTGAAAGTACAGCGTGGCACAAAGCAAAATACGTTTGTATAGTAACGTGCGCAAAGCAGAGGGCACGCTGCAACGTGCTTGTTAGAAATGTGAGTCTGTAGTTGGCAGAGGTAGGTACCTTTGTCCAAATAGGAGCCCTTGCTACTAGTCAGGGTAAGGGGGATACACTTCTAAGATAACCACTGCTCACCCCCTTGGTAGCTTGGCACGAGCAGACCGGCTTATCTCAGAGGCAGTGTGTAAAGCATTTGTGAACACATACACTAATACAGTGTAAACACTACAAAGGGACACCACACCAGTTTAGAAAAATAAGTAATCTTTATTTAAACCAACAAGACCAAAAACAACAAAAATCCAACATACAATACTCTTGAAAATAATTACTGTGAAAAATAACCTTTAAATTGCAGGAAAAACGTGAAAATACAGTTCCTCCGACTCGGTAGTTCCGTCCGGGGCTACCGCGATACTGAATATGACAGAGTCTAACAATTCCAGCCAATCGCGTCGATACGGGTTAGCAAAAGCGTCAACAGAGTCGGAGACAGTACCTTTTGTTGTTGCGGCCGACACAATGGTATGAGCTGGTCCGGGGCAACCGTCGCAGTTGCGATGCGAGATGGAAGCATTGTAGCGGGCGGCATCCTCACGGCTCGGTGCAGGCAGCGGCTCGTTGACGGAGTTGGTGAGACCAAGGCTTGCGTTGCAGGGTGAGGCGATACTCGATGCGGTGCTGGCAGGTCACGATGTGGCAACGGAGCCGGTTGATGTTCGAGTAGGGCAGCGACGGAGTCGAAGACGTCAGTGCAGCGCGAAGCGTTGCGGAGTGCGATGCCCACAGGACGTGGTGCAAGCAGCGGCTTGTTGACGGAGTCGGTGAGACCAGGGTTGCGTTGCGAAGTGAGGCGTTACTCTCAACAGTGCTTTCAGGACACGAAATCCTGCGACGGACTCGATTACAGTGTCGGTTACCCTTTCCTTCTGCGGAGACGATCAGAGACGGTGCCCACAAACACGAGGAAGTCTTTGCTGTTCCTGAGACCTCTAGAACAGGGGGCAAGCTCAGTTCAAGCCCTTGGAGATCTTTTCTTCAAGCGGAGGACAAAGCAAGCAGCAAAGTCCTTTTCTCCTTTCCTTGGCAGCAAGTAGCCACTGCAGGCCAACCCCAGACAGCAAGCAGCACAGGGGCAGTATTCCTCCTCAGCTTCTCCGGCTCTTCTCCTTGGCAAAGGTTCCTCTTGATTCCCAGAAGTGATCTAAAAGTCTGGGGTCTGGACCCCTCTTTTTATACACATAAATCCTTTGTTCTCTGAAGGCAGAGCATGTCTGTACCCAGCCAAAACCAGTTCTGTCCTCACTGGTGCAGCTTCCTGGCAGGAGGTGGAGACAGCATTTTGGAAGGCAGACCAGGTCCATTCAGGTGAAAGGAAATCTCCTCCCCCTACTCTAAATGCAGCCCAGGTCTATTCAGCCCAGCCCTGACTCATCAGGCTCTCTGGAGCCACTGCTCCTCCCCAGCCCCTGTCATCCAAAAGCCAGACAGGCAATACACAAACCAGGCAGAGGCATACTGGATGGCTAAGCAAGAAAATACCTACTTTCTAAAAGTGGTATTTTCAAACACAGAATGTAAAAATCACCCTCACTAAAAGATACATATTATCATTCTGAGTTCAGGCATATCAAATTTTATATTCCTACCTTGCTCCCAGGGGCAGTTATGTTTATACAATGTTATAAACAAGCTTCCCATTCTGTCCTAGGGGAGCAGGTAGCCTTGCAATAGTGAAAAACTAAATTGGCAGTATTTCACGATCAGGACATGCCACACACATCAGGGCATGTTCTACCTTTCACATACAATGCACCCTGCTGACAGGGGTACCTTGGGCCTACCTTAGGGGTGACTAATATGTAGAAAAGGGAAGGTTTAGGGACTGGCAAGGGTGTGCACTTGCCAAGTCGACATGGCAGACCCAGACTGCACACACGCTCTGCAATGGCAGGCCAGAGTTACATTTTACAGGCTGCTTCTGTGGGTGGCACAATCGGTGCTGCAGCCCACTAGCAGCATTTGATTTACAGACCCTGGGCACACATAGTGCACTGTACTAGGGTCTGACTAGTAAATCAAATATGCCAATCATGGAATCACTAATCCATAACAACAATTTACAAAGGGAGCACTTGCACTTTGGCACTGAACAGCAGTGGCAAAGTGCCCAAAGCATCTAGACCAGCAAAACGAAGTCCAACACACAGCAAAAACACAGGAGGCAAAGGCAAAAAATGCAGGGGAGACCCACGCCAATGGTGCCAGGTCTAACAGTGCTCATGCTAACATAGGGAAAACGACGATGGGCCTGTATGAGACATATGACACCCTCCCCTTGGTCAGGATGGTAGCACCAAAATGAAGACAGAAATTGGGTGATAAACAGAGCCAAAGTATTCATAACAGTTTGTAGTTAGTGTATCCCTCACAAATTTTGGCCAAATCGAAAGAGTTGAAAAAGAAAAAAAAAGAAAGGAAAAAAACAAATATTTGGTGAGAAATGTGTCCAATTACAGCGTATCGCCGGGACCCAAGATGTATAGGATGCCAACTGAAAAGACAAGGATTCCAATAAGGATGATAAGTGAAAATACAAGGATTCCAATAAGAAATCTGAACCTTTGGCGCAAGGTAGTCTAATTGCGCTGCTCCGTCTCCGCGGACCTGTACAGCGTGCTTTCTCACCGCAATGACAGCATGCTCACCAGTTCCTGAAACCGGAACACCTGCAGAGCTGAAATATGAATGGGGGCAACACTTTTTCAACGTATTGGTGACTTTTTGCGTGCAAGAAAACTGATAATTAGAAGTCCTCAGCCAAACACCAACATAATGGCCGCCGTCTCGATAAAACAGCGGACACGGTGATCGGAGCGCTTACCAAGTAAGGATCCCGGTGGCGTTCTGGGCTCTGTCTGATGCCCGACTGCCAGCCGAGAAGGGTGCGCCGAGGGGCTGCGTTATCCGGGTAGACCCTGCATGACTCCTCCATATCATCCGACCGTTCTGCCTGACCTTAAAATGGCGCCCACGCACGAGGCAATTTGATCAGAGCATTGTTTTCAAAAAGCCCCACCCCCCCCGATGTGATGCAGTATTTAGGACAGGGTTATCTCAATCCACTTTTTCAGGGGGAACTGTCCCCACCAGCCTCGTATTGTTTGATCGTTTTGACCATCCTGAATCTGCTAAGTGCTACACAGTGAAGGGACCTGACAATCTCTTTGCTTCCTCGCTCTGTCCTGGGGCCTCCACCGTAGGGCTGGATCTTCCCCTGCACACCCTGGCTTAACACTACTGGTCAGACAAAAGGGACTACTCTCCCTTTATGCGCATCCCTTGCATTCTTTGGTGGCCGCCTGCGCACTTCCTTTCAGCTGCTGTGACGTAGGTGGTGATCCACAACGCGTTAGATACCGCTATCGTCTGCAAAAGAGATCTGAACCCTTTCATATACAGTTCTACATCAAGCAGGACAATAAGATCTGTACTACGGTGCTGTGGACCCTTATAACCGCACAGCTCAAATCTGGCATCCACTTCGCACCGCCCCACCGGTCTCCCTACTGGAAAAACAATGGCAGACAAAGAGACCAAACCGAACAACAAGCGCACCAAACCTAAACTACCTCTACCTGTTTCGCCTGTTAAAGGAAAGTCCAAAATTAATAATACCATGGACATGAGCCGTAAAAAATTAGCAAAAGTGCACAACCTTGCAAAATCCACCTCGTCCAGGGACATAAAGAAATTATTGGCCTCTTCTAAGAACCTTCAAAGAGAGGTATCAGAGCTAGAGGACAGGAACCGCAGAGGGAGCCTACATATCTTTAGGCTACCAGAGGGCTCGGAGGATTCTTGCATCAGTTTCCTAGAGCGTTGGAATCCACAAATGACAGGCCTCTCTTTTAAAAAGGAGTTCGAGCTGGAGAGAGCACATCGTGTACCCTCATTCAAGTCTTCGAACATAAACCAAAGTCGCCAGATCGTCTGCCGCCCCTTAAGGTACCAACACAGAGCTAATCCTCAGTTACGTCCGGAAGAACAACCATATACTGTGGAATGGTCAAAAAATCTTCATCTCCCAAGATTACTCCAAGCCTACGATCAAGATCAGGAAGAGCTTCGTAGCGCTCAGAACCAGGCTGAAAAACTCCAACTTACAATTCTCGTCCATTGCTCCAGCTAAATTCAGAATCCAAGTGAATGGAAGAAAGCACATATTCAACGACCCTACACGATTTCTTAAATGAACGTGATGGATCCTCCAATGGACACTCACCCAGCACTACTAATCAGACCCAAGACTTGATGCAAAGGGCCTTCGTTGATCTCACCTGTATCCTATATCCTTTCAAACACTCTGGTTTGCCTATTTGGTTCTCTGGCAAGACTGGTTGGCATCCCTGTGTGCCCTGTTTCGTTGTTATCCATTGTACCTCTGATGGGCTCTTTAGACAACACTGTACTTCCACAGCACTGTCTC
This sequence comes from Calotriton arnoldi, assembly GCA_963921515.1. Classification (NCBI taxonomy): domain Eukaryota; kingdom Metazoa; phylum Chordata; class Amphibia; order Caudata; family Salamandridae; genus Calotriton; species Calotriton arnoldi. The sequence goes on along the minus strand of CAWUFW010002856.1, from coordinate 1,118,454 downwards.
ATTGTTTCCTCACATAAGTTGACACCAGCCACACGTGGCTACCATTGCTCAGTTTCTCTGTGTTAAACACTATAGTAATAGTTAGGTGGGTCCTAAACACGTTCTGAAATCCTTTCACATACCATTCCAGTACGACAACACCAAGACACCATGAAATGTCATCGTAAACCCTCACATAAGTGACTCCCTGAGGAATTTTACTTCGGGGTGGTCCTCCGTCATCACAACCTCCATTCTCAGTTTGTCATGAGTTCATACCCTAACCCAGGATGGCTATTTGATCAACACTAAGGAGGGTCATTCCTATATGTGATAGGGAGGGGCTTTTTCTGCCATACACACACCAAAGTGGGACAACAAGAAGTACTGGTAACCTGGCTTTCTTAGCATGTGTTAGTTGGGAATTATTGGCTTTATTAGTGGCATAACCCCACTTCCGCAACTGTTCTCCTTCTCATGTCTCGGTCTTAGACCTTTACTAGGCCCCGTTTAATGATGGATCCTTCTCTTTACTATATAGTTTGGTGGCACGCTGTACCCCTCGGGGCGGACTTCACCCCTCTGTCGTCTCCCTCACAGTCAATGTTTAGGGTGGGCTGGGTGGGTGGTAGGGAGGTTTTGGTATTGGGTTAATATCTGTTACCAATTGTATTTCTTTGTACCTTTTAGTAGCATTTTCCTTTTGCCTTTTGTGTTCACATCTCGTTCACGTACAGCCTGTCAGCTGAACAGCACTTCTGGCTCGTGGATTCCCCGGATGGACCTACTGCCCTGTTATGCTAGTACAGAGACGTGTCATGGCTTCCTGCTCACACCTTCTTCCTATGGTACTACGGATGCGGATTCCACAAGTCTAACCCCCCCCCACCCCCGGCTTGACCCCAGACTCCACCTACCATTTTCTAGACATACACAAAGCGTCCAACTCAAGCAACACAACTGTATGGAAAGACTCCTACACTGAGTAGCAACCGCACTGATATGAACCTGAAAGTCATCTCATTAAAAGTTAGGGGTCTTAATCATCCAGTTAAATGTCAAAAAAAAATTGAGAACTATCTTTATAAACTCCAGGCGGATGTGATCCTTCTGCAGGTAACGAAGGTATCTCATAGGGAAGTGGCTATTTGAAGGAAAATATGGTTTCAGAGACAACCCAGACTATTCATTAGGATGCTCTCAAGGCCACGGTTAGGGGTTCCTTAATTGAAATCCAAACTAAATTAAACAAAGCCCATAGCAGAGACCTGGAAACTTTAGAAAAAGAGATTAAATCCCTAGAAGCTACACACATCTCTTACCCAGATGCCCAAACCCTCTCCACTCTCACCAACAAAAAATACGAATACAATAGAATCTTGAGTGATAGGGTGGGGATCAGGATCAATAAATACAAGTCCCTAAAACTATGTGAAGCCAACAGAGCAGGTAAAATGTTAGCCTCATACTTGAAACAAAAGCAGAATCGTAGGAATATTAATTCCCTCAAGGATAAACTTTATGTTCCCCACACCGAGCCCGAAAGAATTACTGAGATTCTTAGAGACTTTTACTCAACCTTATACAAAGAAGACTCCATTTGCCCGACAGAGGACTGTAAGACCTATCTTGAGGAGGCTGCACTGCCATCTATCTCGGACCAGGAGAAACTGATGCTTAGTGCACCAATAATGATTGAGAAAGTGGCTAGGGCGATCGAATCCCTCAAAACTAATAAGGCTCCTGGCCCCGACGGCTTTACGGCCAAGTTTTATAAAACATTTGCCTCTGTACTTAACCCCACTCTACTGGCCTTATTTCATCACTTTTCAGACTCAGGCTCCATCACAGGCACAACCAGCGAGGCCGCCATAATGGTTATCCCAAAAGGGGGTAAGGGCCCTTCGCTGGTGAACTACAGGCCAATCTCACTAATTAACCTAGATGCAAAAAATCTCCTCTGTAAAAGGATAGAACCATTGTTGCTGACCTTAATTGATCATTCCCAGGTGGGATTCATGAGAAATAGATTGTCCAGTGACAACACTCGTCTCCTATGCTACATCATTGAGAAAGCCAAACTAAAGAACTCCGACACCGTAGCTGTCATTCTTGATGCTAAGAAAGCATTTGATAGTCTCTCCTGGTCCTTACTCCGAGAGACCCTATTGAAGTACAACCTAGCTGAGACCTTCACTAGGATGATCATGGCCATGTATAGTGGCTCCTCTGCCAAAGTAAGATCGGACGAACTCTTATCCTCAGCCTTCAAATTGGAGAGGGGCACCCGACAGGGCTGCCTTTGTCTCCACCCCTCGTCATTTTGACATTAGAGCCCCTACTTCACAAGATCCGAGCTAACCCCTCCATAACTGCCATTTCCTTTAACAAAGGGACAGTAAGGGTGGCCGCATACGCTGACGACATACTGATTATGTCCGAAGACGCTTCCCATTCAATCCCCTCTTTGCTTGAGACAATAAAAGACTATGCTCGGGTGTCTGGTTATAAACTCAACAAAGACAAGTCTGAAATCATGGGTCTGAACAACCTATGCTCTAGCGATCTTTTTAAATCCACAGCTTTAGCGTGGCAGCCCCACTACATTAAATACCTTGGAAAAGAATTTAATGCGGACTTATTAGAATTGTAAATGTAAAAAAATGTAAGTCCGTTTTTATATAGCGCAGCTACTCACCCTTACAGGTCTCAAGGCGCTGGGGGCCGGAGTGGAAATTAAGTGAGCTATTGCCCAGAGTCACATGGTGCTGAGCTGAGCTGCCGCCGGAGCCGGGGATCGAACTGTGAACCCTGTGCTCCGAAGTCAGCTGCCCTGGCCGCTGCACCACACCTCTGAAAAACTAACCCTGAAAAAAATGTAATCCCTGCTGGAGGGATGGAACCCCAAATTCCTCACATGGTGGGGTTGCATTGAGACCGTCAAAATGATGGTCTCCCCGATAGTTAATCATCTTATCAGTATGTTACCCCTTGTATTATCGGAGAAATTCCAGCACAAGCTGGACAAGTTATTGGCAAAGTTCATTTGGCAAAATAAACGTTCTAGAATAGCTCTTAAACTGTGCTTGCCTGTTCTCCCAGGTGGTGTTAACTTGGCTGATTTAAAAAAGTACCAAACCGCCTTCCTAGCCAGACAAGGTTCCCTTTGGCTCTCCCAGTCCCCTGCTTACACTCCCACCTGGTTCTTAATTGAAAAAGAAATTTTAGGCGATCTTCACCCTATCTCATTACTAACCAGTAAAATAATGCCCACACCTGGTAAATACATCTTTAACAACACAAAAAGAGCCCTAAGTAAAATCGATAAACCCTTCGAAACCCCTCTCAACCACTCCAATATGATGTCTATCTGGCACAACCCAAAAATCAAAATTCACGGGAATACGATATTCTGGAGCTCAGGGGCGTCAAAAGGCATCAATTTTCTAAAACAATTGGGCACCCCAGAAGCCTCTCCTTCAGAGATCTCCAACAACAATATAACCTACTAGACATAGATTTTTATGACTTTCTCAAGCTCAGTCAGTTTTTCCAATATAAGTTACCCCGACAAAGATCCATCCATCATTAAAACAATACTTTCCCTCAACAAGTCGGGTCACCAATCCTCCAAGCTTTACCACCTTTTCAAACCAAAATCCACATCCATCACAGGGGCAGTCATAAGAAAAGGGGATAGTCATGGATTCATCCCCTCAGATAACTGGCAGCTAATTTGGAAATCAGTCGTAACCCACAAGATCTCCCCCTCTCTCTACCCCAAACAAATTTCTGGCTTCTACATAGGACATTCTGGACACCGGCTCGGCTTCATAAAATCGCTCTTAGAGAAGATCCAACATGTTGGAACTGTAATGTAGCTAACAGGGACCTCTGCCATTTACTCTTTCACTGCATCGCGGTCTCTTCTATCTGGAATAGCATTTTTGATTTTATCCACACTCTTTGTGCGATCCGACTTAAAAAGGACTTCCTAACCCTAATTCAGGGTTTTTTAGATCTCCGAATCCATTCGCAGAACGATAAGACATCTAGTGAACATACTACTAACTTCAGCTTGTAAGTCGGTATTGGCCAACTGGAAGAATACGGCTGCTACCTCCTTCCGTGCTTGACTGAACTGGATTACCTACCCAAGAGGGGCAGATAATATCACTCTCCAGAACTCCCCCTAGAAACCACAAAATAACGCCTGGGAGTCATTTGACAGCTACCTTGCCACGACAAAACCCCCATAACCCTCCAATGGGTAGTAGACTGTCACCTTACTCGGATTGGGTTGGAGTTTGCACACAGACATGGACAGGAGGCCACCCACCCCCAAATATGTGTTCCAATTCTGCGTGCCAAATATGTAAGCTAACCTATATTTGATTATGGATTCATCATGCTGTACTGTCACCTGTAGTATGTGTTTTACTCCCTGGCACAACTATCTCTCAGCGTGGCTGATATATTAGCGTCCTGTTCATTGATGGTAATGGGTCCCTCAGTGAACCGCTCTTTTATTTCTTTCAATTTCTTTACTTTACCCTTATTGTGTCCTAGATGCTGTGCTCTGGATATTGCTTTTTCATTCTTGTGAGTTATTTTCTGTTTTTGTAGACTCCACAGGTCATCACCTAATCCAGCGTATGTAACTTGTTTATTATGTACCCTGCTGTACTATCATAACATTGTTTCCTTTGTTCTGTTTTATAAAAACCAATAAAACTCTTTGAAATTAAAAAAGAGATGTTAGCCATCTAGTTGAGCGAGTCAAAGGAACAAACGTGCTCCTCGTATCCAGTTGTCGACAAGACCATGAAAGGACAACTTGTGGTGAATTCGATGAAACTGAGATCCAGTAGACGCTGCGCATTTGCACAGGGATCGCCACTGGCCACAACGCAGGGTTGTACACAAGTCGCATACCCAAGCAACAGTCTTGGTTAGGGGCCACTAGGGGACCCATCAACAGTTCGAAATCCAGGGCAGCGTGGGGTGGTGTAGCCAGGCAGACATCGAGGTCCCATTGAAAGGGGCACCGGATGCAATGGAACACAGGTTGCACACAGGTGAAGTAAGCATAGCGGAAGGTTAGACAAAATTGGGCATCCAGAGCGTCTAAGGGCACCACGCCAAAAAGTTGTAGCATTCGCTCACGGAACAGTTGTAGCGATGCCTATCCGAGAAGGACCACAAATGGAGCAGCCATTGCGGAATAGCAGGAACAGCACGATGATGCCGCAAATTAAGACGAGCATCAGCGGGAACCCACCGGATACGCTGGAAAAATAGAATGTATAAAAGCTGGGATTACTCCAAAAATAGTCTGAAATGATGTCACAAAGCCGGAGCCCACAAGTTTAAAAAAGTGTGCCAGGCCCGTGGTATCAGATGCATTAAATATTTGATGTATCAATTCCCCGAATGTAGGGGGAGATTTGTGTTGAACAATGACTGTATTTCACTAGACGTTCGCGCCACCTGTAATTCGAAGGTCTTGTGTGCTGAAGTGAGAGCCAAGCCCGCAGACAGCAACAGTTCTGATTATTAAGGACGAGATAACTGCCATTGGAAAGCAAAGTGAGAGTGGGAATAATTGCGGGAACAGGAGATCCTTTTAAATAAGCCAGATTGAGGGCAGAAACATTATAAGCGCCGTTGATTTTTACTTGTTGACACACAAGGGAATGACTGGCAGTGGAGTTGCACTCTTCCCCTGTGAGAAAAACTTCTCTGTCAGCTCGTTGACAACGATATGTAAAGGGCAGGGACCATAATTCATGTATGTAGCTGCTCCCAAGGGGTTCACATCTACCTATTGGGAAGAGTTTCATGCAGGCGGTGAACTGAAATATCGAGATGGGCAACGAGATAGCCCCGCGTATTAACCATACAGCAGAATGAGTTTCCGCTACAGTAAAGGGAAGTTGTTCAAGTGTATCTATATGTAGAATAGTGTAACTAGCATCTTTCATAGCCATTTATTGTTGTATATATGTTAAATTAAATGGTAAGAATAATGCACTACAGTTAAGGTAATGCCAGGAGATGCGTCCATTCTTAAGTGTTTGCAGTGTCCAACCAAATTGCATAACTGATCTAAGTTGATTCTGACCATGATACAAGGTAGACACTTCAGTTTGCACAATATCAATTACGGATGACACAATATTATCCAAAGTATAAATACGAGTTGATAGTGTATCAATACTATTGTCGACAACAGCAAGCAATTTATCTAAGTTATATTGATCAATTTGGCATAAACGTACTGCAGCTTCCAGTTGCGACAATTTCCAAAGTTCATTATATGCAGCATAAATAAATCGTTTTGAGTCTGGGGGGCTTTTGGACCCAAAAGGAAATCAGATAAGTTTATATCTTTGGATAGAATGGAAAGATGTTGTTTCACGGCAGACAGTGTGGAATGTTCTAGCCATTGTTGACATAATCTACCTACGGAATAAGTAGTAACAGTGTTGGAATGCGGTGCTTGTGGATAACGTGTATCAGGTCTATTTATTTAAACCCAGAAGTAGTGTTCACGAAACGAGAATGGCAAACATTCGTGTTCAAAGGCCATAATGACCACCCATTCGGAGCTATCATAGAAGAATTAAATGTACTGTTTTGTATCATACTATTTAGCTGGTCTTCAGTATAATTTGTATAAGATTGCCAATTATCAAACAGGGCCAAGGATGGAATAGTGGAAGTACTCAGTTCTTTAATTGTAGCCAACCCTAGGCACGTAGTCTATTGGACCGGGTCATTTAGAAAGATATTTGGCGTAGGTATCAGACATGCACGGAATAGTGATTCTCTACCTTGGACTTGCCATGATTTAGTGCCCCATACTGATTTCAAGTCATTATTGTCCTTCCAGTAATCATATCCTTTCAGGGCTATATCATCAATAAACAGGGATGCATATATTAACTTGGTCTAAGTAAGCATATTTTTTTCGAAAGAGTTTAAGAATTTCAAATAGTGTGATGTCGGGTCTGAAATGTTATAACCAGTAAAATAAGTATACTTCATCTTTTGTGTATGTGAACCACCCTGAGATGGAGTTCGGCAATGTTCCCATTGGGTGTACAGGGGTGTGGAATTTATTAAAATATCTACTTGTCCATGGGACAGGTAGCTTCATAAATCTACTTGTCCTGTACAAAATCCACTTGTCCCTTTGGTGCCATCATGTAGTGCACCGTCAAATAATGGCAGCACTCATTATAGAAGAGCTCGAATAATAGCCTCTCTGGTTATGTCAGGCTCATAGTATAGAAGGATTTGAATACTAGTGATTTCCTTATTTTGCCTCTTTTCTGCAGATCTACCCATTCATCCTTTCATTCACCCACTGATCTCTAGCATTTCAGCTTTACATTGGCTTCCATTCATTCTTTCATCAGCCTTTCACCATTCTGTTTGTCAATCCATCCATCCGCCCATCCATATCCAAATCTACCCATCCATCCCCAAACATACCCATCCATCCATCTCAGCCATCTGTCCATCCTTTCGCTCACCCATTCTTCCGCTCATCCATCAATTTACCCTTTCACTCTTCCATCCTTCTGCTCATCCATCAATTTACCCTTTCACTCATCCATCCTTTCGCTTACTGATCCATCCACCCTGCAACCCATCTATCTTTTCACCCTTTCCTTCAACACATCCATCGTCCATCCACCATCCCTGTCACTCATCCATCCTTTCACTCATTCATCCATCTAGCAAGCCACACTAACACTCATATCTATCCACTCTTTCACCCACACATCCATCCTTTCACTCACTCACCCTTACACGTTAATTATGGGCCTTTGTCTGCTTAGCTGCAGACAGAAGAGGCTCATCAAGAGCTCCACCCCCGCTGTACCTGCTAAAGCGAGTGGTTCACAACGCCCTTGGGGCCAAACCTATCCTTCCAGCTCCAAATCTATCATTCAAACTCATCCATCCCTCCTTCCTTCCACTCATCCATCCATCCATCCACTTTCACCCCCTCCATCCACCCTTTCACTCATATCCATCCACTCTTTCACTCATCCCTCCATCTAGCCATCCTTTTGCTCTTCCATCTTTCACCCCTCCATCCTCCTTTCCACTCATATCCATCCACCCTTTCACTCATCCCTCCATCCACCGTTTCACTCAACTATCCACCCATCAATCTATCCACCCATCCATCCTTCCATCCTTCCACCCAGCCATCCATCCTTCCACCCAGCCATCCATCCTTCCACCCAGCCATCCATCCTTCCACCCAGCCATCCATCCATCCTTCCACCCTTCCACCCATCCACCCACCCACCCATCCACCCACCCACCCATCCACCCACCCATCCATCCACCCACCCATCCACCCATCCATCCACCCATCCACCCATCCATCCACCCATCCATCTACCCATCCATCCATCCACCCACCCACCCATCCATCCACCCATCCATCCACCCATCCATCCATCCATCCATCCACCCAGCCATCCTTCCACCCATCCAGCCAGCCATCCATCCTTCCACCCAGCCATCCATCCTTCCACCCAGCCATCCATCCATCCATCCACCCACCCATCCACCCACCCATCCACCCATCCATCCATCCACCCAGCCATCCTTCCACCCATCCAGCCAGCCATCCATCCTTCCACCCAGCCATCCATCCTTCCACCCAGCCATCCATCCATCCATCCTTCCATCCATCCATCCATCCATCCTTCCATCCATCCTTCCACCCATCCATCCATCCACCCATCCATCCATCCACCCATCCATCCACCCATCCATCCACCCATCCATCCACCCATCTACCCATCCATCCACCCATCTACCCATCCATCCACCCATCCATCCACCCATCCATCCATCCACCCATCCATCCTTCCACCCAGCCATCCATCCACCCACCCAGCCACCCATCCATCCTTCCACCCACCCATCCATCCTTCCACCCAGCCATCCATCCTTCCACCCAGCCATCCATCCTTCCACCCAGCCATCCATCCTTCCACCCAGCCATCCATCCATCCTTCCACCCATCCATCCATCCTTCCACCCATCCATCCATCCATCCACCCATCCATCCATCCATCCACCCACCCAGCCATCCACCCAGCCATCCACCCAGCCATCCATCCACCCAGCCTTCCACCCAGCCATCCATCCTTCCACATCCTTTCACCCATCCTTCCACCCAGCCATCCATCCTTCCACCCAGCCATCCATCCTTCCTTCCACCCAGCCATCCATCCTTCCTTCCACCCAGCCATCCATCCTTCCTTCCACCCAGCCATCCATCCTTCCACCCAGCCATCCATCCTTCCACCCAGCCATCCATCCTTCCACCCAGCCATCCATCCATCCATCCACCCAGCCATCCATCCTTCCACCCAGCCATCCATCCATCCTTCCACCCAGCCATCCATCCTTCCACCCATCCATCTACCCACCCATCCACCCATCCATCTACCCAGCCATCCACCCAGCCATCCATCCATCCACCCAGCCATCCATCCATCCACCCAGCCATCCACCCAGCCATCAATCCATCCATCCATCCACCCAGCCATCCATCCATCCACCCACTCCATCAGCCATTCATCCACCCACTCCATCAGCCATTCATCCACTCTCTCATCCATCAATCCACCCTTTTATTCAACCATCCATCCTTTCACTCATCCATCCACTTTCACCCCATCCATCAATTCATTCACCCTTGCACTCATCCACCCATTCACTCATCCATCCATCCATTCTTTCACTCATCCATCCTTACATCCATCCTTTCACTCATTCATCCATGTATATATCCAGCCACCCTTTCATGTCAATTATGAACCTTTGCCTGGACCTGCAGAAAGAAGAGGCCCATTAAGAACTCCACAGCTGCTGTAGCTGCTACAGCGGCGTGTTCAGATGCCCCTGGTGCATGCACAAAGTGAGACGAGAGGTCCAGTGCAAGGAGAGAAATGAGGGTGCGCCTGAGGATTGCATGAATTCCCCATGGGGAAACTAATGAACTTTAATGTAAGCCCTGGATGAGATAAGATATGAGAGGCCAAGGGGATCGGGTCAGGGCAGTCAGAGGGGGCAGCAGAGGGGTGGGTTTAGCAAGTACAGGCACCGGGTGAAACATACGGTGTACAGGCAAAGCAAAGTGCAAAGGAGGGTTGTGCAGGGGCTGCATGAGCAAGGGAAAGCATGGGCTTTACTGTAGGCCCCCGGAGGCGAGGGTGAGGAGGGATCTTGGGGCCGATTTGAGGCTCAAGGGTGAAGCACAGAATAAAAGGCAGGGGGTCACAAGGTTAAAGTCAGAGCAGGAGCCAAGAGGCCCTTAAGGCAGCCTCTTACATTCCAGTGATGTGAGTGTTCTGGAGCTGCGTCTCATGCTCCGTGCTCGAAGAAAATGAAAGGACCAGAGGAGGGCCTGGAAGCCACACACGAGCCTCGGGGAGAAAGCAAAAAGACTCTTACCTGACAGTGCTGTGGATGTTTTATATGTAGCTGCAACTTTGAGCTCGGCTCCATCATGATGTTGTTCTGCTTTGGGGAAATTAAAGTGTAAGCCCCAGCTTTTGCATTGACCCTTTTCACTCCCAATAAACTGCTCAGAGCTCCTTATTAACTGGCTGTGACCAAAAGGGTTGAACAGCTGTGTATCGGATTACCGTAAGACTGTCTACTTGTCCTTTGGACAAGTTAGAAATTAAAACCTCTTGCCCTTGTAAGAAATCTAGATGTCTCGGGCGTCGGGAGATAGGAATTCCCCACCCCTGGGTGTAATTATATTGGGGACGCTGTCCATTAGCTCTATGCTAGAAATGATGTACATAATGTTGATAACAGAACAAATCGGCATAGTTAGCAGAATTTAAATATAAATCCTCAGTGTCAAAGACCGTATAATATTGCAATTCAGAAAACATAGAATTTACGGCATCAACATCCCAATCCTCTGATTGCAACCCAGGCACTATTACATCACCCATGGAAACACGGAATACATATGGTATCTGTAGGGTCTCCGTAGAACCGAAAACATTGAATGGTACTTTATCCCATATAATTCTATCAGTGACTGGGACCGTTGAAAGGTTAACAAGGTACTGGTCTCTTTTCATTTTATGATGGGAAGAATGTGGGGCCAACACCCCGTCGACAAGTTCTGCAGCAGAACGTTCTGGGAGGTAGTTGACATTAATCAAAAGGAAAAAAATAGTCGCGAATCCAATCCACATGAACAGAAATACCATGAAAAACACTATCCAGATGTAAATCCAAGGTGGAACCAAATAAGTGCGTTTTAACCAGGAGATGAAAACACAAATCTGCGCAGGTGGTGGGGTTAAAACGGAGGACAATGAAGAACTGTCTGAAGAAAAATTATCTTGATTGATAAAGTTACCAGAAGCTTGAATAATGGAGGCTGGGATTCTGGATGTAGAACTGAGGCTTGCACTCCCGAAGGGGCCTCGAGGGGTGGATCAGAATAGACTATTTCCATAGTGGAGTGCAAAGACAGTAAAACAGGTACCAAGGCAACTAAAGACTCGACACCCCCCTCCGGCAGCCGGGGAGAATCAGTAGGAATCAAGCTCACAGGCTGTAAAGGAATAGCCCCTCCTGGGACACCCCGAGGCATACTATTGAGTATTGGCCAATTAGTGTAACTTGACATGTTCAATTGAAACAAAGCGATTTTTTTTTTTAATTATTATTTATTTTATTTATTATTTTGTGTCCAGGAAGTGGAGGCAAAATCACAGTTCGGGTACCCTGAAGACCAAGTACTGGAACAGGAGCACTGTAGGAGGGACCAAATTCTTTCTTGATCGCCACCTTTTCACGAACCAGATCATCAACTTTGGGAAGCCAGCCAGAAACAAGAATCAGAGCTGCTGCATCAGAAGGCTGAGTCGAAGGCAAATGGGTTTTAGCCAGAGTGTCACAACACTCTTGTAGATCCTGTAAGACAGCACAGTGGTTATCTACATCAAAGATTGTGGCAGCCGCCACAACGTACAGACCATCAAGGTCTGCAACAAACATCTTGATGCCAAAGTGCATTTCGTACGGGGTCCGCCAACCCAGAGATCGTCGAGGGAGGTTATTGAGAGCACGTTAAACCCCCATAAAGGTGAGTTCACCAGCCACGGCCCATACCTAATACCCTTACTGTCAAAGATTGCTTTAAGTCACGGTTCATCCGCTCCACAACAGAATTGCCCTCAGGCCTATATGGAGAGGAGAAATGCACCTGCACTCCCATTGACATCATAGAATCGCTGTACGTTTTAGAGGCGAATGCTGTACCCTGGTCTGAATGGAAAAAAGCCACAGGCATATACTCAGACAAAGACATGCAAATCTTTTATAACTGTGCGAGCGTCAGCCGAGCGTTGTGGCCAGACCCAGAGAAACTTTGTGTAAGAATCCACTGCAACCAAAATATATTTGAAAGCATTATCGGATATAAGAGGACTGCAATGATCAAGATAAATGCAGCCAAACGGCTGATTATAATTAAAAAAGTGTGTCTGTGGTGGTCGCAACACAGTAGACCTCTTAATTTGTTGGCAAACTTCACAACAAAGGACATATCGGCGAGTCTGCTAGTATAAACCGTGCCACCAATAACATTGCTGTAAAAGAGAAACAGTGGCAGCCACTCCTGCATGCGCAGAAGCGATACCTTCATGAGCAGCCACTATCAAACATTGTCTGCAGTCAAGGTTGGGAATCAGACGATCCCCAACCTTAGGAATGGACACAAAAGGAACTTTGTCAGTAGTCCACTGGTAAGTATATTTAGAAGGAAATCCCTGAGGAAAAGGAGTACCATCCCGAGTTGCAAGGATTGCCGCTAAAATGTCATCATTAATTTTAGTCATAAAACGTGTAACTGCAACTACTTTAACTGTGGCTAATGCAGATTTGGCTGCTTCATCATCCTTAAAATTCCCAAGAGCATGCGCTCCTGCACGTTGATGGCCCAATGTGTGTACAACATGTGTAAGTGGCAAGCGTTCTTTAAGAGCAGCCACTCGAACCCAAAGTGTTTTATGCTTTATCGTGCTAGCCGCCTTGTCTGCGATCCTGCCTTTCCCCTCTGTCGTACTGTTGATCGTACGATTCCTAAAAGGAACAAGGAGAACCAGGATCAGGAACCTGAAACCTCTCTGGAGTTTAAATTTTAGAGCGATCACGTAAATCGTATTTACGTTCAGAAGCGTCAGGTGGCGGTGACCCACAACAAGACCTAGGCTTCTGTTGCTGCTTAGATTTGTCCCATGTCTTTTTAGGAAAGACAGGACGAGCTTTTTTTTGCAGGAGGGAGCTTACCTTGAGATAGATTAGAAGGCCAAACCCCCAAATTATTGCGACCTAAGGGCGTATAAACATCAGCAATAATAATCGGCAACTCATGTTGACGAACCATTGAGGACGTTGCTTCACCTTTAATATTAGGAAGAATCATTTCAGAGAGTACTGTAAAAATAACTTCATCCCTAAATCTAGGGCAGGGCCTGCCCCATGTTTGTTCTGTACTTGTTTGAGAACGCTCGGGAGAACACTCATCGAGGGGATGCCATAAAAAATTGTCATTGAAAGACTAAACATAATGAAAAGAATCACACACGAGTGGGTAATTCAGGATCAGCATATTCTAGAGCTAAAAGAAGAGCTCTCAATTCAGCCAATTGGGCTGTGCAATCCCCAAGGGACGGAGTATGAACCAAGGTAGAGTGGAAAACTCCATCCTTCCTTGAACCTACGACAATAGCGCAAGCTGCAGCATAAGCTTGTTTAGAACCGATAGCTGGTTGTGCCAAACCATCAGTGTAAACAATACATTTGTACTGATCTAGTGGAAGAACAGAAGAAGGCAGAGGGTGAACATGTTCATATTGAAGACACTCTTGCGTTTGCAAGGAAGGGTTAAAAACGGAGTGGACATCAAAGGATGTTAAGGACTTAGCCGATTGAATCCTACGAGGATGCAGAGCTCTAGAATTAGGAACACTAGCTTTCGTGACTGCCTCTAAGGTAGGCACAGGTGAAACGACAAAAATGCATTTACCTTGAGCAAGAGGGCGTTCTTTTAGAAAGGCCATCTGCTCAGCAGTCAACATTTTTTCAGTAGAAGAGAAACACAGTTCTGCAGAAGTATACAGATGCGATTTATAAGCAATTGGGACAGTGTCACCCTCATTAAATGTCACATAAGGGAAGCCGATCGCAGCAGGCAAAATCCTGATGACCAAATTGGTAGTATTTAATCTAGTCTGTAAGTATTGCATAGCAAACAAATCAGATTGTAAAGCGCGTAACTACGCGGTGTGTTTCGGAAGCCAGGAGGAAGCAGAAAAGGATGGGTGCATCAAAGCATAAAGAGGTTTGATACACTGAGAATAATCAGGAATGTAAGTCCTGCCAAACTTCAGAAAACTAAGCAGAGACTGGAGTTTCTTAAGGGTAGATGGAGGTTGCAATTGTGCACATTTCTCCCAAAAATGAGGTGCCAGCCCCCTACCCTTATTCGTCAACTCATAACCAAGAAAAAGGATGGCCAGAAAGGCAATATGCAACTTCGCAAAATTGAACTTGTAGCCAAGAGCAGCGAATCGCGTGATAATGCGATCCACTCTCGCGAGATGGGGATTTAAGTAATCTCTCAGGTATATGTCATCGACATAAGAGAAAGCGTCAGGATCAATATCATGCAAAAGAGACACAATACGTGCTGCAAAAACTCCTGGGTTATTCTTATACCCCATGGGCAATCTCGCGTATCGCCTCTGAGAACCGAGGACGCTAAACGCGGTCAGATCCCGGCTCTCTAGAGCCAGGTTATGACTGAAAATTCCATTAGAAATATCTAGTGTAGTTTTAAACCATTTACACATGATATTGTTCACGAACGCTGTACTATGCGTGTTTTGCACTGCGAAAGTACGAGTATGACTGTTCAAATGTCTATAATCCAAAACAATGGGATATGAACCATCAGGTTTCAAAATAGGAAAAAAAGAATTATTCATTGCAGGGTTCAATTACACCCTGATATTCCAATTGCATAAGAGTCTCTTTTACAGATGCTTTAGCATCGCTTTTAATTGGATATTGAGGCTGAGGAGTAGAACGTATTGGAACACCATGCAAAGGAGAATCCTTATCCCAACCTGCCTGGTTGCCATATAAGTCAGGGGTCAAAGCAAGAGCCCATTCAGAAGCATTAGCATGCTTAGTCTCATCAGGGATGAATTGCGAAAAGGAAGGTAGTATCACATCCTCTCCTCGAGGACATGATGGAACAAACAGGGAGGCCAGTCGACCTCCACCAACAAAATATCATACAAAGAAGTCAGGTTGTCCATAAAAATAGCATTAATGGTGCGTTTAATGTCACCGTCTATTTGAATGTCTACATGATAAAGTCTATCAGTTGGAGCCACGTGGGTATCTGCGGTTTCAACAGAAACAAAGGTATCGGTTGCTTTTGCCTCCAGAAACGGGTGGAGTGTCTGGCGTACTATGGTAACTTCCGCAGCGCTATCCAGGAGAGTCACCGCCCGTCTCTTGTCCTGGAGGCGGGTTCTCGCCGTCTGGGGCATATTTCGCTGTTAAAGCAGCAACTTTCTTCTTCTGGAACGGGGCTCTATATGGAGGTGGTTCCTCTCTCTTAACTTTCACGTCAAAAGATCGCTGCGGGTCCTGCTTAGGTTGCATGGACTCGCCTTGTCTGCAATCCTGCCTTCCCCCTCGGTTGTACTGTTGATCGGATGATTCCTGACAGGAACGAGGAGAACAAGGATCAGGAATCTGAAACCTATCTGGAGTTTTAATTTTAGAGCGATCACGTAAATCATATCTACGTTCAGAAGCGTCGGGTGACGGTGACCCACCACGGGACCTAGGCTTCTGTTGCTGCTTAGATTTGTCCCATGTCTTTTTAGGAAAGACAGGACAACCCTCTTTTTCAGGAGGGGGCTTACCTTGAGACGGATTAGAAGGCCGAACCCCCAAATTATTGCGACCTAAGGGCGTATAAACATCAGCAATAATAATTGGCAACTCACGTTGACGAACCATTAAGGACGTTGTTTCACCTTTAATATTAGAAAGAATCATTTCGGAGACTACTGGAAAAATACCCATTAACTTCATCCCCCAATCCAAGGCAGGACCTGCCCCATGTTCGTTCTGTACTTGTTTGAGAACGCTCAGGAGAACGCTCATCGAGGGAATGCCATAACAAAGTGTATACACTGAGGCGAACACCGTCACCCCAAGTGTTGTAGTCGGCCAGGGGGGAATCAGACCACTAGACAAGCACATAGTAAGGATTCTATGTTTCTCAACAGGACCTGTAAGAGGAAAAACCGTATCCAGCTGATCAATTTTCTGTGCAGTCCAAAACTGAAAGTCTTCACGATTCCGAGGACGTTTGCCCATAACTGAATTAATAATAACAGGACTAATAACAAGACCCCCACTGTGTGCAGCCTGCACATGTGGCGCAGCCGCGACAAAGGCACGGGTAACAAATTGGATCAGGCGTCTATAAGGAACCACCATTTTAGCATACAGCAAACGTACGTCCGCCAAATTGACGTTAATATAATTAGGGTAAGGAGTAAAACCGCCCAACACTGGCCAAATGGCCCCGTCAATACTTAAGGGGCCCATTCGAACAGTAGTGATTGGATGCGGTAGGGTGCCATTAAACCAAGTCTGGTGCTCCCAGGCCATAAGAGGAACTTCAACAACCGCATAAGGGCGATAAGCTGCCGGAACAGTGGCAGCAGTACCAGCATGAAAAGAATTATTCGCATCCACAACTGGAAACATAACCCAGGAGTAAAGCACTTCGAAACGGTACGCAGGATCCGCCTCGACTACAAAAAACAATTGGAGACCCCGCATTAGGGACTCCATGCTGCAACAAATGTTGGGTATCCGCCACGCGGCAATGAGCCGGAATCGCAATCGGTTGAGCCATTAAGCCAAAGAAAGGGATTCAAACGGTAGCACTAAAACGGGTCAAAACCTTTTAAAATTCAACCTTGAAAAACCTACAGTACTAGGTGATTCCTACAAACTGAGGAGGCAAAGCCTTTCCACCACGGACGTCTCCAGGAAACGGGGCGAGAGTATTGTTCAGAAGCACAAGCGCTAGTCAGGGGTCCCGTGAATAAGTACCGGACCAAACGTTGGCGGCACCATGTTGCAGGGATTCTGCGGAGTCACAAAACTATGCTTGGGATGATAGAAACTTAGTAGGCAGGGACCGAGTCATCCTACCACTTGAGTACCCATGAGACCGACTAGCTATAGTGTCTCACTCACCCTCCTACTCACTCAGAAGAACAAGTGATTAGACACCCCAGAACATAACACTCCCGACCCTCTCAGAAATCGCATTTGCTGGACCCACCTTTTCGCTCTCATACTCGTGCTAGTCCACAAACAGATCTGACAGAGACACGAGAAAAGTTTAAAATGTTTATTTTAACTATCGTGCTCTAGTTTGCAGTATACGCGCCACAATGAGTAAGAAAATGCCTAACACAAATACGGCCAGCATAGTCCATAAATAATAAAAGGATCCGTCATTATACAAGACAGGGTAGCCTAAACCCCCTCCCACAGAAGCAAAGTGATTATATAACAGAAGATCTATGGGTGTTGGCAGCAGATCCCATACCTTAGCATGCACAGATGACAGTTCTACATCTCAGGTGCTGTCACGATCTCTTCCCTGGAAAGATCCCTCTCCAAGTGTGGGTTACCTATTCTGTACATATCTATATGATGAAGTACGTGTTCCCAAACAACAGCTGCATTTGTGTGTTTTGTCTAGGTGCTGAGGCCTGACCAAAACAAAATAACAAGGGGCATTCTTGTTTGACCTCGTCTACGGTGTGCAGACTAAATCCCAGAAAAAAACAGAACGCAAAAACAACAGCTTCTGTGTGAAAGTACAGTGTGGCACAATGCAAAATAAGTTTGTATAGTAACGTGCGAATAGCAGTGGGCATTGTGCAATGTGCTCATGCTAACATAGGGAAAACAACAATGGGCCTGTACGGGACATATGACAGTTATCTGGAACGAGGATTCAAGATAATCCCTAGATTCCACTGGTCTCTCCAATCCAACACATTTACTGCCTTAACTGCAATGCATAACTTAATCAGAGCCACTCTTCCTCTAAAATGTAAAGAAACACTCAAACAAACATCAATTTCAATGGTAGAACCATTGAAACTCTCTGCCACAATGTCAGATGGTTGTAAAAGATCACTTTTAAGTACCTCACTTAATTTATCCTTGTAATACTCCCGGGTAATGTTTGTCCAAGGAGACCTCAAATCTGCCATAAGCTCTAAATCCACTCCAACGACACTTACTAAACATTTAGGAGATATTTTGACCATTTCTTCACAGGAGCTTGCTTCACCACCTTCTATGGACAATACAATCCCTTTACTATTTTCAACCAAGTCCCCACACTCACATCCAGGTTTGACAGTGCACCTTTCAGCAGTACACAGTATTTTTCCATATGCTTGACTAATACTTCTCCTTGCATCCCTGCAAACATTCGCAAAATGATCCACTTTCCCACACTTTTTACATTTTCTATTAATAGCAGGACAATCTACAAATGATGCAATGTGCGTTCTACTGCCACATCTGTAACACAGTCCAGGTTTATCGGGGCTATCATATCTTCTAACACTTCCAAAATTGCTCAGCCGAGGTCCATTAGACCCAGAGTGAGATGGTTCAGAGCGATGTTCATCCGTACGTTTCAGCGCACACACTTCAACCCCTTCCGCATTCATACTAGCAATCCTTACAGTGTGCATCCATTTTTCAGATTGTTCTAATGCTTTCGCAGTTGAAATAGTTTCTGCCAATTTGGGATCTGCTATGACCCATAATTGTTCTTGCGTCTTTTTATTCCTAACATGTACGATATTCTGGTCCCTAATCATTTCGTCAGTCATAATCCCAAAATTACAATGCATGCTTTTTTTCTTTTCCGCACCCATGCGTTCGCCACCCATCGCCCTCATGGAAGCCAGAAACTCTTCCTTCCATCTCATCCATGGAATTTGAGGCTCACCTTTACTTCGTAAAAACTTAACAGGTTGGTCAAACTGCATAGCGTCTTTAAATAACCCACAAAACACCAGAAGAGGACAAAAAAAAATCAGATACTAATGTGCAGTTGAACACAATGGAACACCTTTTGGAAAGAAAAAGAAAAAAAATGAGTCCAACCAGCATCCAACGTTAGTAAGTGGCACTATATCGAGAAAACCACTCACAAAATAGTACGTAAACACCGTAAATGTAAGGAATCCAATAGTTTCAAATGAGTAACAAAGTTAAAAAAAAACAACAACAAAAAACACAATTCCAGGTGTGTCACTTACAGATACCTTTGTACCTTGAAACTATTCCACTTTGGGCAGTAATCGAAATTACAGTGCTGTTGAATGCCGGTAATCACCACAAGTGTGCCAGCAAATATGCACGGTGTCCCCTGACAAATAGCATAGCACCATTGATAGGTTATGAGAACTGTACACCTAAGATGGCCGCCACGCTGCGTGATCACATTGAATCTGCAGAGAAACCTCTCCAAGCGCAGAAAACGTGATGACTTCACAGCAGTGGCGGCTGGTGGAATTTGAAACTGGTGGGGCGGATGCAGAACAAATAAGCGTATGCGAGCGAGCGAGCCAGACGGCAATAAGGGGGGTTCGGGGGGGTTCTCCCCCGTGAAGAAATTTTTAAAAATTGGCATCTTTTTGGTGCGATTTTCAGCACTATTTCTGTGATAAATGGACTAAAAATTCAGGTCTTCTAGGCATTCATAAAAGAAAAGTCATACTTTATTTCAGAGAATTTCTGGGTTGCCAAGCAAGTCTCACTTCTGAAGAGGGCTAGGGTACTAAGCAAGACTGCTTTGGCTCTACCCTTTCCAATAGAAAACACTAGTTAGCGATGTGAACAAGTTCAATGGACAAATCTGGAGTCTAGGGAGAGTCCCTCTCCTGAGAAAGAAATTAAAAAGATTGGCAAATGGTGCATTTTAAAGCAAATGAATGCAGCGATAAAGCAAGGCTTATTAAGCAGTGGGAACGTATAGTCTTGAAATATTAAACATTAAAAACTGTCCCGTATCTTCTTGCATTAATTTGTTCAACAGTTACTGTAATATGTAAATTGTTCTGCATGACAACTTTAGCCCTTTAAAATGTATGCTTGCCCAGTGTCTTGCACTGCATGCAGCATTAACTTTGAAAAAATATGTTCTAACCAGACTTCGGGAAGCACCCACAGCTGCTGGCTGTAACCAGTCATATAGAAATATGTGCAGACAGGTCTTTAAGTGAGATGAAAAAAGTGGGTGCTCCCTATAAAGGAACATGCCAAATACATTTCTGTGATTCCCATAGTGTGCCATCAGACCGGTATTTTGGTTTCTCTCTGAGATGTAATTTTATCCAGATAAATGGCACAGCAACTGACATACGCCTAAAGCCTGTCAGTATGATTGGCTTTGTCACTGGGTGTTAGCTGTTTAAGATAAATGAGTAACAAAAATGATTTCTTATAAATAATTAACATTGAATGTTTAAATTCTGAAATAGTGAGTCTGTGAATTAAATAGCATTGAGGCCTGTGGAAGGAGTTTTGGCCTTCAATTATGTGTGCTTTATGTTAGATATGTATCCTCTTTTTCTTTGCATATCTTGTCCATCTGCACATCTTCAAACCCCTCTCTTTCCTCTTCAGCATCCTCTTTTCACTGTTCCCAGAATGCCCTTCCTCACTGGTCAACAGCCTTGTACTGCAAGAACACAAGGGTATAACGGAGTGCAGGCATGCGCCGATTGCTAACTCCTTAGATAAGACAAGCAGGAGTTCTGTCAACTGCTCCAAACTGCAATTGACACTGAACAAGGCTTAAACCCAGAGCACTGTGTTATGGACTGCACAAGTCGAAGATGAAGACTGCAGAAAATATCCAAATAAGAGGCAGAGATGGACCCAGAGTTACAGAACAGCTTAGCAGGAAAAAGCCATAATAGACACGTGTTGGGAGTGGGTGAAAAACAAGATGAGTATAGACCAGCCAGACACACACTCTAGGTTGCATAGAATTTACATTATGCACAAGTGTAACATTTTGCCCTCCCAGACCCATATGTCGTACTACTCAGTCACACCTTGTACACAACCTAGTCCATTATTCTGTGCTGCGGTCCCATGCTCTGTGCAGCCCATCTTTCTGTACTACAATGTGCAATGCAATGTGCTGCATAGTGAAGTCCCACTTGTTTCTTTGTGCAGTGCCGTGCCCTGCAAGGCACAGTTCCCTCCCGCTCTCTCTCTGACCTGCGTAGACTCGTATTCTGCATTGAGCATTCATGTTCACGCTGTTCTGTCCCATTTTCCAACCATGCTTACCCTACATTCCACCCAGGGCTATTTTCAATTCCATGCTGCATTCTTCACATCTGCACATAGCACATGGTGTAATCACCCAAAATCAAGTTTTTTTAAAGGAGTCTGGTCTCTCTCGTGTGCTGACCAGCCCTATGCTCTGCCCTGCACTGTCCAACAGTCTAGTCTGTGCTTTTAAGTCCAACCCTCTGGACTGGACTATACCATGTTTAGCTCCGCACATCCCTTCATGCTGCACTATTGAATGCCACTTTTTGCACAGCGCAGGTTCATGTTCCGCACCGCCCAGTACCCATTCCACATCAGCCTTTCCGCACAGTCCACGCTGTACAAACGCTCAATCCACGCTGCACAGTAACACATCCTTAAACATTTTGTCAAACACTTAAAATTCACCTTGCTGCAATGCAACTGAATTTGCACAAAATCACTCTGTGTAATATTTCCCTAAAACAACCCTCCCTCTAAGTGCACAAAAATGCTGAAGGTAAAACACAACAATGCAACTGAATTTGCACAAAATCACTCCGTGTAATATTTCCCTAAAACAACCCTCCCTCTAAGTGCACAAAAATGCTGAAGGTAAAACACAACGATTGCCTGCTGGCTGACGAAAAGTGCCCGGAGACACAACAAAATCAGCTCCGAGGGACATATTTCCACACCTACGTCACTTACTAATTGGCACCAAGAAACAGATGCAACTTGGAGCGGTTTTCTGTTGTTTGCTGTTATATATATATAATTTATTTTTTTAAACTCTGCGCTTAAGTTTTTGCAGTCAGGTGATGAGTTTAGTCAGCAACGCCGGTTCTAGACATCATGCACAGCACAGTTGCATGCACGCGGTTTTTAGAGGTTTTTCAATGCCCCACCACACTTGCATATTTACTGCCCGCTTTTATTGCTAGTGAGCCAACAGGTCCGAGTGCTTGATAAAAATATTGCTAAAAAACAAAAAACTGTTTATAGAGCAGTTCGATGACAGGGAATGAGAATCAGCGGGGTGGGGGAGGGGTGAATGAGAGCAAGCAGGTGAGGTGAACTGAAGGGTGTCTGGGGGTGCAATAACTTTGGCTCTGAGGACGAATGTCCTGTGAGTGGAAAAGTGACAGGTTGACTTACCCCTGAAGCTGTTCTTCGTCTTGTCTCTCTTCCACCTGGTTCCACATTGTACTGCACTGTTTGATTTTTTTGTGAGAGGAAAAATCTCAGAGAAAGAGCTCCAGATCTGTGTGGAAGGCACTAAAAAATGCAAACTGGAGACGTTGTGGGCGCTGTATGTCTTTGAGGACTTCACCAGATGCCACTTCTGGCGTAAATAAAGAGCCAGTGCCCCCACAAGCAGCGACATGAGAGCTTTGAAGTTCCCCGATTCAGTCTGATGCCTGGGATTGTTCTATAGGGGAGGAACGTACGGGTAGAAGTATTCATCAGAAAAACTTCTTTCCTAACAAGCCAATGCGATTTGATTTTCTGAGCCACAGAGCAGTGGGGAACGCAATGGAAGTCTCAACTGCCAGGCTCACGGCTGTCGGGGGTGAGGGAAAGAAATAGTTGAGTAAAAGAGGTGCGTGGAGGTGAGAGTGAACACAGGAGCATGAGAACTCTAAGGAGGGCCATGAAGAAGGGAGAGAATGAAGAGCAGCCAGTGGCGACTCGCAATACTCGCGGGTGGGGGCCGGAGGAGTTGATTTAAAATTAAAATAAAAAACTTACCGGACCCGGGTCCGTGCCGTTTTGGCGCCTTCTGCGTTCTGCCTCAACTTCGGAACTGGAACAGCTGCGTCACAACCCCTCTCAGCCAACACTGACGCTGCTCCAGCAGCGCCAGGATTGGCTTGAGCAGGATTCTCCCCGCCCATTAGGAGACCGGGGCTGCGGCAACAAGCAACCCTCGCTCTCCTAAGGGGAAGGCTACTGCGCATGTTCCGGCTGGTCGAACATGTGCACTAGTGCGCTCACCCGCTGTCAGTCTAGTCAAACCCTCAGTGCTGCCGCAGCCCCACCCCCTTCAGCGTGACAGCGTCCTGATTGGAACTAGCGTCAGAACAAGTTCTGACGCTGTAGAACGAAGAATTATGATATGTAATTAATTATAGCGATGAATGGGGCCGTGCCAGCATTAGTAGGGCAACGCCCCAGCGCCCCAATGGACGCACCGCCACTGCTTCACAGGTGCATTCCAACCTGCAATGAGAATTCCGTGATGGAACCACAAGCGTGCACCCAGTGCAGCAGGTATTTACTTTTGAAACCTTGCGCGCAGTGTAACTCGGTCCTGATGGACCCTCCTTAAACTCTCCTGACACCTCCACGATTTAGAACACACGCAGCTCACTGGGAGTAGGGTAGTACTCCAAAACGAGGTCACCGCTTCTGAAGTGGGCATGAACCCAAACAAATTACAGATTTACCCGAGAACGGCTAAAACAAATATATAAACCCTGAGTACAGGAAACACTCCGCTCCTGTGCTGCAAATGTTGGCAGGAGTGCCATCCTATCCTCGTCGCTAATGTTACAAAGAATCCACGAGAACTGGGGTTTTCTTGTAGTTTATTTCAGCAGCATAGCAATACGTCGGCAGACTGGATAAATTCAGGAGCAACTGAAGCATCCTTAGAACAATACACGGATACTCTACTAAAACTTAGAACGTGATGCAAAAATAAACACAGCACATGCACAGAATCCACAGTGAAGAGAGAATGAACTGACATGCATAGAATGGACAATGAGGATGCTACATCATTGCATATTGATCCAAAGAAAAGCAAGTGGTTATCAGTTGCCAGTTCCAGACACTTTCACTGCAAGTTTAACTCTGATATCTCAACAGTCTTCTGTGAAATGTTTTTTCTACTGATCTTAAAGAGTATCAGGTTAGGATTGCTTCTAAAGAGGGAAAGAGATTCTACTAATTTTACTGTAGACCATTTTTTGTGGCTCATACTGATTACAAAGCATTATCAAAATGTGGGAAATTGTAGTTGGTAAAGTAATCCATGAAGATGTGGTAAAGGGTCTAAATGGATTTAGCAAGGGAATAGTAGCACAAATATAGTGAGAATAATGCAGGATGTAGCAGGCTTGACAGTAGACAAGGTTGCACCCCAGGCTTAACTTATTTCAGATGCAGGAAAAGCTTTGTTTCAAGGGTTTCATGGAAAGTGATAGAGCATATGAACTTCTGTAAATATTAGGGGAGCTCCCCTATTGTATCAAGGTTCAGACCTTTAGGTGAAAGTGAAAGAATATCAGAGCTAATACACATAGGTAAGAGGACAGCACATAGTTTTCCCGTATTACTTTTGCTCATTTCATTTCATTGGAGCAGCAGATGACAGCTAAAGGCGTAGATACAGTATCACAGGAATTATAGTGGGATAAAAGGAATGCAGGTGACCAGTTTTCATTGTGTGTGGGTGATCTTTCTTTCTGTCAACTCCGAAATTAAGAATAATATTAGACTTTGGTTTTTTATGGAGAACACTGGATCTATATGCCAACATAATTAACTGGAAGAAGCCATGAGTCATACCCTTTCCCAAGGATATGTCCAGGAATGCCTATTGAAAATTAAAGTGAAACAGTGAATGGGCTAGTTGTTTTGCCATTAATATTCTAAGTGCTATAATCAAAAATACTTGCATTTTGCTGCTATGTTGGAATGTATTAAGAGGGAATTTGAGAAAATAAAGCAAACTCAAATTGTGACTTTAGGCTAAGATTACTTTTGTATCATAGATATTAATACAGAACCACAGGGTCTCTATTTGAACAATTTTTGTCTTGTGTTTCTAACAAATTAACTTGTAAAATATGCCATGAGGAATGTGCTATCCAGTAGTCTCCAGTTGTGTTGGAGTCCCCTGGCTTGGGGTATGGTGCTGCAGAGGACTCTAAGGAAGTCTCAGGTTCTAGTAACAATTATGATATGGTTTTGAGGAAGTGATAGAAATCTGTCACGTTAAGGCATTTAATCTACTTGAAAGATGCATGAGGTAGCATCGGAGAAGGATATTCAATCTGGTTTTGGGTCTGATGGCTTCTTTGTGACTTCATGGTGTAGCCGACATTGAAATTGATCCCATTAAATGAAGGACACGGCTCAGGGCTGGGATTTGGTCAGTTGAATAGGTGTTTGGGCCTGATTTACGTAAATCAAATTTACTGCTTCCTAATTTGTGGCTCAAACTGAATTGCAAAATAGGAAAAAAGGCCATAGATGATTTACAAACATTTACTTTATGCAAATAGCGGTCTGTTATTACTCGGTATTTTAAAATACTGAATTGGTAAATGCAATTTGGTATAAGTAGCAAATTGCGTATGTAGCATTTGAAGGTAATGAGAATCACACCCAGTTCCGTAAGTGTATTTCTTGGGAGTAGCAGAGCACAGTCTTTCTTTGTCTTCCAGCCAAGGACTTTCATTATTGAAAATACCAGCAGCCACGAGAAGAGGTACTGAGGAAGCAAAGAAGAAAATTTAATGATGCAGAGCTGGAGATTCTGGTGGATGAGTGTTTGGTGAAGCAGGACAGGCTCTTTGGTGAGGCTTCCCTGCCTGTTCCAGAATCCACCAAGAAACAAATATGGAACTGGATTCACAACAGAATTGATGCTGTTGTAATGTCAAGATGGTTGGTGGAAGAAATAGGAAAGAGGTGGTATGAACTCTGCTCCTGTACAAAGGAGAAGGTTGCAAACCAAAAGAATGTGGCAGGGAAGAGTAAGAAACCACCACCCACCCCAATGGAGGAGATGATATCAACTTTGCGGCCAGAAGCCATCTGTGGATTATCAGCTATTGATACCTCTTTCCCTGCAGCAGATACTCAAGGTTAGTTATTTAATAGTGTAATACTTAATTTTATACTAATCTTTAAAACTTATGCTTAAACTTTAATAAATGGAGATAACACATTGTGCATGTTATTTTAGATTTATTAACTGAACAACGTTAGACTGATTAAATGAAGCTAACATACTGGTTTTGTAAGAATACATGTCAGCTTTCCATAGTGTTTGATACAATGGATTGTCTGTATTGTGGTCAAATCTAGATTATAAAAAAATCCTGTAACAAATATACCGTAACGTTTCTAGATTTCTTACCTACCTCTGTAAAGAAAAATACAAAAATGTGAGTAATGATTCTTTTCAAATTAAATTACATTACTATTAAATACTTTTATTACATTTATTTTTTTCAGACTTGATACAGATCAACCTTCAAACATTAACCAACCTGAAACTCTGGATGTGGATGAAACATCATGTCCCACTGAAGCAAAACTGCAATTAACATTCCCACCGATACAAAAAGTGGAACAGGCAGTCCCACCAACGCAACAACTGCAGTGTAACACTTTACCACTCATGCCACTTCAGCTGACAGTAAAGAGCAAAAATATGCCACCAGTACTTGTAGTGCACAGAGGAAGAACGTCCGTAAGACAGACTGTGAGGTCTAGAAGGTTAGACATCTGTGAGACATCACCTACTCCCGTGCCATTTTATGTATTGGATCAATCCATGCTGACAATACAACATAAGCAGAAGGGTAGGAAGATTAGAGAGAGCCATTAGAGTAGGTTCGATGTAACCAGAGCAGGTTGTGAGGACCTAACTGTGGCAATAAAAGAGATGGCTACTCAAACGGCACAAGACTCTGCTTCACACAGACGTCAACATAGGCACACCAGAAATAGTCTACAAACCTTTGGGCTTTCTGTGGAAAGGTTGGCTACAACGACATTAACAATGTGTAGGCTAACAACTAACATGCAGGTTGAGTTAGTACACCTCACTGGTGATGTTGCAAAGATCTTTGGACAAATAACCAACACCCTTGAAGAAATGCAAACTGCTAATATTGGAAGTAGGCCACCAAGGTCTATGGGTGAAACGGAGGAGAGCTCAAGTGTGAGCAGTATGTCCATGGATGGGCATGCTACATCTATGAATGCTAGAAGCCACCATGTTTAAGGACAAGGAAGGTACAACCAGCGTTCTCTACAAAGACCAAGTAGTGGACGTCAA
The DNA here is from genome assembly GCA_963921515.1 of Calotriton arnoldi. Classification (NCBI taxonomy): domain Eukaryota; kingdom Metazoa; phylum Chordata; class Amphibia; order Caudata; family Salamandridae; genus Calotriton; species Calotriton arnoldi. The sequence continues at coordinate 1,090,916 of CAWUFW010002856.1, read as the reverse complement.
AGGCATAAATAGTCACATAAACTTTGGCAAGACTTGTATTGTGCAAAAAATTATTGCTTTGAATTACTAAAAAAAGTTTTTAAATCAACATTTTTGTTTGCTAAGAAAAATTGGCTAGTTCGTCCACTTTCTGCATAATTTGTGAATAAACAGAATGTTTGTTACTATGCTTCACATTTTGAGTTATGTTTTTATTTACATTTGTAAAAGCTGTTTTCTTTACCTTTAAAAATAGTTATTAGTCAGACCATCCTGATGTGCATGTCCCTCTACTGCACTTGTTGCATCTGGTCCTGGAGGTAGCAAGCAAGGGGGAAATTCTTCCTTTTCCTCTATAGAATAATCACTTACTGACTTCATGGGTAGACTCCTACACATAGCTAAGTTGTGTACCATTGCACATGTGGCAATAGTGTTACAGCACAATGTAGGGTCATACTCCAAACCTCCCCAGTGCCCGCTCCACACACACTTTTATGCAGATATCGAACTCTGCCTTCAAGTAGGCCAAAGGTTCTTACTCCAACACCATGGTTGTCCAAGAGCAGCATTATATCGCCTTTGTCTAGCGGTTCTAGGGTGTACATTTTAGGTCCTAAACCACGGTTTTAAGGATTTTGCAAGGACACCTAAAAAAAGACCACTTCTTTTAGTGTTTCTAATGTCCTAAATGTGTACAATCAGGTAGTCGTGTTAATCAAAATTACCTAATAGCCAGCCATCCCCAAATTCTTTGCTGGATAGCCGCTGGGTAACTTAGTTGCATTGGAAAAGATGTCTTATAACAAGAAAGGAAAATCACAGTTTTGAAGAGCTCTGGGTAGCATTTTTGTATTTTAATGGGGTTGACTGATGTTTTATGGGATTTGGTGCATTGAGATAAGAACCTTCTCATGGTTATGTGTATTTTGAAAGTATACTTTTTTCCTGTGCGTTTGTGTGTATGTCAGCATATTTTATATTATTTTAACTGTAAATTCTTTTTATCTATTATCAAATATTGTAATTATTATGCATATTGGATTTTTTAAAGTAAAATGAAAACGAAAGGTCTACTTGAAAAAGAAATGTTCTACTTTTCTTGCTGTTCTTTAGGTTTTATTGACGTGTTTTGGCTTCTTTCTAGTGTTTTGCATGGAGGGCTACCAAAGACCTGTTTACTGCATGAGGTTTAATTGACTATTAATATAATGATTTAAATCCAATCAGACATAGATGAAGCTTTGAGATTTATATCCGTACCATTGTAGTTCCACGTGGCTGATGTCCCAGTAGAGAGGCAAATTTGTTTTATAGAGATATTCTCAAAAGTTGGACTGTGGCTGCTTTCTTTTGTGCCATGTCCCGGTATTTTAAATGTTGCTTTTTTATACTTCTTGTGCTGTTTGGCAGGTGCTGAGGCAAGATCAATAAAAGCTCACATAGTAAATTAAATTTAAGCCATCCACAGGGACTGTATTGTGCCAGATGAGCAAAAGTAGTATGTTCTTAAGATCATTTTTTAAGTTCACTCTAAATGCATATGAGAGCCTCACAGACACACTGCTTTTAGAGGATGAACAGCTGTGTGGTGGCAATTGGTAATGTGACAGAACACCATGGACTGCTGCAGTTGGAATGCTGATAGTGGTCTGTGTATCAGTGGTTGCTATTTCTGGTTCCAGCGTAAACAATGGCTCCCCCAGCATTCCAGTATGATAATGCTGCTGCTGCTACTACGTGGAATGATTTCCACTGAGCACCTTCTTGTAAAGAATTCCTTTTCCCCACCACACCCCTTGAAACTCCTGAAGTGGCTCAAGTGCACAGGATATGATTAACAGAATAGTGTTAAAATAATACACAAAAGCATTTTTTCCCAGAATATATTTCTTCTAAATCATGTATGTATACATGGCATGCACTGAAATTATGTGTATGTTTTCTCTCTCCAGGATTTATCCAATTAAAGATGTACCTTTAGAAACGGAAGCACTCACTGATTGGTTGTACCAGCGATTTGTTGAAAAGGAAGACCTCTTGTCACATTTTTATGAAACAGGTACTTGCTTTGTTTAAAATAATCTGAGCTGCTGTTTAAGAAAAACTCAAATTGTTTAAAATTTTACCTGCATTCAGCCCTCAACAATCAAACTTCCTGCCTGCATGTCCAGTGCTGTATGCTGTCTGACCTCTTTAACGCTGAATGGAGATCACAAAACAGACCAGAAGATCCAAAACTGGGGAGTTGTTCATATATGTGTGGCCTAAGGAAACAGCTAATCTTTGTATTAATACCTTTAGATCCACTGTGACCATGCTCCTAGAAACCCCTCCACCGCACACATACACCAACTTTACCCCATTTGTCACCACATTCCCAGCATGACTCTTCATTTAAACTGACAACTCCTATCCGTTGCCTAGGCTGACCTCAATCTGCTCTTCTCCAGTACTCTTGCCTCTATCTGCTTTAATCTCTCTCTGACAGTGTTTCATGTCTGGAACCTAAAGAGACCCACAATGTCTAATCTTTCTCTTCTAACATCTGTGTCTCACTGCTCTTTTGATAATTCTTAAGCGGCTGATGTCTAACCAGTTTACCCACGACAACTCCTTTAATTATTTACCTAATCCCGTTCATTCTAATTTCTGTGTCCTTCATTCTGCAGGGACTTTTATTTTTAATTACTTATGTGCATCACAAGCATCCCTTGTTATAACTTATCCTCCTTTATCTTTGAGCTTCAGATTTCCACACAACACCCTAACTCTCTAGGTAGTCCTGCAATAGCAGTTGTATGTTCCTCCTCATCTCCCCTCTCTCGGCTTCTTGTCGGAGACATGGTGCTGTGTTAAATTTCCATCCACCCCTTGTTCTGTGAGTGTAGGCCTCCTACCATTGTCTGTCTGCATCACCTCGCTCAAGGCCATCATCTCCTGAGTCAGATCCTCTTTCACTTCTATACTAATCATACACATTGTTTTCTTATTTCTCATCCATCACTTCCATGCAGGAAATGTCTAAATGCTATATGTCACTGGGTGGTCATTTGCTCACTTTTGTTTATCCCATCCAAAAAAGAAATCCTTTATTTTCCAGCTATCTGTGACCCTGCTCTCCTGTCTCCCATAATTTCATTCCGATCCAAATAGGTTAACCCCTTCCCTATCCATCAAACATCCTAGAGTACTATTTGACTCAAGAAGGCAAATGGGATCCAAATCCTATTGGGTGCATTTTCCTTTTACATGGGAAACCTTCATTATAACAAGCTGGCCTCGCAGCACTAAATCAAAAATGTTTACCATGGGGAACTCTGTTTTGGAGAAAGTAAATTACTTTAACTATGTAGGGATTCTCTTTCACTCCTCTATGAACTGAAAGTCACTTCTAATCACCAGAGCACATTATTTTAAAAGAAGTGTTGAGGCCATTTTTAGATCCTCTCACAGGTTAGGCCAGAAACCCAACAAGATATGTCATGATTTCTACGACAGATAATGTAGAACTATACCTTGTTTGGGTCACAGACACTATCTTTCGCTGTTCTCTCCCTTTTTAGATTTTTTATGATTCATTTTAAGTTAGCCTTCCCCGCTCAATGTGTCTGGTCACACGATTTACCACCTCGCTGGTGTCGCCAAACCGCAAAGCACTAGTCACTTTATTTTGTCCTGCTCATTATAGGCTGGTCCCAGACATGAGTTCCTAAGGCCTGTATTACGGAAAACCAATCTGAGAACTTACATGGAGGGTTTGACCTTTTTACAAAATCTTCCCAACATAGATACCTGCTTTGCTGTACTTAATTTCAAGAAGAAGAGCAATGGCGATCAGAAAGAAATATGAGATGATCCCTCTTTGATAAAGGAATTGGATTCTGTTTCGCCTTTGATGTTCCTATACTACTTTTAATGCCTTTTTAGCTTTTTAATTTGCAAAGTGCCATAGAGATTGAAGCATGGCCCTCGGTGTAATGCTTCCTTCCGAGATTGTGTGGAAATGCATTTTTGTTTGTAGTATTTATAGCTTGCTTTAGGCTTTTATGAACAGTGTTGATTTTAATAACTGTTTTTAGTTCGTATGAAAAGCACTTGTACTGTATAATTTATCTCTGACTTTTATGGCTCAGGCCAAATAAAGATATTGATTGATTGACTCTAGAAGGCACATTCAGTCCTTAAGAAGTTCTGTGGGTAAGGCATCCAGTTCAAAATTGATCTACACGATTCAACCTCCCCTCCCACAGTGCTAAGACACTTATTAACATCCTCATCATGACTAAACTAAATTACTGCAAAAGTCTACTGATGGGTCCCCAGACGTTCTGCCCCCACCTTTACTAAGTTAATAATATATATTCATTGCAATATGGATTCTTTTTTTTCTCTTTCACAACCAATCTTACTGTAAGCCAGTTGGTCATCCATTACTCATAGAGCTACGTTCTCCAGTATTGAATCATTCATAGATTCACATGCTTGAATCTTCCCCGTCGTCATGGAGGGAATCCCACTGTAATAATTTCAAGCAGTGCATAGAAAAGCATTGAATCCAATACCAAACCAAGTGACATTGTTTACCAATTCACATTGTTTTCCAACAGCCAAAGTTCAATCAATCAGAGAGCAGCACCTTTAGCACTCTTCCCCTCCAGGGCCACCATACCTCAGATTTCTAACTGCACGTTGTGTGAGTCTCCCAGAAAAAAATCAGCTGAGGCTGACTTCCTCAAGAAAGAGGTATTCTTCGTCTCCCTCTCAAAAGAGACCAATAAAGATCGGGTCTGAGACTAGAACCCCTTCTTCAAAGGATTAGTCTTCTGAAAAGAAAAGACTAATGACGGACCCATTATTGACAAACCTTCTGGAGTTGAGAGCAGTATTGCTGGGCCTCCAGTTTTTTCTCCCCCACAATAAGGAACTTGATTGTAGGTTCAATCTAAACAAACAAGGAAGGTCAAGATTGAGAATCCTGTCAGCAGAAACTCAGAAAATCTGGAGTTGGATTCTTCTTCACAGGAGTACTTAATGTATAGAACATGTTCCAGAGAGAAAAAACAAATGGTCAGATTGTCTCAGCAGAACACCAAGAGACTGTCAAGAGTAGGAGCTGAACCAGCAGCAGGTATTGAACTACCACGAAAGGGGATCTCCAAATCTGGACTTGTTTGCAACAGATCAAAACAGAAAGTGACATATCTTTGCAAGCAGATATCCAGGGAAACACGAATGTGGCAACACATTTTGCATTGCCTGGACAAGAATATTCGCCTATCCCTGCCTTCCTTTTCCTGAGATCCCCAGTATCTTTCACAAAATGAAAAGAGAACCTTGCCAGCTAGTCCTAATAGGTCTTGTTTGGCCAAGGCAACATTGGTACACAAAGCTATTTCTATCTGAATGTGAACACATTGCTTTCAGGCCGGTACCAGATGATCTAACAATGAACAAGGGTCAGGATGTTCATCAGAAGCTGAAGTCACTCAGCTTATCAGCCTGACTCCTCATGACCATGAGTTCTGTTCCTTGAGCATATATCAAGACTACAAGGACCTTCTGGAGAATTCTAGGGCAAATACAACAAACTGGTCCTATAAAGCTAAATGGACTAGGTTTTGTTTTTGGTGCTCCAGTAAAGAGCTACACCCACTCCAATCTACTCCTGAGCAGATTCTACCTTACTTGCTGCACCTGGCGCATTCAGGTATTTTCGCATAATTCAGTTCAGGTCCATCTAGCAGCAATCAAGATTATGTGGAACCTTTACTATTCTATCAGACTATTAAAGGAATTTATTAAAAGACTCTTCAGGGTGTTACCTCCATTAAAGAGACGAACGGTAGAATGGCACTTGACTACAGCACTATCCCAGCTGATGAGAGGTCCGTTTGAACCTACTGATAAAGCTGAATTAAAGTATGTGTCCTGGTAGATAGATTTATTACTGGCTCTCATGTCGGCCAGACGGATAAGTGAGATTCAGGCATTTACTTAGTTTACGGAGGATAGAGAGATGTTAAGGATCAGTCCCCATTTCATTCTGGTTTTATTTATTTTTTAGTTTTATGTAGCGCAAACTCGACCTGAAGGTATCGAAGCGCTTTACATGAGCACCAGTTGCGTTACAGACGGACACATTCATTTTTTGTTAGGCATGGGGAGCTTAAGTGATTTGCCCAGAATCACAGGATGTTGGGCGCCCCAGACGAGACTCGAACCCGGTTCGCTCTAGCTGTTAGACCACATTCTGAACGTCCGAACTTCCTTTCACTTAAATGAACCAATTGTCTTAAAATCTTTCTTCAAAATCCCATCTGATGCAGCTGAGAAAGCTCTACATACTTCGGATGTCAGGGGATGTTTAACGTTTTATATTGAAAGAACTAACTTCAGAGAATCAGATCCATTCCTGATATCCTACGCTCCTCCTAGAAAAGGCTATGCTCTATCAAGGAATAGCATAGCTCGCTGGGTTTCTGCAACCACCTGTTATTGTCATGACAAAGCTGGGTGACCATTGCCTGGTAACGTGAAAGCACACTCTATATGAAGAAGGGATCTCAATACCGGACATTTGCGGGCGGCAATTTGATCTAACATACATACGTTTACTAAGCATTACTTTCTGGATTCAGCATCAAATGCAGGTGCAGTAGTGAAGCAAGCAGTTGTCATCTTTTCCAATGAGGTGAGGTTTCTATTCTTATGTCAATAGATGTTTTCATTTTCTATCATTTGTGTATGTGTTGACATAGCTTTATGTATGTTCAGTTGCATCATAGTCTTCACTTCTTCTGCGTGGTTTGCAATACCCACCACAGCCTCTTCAGGTATTACTGCTCGCTACTCTGATTTAAGTATGCGAGTCTATGAAAGATTCAGTACCGGAGAAAAACAAGTTACCTACCTGTACACGGCGGTTCTCCAGTTTTGACATTTTTCATAGATTCACATGTTACCCTCCCGCCTGCCCATTGGGGCTCCTCACTCCGAATATCTCTTCTATTCACTTTTATAACACTTGTGCTAGCAATCTGAGATATGGCAGCCCTGGAGGAGAAGAGTGCTTCAACGGCGGCTCTCTTATTAGTTTAACTTTGGCTGTTCTAAAATGACGTGAATTGGTTAGCAATGTCACTTGGTTTTGTATTGTTTTCAATGCTTTTTCTATGTAATGCTTGTTGTTATTACTGTGGGACTCCCACCATGACGACAGGGCAGATTCAAGCATGTGGATCTATGAAAGATGCCAATACTGGAGAACCACAGTGTACAGGTAAGTAACTTGTTTTTTATGACTTGTCAGGCTGGCTTTTACGGTGATTTGTGGTCCAGAACTACCTGATAACTCTCCCACACTCTACTCATCTGCTGCGCTTTGCTAATCTTAACCTTGTATCTGTGCCTAAACATCCTTCCCCACCATCTTGCTGCTTCAACTGTGATTACCATCCTTCTTTGAATCATACCCTGAAAATGACAGTTTGTTTAGAATGTTCCATCCTACCAGCTGATAGGCCCAGTGAGTGCCCCTCTTTTACTTGTCCCTTCTCACTCTCTGATGATGCTCTGAGGTTTTTGAGCTGTGAGTATATAATTTGGATTTGTAGAGGTATGATCACAGGACTTAGCCAGATACTTGCAGAACTCTTACTTTGCTAACATGGCTGTTGCCTGCCTGTTCGTAATGTCGGAATGGGGTATTGTTTGGCTGTGGGGTCTATCTGAGCTTTGTTGGATGTGAACTATGTGAGCACAGCCTTCTCTGTTCCCGTGCACACAGAGTTACTCAGAGTGCGCGTGCCACTTCCTGCAATAAAAGAGATATTTCATAAAATGCAGTCAATTGTTTACAAAGACAGCTCTAGTTTGGAAACTTATCTCTTCCGGAGCACAGACAGTGGCACTGCAGCAGGCCCTGGACATCAAGCAGTGAAGAAGAGGCAGAGATCAGTAGCAAATGACCATGTTTTTTTACTTTTTGTTTTTGTATGCAGTGGAGTGATCATATTTGCAAAGCGCTATTGCCATTCGTATGACCTTGCGGCCCTGGAGAACCACAAAATGGGAAATAGGTTATGAGGGAGGGGAGACCAGAGTAATATGCTGGCTGGAAGAAAAAAAAGTAACATCCTGGAAATAGCAAACACTTATAGCTAATGGAAGATTAAGTAAAGCATGTGAAATTTAAGCCGGAACAACATAGTTATGTTAACACTTTTACACTTATTGAGAAATCATTGAGTGTTTTTGCATGAAAAGTTACGAATGTGACTACACGGCTGGAAGTGACCAGTTTCAATGTCCATTGCTTATGGCCTTACAAAACGTAAGCAGTATGGTTTAAAAAGACCACATCCCTGAACAGAAAGCTGCAGTACACATTTTATAAAGTAAAATAAGGAAAACCATTGATAAATCTCTTGCTTACTCTCATAAAGATCATTAAGCCTAACACGCGAAATATCACCAATGCACTATACGTTAACAGCAGTGCCTTTACAATGGACACATTAAAATATTTATTGTGCGTTCCAGAGCGCAGTGCTTATATACAGGCACGCCAATATTCTCCACTGTGCTCACATAGACAAGGCAATAAAAACAAACCTGCTCAAATACCAAAATGTCTGCTTTCAAGCTCATAGCAGTACCTTTGTTGCACCTTCAATTCAATATATTAAAAACAACATACACTTTGCAGGATTGAAGAAATATCTTCAAAGATATCTATTGTACCCTGTGTTTCGTGGCCGGCTGCACCTAAACTGAGTAGGTCTAGGCAATGTTGGGGAAAATAAATGTGGCCCTATGATATTGGTTATTTGGAACGTGTACACATGCTGTGGTACCAAGTGGATCCTGGTTTTACACTTACTACCCTTTTCAAAACTGGGGGCTGGGACCCCTGAGCAGGTGACGTGTGTCTGAGGGGGCAAATAGATGCCACACAATGGAATAAACGGGAAACAGTAGTCACCCGAGTGGTGACAAATCAGGGACCCTGTCGCCTTCTAGGCCTGTGTACTCACTGAAGCACTGTTGTGCGCTTGGTCAGTGTGGTGTGAACAAATATGCATTTACCACGCCCACTGCTTATTTACTCCCCAAGGCTCCTCGTGTTGCACAGATTACGTTCACAATAATTGTGACTTACAAGACATTCGTGTCTGAGGCTACCTAACCGGCTACTGAATATGTAAATAAATACCTGTATGAGAGCGCTGAAAGCCCCCTTCCGCCCCGGCATCTTCAAATGCCTCTGCCCAACACACGGAGGGATATTGTTAAGCAACAGCACCCCTTGCTTTGTTCTTGTGTAGGAAAAACACACACCTGCACTCATTAGCAAACACGAGTCAGCTCAGCTACAAACGTAACATAGGCGAACGTTTCCCATCTAATGCATTTGTTTTTAGGTCTCGCCTAGGTAGCGCTTCGAGACTTTTATGCTCCGCACATTTTCCACCCATCTTTTCAATTGCGTCCTGTTGCTGTCCTTTGTAAGTAGTGGCTATTGATTCGTAAATCGGGTTAGTAGTCCCTCATTAGTACCTCCTTTTCTCCTGTTGTAACCTCCCATGAGGACTGCCCCTGATGCATGTGTCGCTACTCGGTATGTTTTATCTACAGTCTGTGAGCACTATTTTCTTAAAGGACTTTCTTCTACCTAATTTTGCAGCCAGGACACGCTCTCCGCAACAGCTTGTTTTGCAGTTGTAGCGTGAACCCGACCGAAAGGTATTGGAGTGCTTTACGTGAGCACCAGTTCTCCAGTTTCAAAGGAGCAGCTGGCCGCGATAACATTTTCCAGCAAGGACTTTGGACGGCATTAGGTTTGCTCCTCGGCTCACTTGCTACAAACCAGGACTTCAACAACCGGCTCTTACCCTCTCTTCCCTCGATTTGTTCCTCTGTGAAATGGATCCAAAAAAGAAAGTAAAGTTTGGCTGCGAATGTCGTCTTCGGACTCGCTCTCACGCAACTGCTTGTTTTGCAATTGTAACGCATCTCACAGTGCGACTGAAACAAATACCTTCAGTTATCAGAAATGACGTTTTGAGCCATATTGTTGGGCCTGGAACTTTAGGCCTCGCAACGGATGTGTAACGCGCATGTCAAGCCATAACCCTCCTGCATTACAAAATTGTTAGCACTGGGCTCCTGCAGTAGCACTTTATAAGCTCATCTGGGGTAATAAACGCTATATAAATGCATGTACCTTATCATATAATTCTACACGGTTTCCAGTGGCATTGTCGATGAATAAAAGATTGCTGTAGATTAGTCTGCGCTGAGAACAACTCAAATTTTGCAACACCTCATGCTCACACTCATCGTTGGCTAAAATTCTCATCCACCTCACTCATCAACTAGGCCAAACTATTTCTAATACCCTATGCCACCACACACTTAGAAAGGGAACCCATAATCCTATTGAAAATTGGAGCGCTTTGCAGCTATAGCAGTGGTATAAAGTGCTATATAAATTCTACAAGACAAGAGGACCAGACAAAATCTCTCATGTTCCTCTTCAATGGCCCTGTTGGAATGGGGGCATGGTTTCTTACATGATCCTGCTCGGATGGATGTGTGGATTCTTCAGTGGCCCTGTCGGGGTAGACATGCAGGTGCAGACCGCTCAGCATTGGAGATGTGGGGCAAGCAGCCCTGGCCTATGCCACTTGCCCCTTTACCTAGTCATGCACTATTGTTTTCCTTGGGGAGAGAACCCGGGGACGAGCCTCTAGGCAGCTGTACCGTTTGGAGCAGGCCGCCCTGGCCTTCTCTGCTTTTTACCAATACCTTGTGATTCATAATCACAGTTTTCCTAGATAAGAAATACAGATCTTTGGCATTGCTGCATTTTTGCTGCTTACTTCAGACTCCTTGCATACGATATTACAGTTGCTCTCTCTCAGCTAAGAAGCCAAATTCTGAATGAGTATAGATTTTCAATTGTCCCTTTGCTGACCATGTTTTGTGCACTGTAGCATTCATGCCCTAAATTCTCCCAATTGCACAGTGGGGGACAATGTGTTAGACGGAGAAGCATGATGATGGATTTCTCCTTCGTTCAGCCATCTAAACTACTAAATTTGGTAGATTGTGTGCTTGCATAATAAATCGTTGCATGCCTTCGGTGCACATAGACTTAGCTGTAGCGCACAGAGAACATCTTTTCCACACACGCAGGAACGAATATTAGAGGGAACATTGGATGTGAGTGAGATAGTTTGGCTATTGTAATGAGGATGTCTCCTTAGTGGTTAGAGCAATTCTTGTGCCTACTGGATATAGTGAATGAATGTACGTAGGATGATCTATCTCGAATGTTTTGTTGGTATGGTGATTCTTATGATGGCAAGTGCAGGATATAGTAACTTGTTGGCCTGTTTGGTGGAATGTCTGTTCTGTGTTGGATATGTCAGTTTGTCAAATGTGTTCACCAGCATTAGGTTAGTGATATATACGGTATGTTCTGTTGTGTTTCTATGTAATATTTGATGGCTAGTGATGCAAACACTGCAGAATCCGCAAATATGGTATATGCATCCTGAATATTTGAGATATTCTGTTTTATGTTCATGTTTGGTGTTACTGGGCGACAAGTGCTGTGGGAAGCCATCTGACACCAGATTGTAAGTAATGGTCTTTGTTAGCTGCTTGTGAGTTGTTCTGCCTAAAGTGTTCTAATGGACATTTGTATTGTATCTTGGGTGCTAGAGGAATTGAGAGCGTGTGATGTCAGTACAGAAGTAAAACAAGGAACTTGGTCAAGTTCCAGAAGGTAGAACCCTGTATCATTAAGTCACTGACTGATTTGGAAAAAAGAAGATATTACTTCATAATCCTGACACTTGGTTTTACTTAAATATGCTTCATCTAGAAAATTAGGTAATTAAGACAGAGTTGAAGAAAGTTATCTGGCTCTGTTGATTTCTCATTTTAAAGATATTTTTTATTATGTTTGCTTAGTGGTGCTGTTCGTTCTCTTTGGGAAATTTAAGAGTGTCAATAAAGACAATCAATTGTAAATAATGGGCTGGCTTTAATCCCACTGTAAGTTCACAAGAGCTCTTTTGCAACTAAACAGTCTGGTAGGCAAGACCTAAAAAGGTGATAAACTTGAAGTCATCACCCCATTAATTACCACTCACTCAGGATCCTGCATACTTCCTAAGCATTTTAAATCGAATTTAGTATGATATTTGAAAATATCCATTAGCTATTAAAAGTGTATGTTGCTTTTCTTTTTTCAGTGCTAATTAAGAAAAGAAAACCAAGACATGTTATCATATTAATGTAATATAATGTACAGATGTAAATGACCATGCTTTAATCCTGTGATCCCAGTTGTGTATCTTTTTGCAGCAATGGCTCAAGGAGTAATTTCAAACGCAGCTCTTGGGGGAAAAAATAGTAACTGAAAGACAGTATTATGATCGTGTGATTATGATGGCTTAGGCACAGAAAATGAGTTGGAGGGAACTGAAAGAGAAAATACTAGTGTTGTAGGCTATGTTGGTGGGGCATTATCTCCCCAGGTTACTACTCCCACGATCCTTCTGAACTTCTTACACATATATATATATATATATATATATATCCTAAAAACCGAAAACCACCGCCGCCGCTCCTACTTGTCCTGGGTGCTCACTCCTGCGGTGGTGGGCCACGTGCAATTCAACAACAAGGCATGCCTTTCCCATGCCCAGATGGAAAGCACTCACGAGAGTAATTTTTAGCAAAAATGCTTTATTGTGCAGACCCCCTGCACTGTCAGTGCAGGGGGTCTGCACAATAAAGCATTTTTGCTAAAAATTACTCTCGTGAGTGCTTTCCATCTGGGCATGGGAAAGGCATGCCCTGTTGTTGAAATATATATATATATATATATATATATGTATATATTCACACACCTATATAAGTGCTTCTGATTTGTGCGTGGTGATTTAAGTTGCATCGAATTGCTGCTGACACTGAGATGTACCAGCATTACAGATACATACAGCTCATGAATGATTCTGTGTCTTAAGAAATAATGTACTTCATCCTGTAGAGGACATATTGCTTAGTTAGTACGCGGTTTCCGTTGTGTCTTTCGAAAATAAAATTTAGATAGTGAGTTTGTTGCCGTTTTTCAAAAGTTGTCATTTGTCTCATAAATGCTCAGTAAATAACATTTTTAGAGAAATGTGATATAATTGAAAAAATGAGTGTCAGTGGTTGTTATTTTATAATTATTGTATGGTATTTCTCAACACCAGTTATTAATTGTACACTTCTCCCTTCTTCCAGGTGCTTTTCCTCCTCCACCAGGCCAAACAAGAGTGATTTCCAAGGAGATGACACTCAGCAATTCCTGGCTATGTTTTGTACAGTCTTTTGCGTTCTTGTCTGGCTACATGTGGTACTGCATCCTTCAGTATTGTTATCAGTGCCTGTTTTAGAACCAAAATGGGACCTGAGGACTTAGTCAAGTATCGAGACAGATGCTTACAGGAGTGGATCATGTGTGAATGGGACTATTGAAAAGGAAAGCAAAATAAGACACATACGTTTTTTTACCCCTCATTGGGAAGATTTTAAAATCAACTTGAAGTGGAGTATCACAGTGACATGCTAATGTATTTCTAGGTATGTTATGCATTTCAAAATGCATAAATCATCTCCACTTTTCTCTCCCTTCGCTCAACTCGAGGAAACTTCGCTTTTCAACAAAGTGAGATCCAGCTATCCCGGAGTAAATAATCTAGGAAATAAAAAACACGGACCTGCAAATACCATTAATCGATTGCTCAGAAAATTGTTTAAATTTGTGCTCTGGTTCATACTGCAACAGTGTGCTTGAGTGTCTACATTAGTTCCATAAACACAGATTCTGGGGAAACTTTGAGGAAGAGCATGAAACGATCTTGGTTACATCATCTTCTTCAACAGTTGGTGTGAGACCCAAGACTTGGAATACGAGACCATTGAAGAAAAACCAAAACTGTTCAAAAACACATTGCAACACCAGTGTTTCACAATTTTACATTGATTCATCCTTGCCATTCTCCTACCATACAAAACCTGGTTTACAGGGAATAGGCCATTCCCTCTTGTGAGGGAATCCACCAATGTAATTCAGTCCCGTTCCTTATTCTCGTTCGTGTTTTGGGCCTAGATAGTGATGTTTTGTCTTTTGCAAATTGCACTTTTTATGATGCAGTCGTAGGTGTTTGAAGATTCATGGGACTCTGAAGAAAATGACGCTGCCTTGAAGATGTACTTAAAAGCTGATGCTTTTTAGTCCCAGGAAACATTTGATAACCAGAACCTCGTTCCTCCAGGGGTTTCTTAGCCTATCTAGAATATTTCTATTCATTTCAGTGTAGCGCTAAACAAGGTGATTCAAGGGCCGTGAATCAACTGGGTAAAAGAGAAGGGGTCAAAGCACTCCAATGCCAAACATCCAAGTACGTTTGCTGACAATAGGCACATCTTATTTAGTTCAGGTTAAGTAGAAATCTATTCACTTATAGAAGACTTTAGGGTGCTTTCTGGCTCATGATAGAACTGTACTTCACTTACCTGTGTAAATAGCAATGAGTTCATGACCATTTCAAATAGTTGTGTTGTTGGACGAAGCGTGAGTATCCCAAGAACCAGACCTTTGCGCAGTAAGATGTCCAATCACCTGTGAAATCCGTTAATATTATTTTGGGCAGAGCATTTAAATACTCTCTACAGCTGTGCCAGTGGTGTCTGTACCATTAGAGGGTCATTCACCAAGTTGTTTTGATTTATTCATGGCAATTTGAATAAAGTTGCTCAACAGAAGATTGAAAAACTCAACTTAATATGAAGTGGTACTCGTTAGTACTTGTTCATATAAAATCATGCTTTTATTTTCAGTTACCGTCTGGTGGTTGAGTAATCACAATCGTTTACTTTGAAGATAGAAATTTCATGAAAACATGACGCGATATGTTACAATGGAGGATTCTGCTTAAGAAATATCTGGGAAACTGAGTTTTTTTTTCTTTCTCCTAAGTTTGTGTATGTGGATGAATAAGGCCCAACACCATTTAAATTCTTGGCAAAAAATAGGATGGGAAGTTATACATGCCAATTTATTTGTGTTTGTGTGCATACATATAGTCCTAGATACATGCGCTCACACACACACAGTCGCTCACACTTCTTGATGTGATCAGTTATTGATGTTATTGAAATAACAGATCAGCTGAGATACCTCAATGCCAGGATGTGTGTACAAGTAAAATACACAAGTGTTAACACTTTTTTCAGCATTCATTGTGCGCGTTAGATGCTTACTGTGTGTTTTGAACTTGAAAATGATAGAATGCACTATTGAGAAAGTCACTCATACACACACATGCAAAGACGTAGACCGAACAGGGACTTTCCACGTACCTTTAACTGCAGGATCCATGTGAATGGCAAGTACACCAGTTTTCAAATTGGTTTTTCCATTTTATGCACTACCATAGTAAAGTGCCAACTGCAGTTTGCTCATTTGCAGTAATGAGTCAATTTTCTAACATTTGTCCTGTAATTAAAAAACAACAAAAAACAATGACCTGTTAAAATCAAGCTGTTTCCGTGTGTAGACCTCCCCTGGTTTGTACCCATTCCTAAATTGTTTCTTTCTGAAGTAAGTGTGTGTGGTGTACATGGTGTAGGAGGGAACAAAGGCAGAAAGAACATGATATAAAATGCTACTGCAAGTAAAGTGCAGCAATTAGCAGGAGACTAACTGATCCCACCCAAATGAAAAAACGAAAACTTTAAGCACGGTTGTTTTCAATGGTAGGCCATACGTTTCTTTTTTCATATTTTTTTGAATAATACATTTGAATCATTTCTAATGAAGTGACAGCAATTCACAATAATGTGAAAGTACAACATTTTAACGTTGCTGCCTTCTATATATATTTTATACACTATCTATTAATGTGTATGCCTGATTTCAAGCACTGCTTTTTACCTAAGACTGAGGAAATAGCCTTTTTGCTGGATGAGGTATTTTTTCTCATACTTTCAGAAATATAGAGTACCCAATAGTTATGGCTCCAGGTTACCACAAACATTTTATCATTAGCATTGTAACATTTGAGAGTAAACATCCTTGGCGTCATGGGCTACGTACATACAATAAAATGGCAGATCTAGACATTATCTTAAATTTAGTATCGTGGGAGACATTCCTGAGACGCTCCAGCACCAGCATATTTCTGACACATCCTACTCATTTCCATGTCCACCTCTTGTCTATTACAAACCCGTTCTTGTTTTGGAGTTCTCCATTAGCGGCAGGCTAAATATTGAACTGTCCATTCAAAGAAGACATTCGTACAAACAACCCATAGGTTTGTAATTGGGGCAGACTGTAGCACTCACTGCTAATCTTGACAGTGCATTTAGTTAAACTTGTAGCTTACGAAAAGTTAAGGTGTATTTTTGTAGTTTACATGACATGAAGGATCAAAGCAGACAAACTAAGCTAACCCCAAATATCTGATTTTCGACGTTTTTGCTGGGTTTGTGGAATCTTGTTTGGGTGTAACAGCTCCCTTTCTGATGTAAACCTGTGTAATATCTGTATTCAAAAGTCTGCAAGTTACTGTTGCTTGTTCATGTTGGCAGTGTTTTAAATCAGTATATATTGTCTTTTCTGTTCGATGCATTTTAGATGTCGCACATTTGAATGAGGCACACTGTCACTAAAAATCCACTATTGTGATTTGAAATTGCTTCTGCTACGAGTTAACTTTTTTATTTTTTGCATAACAAAAACCTAACGCATTTGAGCGAATGTCACCCATACTGAAAGTACGTTGAGATTTGTGTGCACTATTTTGTCTTTTTTTGCTTTAACATTTTCCTAAGAAATAAAAGAATAGCATCTTCTTTTAGAAAGATTGCAAAACACATTTACGTATATGCAAAAATTATTTCTTAAGTCATTCATTATGCCATCATCTCATGTCCTTTAAAAGTGTAGCGAAGGGATGCTCTTTTGTTGTGAAACTGTAGTCTGAAAATTTTGACAGGGAGTGGAAGGGGTTTGTACAGAATGCAGTGTTGGCATGAAATGTGATCGTATTGGGACCAAAGCTAACTGAATTCAGACACTTTTGATCACGCCGTGGCCTGTTGCAAGAAAACCTGTTATTTGATACGTTTCTGCTGTGGACCTGATTTGTCTGGAACCAGGTTAGACCTCATTCCAGTATGTCACGTGATGCACAGCTAGTTGTGGTGGGGGAAAAGCACTGGGTGTATTATGAAAGAAGCAATGTGGTGTCTTGCAGAGTTGTTTGTTCATTTTTACCTTTAATATTTCATACTTATTAAAAAAAAGTTTCAAGTACAAAATTAAAAAAAACTAATCCTGTTCCAGAGAATGCAGTCATATATATTGAACAGCTTTTTTGGGGTGTGGAGCAGTAACACCTGTCTGCAGATGTTAGAGCATCCTTCACTTGTACAATTTCCATGCCTTTTTGGATATATAACCCATAATGCGTTTAACAGCTGTTGTGTTAAAGTGAATGTATTCATTATTTTCGAATTCGTTTTACCGCAAAACTCTTTATTTGATACATCGGTCTTTAATTGTGTAGCTGCCATGTTGTTTGATATTGGACAGTTTGAAAGTTTTTTATGTACCTCTGCATGAGACAAGTGAGCATAAATGTTGTGAGTGTGATTGAATTTGTATTGGGCTGGTTATCTTTTGATTTGCTTTATCAAATATGTAGTGACATTTTTCCACTGCTGTATAGCAAAGGCAGTATTGCTTGTGTAGAGATCACACGTTGACCTCACTTTCTCTCCGCGGAAGCGAACACTTTTATTTGCTTTTCAAGTTAAAGAAAAAAGACTTCAGGTTGATGTTACCTGACTCGACTGTGTGCAAAATGTGATTTAGATAAAAACAGCTTTCAACATTTCATATTGACTTCAAACTAGGGTCTAGAAATTTCACAGCAAGTTCATAGTTTCTCAGTAAATGTCTTGTTATTAGCATTGCTGTTTAATTTCACCTTGGGCATTGTTTTTTTTAATGACATTGGGGGTCTGCAAGTTAAGCCTGTCAATGCTCGCTAGGCTTGCATCAGTGATTAATGCTCACTTTCTGAAGAAAGTCACAAGTCATCACTCTCCTGCCCCTCTAAGTTCACAATAAAAGTATTTTGGTTCTGTTCTTCAAATGTTCAGGTTAATGCTCTGTGAGATGCAATGCAGATTGATTTCACTTTGTCGTCTTTCTCGTCTGTAGTTGATGGTAAAATCATTTTTCATGTGAACTGCGCGTTTTTAAAATTTTTATTTTTAGAGCAGACCATACATTTTCGTACATGTTTGCAGAGATCTATAATGGTGTCATCACTGTAGTATGTGTCTATTTGGCCATTAATTAAAAAAATTCTTAATCTCATCTTTTAATGAGATTAGAGCTTGCATTATATGCTTGCATTCTAAATTAGTATGATTGAAGCAGGTTAGATACCCCACCTTGTTACAGGGGCTATGTGTTGCTCGCTTTTGCGTCTCCTGCCAATTTGCATAGCTCAGTTTACATACAATAGGAAATTATGTCATCATTGTCCTAAAAGAATATCAAAGGGTTCCAGTGGCATGATAAGCTGTTAAGTTGAGTCAGGGCAGTGTAAATGCCAACAGAAAATCTGATGGACATTAATAATAAATAAGCAGGCATAAGTGTGATTTAAATTGCGCTGAGATGTTTTCATTGTACCTCCATAAATGAAAATCTGTAGTTTATTCTAATCACAGACCTGTCTCTAGAACTAAATTGCACCACAACTATCCACGTTTTCATATAATTTATTTTGTTGACTTTCTGAGTGGTGGTAAAGTGTTACACATTGAAATCATCACTGTGGTATTCCATCAGGAAGCCCTGAACTCAACGAGGAACAAAGTTAAGTGAAATAAACAAACTTACTAACACAAACTAAGCATATCCATTGTTGGTAATGCCAGTAAAGTGGTCCCCGTTTAGAGTAAAAGTTACTCCAGCGTCTTGTGATGTTTCTACCATCATAGTTTCAGATGTTTTCATTGTCTATTATTTTTTAGAAAATTGCTTGAAATAATGTTGGCCTTGTCCACATGTAATGAGGATATTTATTTTGCTGTATGGAATATTTAGACTTTATGAAACAGTTAATTGTTTCTCCCCTCCTCCATTTGCAGGCTTTGCAAGTTGATTATCTACTGCTACACAAAACTTTGATTCTATTATAAATGAAACACTTAACATGATTGTGATAATACAAGAAGGGTGATAAAGTAGTACTTTTCTTTTATGCATTGTGTATACCTCTCCAAAATCCCATGATTATTAAAGCTGAAAAGTTAACATGTTATTTCTCAACACACCATCAGTGATGTTGTTTGTTAATCTTTGCCTCAGTATAAATTAGACAATGGAGATCATTTCTCTTGTGACACCTGTGGGAGATGACATTCAGAACATTTAAATGGCATTTTCTGTGCCTGAGGATGCTTTTGAGCCTGCACCCTTAACGTCTCTAAGGAGGTAATCAGCTGTAATTGTCCTCTGTTTCAAAGATTAACGTGACCTCTCTTGTAGAGATTACTTTGCCAACATTTTGTTTTTTTTACATTTTAGTTTCATCTCCTGTTGCCTAATCAGTTTATATAATATGTGGTTTGCTATTTGTTGTGCTTTCATTGTATCTTTAGTTTTGGATCATATCCTTCACATTTGCACTTTAAAAGTGTCTATTTTTTTAGAATGCAAATTTAACAAGCTGAAAAGTAAACAAAAAGTGTAATTTGTTTGATCATAATAGGACATCTGCCAGAACAGATTACATAGTCACTGAATGGTACTGTGGCACATTGTGATGTCTACCTCTTTATTTTACACCATCCTTTGTTGGACTTTATTTTTGTTGTAATGGATGAAAATGGCATCAACATAAAATGATAAACAAATGTTATTATTCTCTACAGCAGTGAGCTATCCTATCCTTGACCAGTCCAATTTTCATGTGTTGAAAAAGCCATTGTTTTCAATACTTGCTTCATATGAAACGTTCTTGTTAAAATGTTTATCCTTGCTGAACATTTTTTATTTTTAAAATAAAAAATAAAAAAATACTTTTGACTATGAGAACGTTAGCTGTGTGATCAGGTGTGACCATATCATAACATGCTGATCTGATATAAATCAATAAATTTTTACCTCTCAGGACTCGGATAATATTGTTTGGTGCTTTGTCGTTTTCTAATGAGCCAGGAGATGTCAAACACTTCAAATACAACTGAACCACAACATATCAGAGTGGCGTAAAACACGTAAAGTATTTGCAGCCGTGAATTAGAATGAAACTTTGAGATAAAAGGAAGTAAATTACAGTATGAGCTAGGCAATTCTTTGTTTGCTAGTTCAGCTTCTAAGTATTCCTCACTATTAGTTGCACTACAAACCGCTTTAAAGAGAATATGAACTGGTCCCACGACACTCCAGCACGAACTGTTATGTCGCAGTTGTTGTAATCATATCCTTCTTTTCTATCTCCATAACTGGTCTCCGCTATGACCCCAAGAGTGAAATGTCTGATTTTTATCCAGAAAAATGAAGCAGCGCTTATTAAATCTGACAGAAAATTGTGTTGCAGATCAAATTCCAATTCAATTCATCTTTATTTTGGCTCAAACGGCCATAAAAGCACATAAAAACATTTTCCAATATAAAACATAAAGAGTTAAATACATAAATGCCGTTAAAATACAGTTCCTTAGAGTTCTATGATTATAAACCATCCGATTTTACCTAATTAAAAAAACTATTGGTTAGTGGGCACACATTAATGAAGGATGTAAGAAGTTAATAGTAATGTTAGAATCCAAGACTAAGCGTAGAAAGTACAATATATCACAGTACTACATCAATCGGGTGGGTTTGCAGGTACCATGGAGAGCTTTGCCCTGGCTTTCCACATAGCCAGTAGGTTACGTGTTAGTGCAATAATGAGTGGCTTACTAAGATCAGTTCTTGGTATCCTTAGGGCAACTTTATATTCTCTAGTGCCTAGGGACCGGCACAGCGGTGATATCCAGCAACGCCTTCTGCTCCCATACACTGGGCAGAAAAACAGGACATGATGTAGGGTCTCCTTGGGGGCACCACATGACAGGCAGCGCCTCTCATGCGCACTGGGTACTTTAGCCCATCTAGCTGTGAAGGTCCGGAGGGGAAGGGTCCCATAGCGGAACTGTAGGAACAGGCGCCTAGCCATTAGGAGGTTCAATCTCGTCCATAACGTTTTCTCTGCTATAAGCATCCTTAACTACAAGGAATGCATCGGTCAGTGTTGCAGATCATATGCTGGGCGCTCTCCCGTCATCTATCGTTTGGTTTGGAATAATGAATTATTTTTTTTTACTTTACAAAGTCTTAGTTTAAGTTGCTAGCATGCACAAAAAAATGTTGAAGGATCATGGAACCTACGATGCACCTCGATACAGACTCCAGTTTGATTATTTTTTTTCTGCCATCAGGTTAGGCGCAGAGTTCTGTGCTCCAAAATAAGAGCTGGGAAAATACAAATGGAAGCTATTAGCTGAACAAAGTTGAAGAAATCACCAACCGGACACGGGTAGGAAAGAAATTCTTCTGATGCAAAGTGGCAGGTCTTCCTTCTGGGGGTTAAGACAGTTGCAGAATGACTTCAAATTTCACCATCCTCGAGTTTGTGTATCACAATGTTTGGCATTTAAAGTATTTAGGTCTCAAAAGATTATCCACCAAAGGCATGGTGAAAATTATCCTACTAATTAATGCTGCCACAAAAAAAAAAAGAACTCAAGCAATCGAAGAGGGACTTTCAAGGGATTCAAAAGCTGTACCAAAAGGGAGTAGTTATCCTGGAGATGGATCGACATGAACACACACAACCAAGTTAAAGGCCCTTTGAAGCTCTGTCTGTGGATCGGAGACTCTTCACAAAATATACACAGAGCACTACTCGAGGGAAGGTCAATAACGAAAGGAGAATTCAAAGATGCAGCAACTCCAAGCCACCAAACATGGTCAGTTACAGGATGAATTCTGGCAGCAAGGTCAACCTCAATCATTTCTCAACTCTCACAGAAGGTCAGACTCGAATGCCGGATCGGCATGGAGAGTAGGCTTCAAGACAAACTCTGGAGGACATATGGGATCAGAAATAGCTGTCAAAACCAAACCAGTAACAGCTGGAATGAAAGAAAAACAACCACTTCTCCATCAGCAGTGAAGGAACAAAAAAGACTACTGTTGAAAACTTCAAACTCGTATTAAGTCTAAATCGGATACTCCAAGAGCACAGCGCAAGTACACGACAGCTGCACAACATCCCATCTATATACAGGTACAAATGTGCTTCCAGACTCTGATGGCACAAACCGCATATACGAGAACTGCGTCATCTGCCCCCACATTAAGGGGACAGATGTGTTGCCATTTGGTGGAAAAAAGAGAACTGATGCTGTAGGGAAAAGAGTTGCTATGGGGCCGATATGAGCTGACTCATCCCTTAACTATGTGGCATTATAGGGCTATGTGGTATCTTGCCTTCTTCTCTACTCTGTCCTTTCTTTGTGTCCTGTACTTTGCTGCTCAGCCAGTCTCTGTGATGTCATGGAATGTTGCCTCTGTGTATGTTCAAGTGTATCAGTCAGTTTATCTATGTAGGCTGAGCAGCAGGGTTGCTGCTCCCGGTGGGGCTTACTATCCTGTACATACATACTTGGATTAATATGCTGTTTATCCTACTTCAACTCCTGTAACTATTTCCTAAGAATAAACCTGGAACTTGGATACAGCTACAACAGAGTCATCATATTTTTATTGAATTTCACACTGGCGACGAGGATGGGAAATTCAATAAAAATTGCATCCTAAACTGCAAATGCCAATGTCATGTATTTTCTTGTGTGGGCTATTTACCTCACAAGGTCATTTTACAGTGTTTCTTTAAAAAGTGCTGGGTTTGCTTTGTGCAGGGCATCCTAAACTATTGTGCTGAGCCATTAAGGTGCTCAATTCTGTTTGTGCTGGGATTGCTTTTTGCAGGGCATCCTAAACTATTGTGCTATTTTGTTTAGGCATGCTATTGTGCTGAGCCATTAAGGTGCTCAATTCTGTTTGTGCTGGGATTGCTTTGTGCAGGGCATCCTAAACTATTGTGCTATTTTGTTTACGCATGCTGGTGCTGAGCCATTATGGTGCTCAAACCTATTTATTTGTGCTGAGTCATTTAGGTACTCAATTCTATTTAAATGTGCTGAGCCATTTGGGTGCTCAATTCAGTTTACGCTTTCTTGTGATGGGCCATTAAGTTGCCCAACTCTTTTTACGCTTTCTAGTGCTGGGATTGCGTTTTGCATGCGTCCCAAACTATTGTAGTGGTAAATCTTTATTTTAAGTGACTTGTTGTGAGCATAATTTTTTAGCTCGTTGCGGGAGCACCTTACGCTCTCATCATTGCTTGCGTTTTCAAGTGATGGTTTACGGAGCACGTTCGCTCCATCTTTCCATTTGTTTTTGTCCGGTGGTGGACTGAAACCACGTTAAGTGAGGTTTTTCACTTATTATTTGCATTTATTGTTGTGCACCATTCTTTTGGTTGTTCTGGGTGATGGGACATTTTACTGAGCTTAAACCCATTTCTTTTTTGTTTTATGTTATGAAACACTTCTCCTTGCTGTGGAAAGGGGTGTGTGTGTGTGTGTGTGTGTGTTTTGTCTCTTGTATTCCTTTCTCTTCTGTTTTCTGTGCTCTCTTTCTTACCACTCGTTTCCTTAGTTTTTATTGTCTCCGTTAGGGAGGGAGATATGTGGTATCTTGCCTTCTTCTCTACTCTGTCCTTTCTTTGTGTCCTGTACTTTGCTGCTCAGCCAGTCTCTGTGATGTCATGGAATGTTGCCTCTGTGTATGTTCAAGTGTATCAGTCAGTTTATCTATGTAGGCTGAGCAGCAGGGTTGCTGCTCCCGGTGGGGCTTATTATCCTGTACATACATACTTGGATTAATATGCTGTTTATCCTACTTCAACTCCTGTAACTATTTCCTAAGAATAAACCTGGAACTTGGATACAGCTACAACAGAGTCATCATATTTTTATTGAATTTCACAGGCTGTTATGGCAGATCAGTGGGATGAAATTGAAGAATTACTATAACATTTACCCGAAGCACACAGAAAGATGGAACAAGAAATTGTTGCTGAATGAAAACTGTCCTCAATTCTGGGTATACATTGTATGTTAGATGCTGCAGTTAGATCGATCAACACTAGCATTTTTCTGCGAAGGCCATGCTTGGTTAAGGATCTAAGGGTTCAGACCAGAAGTACAACAGCAATGTCATTTAATGGGTGAGCATTAATTTGTTCCTCAAGTGAATTAGATGCTGAGACAATAAAGAAGGATACCAGCACACCAAATACGTTGATGCATATCAAATTCTACCGAATACAGGAAAAGCATAAAATGAGTGCACGTAGACTGCCTAACCAAACCTCAAACTAATCCAACCCATAGTGCTATGCCAGGGGAAACTGAAGGTCAATTAAATTTGGAAGGATCAGTTTATATTTCAAAATGCCCTATGATTGTGCGGAAAAAGCATCATCGTTTAAATCCTTTTAATTTTACCTCAAGGCTCAGCCGTGCTCAGGGGGCATGTACTCAAAATGGATTATCCGGGTTTCATGCCCTAAGTGTAAGCAAAAAGAAGGGCGTGAGTATGAAAGGGAAGGCTAGTAATGGAGCCCGCCCCCAAGGTCAATACTTGTGGCCCTGGGGTGGTAGATCTGTAGATGCATCCTCATACAAAAAAGAAACATCAAATGTAAAATATGATCCTAAAAGTAGTCCGGACCCCACTTTTTCCCCCCGGGTAGCACGTCCCGCCGCAAATAATAAAGCCCCAAAAGTAGCTTGCAATAAGGTGGTTAAACCTCAGTCTGTACAAATCCCTTAAAGAACTCCCTTCTTCCTTTGAATCCGCCTTCAGTTCGCAGCCGGTGACATCGGAGCTATTGCTGGATATTACTCGTCGGGGGGAAAAAAGCAAAGAAACTCCAACCTTTGAATCGCTCAAAAATCATCCATTTATTCCATTCAATTCCCTCCCTTTCAGGGATCTCTTCGCAGGATCTAACTTCGGTTGGGTTTCAACTTGGCGAACAAGGTAGAGAAGTCTTTAGAGTCTCCTTTATTTCACCCTGCATTGCGCAGCTCATGGTTCAGGCCGAAGAGGACTTAGCTAAAGCAGGACTACAAGCCTTATGCCCCTCAAAAAGAGCCCCCCCCCCGTTTCAGCCCCTCAGTTGGGCCCTATTCCTCCTGCTATCCTAAGTTTGCATAGCGGATTATCCGCTACCCAATGGGAGCAGTTTATACCGTACAATCCGCCCGTAGGGCCAGAATGTACATGGCAAAGTGGATCGCCTCCTAATGACCTAAGAGTGGTTATAGTAAATGATAGACCACTCACACAGTCTAGGCAACCAGCATGGGCGCAGGGTAATAGGATTTCTCCCTTACAGTACCATTTGGAACCTATTTTAAAAAAAGGGAGTGGCACAGACCCAATACATTATAGGCTAATTAGCCTTGATATTTCACTAAAGATCTTTTCTAAGATTATCTTATCTAAGCTAGAAGACTGGGCTATTGAAACCAAGAGAATTCCAATAGAGCAGGGGGGTAATGGGAGGGTCATTCCACTATGGATCATTGCTTTGCACTATGGGCCATTATTCGAAAAGCCCTGGAGGTAAATCAAAGGCTGTGCTGCTGTTTTGTAGACTTCAGGGCAGCCTTTGATTCTATGGATAAGGATATCCTATGGGGGAAACTTGCCGCCTGGGGGCTCCTGTTAAACCTTCTCAGTATACTCCAATCCTTGCACTCTGGTAACTGAGCCCAGGTAGAGTTAGATAAGTCTGGTCATTTATCTCAAAGAATCCCTATTGACAACGGTCTCCGGCAGGGGTGCGTTTTAGCACCCCTGCTTTTTAGTCTATTTCTAGCTGACCTTCCCCCTTTATTTCCCAATCTAACTCCTTTTCACCCAAAATTGGGAAACAGCACATTGTTTGTCTGCTTTATGCAGATGATTTGGTATTATTGGATTATACCCCTATTGGTCTGCAGAGGAAACTAAACGCTCTAGCAACTTACAGTAAGCAGAACCAGCTTCACATCAACTTGGAAAAGACCAAGATTTTGGTCTTTGGGAAAAGAGTAAAGAAATTTAACTGGTCTTTAGATACACGGAAGGTGGAGCAAGTCAACCAATACAAATATTTGGGCTTAACCTTCAGGAGGAACTTGAACTGGGGTATGCATTGTGATGGCATCAAGCAGAAGCCCTTATTGCAGGCCAGCTGTCTATCAAGCTTTAATAGTAGATTTGGTGGGCTTTCCCATATTCCACTACTAAAGGCTTACAAAGGGAAGATACCTCCGCTTGGTCTATACGGAGGAGAGGTTCTTTCCCTTGATCCGTCATGTGAATGGGACAGATTAGAAGGGGTAGTGCTTAGAAGACTTTTATCCCTCCCCCAGGGTACAATGGTTCAGGCCATAAGGAGAGAGCACAATCTGGTCTCCTGGAGCCTTATGGCCTCAATTCGGGCCCTAAGATATTTTAATACATTCCTGGAGAATTGTGAGGTGTCTAAAGTCTCCAAATTGTGCTGAGAAGAGATTAAATGTAGCGAAAGAATGTGGGCAAAGGTTGTACGAAATAGATTAATTACTCTTAGGAACCTCCATTCAGATAGTGGTACAATTACATCTTGGTCCCCCTTCCCAGGCAAACATGCGTTGAAAGAATCTGTCGCTTTGGTGTCTGAATTGAATGATCTATCTTATCTGAGTAAGAAACCATCCATCAGCTTCTCAATCACCACTCCGGGCCAGGACACTGTTTTTCCTTATTTATCACAGCTACCAGACCCAGTGTTGCGAAATGAAATACTAGGGGTTAGGGTGGGATGTAACCCAATTTATTCATCTCGCCTGTATCGGGCCAGGGTCCAGGATAATAGTGGTCTCTGCCCTCTAAAAGTTAAATGTTCCCTCCTTCATATATTAATGGACTGTGTTTTAAATCGAATTAAGTTTTTAAGACCACTGTTTTTTAAATATGATGTTCTCCATAGGAGGAAAGCTGTGGAGCTGTTGACAGAAATGCGTTATTTAGATGTGGCTGTTGGAATTGCTCGATTTTTACGGTCTGTTAAACAGAGTTTTAATGAAGAATTGTAGGGGGTGTTGGGTAGTTAGGATGGGGCGTTTTTAATGATTTTAATTGTCAATTGTGTTTTAGAATGTTTTATGGACAATTGTTTAAATAAACTTGTTTTCTTACCTTATACCTTACCTACCACCAATAAGGGCAGGAGGATGGTTCAAAAGAGTTCTTTCAGAGGGGCTAAGAGATCAAGTTAAAGTCCACAAAGGGAAAGTCCATGGGCAAAGGGGAATGGAGCAAAAATCTGAAAAATTCATGTCTGGTCTCTCACCGGACTGCTCCAAATAGTCCAGGCAAGTTCATTAGGGAAAATGGCGTGGGGCATAGAAAAGTAATTGACTAGGCTGTCGGCAAAGAAGGATCCCATTTGATCTGCTAAGAGCCAGCAGCATTAGCAGAAGTGGTAGAAGACCCCCTCCTCCTTTGAAGATTCACTTTTTATACTTGAAATCGTCCATATGTGACATCAGTTGTCGCTTTACAATGGTCTGATTGTCATGTGACCATTCCTCTGTTCACCAGGTACACATTTGATACACCAGCATATTTTCCCATGTTGCTCATGAGAAACAACTGTCCATTCCATCCTCACAGGTTAGTTGGCAAAGAGCTGTTTACTTTGTTGCTCTTCATGAGTGTAGGCAAAAGGTCGAGGTCTCGCCATTTCACTCACAATAAATACTGGCCTATTGATTAAAGAATGTTGCATAAACAGAACAGATAAAGCAACGTTTGAGGAAATGCAGCAAAAGTCCATTACACTGGGCTATGTAATAATGCAGCCTAAGGGAAAAAGGTAATTCAATGTATTTAAAGTTAACATTTCTTATTTCGAAAAATAAATTCATAGATTCAAACATAATGAAATATATCAAGCATCTACTGTAGAGAAATGCATGTAATGTTGTCAGTGACTATTTCATTGAAATGTCTAACCCGGAATATGGCCTACAACCACAAATTTCATAGAACATACATGTGAATTATTCTTGACAAATCATGGTACTAAAATCGTTTTTATAGGTTTGTTATTCTAATGATGTCAAGTATTAATATATTACTGAAAATATCATTCATGTAAGTAATTGCATCTTAATTTTGCACTACTTTCTATTCTCATGTTCTATTACAATGAAAGCAATAGAGATGTTAAGTCTCATCGTTACGAATTGCACTATTTTGTCAGTGAAAGCATTTTCATTAATTTTCACAACTGTTTTGTTGTAATACTCAATAAGCATGTTAAACATATTGCATTTAACCCCTTCGCTGCTAGGCCTTTTCCTCCCCTGTGCTAAGCCTTTTTTTGGCTATTTGGGGTAGTTCGCGCTTAGGACCCTTGTAACTTTTTGACCACATAAGGTATCCACGCCAAATTTGCGTCCTTTTCTTCCAACATCATGGGGATTTTAAAGGTACCCAGGGTTTGTTGATTCCCCTGGAGGGGACCCAGAAATTAGCCAAAATACAGCTTAATTTTTTTAAATTTTGTTTTGAAAAATGGCGAAAAAAGGGCTACAGATGAAAGCGTCTGGTTTTTTTCCCTGCAAATGGCATCAACAAAGGGTTTGTGGTGCTGAAATCACCATCTTCTCAGCTTTCAGGGACTGACAGACTTTTGTCAGAAAACCAAAATTCTTTACAGTTTTGGCATTTTACTGGGACATAGCCTATTTTTGCTATTTTTTGTGCTTTCAACCTCCTTCCAGTTAATGGTAAAAATGGGTATAAAAGCAATGATGGATCCTGGAAAGCTATACATTTCTGAAACGTAGACAAAATTCTGAATTTAGCAAGGGGTCATTTGTGTAGATCCTTCAAGGTTTTCTTATAGAAACAAACAGGTGAAAATAGGAAAAATTAAAAATGAGTTGAAAAAAACAGCCATTTGTGCCAACATTTTCACCTGTAACTTCTTCTAAGTATGACAGATTTTTTAAAGCAATATACCGTTACATCCGCTGGACCCTTCTGGTTGTGGGGATATATAGGACTTGTAGGTTCACCAAGAACCCGAGGAACCCAGAGCCAATAACTGAGCAGCGTCTTTCTTGCAATGGTTTTTTATTGTGTACCGGGTATATAGCAATTCATTTGGGAAAATATAAATAGTGAAAAAGCGGTATGAAAGACACCTATGTATTTCTGAAATGGGAACAAAATATAGAGTTTAGAAACAGTATCTATTTGTACATCTTCGAAATTGTGGGTATCCATACTACCATGTGAATTATAGGACATTTTTCAAAGTGACTTCTTTTTAGGTCGAGCCTAGAGTAGCGCGCAAGCGCTGCTTCTGGCGAAGACTTTATGTAGTGGGGTTTTCAAAGCTGACCACACGCTCGTGCACAATGGCCTTTTCTGTGCGGTTACGCGCACGTTTCAGGCACGATGCACGAGCGTGTGGTCAGCTCTGCACGCTGCCGCGCTCGCTCGCCTTTTTTGTTGTAGTTGCTTTCACTTTCGCGGCCGCCGCATTCTTACAGCGCGCGCACCACTCGCGTGCTTGTTCATCATTTCACTCGACTGACGGTCCCTGCTTAAATATTCATTTTACATGAAATATTCATAGTTCCTTCATGTCCGCGCGTACGAAAGCAATGTTTTTTTGTCAGTAATCGCATCAATGCGAATTTGTGAAAGCCGGTGTTTTTGGTTGCGTTATTTAGCAAGGCATGGGCGGAAGATACATTGTTGTATTCCTGTCGTCTGGTGTGGGTGGGAAAGGCGCACACAGGGCGGCTGACGTGCTCTCAGCAGCGAAGCATTTTTTCTAGGCCGTTGTACAGCCAAATACGTTACAATGCCTGGGCGCAATTTGTTTCTTGTTGCTGATTGGCCTCGCAGCAATCTTTCACCATAATTTCCTGTTTGCCTCCGGTAAGTAGAAGCAATAGGCCTGCAGCGTTTACTTAGCATGGGCACCTTTGTACCATTTCCAGGAAAAGCTTCCTTTTAAGTGACGTCACGTTGGCTTCGCTTTCTGCCAGATGTATCGGAGGCTTTTGGAACCGTTCACGGAGGGGTTAAAATCAATTTATTAAGGTAAATGTAATACATTTTCTAAATAATTTGAAATTGGACCGAGGACACTGCAGCACTTTACACGCGCACCAGATTACTTTTCATATTTTTTTGGGGGGCTTTTGTTTTTTAAATCAATGTTAAAGGGTGCCTTCCTAACTTTTATCTGAAACAATGTAAGCACATGCATTGGTTGTTATCAGGAGCTAAAGCGAGGGAGGAGGTTACAGTCGGCCCGTGTATCAAATCATTGTGACAAAGACAGTGGGAGATTAAGCGATTTGCCCAGAATCACAGGATGTTGCTCCGATGCCGAGACTCGGTTACAAATATGCTAATACTGGGAAGATTGGAGACTTCCTCTCCTGCATGCAAGCATGCTTCTACTCGGTCACTAAATGACAGGGATGCACTTGTTCATCTGTGTCTGTGATACATGGGGAATGTTTTAAGCAGCGGGGACGGATTCCAGCTCGGTAGGAATGCACCATACGTATTTGTTAAAAAGTGATTTTCTTTTAATACACGTCAGGCCTAAGCAGTAGAGGCTGAAAGTAATAGTGATTGGCCCTCTGTCCGAAAAATCGCACCTTGAAGGTGAGCATTGCATCTGTACACTCCACGGAATGCTGCGGTGTAAAGGGATTACTGTAGTTTGGCAATATCAGTTACAAGCGCAGTTCTGCTTTCACAGGCTACAACGAAAATGTGGTGGAAATGTTTACACTGAGGGTTCTAAGCCATTGAGAGTGCGGCACACAGTATTGGGATGGTTTTAGTCAGTGCATCTACACACCTTTTCCAAACAGTCCACTCCACCTCAAAAATAGTCTGGCCTGAACGGCGAATCGGTGTCGCCATGTCACCTGCACCCTGGACGGCAGGCAAACCGGCACCGGGCTTTAAGAGGGATACAGAAAGCAAGGGGTGTTTATCTCTAAAAGGGGCGTGGCCTATGTAATTAAGGGCATGATTTAAACATGTGAAGTACATTTCTGTGATTCCCATACTGTGCCACTCAATCGGCAGTTTGGTGCGTCTGAGCTTTCTATTATTGCATCCGGATATATAACACACCAACAAGTGCCATACAAGAGTAATTACTAAACGGAAAAAAATAAAAAAATAAAACATCCTGGAAATAGCTAACAATTTTAGGAAATGCAAGACTATGTAAACATATAAAAAAAAAGAAGCAGGAAGTAAATCGCTGACTGAATTACTTTACCGTATTTTACATTAATTTGAAATCGATCAGTGTTTTTACCAGTAAGGGTAACAGGCAATGATATGGGGCCTCATGGGAACCCGTTTTTAATTATTACTGGGTCTGAGATCCTGGAACCGCCCCATTTAATCCCTAACCCCGCACAATTTGTAATTTCAGTGGCCTCAGTAGTGGCATGTCGCTTGAGTCTCTAGGCACATCGAGGAAGGCAAATATAACGATATCCACGAAAGGGGCTTGCGGTGTAAGCCTCTGCTCCAAATGCTGGCCTTCTTCAGCCTAGATAGGGGTCGGTGGATCCTTGACATTTTAGAGTTGTTGTAGTTTCTGCTAAGGTTGCCAGCCTGGAGTGCTCTTCCACCCGCCTCTTCATTTGTGGGGTGTATTTATGCAGCAGTAGGCAGCATACCTCCCTTAAATACATTTTTTTTTAAACGAAAATAGTGCCAGGCTCTTGCTTATGTTAGCAAGTCCCTTTCTTGCCCTTTTTGTATCCTTTTACTCATTCAAAAGCATCTCCGCCTGGTGCATCATTGTGACAAAGACAGTGGGAGATTAAGCGATTTGCCGAGACTCGGTTACAAATATGCTAATGCTGGGAAGATTGGAGACTTCCTCTCCTGCATGCAAGCATGCTTCTACTTGGTCACTAAATGACAGGGTTTCAGTGCAAAGTAATTGTACAGTTATTCAATACCTAGCAACACAATACATAGGATAATGTGCTGCATACCTAAACGCTTATAAGGTCCCAAAGGCGAGACCTATTGGCTATGCCAATGCTTGTTTACACATCGTCTTACATTTGGAAGGCAGAAATGCATCGAAAGTCAATAGGTAATAACAGTTGCTCTACAATTCTGTGTTCGCCCTAAGTCTCCCGATAAAAATGGTACCGAACTTGTTTGGGTAGGTGTAGTGCCCGCGGCAGGAAACGGCCCAAAAAGCAACATACACACCCGAATGTTACAGTGAAAACTTACCCTTTTTTTTTTTTGCAAAGTGCCTAGCTGTAGATTTTGCACCCTAGCTCTGCCGGCATCTAGGGAAACCTAGCAAACCTATACATTTTTGAAAACTAGACACCCAGGGGAATCCAGGATTGGGTGCCTTGTCTGGCTGTCACCAGGTTCTGTTACCCAGAATCCCTTGCAAACCTCAAACTTTGTGGGGAAAAAAAACACATTTTCCTCACATTTCTGTTTGTGGAAAGTTCTGGAATCTGCGTGGATCCACAAAATTCCACCCACCCCGCCTTCCCCAAAGTCTTCCGAGAACAATGGTACCTCACTTGTGTGGGTAGGCCTAGTGCCCGTGACATTAAACGGCCCAAAACGCAACGTGGACGCACCACATTTTTACAGTGGAAACTGACCCTTTTTTTGCAAAGTGCCTAGCTGTAGATTTTGTACCCTAGCTCTGCCAGCACCTAGGGAAACCTAGCAAACCTATAGATCAGTGGCTATTGCCCCATCTGCCTCCAGGGGGGGCAGAAAGTCTTTTGCCTTCTTTGGGGGGTAGGGTGGGGGCATTGGGATGCCTATTCTGGGCAGCCCCCACCCCTGGCCTATAAAAAAAGAATCTCTGGTGTCTAGGGTGCTTTCTGTCCCCCCCCCCCCCCGGGGGGCAGATTGGGGGCTACTGCCCCCACCTGGTCTCCAGGGGGGAAGAAAGACTGTCTGTGACTAAAATCTATGGGGGGAGCAAAGGCCCTTGTCCAAGGCGCTGCTCCCCCCTCCCTGATGCTAGTGGGTGGATCCCTGCTTGGGGATCGCCCTCCTGGAGTGATCCCCAAGCAGGGATCCACTAGGGAAGGGTACCATTGGAAAGGGGAGATTCTCCCCTTTCCAGCGATACCTCTCCCATGTGTTTCGGTGCTCGGGGGGCTGAGATAGCCCCACAAGCAACGAAACTGTGAAACTGAAACTAAGTTTCAGTTTCGTTTTCGTTGTAATGACGACAGCGCGCCATGCGCGCGATCGTCATTACAAGGAAAACCACAAACAGGCCTCGGGAGGTTGGGGAAGCTCTTCCCCACCTCCCAAGGCAAAGGAAAAAAATGGGAAATCCCTCTGCTGTCTGCAGCAGAGGGATTTTCTGCGCCTGTACTCATGACGGAATGGTATTTCTACTAATGCAATCACTCTTTTATGGTGCTGGTACTTTAACTTTTCTCTGTTTCTGTGTTGTTTTTCTAGACATGTGCAAAATGCATGTTAGAGTTTCTGTGCCTTAATCAGTTACTGTGTTGTGTAAAGAATAATCAGCTTTTAGGCTGTAACAAGTCTATTCAACCTACTCTCTGACCCAAAAGAAAGAAGATTAGCTAAACTCAATCTTGGCTCAGAAGTTTTGAACATATTTTTTCAGCACTTCTTTTTTAATTGAAGTTTAAAACCAGGCATAGTGTGATGAATTGTTCCTTCATCAATGCTTGGAAAAAAAAGGGCAGTACAGTCTGACTGTGGGGGTCACATTTACCCTCCCTAACAAATACTAGCATCCCTTTCCATTTCAGAACCTATCTCCCACCCCATTCATCTACAAGGTAAAATTCCCCCTAACATTTACGTCTCCAATTTAAGTATTTTGCAGGTGAAAGTAAAAAATAAAGACCAGTCAAGTACCCAAATATGATCACTTTAATTGACAAAGATATAGTGCCTGCAGCTGGGTGGGCAGTAGAGGCTTGAGAGTTCCCTCAACATGCAGGACATTCATGGAACACCCCTCCCCCTCCCCCCAAACACACACACAGACATGCACACTTTGTCTTTATAATGGTAGCCAAGGTCTCAAGTGGGACTTTCTGATCCCATCATATTCCATGGCATCAGGTGCTACTGTGATACAGAGGGAGAGTCTCCCTTCCACTAGGAAGCTAGTGTAAGTTTTGCTTCCCCAGTCAGTTCCACAGGAGTTTTTTTTCTGATTTCGATTGATGTTTCAGGAGCGGGGAACTCGGGCCTAACAGAACAAATACAATGTTCGTCCAGTAATAACCCAGAATCTCCTTCAACACTGCCAGGATTTCCTCTATTCTGGCGATATCCCACCAGATGTGGTGAAAGTCTCTCAAAAGCCCACAACTCAGAAGTTGTACATCACTAACCATCTTTCGCAAAAACTTGAAACGTGGTTGTTTTAATCAGTCCTCCTCTATGCTGCACTACCTGTTGTTAAAAGACTGGGAAACCCTATTTAGGTAGCTAAGCGCTATACAAGATTTAATAATAATTGGTGGAAGTCTACACACTATGGAGCTTTGAAGACGCTATACAAGATTTAATAATAATTGGTGGAAGTCTACACACTATGGAGCTTTGAAGAATAACGTTATTAAAGGCAACTTGGTAGTGAGCTTCTTTCTCCACAGTACTACCGGGTCCCTTAACCAAAGGAGTACCTATGGCTCTTCCTCAATAGTGTTCCCTCCATAGGTGGTACCATCTGTTCATCGGCACCCCATACAGGTTCAGGATATCTTTTATCAAAACTTTGTAAATGTTCAGTATAATGCCTTTGAAATCATAAGAGATCGCTATAAACTTTACAAAAGGGGCGCGGTCTTCAGTTGCTGCTTCGCCTGCAATTGAATTCATCATCCAGTGCCTTAACTGTGTAATGGTAGCATTCGTTCTTGTTTAGGATGACGTCCTACTTACAGATCAAAAATGATTTAATAGCTTCCTTATCGAACATGTTGGATATAGTAAGATGCCCTCTGATTCCCGACTTGTCAAACGCTCTGGTTTTCGTGCTGGGAAGTATATGGCGAAGAAAATGTGGTTAGACTCAACAGACCACTAATTTTGACTCCAGTATTGCCAGAGTAGTATTTAGGGGTGCTGGGGTACACATTAGAAGGCCTATATGGATTCAGCTTCATTGCTAAGTCATAAATGGTCCATTCAGACGTTGTCTGGCTAAACTTTGTCCTTTGCCCCTAGAGTCCAATCAATAAGTATTCTTAAATGAGCCATCGTAGTAAGGAATGAGGAAGACTCAATACCCCCCGTTGTTTTCTGGTGGCATAACATCTTGCATGTCACATAAGGAATGCTCCTTTTGACAAATAAATCGGAGGATTGTCTTCTAAAAATGTCAAATAACCAATTCCAAATTTAGTTTATTTCAGAAAAGTGTTTTTCCTTAAAAAAAAAAAAACGACATTGTTAAAAACAGTTCAATATTTACAGTACAAATATAAGGCTGTTTCCCTCCAAAGTGGGTTTGGACAAACACATACATTCATTAAATTAACTCAGAAAATACATTGAAACTGCAGGTTCGGTAAGACTTTGATTTCCACCTCAAACTTTCCTCTCGTGAACCATATAGACAGTAGTTACCTTGATATGCAATACACTACAAAGGTGTCTGTATCACTGCTTAGGATCTTAAAAGCCTCAATATAGCATCCTGTACCAATACGCCTGCGTAAGGGTGCTATCCAGTTCTTCCTCTGTGCAGTGTACGCCCCACAGAAAAACAGTAGATGCACCACCATTTCAGCCTCTTGCTTACATGCGGGGCGAATGTCCGGACATCCGCCTCACAGACCATCTTTTGCAAAATGATCTGGTATTCAGTGTGCTATATTTGAATTGCAAAATAAGTTCTTTAGTGAGAGGGGTTGAAACAAAGCCCATGAATACCTCATTCATGGGGGAAGATTTAAAATTCAGAAAGTTTTCAATGAGACTCCCTCTCTTGCAATTTCGTGTAATTTCCTCAAGGACAGAATTCCAATAGGTCTCCTTAAAAACTGCCCTCGAAGTTGACACCAGTTCCTCTGGGTGGAACCAGAATCTTTCAAGACCCTGTTTTGACAGAGTTGACTTTATAAAACATAACCAAGGGACTTTGTAACTACCAGGAAACTTTAGGAGGTCCTTAATGCCCTGTCTATAGGCAGACAATTCATTTGTGGTACATAAGCAATGCTAGTACAACAAAGGTTGCCTACATATCTTCGTCTTGATTTGTCTGTGTGCCAAATCCAGACGTACCAGAATCTCAAAAATTCTCAGTCACTGATAGTAGATTGCATTTAGCATACCCCCAAATGTCTGCTCCATAAAGTGTTGCCCTTAGGGCTTGATGTTCTAAATCTCGAGGGCAGGGGATAATGCTCTTGAGGTTGAACTTTTATACATTTTCACTATACTGGCAGAATAGGTTGCTAGACTCATTTGGCTTTTCTGAATTTGAGGTGACCAAGACAAGTTCTAGCATAGTCTTATTCCCAGATAAACAAAATTTGGGACTTGCTCAATATCTGCGTTCCCTGCTTTCAACCTTGTTTTTGGGGCTGTAGTAGCATTAAAGGTCATAATTTTGGTTTTAGCACTGTTGAGCTCCATTCACCTTTCTAGGCAGAATGATTAAAAATCATTTAAAAGCTGCTGTAAACCTTGTGGGGTCTTAGCAGAAGAGTGTAGTCGCCAAACAGTAGGGCTGGGGCCCTCTTCCCTCCTATTTTAATTGCTTCACAGCTATCTCTGTCCATAAAGTCTACTACTCCAATGATATGGAGGGTAAATAGGTTAGAGGCCAAGACTCACCCCTGCCTGATGCCCTTCTGAATGTTTATGTACTCTGTATGTTAGCCATTCTTTCCCGATCTAACTTGTGCAAAGTTGTGCAAATGAAACCGGATATTATGGACAGCAAATTAGCTAGGAGATCCATTTCATCCTGCACGGTCTATAACTTTTCTCTAGGAATCAGGTCAAAGGCCAAGCGTAGGTCAACAAGGGCCACGTACATGTGGCTCTTGTTGATCAAAACAGGCTTCCTCTAGATGGTACACAACCGGAAGACCTGATAGATGGTGCTCATGCCTGACCTGAACCCTGCCGGAAATGTTAATACATTGTTGCTCCCTATCCAGTCTTGGAGTTGGTTCAATATCTTTTTGAAGAACACCTTCTGCAGGCTATCAAGGAGACTGATTGGCCGGTAATTATTTGGACAATCATGGGGACCCTTCTTATATAAGGGTATGTCTGCTACGTTCCATGTGTTAGGCAGTTTAGCTCCCTGAAGGATAAAGTTGATATAGTGGGCTCAGACTTCTCGGTGATCTAGATAGAGATCTCACAGTATTTTATCGGGACCTGGAGTTTTCCCCTAAGTGATACTTTTGATGGCCAGACTAGTATTATTGATGGAGATAACCATGGGAGTGAAATCTTTAATCTTTGCCTGAAGGTGAATGTCTACTGAGTCAGCCATGATAGTGCTAACATCTTGATTATACAGAGAGCTAAAGTGGTTCACCAACCCCTGTGGCTGGATGAAATATTCTATGTAGTTTGATGCTTTAGAAGATCCCATAGCTACTAATTTTCATAAAGCCTTATTGTCTTTATTTTTTGTGGCTGCCTCCCAGAGAGAATTTTCCCAGTTTCTTTTTACCTTTGCTAGGGTATATCTTCCTTGTAGCATTTAGACACTCTTTAGAGTTTGATTTGAATGCTGTTACCAGGTTCCCTTTTTTCTGCAGTCCTTGTCATACCAGGGTGCTGAGGAGTTTTTATTTGGAATCTTTTTAAGAGCTTGGCACAAAAGTATTGAACAACAAATCATGGTGATCTGTGGCCACTACCATTTTTCCATGGTTGTGGGCAGGTGTAAGCTCTCAGTTTCAAGTGCCACCCTTCGTTTCACTCTTGGATAAAATCTCAGATTTCTTTTGCGCCCATGCCTGTTGTTTGACAACATAACTTCTCTCAACGGTGTGGGTAAGGGATCTTCACATAGATTCTTGAGTAAACTCGTCAAGGTTAAGGCAAGAACATTGTGATCGCTATCATTACAGTCAGCCATGACCATATTCGCTATTGCTGGCCATAGCCCAAGCTCGACTAAGATACAGTCGATACAACTGGAAAAGCCAGGATGGTTGTAGGTCGGGTGCCTGGCCCTGTCTAAAGGTGTCCTGCCATTGCAGGAGGGAGATCCCAATTGAGGGTGAGGGAAAATACTTGGCCAGTCCTTTCTGACCACATAATCCAGAGAAGGCATTCCCCATTTTTTATCAAGTTCAACAGTTATATCCTGTGGGGCTATTGCCAGGGGCTCATTTGAGGTGTTAAAATAGCCCCCGATCAATATATGTCCTTTTGTAACGCTGTGCACCAGTGCACTTGCAAGTTGTTGAAGGCAAGTGGTCTCTCCATTATGATCTGTTACTAAATTATAAACATTGAAAACCCTTAGCTTTTTACTGGTAGATTAAGCCAAGTTAATGGCTATTATGTCTATGGAATCAATTAATGCTCAGTAAACCTGAAACACAGGACTGTCTTCACCCATCCTCCAAATAGTCTCACTTTCCCCGAATGAGCTGCTGGCTTATGGTAGGAAGAGTAGCTTGATCAAAAAAATCGGTGAGAGGCACCAGGTCTCTTGTAAAAGGCAAATATAGTTTTCAATAAACAGACCACAATCTGGGTCCTCTAGCTTAGAAGCTAAGCCAGCGAAATTCCAAGGTAAGATTTTTAACGGGCAGATTTGCTGTCTTTGGAGGTGATTAGTTTCCTGTCTGTGGCTCTACCATCCCTATCATGTTGACTGTCTGCACAGAATTACCCCTTGTTTTCTGATCTTCGGTTAATCAGTCTACCCTGTCCAGATATGATGATTGGTCATCCCTCTCAGGGTATTCAGCACCGCGCCTATGGTAATCTGCCAGGGCCCTCCACCCTGCTTGCATTTTAAATGTTATTTCGATTGATGAAGGAGCAGAGATTATTGTCCTTGGGTCTACTGACCTTAACCCTACCACCATCTCATTACAACAGAAAGAACCCTAATGGATGTCCTGATTTTCTAAAAGGTTTGAGAACCTTTCAACCCTAGATATGTCATCTCTTATTATTGAGGTGAGGTTCTATCAGCCAATATATTACTTTATTCTTGAGGGAATCTTCAC
Source organism: Calotriton arnoldi (assembly GCA_963921515.1). Taxonomy (NCBI): domain Eukaryota; kingdom Metazoa; phylum Chordata; class Amphibia; order Caudata; family Salamandridae; genus Calotriton; species Calotriton arnoldi. Next base: position 1,051,415 of record CAWUFW010002856.1, on the reverse strand, counting down.
TTTCTCTAATGTTGCATAAACTGAGTCCGTGACTCAGCTCTATAAGGTTTGTTTTCACACCAGTGGGTGACATGAGTGAACTTAGTTCAATGCACCAATGCTTGAATGTGAAAGACAGGTTTTTGTAGCCCCTCAGAACCCCACCCAATACGTAGTTTACTTGAAGTGCCGTCAATGCTTTTGGGTTACTAACAGTCCCTAAACAGGGATCCAGGAACACTATGGTAATTAGAAACAAACCTTTTTCATTCTCTTCAATACCACAAAAAGACAAAGCTGTGCTAAGAAAAAGACACTTCAACTAAAAAGCATATGTATTTCAACAGGGGCACCCTGTTTGTTAGCACATCTAAAATAAACACAATACAATTAAATCAGCACAAATGCATGTTGCGAACAACCTGAATAAAATGAACATTTCTACCATGGTTAAAATGTCATCTAAGAAACTACCACCCTAAAAACTACTTTTATGCACTTCACTAGGAGAGTATGGAAAGCATAACTTTCACTAGATTTTCTTAGGGAAAATGAGCGTGCTGCCTGCCTGTTCACAGCAAAGCACTGTAATTATCAAAAGCCAATGGGGTTATGCTCCCTGCGAAAGGCAAGTGCGTGTCGCATCAACGGCTCCGGCTCAATATCAGATTTCAGTAGTAAGTGTGATACAGCAGCATCTCTGGCAGGCATGATCTTTTCTGGCAGTATCTTGCTCGCGATAATCTGGGGCGAAGGACCTCTCCTGACAAGTGGTCAAGTGGCAGTCTTAATACTAATCTAATGTGGATTTCTAACCTCACCTTAGGAAGGTTCGATATAACCAATGAGCAACAAGATGCTATTCCAAGACGCATTCTTTTTAACAAGAAAGGTAAAAATACGACAATTCAGACTACACTGTTTTGGCTGTTCTTGTTTGACCTTGAAATTGAGATAACAAAGCTTTTGTTCCAGACTGATGTCGTATCAGGTGTCTTGTTGATGTCTACAGCTAAATGACTTCACACTTTTACAGGTTCTTAAAAAGATAAGGACATACAACATCTGTGTTGAAGGTATACAAGTTGATGATTCTACAAAAATACAGAAAATGGGGCCTTGGCCTACTTAAAATGGAGTCAGGACTTAAGTCTTTGTCATCCCCTACTTGTACATCTGAATAGTGATGTCCTATGGGCGTAGAGATGTATGGGGATTTATCTACTTAATAGGGAAATCCATGCTCTCAGAACATTGAGATACAAGATTCTATGCTGTAACTAATTTCAGATCTGTTACATACATATAAAGTATAAAATAAATATACTTATCTGTAATTAAAAGCCTAATTACATAATATGGTAAGAAGAAATGAAGTAAGCTATGCATGAATTTCTTTCTGTAAACCTTGCATGTTTCAAGCAATAAAATGTATAAACGTTCCAACATATGCATTATCATAAAAGCATTTTATGTTGGCTTAGAGGGATGCATATTTGGGATAAACAGATCAGGCATGACACTGAATATGCCAATAAAAAATTATGCAGCTTTAAAAAGAACAAGCAAAAAACAAAAATAGTCTGTTGAAAATCTTCAGTTTTTTTACAGTCTCTGTGGTAGATTGAAGTTCTGCTTATTAATCCTCATCTGAGGACATATCCCAATCATCAGTTGCACACGCAGCATACGTGTGGTCATCATGAAAACCAGTTAATGCTTGCTTGTTGTCTTTAGCTTGCACATTAAACGGACCCGAAATTGGTTGCAGCGCCAAAGTACCTCAACAATGAAATGAAATGAAATGAAAAGACCATTTGTTAAGCGCTGTAGCTACCCTGAGGCGTCCTAGCGCTGCGGACAAGCGGGTGCAGGAGGAGATAGAGACTATACAAGTTTGTTATACACTATACAATGGAGAGAGCATTGCATCTGGAGGCTTGAACATTAACAGCAAGTCAAGCCAGTCATCAAGAAATTCATCAAAGAGTGTCACTGGTGTACTCAATCCATCATAGTTTGCATTTTGTAGTAGAGACAAAGGCATTGCTCGGCATTGTCTCTGGTGTGATTGTAATAGTTGAAGCAACATTTTCACGTCTAGGAGAGCCACTGGAGGTTGCTCTAAATGTAGAAATAAGATGATTTCAGCTGGACAGTTTATACACCAGAGCATTGGTTTCACTAGTACATCGTCTATTTTACAAAAGGTTAGCATCACATTTTTGCAAAGTTCGGAAAACCAAGAATGTGCTATGTATTGTACTAGGGTCTCTCTGCATATTTGTTCAGCTGTATAAGGGTACTCCATGTTATTGCTTTCATCGTTGGATCATGAGAAAGATGACAATACCAGAGCCGATGAACAGTAGAATAGTTGGAAATCCTCCAAAAAGACTGGAGAATAAACAATGTAAAAATGATGGATTGAGTCAAAATACTGCTTTAAATCCAGTCACCAGATCAGACCAAATGTTCTTAAAAAGATGCACAATGGCAGTTGTAGACTAATTAAAATCATATGCATGATATCTGCAAAGTGAGTCGGGTATTGTGGCTGTAACAGCCTCTGAATCTCCAAAGACATTCTGGCTATTTGCAAGTTGCAAGTTTCTGCCGCAGAAGTCAAAGGGGCTTCTTTTTGTAATAACACTGCAACCAATTTGCCAATTTTGTCAAAACGCATGTCTCTCATATCAGTACTAGGCCAAGGGACATTTTTTGATTACACTACTGAGACAGTGGGTACAAAGTCCTTCCCACAGCGCTATATTGTTTTAGCAACCGTAATCAAATATAGTTGGCCTGGTTTCAAGCTGCAGCAAGTAACATAGTTACTACTAAATAAGAGCCATTGTATAGTAGTTCATGGTGTGTGGGTATGGATGTAGTAGGAGTGACTGATGAAACATAACTTAATCCTGGCATCAGACCTAAGTCTTCTTTGAGGGGGTCTAAGGCTGAGGACAGGATGTGATTCAATGAAAACACTCTCTTAAAGAGCGTGTGCATGCCATTGTTGATAACTTTAAAGACAAAGACTTCCTGATCTATTTCCTAATTCTCTCTGAAGCTTCTTTGTCTAAGTTTTTTTTCCTTTCATTATAAATGTCATAGATTCCTGTAGCTATGAATCGTTTATATCTAGTGGGATGTGGTCCCAGAAGGAAGTCGGATAAATCCATGTTTTCTGTCATTGAGGATTTCACAGACGAAAGACTGGAACATGCTAACCAGTGTTAACACAGTTTGCCTACACTGTATGTAGTAACTACTACAGGTGTTTGTGTATTATATCATGGATCAGGTTGATTAGCTTTAGGGCCAGGGGTACTGAAAAAGAAACAACACATGCAGGTATTAGAATCATAGGGCCATAAGGCTAAACCTTCTGGAAGGACCTGAGTGGAATTAAATGTTCCATTCTGGATCATTTTATTTAGATCTGAATCGGAAATGTTCTTTTTTGATTGCCAATTATTAAACAGTTGAATAAAATTTGGGTATAGAAGGATTTTTAACGTCTTTCATAGTACCAAATCCCAGACAGTCTGCTGGATGGTTTTGGTCAAGAAAATCATTTTTGTAGGTATAATGCATGCTCGAAATAAGGCCTTATTTGGGGCCTTGAATCTGCCCCGAAAAACAATCCCCAAATATTTTTCTCATTCTTTTCTTTACAATACTCATTTGCTTGAATGGCCATATTCTGACTAAATTCTTTTGAATAGATCAGCTTGTAAGTGGTGATTCGATTCTTCTGAAGTTGTGGACTTTGTGACGAATAGAAAGCTGAGGGATGTGAACTGTCGTCACTCTGGAAGTAAGGAAATTTCTTCAAGAAATGTAGGTGGCTATTAGGAGATGGACCCTTACAATGCTCCTGTTGTGTTTAATTGTGGATTTCCCCAACATAGCTAGTTCTATGTATGTACTAGTGTGTATAGTGATGATAACTACATTTCTTTGTTATTCACTGAATTCAAATAAGGATCTTCATTGTTTAAGGTGGCATATGCCTGTAAATCAGAAATCATTCATTTTACAGTCTCTGTATCCCAGTCACCTAAAATAGAACCAGGAATTACAATATCATTCATAGAAACTTTCAAAACAAAGTAATTCTAATGTCTCCATAGGTTCCATAATTTAATAAGGAACCTTTTCCCAAGGGATACCCTCTTGTGCTGTGATGTTTGCGCGTAGAGATTTCTTCGAGCTCTGTGGGATGAAAGATGTGGCTGCAGTTCACGAACCACAGGTTGTGCAATTATTCTTTTTGGAATGTAGTGTCTATTCAGTAATAACAGAACAGTGATCATTGTTGAGAGCCATATGAGGACTAGAAACACTCCTGTAATGTAGGACGGAGGTGAAATCAAGTACCTGTCAAGGAACCAATGATAGTGATAATGATAATGGTAGAAGTAGCAATCTATGGTGCAAAGTAACTTTGGAGTGTGGTGAAAATCCTCTGTCCAAAATTCAGTCATTCTCATGATCAGTTTCTCGAAAAGGTATCTGTTCGATTGATGTGGGCTCAGGTAGTGCTTCATAATAGATCGTGGAGTTGTGTGAAACATTCATAACTATAGTGATAACAGCATTATATTGGACTGTGGAGTTCATTGCTGTGTAGAGTTGGTGATGCAGTATGCTCAAATATCCCTGGCTAGAATATCAAGCTAGTTGTGTTACTGCTCTCATTAAGGGGTATTTCATTCAGAGCAGGGAGAGGCTCTACTCTGAATCATTCTTGGTGTCTACGATGGTCTGTTGAAGAGAATTAGGCGCATAGTGCTTTATTATTGTGGTTACTGGACACCTGTTTTTTCTTGAACCTAACAAAGGAGGCAGGATGACAGTTCTTTTGCTTTTACCCAAGGACTGTAATGAGTGATCTGTAGGATGGTTCAAAAGCTTGCTTGTGTTTGATTTTTTCACGAACTACATCCCCCTATTTTAGGGATCCACCTGGCAGCAATGGTTTCAACCTTCTCTTTGCTGGTGGCGGTTTCAGAATGGTTTATGTTAGACAGCTTGCCTCTGACCTCTTGGATACTCTGTGAGACATTCAAACTTTTTTCCAGGCCGAACTTTTCTTCATCTGCCACCTAGCCAAGATTATCTAGGCCAGGCACATACATGGGAACTACGAAGAGAACCTTTTTTTTTTTTTTTTTAAATCGGTTTATTGACATTTTCAAGTAATAATTGCAGTTCCGCTGCCTTGCAAGGCAGCACAAACAATAACTAAACATACAACCAATCTGTGATTGTCCTTTGCAACAGTACATTTAAAAACAATATTCCATCAACATCAGCAATTACACTTGCGGCAATGCACACTCCTATTAAGGTATCATCATCTCTTATGTATTCTGTGAATTATTTATTGCCAATTGGTGCAAATATTGACGTAATGGCTCCCAGATATCTCTAGGCCTGGACGTTGTGGGCAATTCCTCTGCATATAGTGCAAGGTTCTCTTTGCAGTACACCAGGTCCTTAATCCAGCTCTCAGTCTTTGGGGCTATAATGCTTTCCCAGTGTAGAGCAACTCAGCGTTTGGCCATCAGCAGTGCAACGCGCACAAATTTACCCACCGTCCCTTTTAAGTTAGGTACGTAGCACAACAAACAAACTAAAGGTGTACATTGCAATGAAATCCCAGTCATTTCCTGTATGTGTTTCAACACTCCTTCCCAGAAGAGTCCTACCCGTCTGCACTCCCATGCCAGATGCAGAAAGTCTGCATCAGGCTGGCCACATCGTTTGCAGTTGCTTGTTTCCCTTAGACCGCACTTATGTAGTTTAATCGGGGTATGATAGGTCTGATGAATATACTTAAAGTGTATGATACGCAAATTGCCGTTGGGCGTGAGGGCACTGGTCAATTTGCAGATATGCTCCCGTTTCTAGTAGTGGTGGTGTTAATCTAGGGAAACAGCCTTTACATCGACTCATTGACAACGAAGGACCTGAACCACGACTCCTTAACAACGACCTCAACCTGAATCACGAGTCTTTTAACCACTAATGCATTTACAACTACCTCTGGCCAGTAGATGGCACTCTTGGATTGTATATGACAGATGTATTACTATTGATAAAATGGTGGATGGGCGCATTTTATATGGTTTTGTAGAGTGGATGTGTTGGTTTTTTTTTTTAACAAAATAAGTTTAGGGAAATAGTGTTTATTATGTGAAAACGTGTTTGAATTTTGTTGTAAATGCATTAAAGGTAAAGGCATACTCGCAGTAAAAAAAATACTTTAAAAAGTAAGTATTTTGGTAAGTAATACGTGATATATATATATATATATATTTGCAAGTGTATTTTTAAGGGTCTAGGGTGAGTATGGATTTTCAAGGGTATTTTTAGGGTTTAGAGTGGGTATGGGTTTTTGGGTGGCAAGGGTATTTTTTAGGGTTTAGGGTGGGGATGGGTTTTTGGGTGGCAAGGGTATTTTTAGGGTTTAAGGTGGGTATGGTTTTTGGGTGGAAAGGGTCATTTTATGATTTAGGGTGGGTGTGGGTTTTTGGGTAGCAAGGGTATTTTTAGGGTGGGTGTGGGGGTTTGGGGTGGAAAGGGAATTCATAGGTTTTTGGGGTGGAAAGGGATTTCATAGGTTTTTGGGGTGGAAAGGGATTTTATAACATTAATAGTGAGTATAGGGGTGTGTGTGTGTATATAGTGTTAATACTTACCAACATTAATTTTACAACACATGTCTTTAGCATGCATGCCTTTACCACGAAATGTAAGTGTTTTACAGGTAAATACAAACCCATAACACATACATACATGTATGTGTATATATATATATATATATATATATATATATAGGTTTATACTTACCTGTAAAATAGATACATTAATGGGGTAAAGGCAATCGTGGTAAAGGCATAGTAGTTGTAAAAAAATAGTTGTTGTTAAAACTGTAGTGGTTTAGACTAAGTAGTGGTTAAGGAGTAGTTGTTTAGACTGTAGTTGTTCAAGTGGTAGTTGTTCCATCATACAACCGTTAATCTATCATTCCAGCGGGCCAGACTTTTATCCGGTGTAGTGGCTCTCTCGTCCCGCACTTCCCTAAATAATTTGGTTACTAGTTTACGCCGTGAAGGAGCAACCAGCAGCATTTGTAGGGCTCGCAGTGTTTGGGGGTTCCCCTGGATACGTGGTGTAGTGAGTTTTAATAGCCTGCCTTAGTCTATGTATGGTGAAATTAAGCAGTAGTGAAGGGTTGGAGATTTAGTGCAGGTCTTCTGCCGTGATAAAGTGTCCATCAGGATAGATATCTTGCATGGAGACTATGCCCACCTCTTTCAATGCCCTCAGTGGACCCTCTTCTCGCGCTACTGACAATGATGCGTGAGGGGCAGCGCCGGAGCGTATATAGGGAGCTTGTTGGCAATAGTGCCTATAACCTGCCATGCTGCTATAGTCGTGTCCAGTGTGTTTATTTCATTTTTTGGCGTGCCTCTGCGTGTGTGCGTGAGAATGCCAGCTAAGGGAACTGTGTGAGCGTCGCCGTCTTCTACTGCAACGTGCGGAGTATATGCGTGTGGTTTAAACCAATAGTATGCATATTGCGCTTGGGCGCATAAGTAATATATAAAGAGGTCTGGAGCACTGAAGCCTCCCTTAGCATAGTCCAGCGTCAGTGTGGCCCAACTCACCCTAGCCTGTTTGCCCCCCCCATCAAGCGGAGAAGAGAAGACCGCAGCTCTCTGAAGAAATGTTGTGTCAGTTTGATTGGGATATTGCAGAATAGATATAAAAAACGTGGTAGAATAACAATTTTAATGACCGCGATGCGGTCCGCGAGAGAGAGGGGTAACAAGTTCCATCTATCCACCGGTTGCTCTAGGGACGCATACGCTCTGCCATAGTTTTCTATGATTACAATTTCCGGGTCACGATGTACCCATACTCCCAAGTATTTTACCGGGTCCGTGGTCCATACCAGGGGATAATCCATGCTCGGGGGGGGGGGGGTCGTTTTAGGTGTTAACGGTATCACCATCGACTTGTTCCAGTTGATTTGTAGACCTGAGAATAAGCCGAATCTGATATATTCCCGCAGCACCTGCGCCAAGTAGCGTCTCGGTTCTCTAATAAATAACACCATATCGTCGGCGTAGCGTGATATACCAACCGGCCGATGGAGGAAATTAAGAGCCGACTCTCTGTGCCGCTGACGAATAATGCAGGCCAGCGGCTCGAGCACCAGCGCGAATAATAGTGGTGAGAGAGGACACCCTTGACGAGTGCCTCTATGGATCAGAAATGGTTGTGACGTCAAGCCCCCGACACGCACAAGTGCCGAGGGGGCTGTGTATAAAAGTCGTACCCAGCCAAGAAACAAAGGTGGACATCCCAGGCGTTGCAGGATGTTGAACATGTAACTCCACTCTATGGAATCAAACGCCTATGCAGCGTCTAACATGACCGCGGCGGCGTGCAAATCGGGATCTAAGACATGGAACATTGCAAATATAGTCTTTAAGTTGTGAGATGTGGAGCGCTCCGGAATAAACCCTGACTGGTCCGGAAGGACCAATGCGGGCATCAGGGGCTGCAGCCGGGTAGCCAATATTTTCGCCAGTATCTTGGCATCTAGATTAATTAATGATAACGGTCGATATGATTCGCATAGATCTGGATCCTTATCCTTTTTTAACAATGTAATAATTAGTGCTTGGCGGAGAGATGGCGGCAAGATACCAGACTTGTGTGCCTCCGCATACATTTCTAGCAGATGAGGTGTGATTAACTCAATATACTCTTTATAAAATTCGGCTGTAAGCCCGTCTGGTCCTGGCGCCTTTTGGTTGGGCAGTGCGCGAATTGCCGCCTTTATATCTGTTTCGTCAATCGGCTGACTTAAATATTCGCGATGATGGTCCGCTAGCCAAGCGCATGCTATATCAGACAGGTAGGTTTCTAGGTCTGGGTTATTTGCAGCCCCCCGCGATGTGTATAGATCGGCGTAGAACCCGCGAAATTGATCCACTATCTCCATTGGAGCATAGTGTTCCGTCCCCTGAGGATCTGTGATTTTAGTTATATGGTGATGGTCAGCTCGGTGTTTAATTTTAGTGGCTAGGTTGCGGCCTGGGCGTCCACCCTCCCCATACGCCCGCGCCACATGTCTGCGAGAAAGATAGCGAGTCTCTGATTCTGACAATGTGTCATATTCTAATACTAGTTCGTGAATGCGGGTTAGTGTTTCGGGATCGGGTTCGGTTGTATATTGGCGTTCCAAATCTGTCAGTGTTCGCTCGATCCTTGCGAGTTGGCCCCTGATGTCTTTTAAAATACCAGCCGTAGTGCTGATGCAGACCCCCCTTATGGTCACCTTAAAAGCCTCCCATAGTGTAGACGCGCTGTCCACTGTGCCTATGTTGAGGTCAAAATATTGTTCTATGGCTTTTCATATAGTGTCAGTGTATAAGGGGTCTAAAAGAGCCTCCGATCGAAAACGCCACGTAAAGGGACGATGAACATTAGGCGGAATCCCAAGGGCAATCTGCACCGGGTTGTGGTCTGAGAGTGTACGCGGGAGCACCCTGATATCAGTGACCCATTCATTCGCCCCCTCGCTAAGGAGCCAATAGTCCAGTCGGGACCAGCTGTTATGTGCAGGTGTAGCATGTGTACCGTCCCTCTTTGTACCGTTGCGCAGCCTCCATACGACCACTAGGCCAAATTCAAGCATGGCATTGTTTATACTGTGAGCTATTTTGGGTGTACGTAGCCCTTGCGGACTTGATTTATCTAGTCGAGGGTCTAGATATGTATTGAGATCTCCCCCCAACACAATAGCCGCCTCAGGCCATTCGCGTATGATGCCATACAAACGGGTAAAGGTTTCTAGTTCATCTACTATGGGACCATATACATTGATAAAGGTGACAAGGAGACCCCTAGTTTACCATGTACCATGGCACACCGTCCCTCTTTGTCTGTATAAGTTTTGATGGGTGTAAAGGGAAGCCCCGTTTAAGCAGAATAATAACCCTCTGGCATATGAGGAATACGATGAGGCTAGTTTGTACCCCGCCCATCTAAGAGCGATCTTAGTCTCGGAGGTCGCAGTTAGGTGCGTCTCCTGGAGGAACGCGATCTGAATGTCATGGCGATCCAGATAGGCAAACACTTGCCTGATTTTTTTTGGGGTATTGAGCTCACGTACATTCCACGTCAAACAGTTATATTTCTCACCCATATTCAGCAAGAAACATAATTTCCACAGAATTAAAGTCCTCGTTACAATAATCAAGAAGTGCAATCCATGTGTGCCACATCTGACACATCAGTACAATCACAGAGACAAACCCCAACTTGGAACAAAGCAATCCCTCCTCCCCCACCCACTTCAGCAAACCCCAATTGCTAAAGCCATCCCTTGTTGGTCCTAGGAACCCCACAATCCCACACCCCAAACAATCCCCTAAAGAAACAAGAATGTGTTGTGGTGCACACAGGGTGGCAGGAGCCGCCAGCCGGGAACCCCAGTGACAACGTCACCCGGGGGGTCGCCTATCTAACCCTGTAAAGGAAAATAAAGGGTAATACAATCAGCATAACCTGCTAGGTTCGGATAGCCATCAACTCGGAATCTGGGTGATCTTCTTCGCGTGGGCTGTGAGCCTTTATTCGTCGATTCTGCAATCCCCATGAGGCGCAGGTTGTTTCGGCGAGACCTCGCTTCTAAATCTTCTGACTTCGCTATCAGTGTTGTTAAAGTTTTGTCTATTTTTTCTTGTTTGGTCTCGAATTGATGGTGCTCCGCCATATCTATCCTTTCTGTATGTCTGTCCAGGCGTTCAGACATTCGATCTACTCGATAGGTTAAGGTATCTATCTTTCCGTCTATGTTTGATAGTGTTGACTGAATCGTCGCAAACATAGATTGGAAGTCCATGGCAGAGTCTGAGCTCGCCGCTGTCGCCGGTATCTGGGTGGCGGGTTGGTCGTTTTCGCTGTGTTCGACTGTCTTTTTTGACTGTTCAAAATGCAGCTTGGATTGGTTCCTATCTGGTTTCCCCATTGTCGCAGCATCGTAGTTGCACAGTATCTTCGCCTAATCCTCGCCCCGTGGAGGTCAGGGCTCTGCAGTTGCGGCTGTTGGGCGTGTTAGGCGTGATCAGCAATGCCCGGCAATGTGCTCAGTCGCGGCCTGTTCCGCGCGTCTCCACCTCCGAAAGCCGCGGGCTGGTCGTCCCAAGGGATCACAAACGGAGTGCCACCGGCTCCGATGAGCAGTGGGGGGTCTCCAGCCGCGGCGTATAGCGAATGTGCCACTTTAGCTGGGGTTTCGACAATTCGGGATGATGTCCGCACAGTGTCTCGTAGTGTGGAATTCCGTGACAGCAGCGTGTTGCACTTCAATATCATGCAGGGGGAGGTGATGTATGGATCACAGTGTGGGTGCAATAGGCAAAACAGTTGTATTAGAAGGTGTAAAAACTGTTATTGAGATAGTAGCTATTTTACCAATAGCCGCGCTGTAGTCGTCTCGCACTATAGGCCTTGTGCACCAGATCCCTGACTTCACGGCCCGAGCAGTCCCCGGAGATCCCTGCTTCTTATCTGCATCACCGGCGTTTCCACGCACGAGGCCTGATGGAGCGTGGGGCCGAACAGCGAGTCGAACTCTTCGTGTCCGCTACACCAGCTCCGGCCCCCACACCAACCAGATGCCAGGAAAGGAGCGAAGCAATCTATGCGGTCAGCGCAGGCACGGCTGTCTCCTCTTGCGTCTTTCTCACTGCGCTCCGGGTATTTTATACGTCCGCACCCTCGCAGCAGCAAATATCTTCTATGGCCACAGTTCTTTGGGCGCCGTGCGCTGCTTCAGCCCGCCACCGCCAGCCCCACCGAGCTTGGCATATCCCGTCGCGGCCGTGCTCCGGGTCGCCCTCACCTTATTTATGGATGGTGTCGGGGCTCTGCAGTCCCCGCCTCCGCACCGCCACAGATCCCGGATCCACTAGGGGCGTCGTCGGGACGCCCAACGACCTCCGTGGCAATCCAATGTTTGCGAGGGGCGACCCGTGCGATGCCTGCAACCTAGTCGCTTCTTCACTTCCACCCTCAGTGCCTGCGCAACGGTTCAGTGGGCGCACGCATGCGCTCGTACAGCAGGCCGCGCCTCAGTTCTCCGTTATTTTTACACGCTTTGGGGAGGAATTCGGCAGCAAGGGTAGAATCCACGGAACGCCGCTGGCTTCCGGTTTCAGTATTTGTAGATTTTAGTACATTTTGCAAGCTGTGCACTCAGGATAATTGCAGGATCAAGAAGCGACCGAAGGAGCCTGCTTACAGTGCGGCCATCTTCGGGCGTGGCTAGCGCCGCCCCCCCTACGAAGAGAACCTTGTATGGACTGTGCCCCCCAAAACTCATATAGGCAAGTTATTTAAGCTCTCTGGACTCCATACAGATGATGGTACCAACTAAGACCTGAACTTTGTACTCTAGCGGTCAAGGCTTGTTTAATCATGGCGTTCAGATGTTCAACTAACCCGTTGGGTTCTTCTCTAAACGGGTTGTTGAATTGCAGACAAACTCCCAGTACAGAAATGGTATCACTGTAAGCTTTCAAGACGAATACAGGGCCATTATCTGAGTGAAATGAATGAACTGACCCCCATCGCTACCAGACACTGCAAATCCTTTATGACCCCCTAAAGCATTCGCATTTCTCTGTGGACACACCCATAGGAATCAAGAACATGAATCAATGGCTACCTATATATACTTATATCGGTTTACAGAATTTATTGGGCCGAGGTGGTCCAAATAAATCACCCTGAAAGGGATGCTGAAGACTGTGAGGGGAGTTGGCAGGGGTCGCTTAACAATAGGTGGTTTGATCTGCTGACAAATGTCACACTTCCTCACATGATATAGTCTCAAGTCTGTTTATACAGACAAGGCCACCAGTAGTGTTGTGTAGCATTGCTAAGGTTGCATTAACCCCAGCATGGGATGCTAATCCCTCACGAGCTTCCCTGATTAAATCTAATCTGGATAGCTTGTTATGTTGTCTCCCACTTCTGGTAGTGTGACTACATGAGTGTGGTCAAAATTAAGAGTGTAAGAAGATATAGGAGGAAAGCCTGCGCGGGGCTTTCTGCCTTGTTCGGTGGTATGTATGGCTGTTCAACTATCTTTGTCACACTTTGTTTGAGATCTGGTTAAGGCTGCTACTTTAACAGTCTGAATTGCAGCTAAGTCAGCTGCACAGTTACCTTTAGTATGAAATGTGTCACGCTGATGGCCCAAAGAGTGCTTCACATGGACCAATGTAAGCTGATCTCGTAAGACAGCTACCTTTTCCCAGAGTTGTTTATCTTTGAATAGATTCAAGGGGAAAATCTATTAATCACCAATGTTGCAAATCAACATGGCACCCATGCACATAAAAGGAAGAATCTGACACAAGGAATATGGGAACTGATGGATTAGCATTCTGTAATGTAAACAAGAGGGTATGAAGTTCTGTGTGTTGGGCAGTGCTATTGCCCAAGGACTTAGTGTGGGAACACTGCGGATGCCATGTACCTTTCACTTCACTTGTCACTGCCACACAAGCTACGAAGTACTTGTACTTCCTTCCTAACACTGCTTGAGCAGAGTGATCCGTATAGAATATGCTCTGCTAAGACTCGATGGGCAAGGCTTTTGGAGTTGATGGGACATGTTAATATTGGAGAAAAGCTTGTGTATGAAGAGTGGAATCATACTGACACTGTGCAACCATTGTACTTAAGGAACAGGCTCACTGCACCCACTGTGTACGACGCAAGCATTAAGAATGCTTGCCTTGATGGCTGCCTCTAGTGCCGGTACAGGAGAAGCCACAATCATGAGTTTTCCCTGTGCCAAAGGGCGCTCCTTCAAAATAGCTATTTGCACAGCTGCAAGTACTTTTTCAATGGAAGCAAAACCTGCTTCAGCTGTAGAATACAAGTGAGCCCTGTATGCTATATGATCAGCCTGTCCCTCATTGTAGATCTCATAGGTATAACCTGAGTGACTTGGTATGATTCAAAAAACTAAGTTGGTCTTACTGTTGTTCGTAAATATTTTGTCTCCAACATGTCTGTTTGTAAAGTACGCAAAATATCAGAATGCCTGTTCGTCCACTGTTTTGCTGAAAAACGTGGGAAAAATCAAGTCATACAAGGGCTTTACTAACTCAGCATAGTGAGGCAAGTAGGTACGTTCAAAGTTAAGGAATCCCTGCAAGGATTGCAACTTCTTCAGTGGGTTAGGAGGCTGCAAGCTTGCACACTTCTGAAATAAATCAGAAGCTAGACACTTGCCCTCATTGATAACTCTTATCCGAGGAAGGTCTCCGTAAGGTAGGCAATCTGATTTTTTTTTTTTTAATTTAATTTTGTGACCAATAGTGTTACAACTTTGTCCACCCTTGTTCTGTGTACATTTAAGTCGTCGTCAGTAAGATAGATATCAACAATGTATGACAAATCCTTGGGATCTGGTTGTAAGATCTCCATAATGTGTGCTGAGAATAAGCCAGGACTGTTCTTATAGCCCATAGGCAAGCGTCAGAACGAGAACTGCACCCCGTCGAAACTAAAGGCAGTTAGTACTTGCTTTCAGGTGCTGTGTTCTGACTGAAAAACCTATTGGAGATATCTAGGGTTGTTTTGTATTTCTTCCACATGAGCTTCAACATTAAACCTGTGCTATGTGCATTTTGCACTGCATATGTTCTTTTGTGTGTTTAGATTCCTATAGTCTAAAACTAGCCTATAGGATCCGTCTGGTTCAGAGACTGGAAAAAGGGGCGTGTTCATTGCTGAAAGAAAAGGTGCTATTATCTCCTGATAGTGCAACTGATCTAATACTGATTTTATACCACATTTTGTTTCTGGCTTAGTGTTGAGCTTGTGCTTGAGATTCACTGCGTAAGGGAATGATGTGGAATAGAACATTTATCCCACGTCACTTGTTTTCGGTATAAGGCCGGAGCATGTCTTACAGACCATTCACTGATGTAAATTTCTCTAATGTCTTCAGCTGCTATTGGAGAGAAAGCTACTCGTATTACTTCATCCCCTCAGGGCACATCCCTAATAAAGACTGGAGGCCATTCGTCCTCAGCTAGTATGATGTCATAATCTTCAGATAAATATGACAAGAAGATGGCTTTAATGGTGCGTGGTATGGCCCCTTCAATCTGTAATTCTAAATCATATACCCTATCGAGAGGATTTAAATGTTTATCTGGAGTCTCAACCCATATGAACTCATCAGTTGGACTTGCCACCAGTAACCTTTGAAGCATCTGATTTACTATTGTGACGTCTGCTGCGCTGTCTAGAAACACTCTCACCCAAGTCTTGTTTTGCAGGAGAATCCGTAGTTGGATTGGCATGTTTGTTAGAAAGTCCTGCTACTTTCTTCTTAACTGGAGTTTTAGAGTCCAATCCTTTCTCTTCCCTCTTCATGCTGACTTCAGCCTCTCGCCCTGTTTCGCCTTTTCTGCTATACTCCTTTCTTCGGTACTTGGATCAGCTCCCTCTCTCTGCTTGTTTACTATAAGTGTCCTAAAAAGATAGTGGAGAGTGGACATCAGAATAGTGATACCGTTCTGTTTTTTAGAATTACTCAGGGTCCCTTAAATTATAACCACCCATACCAGATTACCAAGATGCCAGAGATCTAGTTCGTCTTTGCGCTCTACACCTCTTTCTTCCTGCCTTCTGTTGCAGATTTCTCATTAAAGGAATGCTCAATGTCACTTTAAGGTTTTAAATGTGGCTTAATGGCTCGTGAACCTAACGTATCACGGCCCACCGAGGTGTAAACTTCTGCAATTGTTTTGGTAGTTCAGGTTCACAATGTGGAACTGCTTCCAGACTCTGGCATATAGCTGGAGCTGAAGCTTCTCCCTTAATGGTGCTCAGGATGATTGAGGAAACTGTAGAAAAGTTCCCCATTAGCTTTATTCCTAAGTCCAGAACTGGTGCAGCTCCGTGTTCATTTTGTATGTTTCAGGACCTCATTAAGATCTGCCAAGGAAGGCGTGCATGCATGCTGGCGTAAATGCATGCAACTATGCTTCTTCGAGTGTTAAATTTCTCTTTGGGTGGCACCATCCCTAGAGGAAGACACATAGCCATGATTGTCTTGGGGAGGCTGTGAATGGACAGACTGTTTCTAACTGGTTGGACTTGTGAGCAACCCAGAGGGAAATCTCTTCACGCTTCTGGGGCCCTTTTCCCATTATAGGGGTAATAGTCTGTGGATTAATAGCTTGTACCAGTGCCAGAATTGCTGGTCCCGCTGCGCAAGATGGTCTAGAGTTCATGGTATGCAGTACAAACCGTGCAAGTCTTCTGCATAAGACAACTGCCTAATTTA
Organism: Calotriton arnoldi; assembly: GCA_963921515.1. NCBI lineage: Eukaryota > Metazoa > Chordata > Amphibia > Caudata > Salamandridae > Calotriton > Calotriton arnoldi. The sequence continues at coordinate 1,035,025 of CAWUFW010002856.1, read as the reverse complement.
ACACCCCTACAACATCAGCAAAAGCTAATGTATCAAGATGATTAATGGGTTTATCCAGCCAAGACTGGCCTGTGGCACCTTCATTGTTCTGGGGGTCCCAAACAGACATTCCTGTGCATGTGTGGTAACTGACCAGCAAAGCAGTTCTGGTGTTCCTGGTAAGTTAAAGGGATTTCAAAATCTTGACAAGCCCTATAATTTAAAGGCGGCGGTGCTGCCTTATAAGCTTGAAACTGCCTGGAGGCAGCGTCTATAGCCTCAAACTCCCCCCCCCCCGCCCCATGAGTAGAACTTCTCAAAGGCATATGCTGATTGAGCAGCTATTACAATGCTGATTGAGCAGCTATTACAAGGGTCAAGCTTGACAAACCTACGCCAATAGGTGCTCCCATATTCCCTGTATGAGGTAACCATGATTACTATGGACGTCTCCCTAATGACGTTATAATTGTTTGTGTGTGTATGTATCAAAAAGAAACTGCTCTAGGGTTCCCAAAACATCCAGGCCCAGCGCTGGGTGCCAGTGTTGCATAAACTGAGTCTCTTGCTCAGTTCTACAAGGCTTGTTTTCTCACCCACAAGTGAAATGAGTGAACTTAGTTCAATGCACCAATGCTTGAATGTGAAAGACAGGTTTTTGTAGCCCCTTCAGAACCCCACCCAATACATAGTTGAAGGGGCGTTATTGCTTTTGGGTTACTAACAGTCCCTAAACAGGGATCCAGGGACACTGTGGTGATTAGAAACAAGTCGTTTTCTTTCTCTTCAATGCCACACACACAAAACTGTGCTAAGAAGAAGATGCTTTAACTAAAAAGTATGTTTATTTCAACAGAAGCACTCTGTTGCTCAGCACATCTAAAATAGCCACAAAGAATACAGTTAAAAAAGCACAAATGCATTTTGTGAACAATTAGAATAAAAGGAACATTTCTACCATAGTTAAAATGTCACCTAAGAACCAAAAGCCCTAAAACCTACTTCTATGTGCTAAACTAAGAGAGCATGGAGTAGCATAACTTGCATCTACATTTTCTTAGAGAGAATGAGCACACTGCATACCTGTTTACAGTAAAACGCTGTAATTATCAGGAGTCAAAGAGGCCATGTCTCCTGTGAAAGCTGGTACGGTAGCATCTTTGGCAGGCAAGATCTTCTCTGGCAGTATCTTGCTCGCAATAATCTGGGGCGAAGGACCTCTCCTGACTAAATCTGAGCTTAGATGGAATTTCCAAAATCAACTTACGAAGGTTTTATATAACCAATGAGCATCAAAATGCTAGTCTAAGACGTATTCTTTTAAACAAATAAGATAAAAATACAACAATGCAGACTACACTGTTTTGGCGGCTGTTATTGTTTTTCCTTAAAATTGAGACAACAAGACACTTGTTCCAGACTGATGTCACATTAGGTGTCTTGATGTCTATAGCTAAATGACTTGACACTTTCATAGATACTTGGAAAGATAAGGGCAGGCGACATCTGCGTCAAATGTTGGTTCTCCAAAAATATAGAAAATGAATCCTCGGCCTACTTAAAATAGAGTCAGGCCTTATGTCTTTATATCACTAATAAGTGGTCTTAATATGGGTATCTTGTGACAAAAAGACTTGGCCCTCCTCTCTTTATGGCTGTTTTCTCCCATATCTACTCTGAAACCCCACTGGGCAAGTGTTCTCTCTCTCTGCTAATATTTAGGCCTAGGTTAAGTGGCCTGCCAATGGTAGTTTAGCCCCAAGAGTTGTGCTGCATAAATGCTAATAATTATGGAGGGAAGGGGTCCTCACACACATCCCTACTGCCCTTTCCTACCTGACTGCTGCACGTTGACCTCTCTGGGATGATGTGACGGGTTCCACCTTTAGCCAATACCTACTGAATGTCCCCTCAGCATAGCCATCGGAGTATGTTGTTCAAAGTGGACACAGTTCATTTTGGGGATTCTTGTCAGTGGATGGGACAGGAAACTTTCACTCTTTGTTACTTGTATAAGAAATTAGGGGTTTTCTTTCCTCTGTTTGTGACCATATAACTTATTATGTTACTTCTACGAGGGGGGTTACTTATGGCTTCAAGGCAGATATTACTAGCTTTATTTGCCAAAGTATAAACCACTTCCTTCAACTCTCGTAGCTCAGCTTTTAGTCCATGGATTTTCTCCAGGAGGTCTTTTAACAGGGAAACACAATGGGGCCCCTTAGTGATATTCTGCTCTTCCTCTTTATTTTTTAAAGGGAGGATCATCATTTGCTATTGGGGCAAATCCAGCGGTTCCCAATGTGTGTGCTACGGCACCCTGGTGTGTTGTCAATACAAGCCAGGGGCGCCGTGAATAGATGCGCACCAGTTTGGGAACCTCTGAAGCTTTGCCGTTCAAAGTTCTCCCATATATTCCTGATTCTGTTTTTGGTCTACGTTTCCTTGAAACGGGTCAAGAAAGGAGGGGGTGTACCTCAATGAATATCAGAGTTTGCCTAACTCTTAATTTTCCAAGTGAAAACTGTTCGTTTGGAATGTTCAGAAATAATATTTCTTTTTACCGTAACAGTGTTTGTTTTCAGAATGTATTTTATGCACCAAGTCGTCACTAGAGGAAGCCAAAACATAAAACCGCTTAGTCCTCTGTAGGGGGATTCTAAAATGTGTCACGCTGGTTACACAACGATAGTTACAACAGGTGCATTAGCCCACTATCAAAGGGAAAGAAGAAGCAATATCCTGATCTGTAGCCCGCATTGTAATCACGCAGTTACTGCAGTGGGCTACTAGAAGCACAATTATTACAAATAATCACCATTGGCTACTCAAATAAGGCACGCCACAAATGGAATTGTATTGGAATAATAGTACTTCTTTCATAGTCCAAAGAAGAATGAAAGTTTGAGTCCCCACTGTTGGCACTGGAATCTGTGACGTAAATGTTCTACATAGATCTCGGTGCAACCTACTGAGCTAGAACTAAGGGCCAGTACATGAAAGAAAGCACAATAGCGCAGCTCCCTGGCTTCTTGATAGTAGCAAGTAGAATAAGGATCCCGAACCGCCATTTCTGCAAAAAATAAGAAAACGTTTAATATTCCCTCAGCCTTTGTTTCCTATTTGAAGAAAATTAAAATTCATCCTCCGTACAAGGTGAAGGTGCAGAAAAGCAAACAGTGATATAGTCCCCATCCCTCAAAGGGAGACAGCTAAACAATATGCTTCTGATTCAATCCTTCCTCAGCACCGCTGTGCTTAGCTTTCTCTTGAAAAGTAGAAGGTGAACACAGGATAAGCACAAAGTGTCTGTTTAACTCCAGTGTTAGGGCAGAAGGACTGAATCCAACTGTCCACTCAGATTCAAAGTTGGGCAAACACTTTATGGGTAATCCAATCATGACAGAGTACATTTTCTTAAGTGTGCCACATTTTCATTGCAATTGCTCACAACGTAGCTGCCACTCTCATTTGTGTACTGGTTTCCAGACAGAGCACTTGACTCATGTTGTTGGGGTCTTCTCTGTCCAGCATGACAGAACACAGGATGTGGGGGGTGGGCAGGTGGGCAGTCCTGGTCAGCCTTTAGCCACTTCGTTGTTGAGGTGTTGCTCTTGCCACACCGCAGGCTGACCTGTTGGGACTGGCTTGGCCCAGGTCCAGTGAGCAACAAAAGATCCTTCCTACACCATTCACTGGATGTGTATCAGAAACCAGACCCATGCAGTTGGCTTCAGAACCAATTCTACATGGAGCAGGCAGTCAGAGGATAAATGCATGGGAACATGCAGAGAGGGACTCTAGCTACCACTAAATTAAATTGAGCACCCTTCAAACTTCTGCTCTACATAATGCCAGGGTGGGTCCCAACACGGGTACCCCACTTTTCATATACCCAGGCACTTTCAGGCACCCCCTATATGACAAGGGAATTGTGGCCCAGTAATGACATACGATACAGATGTAGCAGGGGAAGCCTGAGGTAATCTTCCCACGGAGTACAAGTAAAAATAATTGAACCCACTACTTTAGTCAGTTACCCCCATCTGTCAGTAGTATTCAGTGGCATCTCTAGAAGTGATTTTAGGGGGGCAAATGCTGAGACCTAGATAAAACTGGTGGGACAACCTGAAAAAGTAAATTGTAAAAAAGTGTGTGTGTTTGTGCGTGTGTGTGTGGAGATAGTCACTGACAAAATCCAAGGTTAAAGTGTTGTTATGGTTAGGTGAAAATTTCAGTGACAACGTAATATTTTAAGCTAAAAAAACACTGAAATTCATCAGTTATAGTTATCTCTAGTAACTATAACTCACGCCCCGTCATGCACAATTTTGCCAACAATATGTAATTTTAAATGTTGCAGTGATGTTATCAATGAGGTTATAGAACATGCCATAAGTGATGTAATATGTGGGGTAATTAGCTGTGTATAGAGAGGGTGCAAGTTATAGTACCTTAGGGCACAAGTTATAGTTACTAGAAATAACTATAACTGGTGAATTTCAGTGTTTTTTTAGTTTAAAATATTACGCTGTCACTGAAATTTTCACTTAACTATAACGTCACTTTAACTTTTATTTTTTTAGTGAATTTCTAGGATTTTTTTTAACATAAACGAATATTTTATTACTGTACGTAAAGCCAACCCCATGTCTCGTGACAACGGCTCCCCTTCTCAAGCCCCTTTAGGCTCTGGGCACCCGCTCTCCCAGGCCTTTGTTTATTTATTAAGGGGAGGGAATCATGCAGCCGCCCTCCCCAAGCCACTAAGGGCCCCAAAGACCCCATCCCTGGGGCCAAAACATATATGTAAAGGGGAGGGGGTGCGCAGCCCATACCACAAGGGACTCCGAGGGCCCCATCCCGGGGTCCTTTAAGGGAAGGGGGACATGCAGCACTGCTTTCTGAGGCAACAGTGGCCCTGGGGACCCCATCCCCAGGGGCCAAAATATACATTTTAAGGGGAGAGTCACAAGGCCCCCTCCCTGAGCAATTCTGCGCCACGGTGACCCCATCCCCCGGGGCTGCCTTGTATTATAAAGGGAAGGGGGGTGCACAGCCCCCATCCCCATGCCTCTATGATCCCCGGGGGCCTTGGGGCCTTCTTTTATTTTAAAGGGAAGGAGGAGGGCAGTCCCCACCTCCTCATACCTCTATGGGCCCCGGGGACTCAATCCCTTGTGCCCTTTTTTTTTTTTAAAAAAGGGAGGGGGTGCGCGGCTGCCCTCCCCAAGCCTCTTAAGGCCCCATCCCCGGGGACAATGTTTTCAAAAGGGAAAAGGGGTGTGTGTGTGGGCCTCTCCGAGCCTCTTCAGGCCTTGCGGACCCCATCCCCGAGGCTATTATTATAAAAAAGGGGAGGAGGCACACAGCCCCTCTCACCGTGCCTCAAGAAGTCCCCGTGAACACCATCCCTGGGGCCAGAGGTGCGTACCCTGATGCCCACCCGGGGCACCTACTACAAACTATGTTTAGGGCACTGGGAGAAGCCCCAGGGCCCCCAAGCTCTGCCGGCTTCCCGCATGCACTCATCCTGGGTGCAGCAGGTGCCGGCAGGGAAACAAATGTCTGCTCCCAACCGGCGGGAGCCTTTTGCAGCTCCTGACATGTGGGGCAGACAAATCCCTTCCCGCACTCCAACAAGCAGGGCAACTGTGTCCCAGGAGTGGGCTCCCCCAGACACAGGGCCTTAAGTGGCTCGGAAAGGGGGCCCCACTAACGCCCCCCAATCTTTTTTTAATTTTCGTGCCTCTATTTTTTTTTCTGTGATCCACTGGAAGTCCTGCAGGATTGCAGGGAAAACACCTCATTTTCTTTGTATTTTGAGGCTGACCGCCCCCCTCCTAATGGGTATCCCTACCCTGCCGCCTTCTATATATATATATTTTTTTTTTTATTTCAGGACAGGTGACTAAGTACCTGAGTCCTGTAATGGCTGCTAGACCATTTTTCTGCATGTTGCTGGCAGCCAATTAGAGCGCTCGCTCCCACAGGAGTCTGACTCCTGTGGGAGCAAGATGGCCCAAGGGAAAAAAAGCCCCCTGGGCCAATCGGGATGCTCTGTTTTTTAAAACTGGGTTTGAGGGTCTCTTGCAAGAACCCCTCTAAGTCAACCGTCCAGATATAAAAATATATCTGAAAGAGACTATTAGTTATAGATTCCTTACCTTAGAATTACCCCCAGGCGTCAGACTGGATCTGGAGAATTTTTTCTCAGCAGTACCCCTACGCGTCGGTAGGTGGCGTCGGTCGACTCCGCATTCGTCGTCGGCGTCGTGATCACCGGGATGACGTCGTGGTATCTACTTAGACGCCGCCCCTGCGCGCTGACGTCAGTTCTTTCTTTATCCGCACCAGCCAGCACAGATCCGGAGAGAGCGGTACTTTTAGTCACTTTTTGACTACCCTTTTTTGACTTTTGTCGACCTCTTTTTTTGAAGTCTTACAACTCCTGGTGCACGAGGGATATCAAGTCGTCGAACCGGTTTCAAGCCTTGTGACTCCTGTCACAAGCTGATGTTGGTCACCGATCCGCACCTCGTATGCCTTTGGTGCCTGGAGCGCGACCACGACCCGAAGTCGTGCTTCGACTGCCGGGCTCTGACTCCTAAGTCTTTGCGGGAGCGGTCCCGAAAGCTTTTGGAGACCCGGCAGTTGGCTCCACGCCGTTCGAAGTCCCGGTCGCGGAGCCACCACCACCATTCGTCATCTAAGTCTTCGTCTTCGGGTAAATAGAAGCACAAGAAGAAGGCGAAGAGGCATCGTCGCTCTTCACCTTCTCCCCGTCCATCGGCCGATGGGACACGGAGGCTCGTCGTTCCCCGGCTCCGCCCTCGGAGCCTGCTGGGACGGCTCCGCGCTTACCTCCCTTTCAGGGAGCTGGTGCGACCTCTGCCCAGCTTTGTGCATTTTACGAAGCCCTCCATTCCATCTTTGGGCAGCCCGACTCCGCCGGCGCGCCTTCGGGCCCCGCGCACTCGGCTGGGGGCTTTTGGCCTTCGATGCCAGCGGCTCCGGCCTCGGCACCGCAGGGCCCCCAAGGATCCAGGCCTGGATCCGGATCGGTGCCTGTCCATCTGACGGTACCTTCCCTGGTGCCGATCCTCCTGATGACGACTCCGACGCCGGTTGCGCCCCTGGCCGGAGATAACCCCGGCTTCCCTCCCGACTTGGACACGGAGCAGGACCGGCGTTGACCGATGCGGATGCCGGTACCTGCGCCGACCGAGAACTTTTGTACCACTGTTCTTCCCTGGCGTTCCTTATCGCCCTGAGTGGCAGCCAGAGGAGGGTGAGGAGTCTGTTGACCCTCTGACAGACCAGCTTGAAGAGCCGGACTGGAGAGAGGAGTTGGTTGATGCCAGCGGTCTGGATACCTCCCCAGACTTTGGCATGCTTTCTCCTCCTACCGTGGCTACGGAGGAGGGAGCCTCCTATGCTGTGATGTTGCATAGGGCGGCTGAGACCTTGAGCCTTGAGCTTCCTACTGTGGCGGTCAGGACTAACTTCCTGACTGAGGTGCTTCAGCCAGCAGCAGCTTCTTCGGAGCCCTTGCTGCCTTTGAATGAGGCCCTCACTGATGTCCTTCTGGGCTCCTGGTCCAAACCCAGCACAGGGTCTCCTGTGGATAGGATGATTGCCCGGTGCCACCGCCCAACTCCGGGCGACGCACTTTTCCTCTCCCATCACCCTACCCCTGAGAGCTTGGTGGTCCAAGCCTCATCCTCGAAAGGAAGCACTTTCCCTACAGCTCCTCAAGATAGGGAATCCAAGAAGCTGGACCATCTTGGGAAGAAGTTTTCTTCCGCTAGCTTAGGACTGCGGTCGGTGAACAACGCATGTCTCTTGGGCTGTTACACACATTTGGTGTGGGAAACGGTTGCGCAAGTGCTGCCACAGTGCCCGGAGAAGGCCCGGGCCGTGCTCGCCCACGCTGTTGCTGAGGGTCGAGACGCCGCGAAGTTAACCATCCGGTGTGGGCTGGATACCGCCGACTCGCTGGGTAGGATGATTTCCAGGTCGGTAGCCCTGAGGCGCTATGCCTGGCTGAGAACCACTGGCTTCTCTGGGGATCTCCAATCTACCCTTTTGGACATGCCCGTTGATGGTCGTCGCCTGTTTGGCGACAAGGCGGACAACGCGCTCGAGCGCTTCAAGGACTCTAGGGCTAGGGCCAGGTCCTTGGGCCTCGCAGCAACTTCTCGCCCTATGCAGCCTGCCTTTCGCCCCTTACGTGGCCACGGAAGGGGCGCCCCACCACGTTCCACCCAGAGCCACAGGGCTGCACAAGCCACCCAGCCTCTGTGCGGCTGGGGATGTGGGACCCAGCGTCGTGGGTCCGGGGGCCAGAGGGAGGGTCAGTCCACCAAAGTCCCCCCTGCAGCTACCTCCAAACCTTCCTAGTCTGACTTTTCAGGGCCACCAGTTGCCAGTGGGCGGCAGGATCCGCCATGACCTCCCTCATTGGAACAACATCACGTCGGACGGCGGGTTTTGCAGACAGTCCGAAGGGGCTACTCCCTCCCCTTCGAGACTACCCCTCCCTCCATGCCACCAACACTCCATCGCATGTTGGAGGATCACTTGGCCTTCTCCTTCAGGAAGTTACGGCTCTCTTGGCCAAGGGAGCTATTGAGCGACTCCCTGTGCCAGAAGTAGATTGTGTTTGTTATTCCCACTACTTCCTGGTACCCAAGAAGGACAAAGGCCTGCGTCCTATCTTGGATCTCAAGGAAGTCAACCGCTTCCTCCGGAAGGAGAAGTTCAAAATGTTGACATTAGCTCAGGGCCTGTCTGCCCTCGACCCTGGAGACTGTATGGTAGCGTTGGACTTCCAGGACTCTTACTTCCACATCCCCGTCCTGCCAGCCCACAGGCGTTACCTACAGTTCACGGTAGGCCACGAGCATTTTCAGTTTACTGTGCTCCCCTTTGGCCTTACCAGCACCCCTCGGGTGTTCACGAAAGTGATGGCGGTGGTCGCAGCTCATCTGCGCAGATTAGGGGTTCCAGTCTTCCCCTATCTCGATGACTGGCTGTTGAAGGTGAGCTCGCCCCAGGCTGTCGTCTCCCATCTCCACTCGCTGCACTCGCACTCGCTGGGGTTCACTATCAACGTGCCGAAGTCACACCTGATTCCCTCTCAGAAGCTCCTTTTCATCGGAGCAGTTCAGGATACAGCGCAGTTTCGGGCTTATTCTCCCGGGCAGCATGTCCGGGATATTTGGGCTATGACACAGATGTTTCAGCCTCTATCCCAGTTCCAGTGGGCGCAGCATCAGGGGAATCTTTCCGATTGCGTCCAGATCTCGGAGGGCACTGCACACCAATTGCAGTGGTGGCTAACGGACCAGGATTGGGTCAACGGCAGATCCCGCTCCCTTCCCTAACCAGAGTTCACAGTGGTGACAGATGCGTCACTCCTGGGATGGGGCGGCCACATGGGAGAGACGGAGATCAGAAGTCTCTGATCTCCGGAGTCCGGGCGATTCGTCTGCCACTGAAGGCATTCCTTCCTTCTGTCAAAGGAAGGGTAGTGCAGGTGTTCACGGACAACACCACCGCCATGTGCTACTGCAACAAACAGTGCGGGGTGGGGTCGTGGACCCTGTGTCAACAGGCTCTTCGCCTTTGGACGTGGCTGGAACATCAGGGCATGTCCCTGGTGGTTCAACACCTGGCAGGTTCTCTGAACGCCAGGGCGTGCGAATTCAGCCGCCGGTGCATGATGAATCACGAGTGGCGTCTTCACTCGGAGGTGGTGCAAGGTCTCTTTCAGCAGTGGGGAGAGCCTTGGTTAGATCTGTTTGCCAGCGAAGAGAACGCGCAGAACTGCTGACACTGTGACTCGGCGACGCTTTTCGTCGCAAGTGGAATTGCGGTCGTTCAATACACCTTTCCACCTATACCACTTCTGCCCAGAGTGCTGAAGAATATCAAGCGCGACAGGGCCCAAGTCATTCTTGTGACTCTGGACTGGGCACGAAAAGTCTGGTATCCCGAGCTCTTGAACATGGCCATAGATCCTCCGATCAGACTGCCTCTTCGGGAGGATCTTCTGTCGCAGCAGCAGGGGACGGTCCTCCACTCGAACCTGTCCAGCCTCCACCTCCTTGCGTGGAAATTGAGCGGTGACAGTTGACAGCTTTCGACCTTCCTCCCGAAGTCTGTAATGTCATCTTGGCAGCCAGGCGTCCCTCTACTAAGACAGTATACGCCTGTAGATGGAACTAATTTGTGGCATGGTGCGCAGCAAAGGCTGTGGATCCCCTTTCTGCCCCTCTTTCGGAGGTTCTCCTATTCATCATTTCTTTGGCCCAGCAGGGCTCTGCTCTGGGCACCCTTAAAGGACATCTCTCGACCATTTCGGCCTTTCTTCGCCTTCCTGATCAGCCTTCTCTTTTCAAGTCCCCTAGTGAAAATAGATTTCTTAAGGGCATTACTCACCTCTTTCCTCCTATTCCTTTCGTAATTCCCCCGTGGGACTTTAATCTGGTCTTAACTTACCTTATGTGCGCTCCCTTCGAGCCACTACATAATTGTTCTCTCAGACTCTTGACTTTAAAAACTGCTTTTCTGGTTGCCATCGCCTCTCCTCGCAGGGTGAGTGAGCTGCAGACTCTATCTTCGAAACCTCCTTTCTTTGCTGTCCATCCGGACAAGGTTGTCCTTCCAACTAGTCCTTCTTTTCTACCCAAAGTGGTTACCTCTTTCCACATAGGACAGACCATCACTTTGCCCACCTTCTTCCTGCCCCCGCTTCCTTCCAAGGAGGAGGAAAGACTCCACCATCTGGATTCAAAACGTGCGTTTTCTTTTTATCTGGATCGCACAAAACAATTCCGGGTGGACGATCAACTCTTTGTTGGCTATGTGGGCGCCAAGAAAGGTCGGGCCATGCAAAAATGGACCATCTCTCGATGGGTCGTCCTTTCAATTAAGATCTGTTATACCTTGGTGAAAAAGGAGCCTCCGGTGAGACTGCACGCCCACGCCACCAGGGCAACGGCAGCCACTACTGCTTTGGGATGTGGAGTCCCCTCGGTGACATCTGTCAGGCAGCCACGTGAGCATCACTGCACATGTTCAATAAACATTACTGCCTGGATAGTCAAGTCTGGAGAGAAGGCTTCTTTGGCCGCTCAGTGCCCCAGGACTTTCTGGTGTGAACTTAGTTCGCTGACCCCCCTCCGGGGTTGGTATTGCTGGGGTATCTATTCTAAGGTAAGAAATCTATAACTAATAGTCTCTTTCAGATGAACAAGTTACTTGCCTTCGGCAACGATATATCTGTAGGAGACATATATTAGTTATAGATTCCTTACCGCCCCCACACATCCTCCCCGTTCTGCGAATTGACTTCTAGAGTAAGGGACTCCCTTTCAGGGCCCTAGTTTTGTGCACCAGTGGTCAGTGTCTTGCATGGCTCAGTGCTTCTGGCGTGGAATGTTGTGTAAAAAAACTGATATCAGTGCGCAGGGGCGGCGTCTAAGTAGATACCGTGTCGTCATCCCGGCGATCACGACGACGAACGTGGAGTCGACCAACGCCACCTACGGACGTGCAGGGGTACTGCTGAGAGAAAATTCTCCGGATCCAGTCTGACGCATGGGGGTAATTCTAAGGTAAGGAATCTATAACTAGTATATGTCTCTTACAGATATATCGTTACTGATGGTAAGTAACTTGTTCTTTTGAGACACAGAAGGTGATGGGAGGACCTAGCTTGGAAGTTTGGGCTGGACTGTTCCCATAAGGAGCAGGGTCAAGGCTGATTTGCATATGGCTGGGTCCAAACTAAGGTGACGTGGTGAGCAAAAGAACAATGGGTTGGAGTTCTAGCCCTAGCGATTGCCAGAGTTTAGACTTGTTGCAAGCAGCCTCCCATCACCTTTTATGTGTTGCATGTACCGCCCTAAGTGGCATGGGTATGTGCAGACGTGGGTCCTATTCTCACTGTGTCACTGGAACCAAGCGGTACCCAGCTGATGAACCCATAACTGGGGTGAAATCGGTCCTGGGTTGCTTGTGTTCTGGTTCACAGAGGACCTGGCTTGGCAGTTCAGGCTAAACTGTTTCCATGAAGAGATGGGTCAAGACTGATATGCATATGGCTGGGTCCAAACTAAGGTGGCAAAGTGACAAAAAGGACGATGGGTTAGAGTGCTACCCTGAGCTATTGCCAGTGGTTAGACTTATTGCAAGCAGCCTCCCAACACCATTTATGTGTTTCTTGTATATATCTGTAGCTATGTATTTATATATATGTTTATACATACATAGAAAGTCAGACTTAAACATTTCACTCAAACATGTAGGATCCTGCATTACCTCAAACGCTACTTTGCAGTGAATGATAGCTGGACAAATAAATGCGTATGGCAATGTGTGTTTTGTGTTGTGCTGCCTTTTGGCACATTCAACATCTGCAGTGGTGGGGCTCAAGGGGGAAGGAGGCAGGATGACTAAAGCTTGGGTACGGACCCCATCTGGTCGACCTCTAGCAATGCCACTGATAGTATTATGGCCTGGTCATGTGGCAGTAGCCACCATATTTAAAGCAGCAACACTTTTTGTATACACCCATCACCCTAAGAGCCCAGCACTCTCTCTCAGGGTGCACATAAACCATACTGCCAGAGTGATAAAACAAGGAGCCGGTTCGAATATTGACACAGTGCCAGGTCATTGGTTGGAACAGCTGGCCAGGTGTCATACCCAGATTGCGGTTAGACAGCAGAGCAGTGGATATCTCACACTATTTCCTCTTGCTGTGGCATCAGTCTTAAATGGCAGGACCAATGAGCAGGGCACAAGTCTGGGGTACACGTGGGTAGATGACATTCACCAACTATTTTTACTGGTGTGGATGCAACTTAAATGCAGGTGAGGGGAAACAAAAGCACACAGCTGGGAATCACTTCACAGGTACTTAAGAGAGGCATGCTTTTGACTTCGTTCAGTCCCTGTATATAAGTGCATGTGCTGTAAGAATGTTAGATGTGTTGGTCTGTCCCAGTATGTACACAAATAACAATTTAAATAGCACTATTTTATTTCTTTTATAGCACTACTCATCCCAATGCAGGGTGTCAGAGCACTTTACGTAACGTACACATTATACATTGACAATAAATCATGCAAGTGTGTAAATCAATGTACAAGATTGTTATATAAAACAGTGAGGGTTACAAGGTTTGGGAGTCACGTGTCCTTCAAAGCTCACTGTGCTGTATTAGAAGGATTACAGTTTATGAACTGCAAGTAGCAAACAGATCTTTGTGTTGATAGCAGTAACCTACTTACCCATCTACATAAAATAAAAATCTGTAATCTGCATGTTACATGATGTGCTTTGCAGGAGACACATTAACCTTCTATACTATTTTCATTCAGAGCTGGGACTACATAAAACACAGATCTCTCCAGCAAAAGCGTTTCCATCCAGAGTTATTGTCCCATTATTACTATTCCCTGAGATTTACTGGGCACACAAAGATCTCTGCAGCAGGTACCTTAACCCCAGAAAATATTTTAAAATGCAGACTTTGCAACCAACTAAGCAGAACTGATCTACTACCATGCTTCTCCTTGTTGCCAATTTCTTTGTGGCAGGGTTTTAAAAAAAATTATTAGTTGAGGCCCAGATTTTGCATCGGGGTAGCGCCACGTTTTTGGCACAACCCGGATGCAAAATCTGATTTGTTAAATCTTGTGTTGCGCTTAAGTGTACACATTAAGCCTGGGCGTAGTTCGCGTAGTCGCGCTACGCGAAGACGTCGGAGCGCTACGCGAGCTACGCGTAGCTTCGCGAGCATGCGTAGCTGCTTGCCGCGCCCGTTCGCGATGCGTTTTTCTTGCTCGGGAACGCGTTGTGGTTGTTCGGGACGCTGTTTGCGTGCTCGGGGGCGCGAACTTACCCATGCGGTCGCCTATGGGCGCGGCCATTTTGTTTTTCACTTGTCCCGCCCGTTCGCGATCCCTTATTTCCTGGTCGCGTATAGCGTGCTCACGATGCGCATTCCTTGTTCGGGAACGCGTTGTACGTGTTCGCGACGTTTTTTGCGTGCTCGGGGACAAATATCGCGCAAACTTACCCACGCGGTCGCGATGGGCGCGGCCATCTTGTTTTACCACTCTATGCTATGGTTCTGGGCCTGCTTTTCTATCCTCCCTCAATCTTTGCAATCCTTAGTTTTTTACACTGTTTTTCAATTTTTCTTTATTTCTTATCTATCTCACTCTCTGCTTAAGTCTATATTTTGCATTTTTTTCTACTTTTTACTGTTTTTTTAACTTTTCGACTGTTTTATATAACTTTCTTCTTTAAGCTCCTACTTCTTCCCCTAACTTTATTTTTCCCTTCTAACTTTTCTTTTTCACCTCCTCCCACCCCAGAACCATGGCGAAGGGTAGCAGCAGCGGCTCAAAGGGCAAGGCGCGTGCGCCCAATCGCCGCCTGCCTTGCGGCAGACTGCGCCCTGCAGGGGTGCAAGCCCGCCAGCTGTTTAATGAGGCGGAGGTGGCCGCCCTTGTTTTTTTATTCAGCGCCACCTCCCCTTGACCTTGGCAGCAGGCGGCAGGCCAGGCTCCGGGTACCCGACCCAGGAGCGTCACCGCCGGTGGGCGAAGGTGCGTCGGGCAGTGTTTCGCTGCTCCGAGGTCCGGCGCACCCATAACCAGCTGGCCCACCGGTGGTCAGACATCCTTGACCGGGAGCAGGACCTGTTGGACCTGCTAGGTGTCGAGGTCGTGGGGCTTGGTGAGTAGCCAATATATATATAGTAGTACAAGTATTGTGATTTGTGTATACATTTTTTACAAATAACAAGAATACTGCTGCTTACATTGCGGGTAAATTACGTTTCAAAATCTTCTGTGATTGTAGGACACAGGTGCTGGGCGGTACTCTTACTTTTTGCAACTTTGCGCTCGCTTGTCATTATGTAAGAGTTTACTTTAGAGAACTTCAGTTAGGTAATGCTATTGCTAGAGAGACTGTAGTCCTTCCTTTGTCCTCCTGTCAAATAGTGGTGGATGCATTTGATACTAGGTTTAGTTACTATTAGTTGATCATTTTTGAGCGGTCTGTGTGACGCATCCTCTGTCACTGAGTGCTGCTTACCCCAGTCCTTAGAACCTTTTGTAGTTTGTTTAGTGAGTGGTACTGGTAAGCTTAGCTTAGCAGTGTCAGTCAGCTGCAGAACATCAGATGCAACCAACCAACAATTTGGTGTATGCATTATGCACTTTATGCATGTGTCCTCCTTCTCATCTATGCATTTTTGATGTCAATAAAAAATGGAAATGCAGGCTTAATGAACAATTGGCCCGCCTGGAATAGGTGGGCTAGGTCAGGTGGTACTTAGGCTTAGTTAGTGTTCTGGATTTTATTTGAATCAATCAGAATGGAACACTGAATTAGTGTTCCCAAATAAGTAGACTGTCCGTGAATCCCGCAAGGCAGTAGTCGATCGGATTAGATAGGTCAATTTTATTGCAATTTTTGTTTCCTAAAACGTTTTTTGAGCGTTTTTTTAGATAATTTATTTGTTTCACAGCAATCATTAATGTTTGTGTCTTTCTTTTTCTTTATTATATCTTACATGATCACTGATGTGCAGCACCCAGGGGCAAGAAGACGGGGTCCGATTCGCGGGACAACCACCAGAGGACCGCTCCTCTACCGAGGGCCCTGCTGCTGGTCCCAGTAAGTCCTCCAGTGGTTAATATTAACAATTATATTGCCCTAACTTTTACTGCACCTTATTTTTTCAGAACTATTAATTCTGGCTCCACTCCCTAATTCTATTTTTTACAAAAGATTCTTTGATCTTGACTTGACTATCTGTTTCTAAATTCTGGTTATCCCTGCCTCTAAGTTCTAACTGCCTCTGCTATGAATGTCTGTACTCTGTACTACTAATATTAGTCTGTCGCTAAGCTTGCCCAGTTTGCATTGCCACTCTTTATTGTACGGTTTTGAATAAAACTCAGATTGACCAATACTAATAGCTCTAGCCACTGAGTCCAGTCCTTTCGGTTGTCCTCTTCTAGGCTTCTTAATCTTGAGGCTTTGACAATTACCACAAACAAATTGCCCAACCAGTTATTTGACTATTTTTGATAGGATATAGTACATACTACTTGGATTCTGCACAGCCCCATGCAGAACTATGCACAATGAAATAGGATGTTGGTGATGCGAGTTTAGAACTTGGACGTTCCTCACACCTCAGTCAGAAGTGAACCCACAATCCCCTGAACGACTAGCTATAGTGTCTCATTAGGTCCCCGTACCCCCACCCGAAGATACCCAATGATTATGATTACACAACCCAGAACATAACACCCTTTCGCTCACTCACTCGTGTAAGTCCACCACCACCACACAAAATACCACAGAGTCTATGTGTAAGTTCAAAAGGTTTATTTTCAACTAACAAGCTCTGTATGTATGTTGTTCTATAAAATTCAGTGTACTCCAGCCAGCTCCAACAGCAAAAGGCATAAGATTAAAACAATAAACAGTGTTGCAACAAGTGCATGATCATTGATGATATATAAGACAAAAGATCTGTGCGAATTCTGGGCGACTCCTCACCGTAGAACGTAGAATTACTGGTTACATGCATCATTCATAAGCTCTGCAAATCTCTGGTTCGTAGAAGGGAATCCTCTGCCTGAGAAAAATGGTGCGTGTTATATAGTATAATGCAAGCATTTCTCAGTCCTGCCCAAAAAGTGTAACATGTTACCTATGGCTAAGCAATACGGACTAACCGAACTCCATAACAAAGTGGCTTGTTTTTCGACCTCTTGTACGCAACGCTCAGACAGTAGCTGTATGTGCTCATGTGGGCTCAAAAGGCGTCTTACTGTTACTGCGCAACAAGCTGCGAGGTAACATGCGCAAAAGACATGAAGCGGAAAATGGTTGCATGGCTCAGGCTAACTTTGCAAAGAGTAGAGTATAGTATAATAATGACCATAGGGACCATAACACTACTAGTGTCTACTCTACTGACTGTACTCTAGTACCCGATTTGGACTATTGAATGTGATTTATAATAATATGTATGTATTAACTTTTTTTCAATCTTGCTAATGAAAAAGAATAAATAGGGGGAGGTGTACAGGCATCTAAAAATGTGTCATGTTTTTATCTAGGCGGACTAGCAACCACCAGTGGCGGCGGGGCCACCGGCGATTCGAGCCTTCCGGAGGGGGCAGGAGAAGATGCGGCACCTGCAGGAGCTACAGGGGGGGAGCCAGCAGCGGTGGCGGGCGGTGGTAAGTTATATTCATGACTTATTGACATTGCACTAGCTGGAAGGGTGTGTGGACTTCACTCACTGTACTGTTGTTGAGACTTATTAGGTATGAAGTTGTAGTGAACATTATACAACGGTTAAAGAAGACACCCTTTACTTAGCATGAACAATGCAGTAGCAATAGCATTACCAGCGTGACTTGATTAACCAATGGCCTCTTATATCTGACTCCAACTCAGCTGTGAAAGTTTTATGGAGGAGACTAAAAGTCAGATCAGATGACCTTGATGGATGTGTTGAACAAAAAGGGAAAGAAGCGTTGAAGGAGGAAGGGCGGGCGAGATTTAATATGATGACTGGCAGAGAAGGATACGTTGAAAGCATGGATAGGTGGCTGATAGGAATCAGATGCATGTGTTGTTGAAGGATGGGTGGAAGGTGAAAGAAGAATGGATGCCTGCCTGGGTGGGCGACACAGTATGGGTGGATACTGTGGATAGCAAGAATCATCAGCGGTGTTTGGGTGAAACTCAAAGCCAAGGCAAGCAACGGAGTGAGTGGACGCATGCGTTGTTGTTGGTGAAACAAAGTAAGGTTGGTGGAGAGATTAAGAAGAATGATTGACATTTACTTAGAATGGATGGATGCCTGTATGTATTCATCATAGACAGCATAGGTGGAGACTGTCACGGGATGCACAGTTTTAGGGAATGTAAAAGAAACCGCGCCAGAGTAGCAAAGCCGATGTGGGGAGGGGCAGGGTGGGGGTAGTAGTAAACAATGTATTACGCGGGCAAATACAGGTAACTTTACTGTAAACATACAAATAAATAAAGCGAATTTCATTGTGCGCACTGCACCGCCAAATGCGATGCAGTGTGCGCAACAAAATTAGTTTCATTTATTTATGTTTATTTACCTGTAATTGGCCGTAATCCATAGTTTACTACCCCCATCCTGCCCCTACCCACGTCACCGCCCGGCCGAACTCCCCGAGTCCCACCACCGACCGCTACTGACCTTATGTCGTTGTCCCATATAAAAGCAACGATCATTGGATCAGATATATAATCTGCCTTTTTGTAGTAGCCAAGGCACTGTGAAATTGAGCAATTGCCCTCCATGTAACAGAGAGAGTATGGCCAGTGCCACCCGTAATAGAAAAATACGAGCTTCCCCACCTGCAAACAGTAGTAAATCCAACTAACGTGAGTCTGCGTCATGACTCGTATGTTTGTCTTGGGTGCAAGCATAGATGACCGAGCTGGCAATGCCGGCTACAACCAGGTTATGTCATTTCGCTAAACTAGAGAAAAGAAGAACACTGGTGTACTGTGTACTGGTTGGAGTCCATAGTGCTAGAATAATGCCTGAAACTCCCACAAATGTTAGAGGCCGAGGAAGTGGGAGGATAGATAGATTATTAGCACAAATGTTATGTACTGTGCTTCTTGCTAGTGCTACTGTGCCATTATGTGTTGAATTAATTTTGTGTTACTGTTTAGCTAAGAGTACTGGTTACAACAATATTTTTTTTCTTTCTTGATATAGATGTACTCCTTCCCAAGACAAACCATCGCGGAAGGAGTTGGCAGCCAGGGCCCGGCGCCGGAAACTGGAGGCCATATGCCAGGAGTACCGGCAGCTGGTGGCTCAGGCGGAGGAGGAGGAGGCGGCAGCAGCAGC
Organism: Calotriton arnoldi; assembly: GCA_963921515.1. Taxonomy (NCBI): domain Eukaryota; kingdom Metazoa; phylum Chordata; class Amphibia; order Caudata; family Salamandridae; genus Calotriton; species Calotriton arnoldi. The sequence continues at coordinate 1,016,087 of CAWUFW010002856.1, read as the reverse complement.
TGCAGCCTCGTCCGATGCCCCGGGCCCCAGCCAGGCCACAACTCCAGCGGTACGGCGCCGCGGTCTGGTAGCCACCCGCCGCCGCCGCAATTCGCTAGCAGCCAGCACTGCTGTCCCCCACCCTGGATGCCACTGCAGGGCATTTTGCAGGAAGATTCTCCTCCGGATGGCACGCCTAGAGGAGCAAATGGAGGAGCGGGTCAAAATCATGGTGGACAAACACCTCAAAGCCCGCCAAATTTAACATCGAGGACCCTGTTGATTTGCCCCTTTTTATTCCTTGTTTTGGTGGGTGGGAATTGGGCGTTGGGGTTTCGGGACATTCTTTGGACTTTTTTCGTTTTGGACATTTGTTGGGGTTAGGGAGAAGGGTGGGTCAGGTGTGGGATAGTTTATTTTTGTTAGGGTAATAAATTATATTTATACTTAAACATACAATGTTAATGTTTTGTGGGGGTTACTGTTTTACGAATTAACGTCACATTGGTTTCCTTGCTGCTGCAGGGCCGCAGCCAGTGTTTGATTGAAATAATCTGCCGACGATGATGTAACACAAACAGATAGATGCGGTACCCCTCACTGAGTTATTTGTCCTACTAGTACTGTCAGTCTCTCCTCCTAGTCCATTTATACCTCCCACCAAACTTATCTTACCTGTGATTGATGATTACGTTCGGCACAGCGATGGCTGCATGGTTTCCAGAGAGAATGTAGAAGATGCCATGGTTGTGGTGGTAGTAGTAGAGTAGACACTGGCAGTAGCATTTGCTAAAAAATTAAAAAGAGACAGTCACTTTCCTGAGAGCGACTGTGGGAGGAGTAGTAGAACGAAGTAAAATACAGTACAGAAGAAGACTGCCAAACAAACAATATTGCAGTTGCAACTGCTAAAGTCAAATTAAACATAATGGTGGCGGGGACAGCCTAGTACAAGAAGTTACAAACTGTAGTTGTGTCGATTGAGTCACTTAACTTAACACAATCGTAATTCGTAACCTTTACTGCTGTGTGGTAGGAGTTTGATGATTAATCCAATCAATGACGGCAATTAATTATGATGTATTACTATTAGCCGGTGACGGCTTGCACATAGACTGAGCATGGGTGGGCAAGCAGAAGAAGCTCCTCGCCCTGCCTTGCAATTGAATTAGTGTTGCTTTCACCACATCTGCCCCAGCAAGCGTGTGATCAATTGGTGTACATTTTATGTAGTCACATCACACCTCAATATAAATCACAGCCCGGGGGAAGAGGGTTAGGGTTTGATGAATGGATGGGAAGGGGGTTTGGGGAAAGGTTTGAGAATGAAAAACAGTACGCATGGACAACAAAAGCAAAACGCAATCTTGGCAGATGACCATGATCTTATACAAAAAATCTATAAAGGGAGAAAAGGGAAATGCATGCATGATGATGAAGATAACTTGATGGTTAATGAGTAGTACTTAATAACTCCTACTAGACAATTAGACAGTACATGGCAGCAGTATATTCTATGCAATTTGCCTTGCCTGTAATATGCCCTCAGAGACCCAAATTCCATGTTGTACTGGGCTTACTTGTAAAGATAGCAAAGACAATTAAAACACAGTTGTAGGGATCAATTAGCAAACAAACAACACACAACACACAGTCCTAATGATTGAAGAGAAAAAAGGATTCAAATTAATTAAAAGATGAATGATACTAAAGTTACTGTATTATCATGCTCAAATTGTGGAGTGGAATCTCGTCCTTCCTCTTGGTCCTATCTTCCATGGACGCTCCGCACATCAATCTTGGTGGCCTTCCTGATGCCGATTGGTAAGGTAAATGTGAGTTGTGTCTCCCAGTATAGCAAGCACAGGGTAAAGGCCGGCCTGTAACGTCTAGATGGAAAAACAAAAGGGGTATTGAAAAATCAATGAATAAAAAAACATCAATTACGGTGGAGTCCAAGAAGAGAAGAGAGAACACTTTCAGAGTGAGGCGGCTTGGATATATCGTGTAGATTCTGTTTACAGCATTAAGCTACAACAACAACAACAGGACAGAACAGGCCCACCACAGCACCAGCCCGTGACCCAACCTCCATTTACTTTAATTTTTGACATAGCCAGACAAAAGGCATACACAGCAACTTAGCATTTTCCTAATTAAGTGACAAAATCAATGCGCCGCTGTGAGTCATCACTACACTCGACTACTACACACCACTACATGGACATGTAGGTCTGCTGTGTTTACTTTCTTGTTGAATTGTTGTGTTTGTTTACCTTATGCCACTTCATGAAATGCAGTTATTCCTTGAATCATCTCCGATCCAACTGAATGACTGCGCGCAAAGATAGTATGGTCATCATCATGGTGTGGTACGTGTTGTCCAACTACAACTCAGTCTGTAGTGACTCCGATTAAGTCCATATTAAAAAATTGCAACAGATATTGGCCTGCAGTAGTAGGAGTACAATTTGGTTATTAAACAACAAGAAGGGAAACATTGACTGTCACTGACTTGAGTCACTTTGTAGATTAACTAGTAGAGTAGAGTTCGACTTCATGCACAACATCAACAACAACAGCAATCGCTCAGAGTCTGCAAGCATCCAATGCATTCCATCATTACCTGTCTTGCTCTTCTCTTTGGCTGTCAGATCATCAGATGCCTAGTTCTGACAGTTATTTTTTTTTTTACGGGGCAGTGGCCTCATCATTACTCCAGTCCACATTCATTTTGAGTGTTAGTCGCTGTTTCGGTTTTCGTCTTATTCTTCTGTGGCACTTTGTCACAGTTTAAGTTGCTTCCCATGGTCAGCACTGTGATGATGGGCCGCGGCCTGGGTAGCGCTCATTGATGGTCATTTTTTGTTTGCACAAATGTCAGCAAGTTTCTTCGAAGAGTCTCTTGTCTTTCTCTGCCAAGTACCTTGTGTCCTGACAGTGAGGACCTTTGGATGCCTGCTGAGGCTGTAGCCTTCGGACACTGATGAGTTTCGGCTCGAAAACAAAACGGAGGATAGCTATAGTCACGTTTCACTTCTTATGGAGGCGGGACTGGTAAAGGCAACATTTCTTGTACTAATGTCTGGCTTGATGGAAATGTACTTGTGCGAGACAGGAAGATGAAGCAGGACTCTGAAGAGTGGACAGTTAAATGCACAGACATCCAACTCCAATAGGGAAATAAAAAGAGAAGACGGTGGTGATGGATTTGTTGTGATTTGAACCAGAAAGACAGATACACAGACACATAAAGGAAGGAAGAAAGTAACAATTTGAAAGCCTAGTTGTCAGGGAAGAGGAGCTCGTCCTCAAACTCTGGTGGTTCGGACAGAAGTAGGTCCTGTAACGCACTATTTACGTCATCCAAGTCGCTCTCCTCTTCCTGCTGTGATTCACGTATTTTGTAATCCGGTGGTATAAAGTGCTGATTCATTTTGATCATGGTTAACCTCTCCACGCTTTGGGCCGAGAGACTGGTCCTTTTCGAAGTTACAATGGCACCAGCAGCACTGAAAACACGCTCAGAAGAGACACTTGCGACCGGGGAAGCCAGATACTTTATCGCCAGCCTGCTGAGCACTGTCCATTGGCTTCTTTTCCCATACCAATACACCAATGGGTTTCGATCCATGAAGACCTCTGTTGGGTCATCCAGATAGGCCTGGACCATCCGCTCAATGTTCAGGGGTGCTCCGATGTGCTTGGCCTGTTTTGCCTTTGCATCAACACTGGACTTACCATACCCCTGCTGTAGAAACCAATCAGTTGCACATTGTGCTGTGGATGATCCTGTTCTTGATGTTATTGTTGGTGTAGGTGACTGCTGGGAGGCAAATGCACTGCCCTCAGGCTCCGAAGTAGAACTTGACTGTGGATGCCCTGTAGTACTGGTTATGGCCTGGGGTGGGGGGCCTGTAATTAACAGCCGTTCGCTTTCGAAAATAGTGGCTTCCTTAGCTATCAAAGTTTTGTAGTTGGCAACATCCACTTCCGAAAAAGGAATTACTGCCTTGCTGTTCAGAAATACTTTGTACCGTGGATCCAAAATTGTGGCACTAATGTAATGTGGTTGTGACAAAATTTTATTTTTAATCCTTGTATTTTCCGATAAGCGAGCGGCTAAGGTCTCCGCCAAATGATATGCGTCTTGTTTGTCATCCACACCTGCGTACGTTTCAGACACATCCTTCAGCTGTTGCTCTAGCATGTGCAACAATGGGATAGCTTGGCCCATAGTACAGTCCTCCCTGCTGACTTCACGTGTGAAGATCTCAAAAGGAAGTAGCATCTCAGTCAGGCATTTAATGAGGTCCCATTGAGCTATCTCAACGGTCATGCCTTTCACAGTAGGTTCCCCTAATCTTTGCATGACATAAGCATTGAGTGGTATGTACAGTTCAAACAGACGATCAAGCATGTAATAAGTTGAGTTCCAACGTGTTGGCACCTCCTGGATGAGCGCTTTGACTGGCATTTTATGCTCACGTTGAATGACCCTCAGCTGCTTCCGGGCTTTAAAAGAATGGTTGAAATGTGTGCATATTCTTCTGCAGGTGACCAGTAAGTTGCTGACTTTGGATTCATTTTTCAAAAAGTCTTGAACAACAATGTTAATGCAGTGTGCCAAACACGGGACCCTGAAATAGCCACCATTGCGCATGGCCAAAACTACATTACTGCCGTTGTCCGTGGCAACAAAACCAATCGTAAGCCCTCTTGGGCGCAGCCACTCAAAGACCTTGGTGTTAAACTCTTCCAAAATGTTTGTAGCAGTATGAGATTTCTCCATGGCAAACATGGCTACAGTTGCATGTTTGCGAGTGGCATGAAAAATCTCTGCAGTATCAACACCAGCAGATATCTGTTCTCTAACCCCCGCAAAACAGATCCAGTGTGCAGTGATGCACATGTAATCTGTGGCTTGGCAACTGGTCCACATGTCTGTAGTCAGGTGGATACTGTGAACAGCACTCTGCTTCAAGGCCTTTCCTAGCAATTCCAGCACGTCGTGATGTAGTGCTGGAACTGCAACTCTGGCAAAATAGTAGCGGCTGGGAACATGCCATTTTGGGCAGATGGTTGACACAAATTCCACAAAACCCACCCCTTCAACAAAAGAAAAAGGGAGAAGGTCCAGTGCTAACATTTTAGCCAGCTTCGCATTGTACAAACGTGCTATTGGGTGGTTGCGTTCGTACTGCCCCTCACCCCCAAACATGCTGATAATGGTAGGCTGCATGGTTTTCCTTTCTCTTAGGCTCAACGCACTTTTTGGTAGTGCGGACCTGGTACTTCTTGGTGTCTCCGGCTGACTCTTACTCTTGTGCCACTGAGATGTTGCTGAAGATGTGTGCAACGTTAAGACTGCACTGCTGGGGTCAGGGACACCTTGTGTACCACTACCAGAGAGAATGTCTCCCTGTCCTTCCTCTTCCACCGTGATCGGATCTTCTTCTTCTACTCCTTTATCCCCACCAACACCAATGGTTGCAGTTTTTTTTCTGCCGCGAAGGTGGTCCTCCCAGCTGATCAAGTGGTGTTTTTTCAGATGGGTCATTTGGCCTCCGGTACCATAGTTTGTACCAAGCTTACCACGACTAACAGAGGTATTACAAATGGAGCATATAGCAATGTTCTCCTCCTTTTCGCTAACCGTAAAGAAGTCCCAAACTGGGGAGCTTAACTTTGGCCTCCTGCTGGAGGTGCCACTTCCAATGCCGGATGATCTGTAGGGTGTGTGTTGAATTTGACTCTGTGCTGCTGTACCACTACCTACTCCTACAGAGGTGGTGGTTGTGCTGGATGTAGGTCGCTGCCGGGCCTTTGCTAATGCAAATATGGAAGCTGTAGGTCGTGTTGGTGTTACCTGTGGAGGTATGCGTGCTACATCCCTCGCAGCGATTTTGGATAGGGTAAGAATGTTGGTCTCCATCTCCTCGGGGCCGGGAGTGATGTTCGTGATGACTGGCTCGTCGTCGTCGTCATCATCATCATCATCTTGCTGTTCTATATCGACCTCCATAAGTGTAAGGCTTTCCGGAACCTTCCTTTTCCCTAGCTTGGTATTGGAACGTGGCTCCCTCTCAGACTCAGTTTGTGGCTTCCAAGTGGCATCTAGATCATCAGAAGGGGGCTTGGCGAAGAACTTGATGGACTACCCCTCCTTTTCCTTGCTGGGGATTTGGAAGACAATGGATCTTCTGAATGAGTGGCTTCTTCTTCTACCTCTGCATGAGGCTCAATTTCCTGAACTGCCCCTACTTCAGGAGGAACAACAACTACTATTGCGGGCGGTGGTTGCGGCTGTTGTTGTTGACCACTTATCTGCTGTGTTTCCTCCTGCGTTGATTGGGTACTACTTTGAGATAGCGATAAGTTTATCTCAGGCTCAGCATCACTGCTTTCCACCATTAGGCTGGCTACCTCTTCCACACTCATGTGCTTGGGCCTGGGTTGGTGGGTTGGGTCCACTGATGCGGAGGTGCTGCCCCCAGCTTGCCCCCGGACACCGCTGCTGCAGGCGCAATTTTTTTTTCCCAAAAAGGTATTGGCCGGCACACCAGACTTCAGTGTCACTTCCTTCTTCTGTTCCTTCTTCTTCTCAATAGCAACTTTCTTGGTACTGGAGGACCTGGTACCTGCTTTCTTTGGGCCCATCTTCTTCAGATGTCAGCAGCACTCAGTTGCAGAGATGTCTGGTCAGGTCACACGTCACGTTGTGTTGTGTGTACAGCAGCAGGATGTCTGTCTGGAAGTGCAACGGGCAATGATGAGAGACACACCTCCTCCTCATTCTTTGTGCACCTAAAAGCAAAAAAGCCAGAACATCAGTCAAACATAGCACAAATCAAACAAATAGAATATAGAACTTAGTGTGTGGTGGCCTCAATTATTAAATTTCAGAAACTCTGTGAACAACAACACACAGTCTAGCCATTTATGAGACGTTGACAACAAGGCCAGGGCTTTCCTGGCTACTGTGTAGTGCTAGTGTACACTCTGGAAGAATAAGAATAGTAAAGAACAAAAACTAAAATGTACTGGAGCATGTTTGGCCTAAATTTGTGCATCACGTGGGATGTATTATATAGCAGCATCAGGGAGCTGCAGCTGGCAATGGGGATGGATTTGGAAGCAGTAAGACAAGAGGAACAATGGAAAGACACGCAGGCCTATGTGGCAAAAACAGCACACTAATAACTACCACAACAAAATGGCCCCCAGAAACATGGTGACTCACAGGCACAAGGCACGGCAAACAATGAACTCAAGCAGGCCTATATATGGGCAGACAAAGGATGCCTTATAAAACACACACCGCTTTAATGCAAAAACTAAAATCCACATGGCTAAAAACACTTTGGAAAGTTAGACAACCACTACAACAACACAATTATAATTACACAGTACACACGCAAAAAAGGCATTTATTTAACACACCCAAAAAGAGAAATAGTCAGACCCTCCAAAAAAAACACATTTCGCAATTCAATTGAATCAATTCAATGCCATCCATGGCCTAAATGATGTCAAAATTCCACAGACTACACAGAAACAGTTTTATGCACCCATGGTGACTACCTCTGGGCCTACTGGCATACTGGGCCGCAAGCTTGGAGGCCTATGGCAAAAGCACAGTGGCTGGCTTTACAAAATGGCCGCCACCCACATGGCCAGGCCACCCAAAATAACAAAAAAGTGAAGACAAAGGACAGGACCAGGCAGTTGGAGACTCTGGGCAACTTGCTACCTCTTGAAAAAAATTGTAAAACAAAAAAAAGTGACTCCTTGCTCACCAAACTACATCTAAATGACAACCTGAGGAGTTTTTTGTGCAAAATGAACTAAATCAACATTTTCGAGAACGTTTTATGATGCTCGAGAGATATTCTTCGCCAGATTGTAAATTCTGCGTGTTCGGCATCGCGATCGTCACAAAAAGTCGTTATCGCGCGCGCGAAGAAGATAAAAAGTGTAAGTCCGCGTTGTCGCGCAGTGCGGACTTGCCCAAAGTCCGCGAGCTGAACGCCCAGGGTTACCTACTGGCTAAAAAGGCCTATTTATTTAACACCCCAAAAAATAAAATACCACCCCAAAACCCACATTTTGCAAATCAATCCAATGCCATCCATGGCCTAAATTATGTTACAATTCAACAGACAACACAGAAACAGTTTTTATGCACCCATGAGGATGACTACCTCCGGGCCTACTGGCACACTAGGCCGCAAGCTTGGAGGCCTATGGCAAAAGCACAGTGGCTGTTCACACAAAATGGCCGCCAACACATGGCCAGGCCACCCAGAACAACAAGAAAAGGAACACAAGACAGACAATGCAGGCCTATGGCAAAAGCACAATGCCTGGCTTTACAAAATGGCCGCCACCCACATGGCCAGGCCACCCAAAATAACAAAAAAGTGAAGACAAAGGACAGGACCAGGCAGTTGGAGACTCTGGGCAACTTGCTACCTCTTGAACAAAATTGTAAAACAAAAAAAAGTGACTCCTTGCTCACCAAACTACATCTAAATGACAACCTGAGGAGTTTTTTGTGCAAAATGAACTAAATCAACATTTTCGAGAACGTTTTATGATGCTCGAGAGATATTCTTCGCCAGATTGTAAATTCTGCGTGTTTGGCATCGCGATCGTCACAAAAAGTCGTTATCGCGCGCGCGAAACGTACATTGAGCGCGCGAAGAAGATAAAAGTGTAAGTCCGCGTTAGTCGCGCAGTGCGGACTTGCCCAAAGTCCGCGAGCTGAACGCCCAGGGTTACCTACTGGCTGAAAAGGCCTATTTATTTAACAAACACCCAAAAAAATGAAATACAACCCAAAAACCACTTTTACCAATTCAAACCAATGCCATCCATGGATGCCCGGCCTACATGATGTTTAAACTTTAAATTCAACAGACACCACAGAAACATGCACCCATGGGTACCTCTGCCTCTAGTCCGGGCCTACTGGCTGAAATTCCAATCAAAGAAAAACAACTAGGCCCCTGCCAAAACTACAGGCCACAACAATACATTTTAAAAACTATGGAAATCCCCCCAAAAAATGTAGGTACAAACAAGCCCCAATCAAACAAACAAGTACACCAATTCTCCAACTTACTTGTAAAATCTCAAATCCAAGAGTCCTCAATCCAATCCAATGATATGATGCAGCAGACAGACACAAAAAGTGATCCTTCCAGCTCCAAATCCAAATGAAAGTGAACAGCACATGGACAAAACACTGGGAGGAGCCTGCTGGACAGAAACAGGAAGTTTGAGAATCAGGGGCACTTCCTTCCTCTTGGAAAAAAAGAAAAAGGACTCCTTGCTCACCAAACTACATCTCTAAATGACAACCTGAGGAGTTTTTTGTGCAAAATGAACTAATTCATCATTTTCGAGAAGGTTTTATGATGCTCGAGATATATTCTTCCCCAGATTGTAGTTTCTTCGTGTTCGGGATCGCGATCTTACCAACACTGCCGCCGGAAGTCAGATCGCGCGTCCGAATGACGTGTTCGCGTTCGCACACTCTCGCGGGATCGTGCGGCCGGATTCCAAATCTCGTGGCGCCCGCGAACGGATAGGAAGTCGCGTCGGCGAACGCAGAATCACGGTAGGTCGTTACCGCGCGCGCACGTATATTGAGCGCGCGAAGAAAAACAGCTACGCTACGCCGCAAATTGCGTAGTGCACGGTAACTTCGCGTTCTACGCGAATCGCAAAGTTACCGTAACTTTGCAAATTCCGCGAGCGTAGCGTAGTTCACCGCCCAGGGTTAGTACTCATGACATACCTGATAAACCTGTGTGAGGTCTTAATATCTGATGTCACTTCTTGTGATGTCACTTTCAGTGAGGTCACTTCCTGTGGTGTCGTGCGCCATGATGTCACTTGTATACGACCTAACTTGGTTAGTCCCACCACTTTTTCTTCTTCTGCTTATAAAAGGACTTGCTCCCTGCCAACGAGTAAACTGTATGCCTGGTTATCAAACCTCTGAAGGTGACCAACTCGTCATCATGACCCAAGTGAAATACACTAATTACTGGCAGTACTAAGGGCGCCATTTGCACAACGCGCTCCTTAGTTCACGACTAGATTCCAGGTTCGTTCAAGGAAAGATTCTTGGGAAAGGATAAAAAGTAGGCGTGAAATAGGCGGCCTCTGGGGCGTCCCTCTAAGCCAGTGATGGAGCAGTGTAAATGAAAATTTTTTAACCTCCTAATAATTTTCGTAAAATAATTAATAAACATGTTCGTTTAAGTAAATAACCAACAATTTATGTTACATGTAAAGGGTTAGAGGTAACACGCTATTTTGTGTGCAAAATAATCAACTTATAATTGTTTACATGTCTAACATAACATAATATTTGCGTACTAATAAAATAATAAACGCATGATCTGTGCTTTTTAAATAAAATGTGTGGTTGCAAAATAAAGCGATGGTAAGTAAGGGACGGCTTTATATGTTGCTTTTTGCTAGGTAATACCTAATTGGGGTACGTAGAAAGACGGGAGGGAAACGAAAGGGTTTATATTCTTTATTTTAACAATATTTTGTTTATCTTTGAAAATAGTGCGCTTAAGCCTGTTGAGCAGCGATATAAAATGGCCGCCATTTGCTAGAGTACGCATGAGCAGGAAACCGTGTGGTAGAGGACAAAGGCTGGGGAAAAGGATGACCACGTGTTCGTGCTGAGAGGCTAAGACGGAAGTATGGTCAAGGCTATTGTGACCTTTCTGAGCAGATGTGTGCCAAGATGATCAGCAAGAAGCGTGAGAAGTCAAACTGAATAAATGGACGGAACTGTTGAATCTAAAAAGTAGCAGAAAAAGATACAAATTGGACTGATCGAAACGGATGAGCAATGTCATGAACTGTGGGAAACGATGCAAGCATGGACATTCCACAAGGAACTGGTTAAGACAAGGAAGTTTGATTAAAATGTATATGGGCCTGAGTGAACCAATGAGAGAGAATCACGCCATGAAGATGCAACATTTTATTCAGTAAGCTAGAATTAGGGTATAAGAAGACCTACTCTTGGTGGGAGGGGTTAGATGCTGGAGAGTGAGAAGCTGAAGAAGTTAGATGCTGTAGATGGGTGAAGTTGCGGTTGCTGATGCTGACGAGCTGATGATGCTGCTGCTGCTATTTTTTATTTCCAGTTGAGTATAAGATGCTGCTTTAGGAGAACCTTTTTATTCCTGATAGATTTTTCATTTAGAACTATTAGATTTTTCCAAGACAGATAGATTGATCTTTTAGAGTTCTTACTATGACAACCTTATTTTTCCGTCTAATAGATATGCATTGCAATTTCAATTTATTCTTATAATTGATGATAAATGTAATAATCTGAATAATAAGCTTAACCTCATTTCTTGCTTCGAAACTTTATATAAACTTTATTATTCTTTAAACAAATGACTCCGTGATTCTTTAGCTCAATGATTAAGGTAAATTGATAAAGAGTTTATTGTGATTGAGCTGGTCTTAATCACCATCAACTGATTCCTACTAGTTGGTCCATCGACCAATGAGCGGAATACCTTAAAGCAAATGAGAAACATTATGTCATGTTAAAAGAGGTATCCCGTCTCCTTCCAGCGAATCGCTTTCTCCTAGGTTAAGGACGGAGGAAATCCAGGGAATAAATGAGTAAGTGAATGTATGTGCGGTGTTATGGGCCCCACCGTCATATGGATATAGATTGTGTGTTGGAGGAATAGTCTCACCTGGATGACCGAAGCATATAGGAGAATAATTTTTATTGTTAGCGCTGGATCAGATTTCTTGGTAGCAGAGTTATGGTTTCTATAGATTAGTTTGGTGATTATTGATTATTGATAAGTTCATGTCTAACACTTTATGTTGAGTCGCGTTATGTTATATGTAAGTTTTCACGCTTCCGGGAAGTAGGAAGTGGAACACATGTGGCAAGAGAAGTCACATGGAATGGTGCATTGTCTGAGTTCATATTGGTGATCACACAGGTTGTGTTATGATAGGGACATTTTCCGTATAAAAGGTGTGTGAGTGAAATAGTGATCGGTTTTCTTGTGAAACTCTGGCCTTAATTCTCAGGAGCAGTATAGTCTCCACATGTGTTTTATCCCCAGAGAAACGGGTTTACTGTTTGCTTGAAAGAAGGGTAAGGTAGAGGGAAGTGCTACTTTATCGGCGAAACTGAAAATTCTGTGGTAGGGTAGAGGTAAGCGCTGCCTACTGGAAAATACAGAGTTCTTGTGTAAATGGTCAGAACTATCTCTTCGGTTTAGCGAATCAGACAATGGAAATGTGTTTTAAAATGTTGTAACTAACGAAGAATTGTGGAAAAATAAATTGCCGATAAATTTTGTAAAGGAGGGGTCAAGTGCAGAAGTGACGTAGACAAGAGTCGCGCTGGGATTGGACAGTGCGTTAGTCACACGGAAACAGGAGCAGAACTGACGTAGACAAAAGCCGCGCTGGGATTGGTCAGTGCGCGGTAGACAGAAATCTCTCTGATTGGAGCTTTGGTGTGAGTCACGACAGGATTGGTCAAATAATCTAGTGACGTGGAAGTTTGTGATTGGAGTGTTGGTGTGAGTCGCGCTAGTATTGGTTGAAATAACGCATAGAGAGCAGTGTTGAGTTGTGGATCGTTTGAGGAGAAAAAGCGATTGTGAATCATGTCATATTATGAGTATGGTAGAGAGAAAATGTCATGGATGTCGAAAGTTAAGAACTTCTTTAAGAAAGACAAAAAGGTAGTAACTAGAGAGGGACAAATAATTCCTCCGCCGAAATCACCAGCTTCGCATATGATGCTGAAATATGGATATCATACATGCATATGGTTAGAAAATTGGACAAAATATACCAAGAATGATGGAGCATTGGCTTTCCCTGAGAATGGTTCATTTAATGTAGCTGTACTACGAAACTTGAGAGAAAAGATGGCAATGTTAGAACCTAGACCGACACAGTTTGAAGCTTTAACGGAATGGGAAGATGAGATGTATGAGCGAGAGAGATTCAGAGGATTAAAGAATCATGAGTTTGTGCCTGGAAGGTTATGGGGAGTAAATCATGAGGACAGAATAAAGCATTGGAGATGTGCAAATATGACCGGAGGTTTGTTTCCAGCTTTTACAGTTGAGGAAGAAGCAAAGAGAAAGTGTACAGAGAAAAAGAAACATGTAGTTATAGAAAAGTATGTGTATGGTGGTAGTGAAACGGATGACGAATTGCTGGAAGATATTTTAAACAGAAACCCACCTCCATACCAACAGACTTCTGCGGTGGTGACACCTAATGCACCGCCAATGGAAACTGGGAGGAATAAAAATCCCGAACGAAGAGATGAGATAAATAGGTCACAAGTTCAATTAAAAACTTCACAAAATGAAGAGATAGAAAGTGACAATGCAACTGAATTAGCAAAAACCACAAGAGAATTGACTGAGAAAATAAGAGCATTGACAAAGAATATGGAAGCTGTAACTGTACCAGTAACAATAGGTCCAGTGATGCCAATTTTTGAGAATCAGAAAATTGATGAACGTTCTTTAGTGATTCCCATGAATTCACATTTGCAAAGAAAAAGAGAAGGGATGGAACTGAATAATGAAAGTGCACACCATTTGGCTAGTACCTATAGACCAAGCCCACCTACTAATTTGACGATAAATGAGAATGAGATTAGGAGAATACCTATGGTAACGGAGTCTGCATCAGGGACACCAGAAAGAAGTAGCAATTGGATAGAATTAAATAGTACGCCTGTAGGTCCGACTCCAGATGAGTTAAATGAATGGATGAAAGCGCTAAAAACAAAAGAAACAGAAGTAAAACCATTAGATGTAATTAGGTTGAAAATAGACATGGAAGAATTGATTTTAGGAACCATTGGTACAGAAAAATTAAAAAATTATCAGGATGAGATTGTTTTTGTGCAAAAGTCTTACATGGAGAGCTAGAAATTTACATGACAAATTGGAAGAGACAGCAAATGAACTAGGAGTAGAGTTTGTAAAAGTGAGAACGTTGCAGAAACCATACAGAGTAGATTTTTGTGAGAAAGATATAGAGAATTTGAACACATCAGGAAGACTGACCCAAATAAAGGAGTTAATTGTTTTATTGAGAAAATGGGGTGATGTGGATAGATGGAGAAATAGATGGACGAAAAAGAACGAGAAAACAACAGATAAAGCATCTTTGGCTTTTGCAGTGACAGATAAGGAACCAGTTGTAAGGGAGTACCCGATGAGAGAAACTCCAGGTGGTAGTTATGTGCATGTTCCATGGACTAGACAGGATATACTGTCATTTACAAATGACTTCCCAAAGTTGAGAGAGAAGCCAGTAGAATGGTACAGACAAGTGGAAAGATTTGTTAAGGTGTCAAAAGTGTTATGGATAGACTTGGATGGATTGTTTGATATAGTAGTGCCAGCTGATTTGTGGACAGAATGTAAGATTACTATTGATTGGCCAACTGTAGAATATCAAAGGGATGCTAAAACAGGAGCGCCAGGACCAGAAGTGATGAGGAAGTATGACCAAGTAATTACCTTTTTGAAGAATAAGATTCCACCGAAAGAAACAGATTGGGTGAAAATAGACAGAACAACACAAGAAAGTAAAGAATCAGTGCATGCTTATTACGAGAGGCTGTTGTTGGTTTTCAAACAGTACAGTGGTTATGAGACACTAAATGAGAAGGATATGAGTCATTTTGTATATAGATTTGTGTATGGATTGAAACCAGAGATAAGTGAAATGATTAAGCAGCATATGATTTGCTGGCAGAATAGCACAGTTGATGAGGTTTTGAGATATGCTAAGTATTGCAGTGATGATATTGAGAGTAGACAGCGAAAATTGAAAGAAAAAGCCATGTGGGCACAGGTGAAAGTTGCAGAGAAGCAAGAAGCTCAATTGAGTAATACCGGTAATGAAGCAGGACAGGTTAGATCTCGACCAAATATAGGTAAAGTAAAAGGACAAATGAGTATAGATGAGGCAAAGAAAAAGTGGCCATGCCACAACTGCGGAAAGCTAGGGCATTGGAGAAACTAGTGTAAATTTCCTCCAAAACCTAATGTGGAAAATCAATCATTAAATTCACAGGTGCAGAGTGAGGTAGTTACTCAACAAAGTCAGGTGCCACAACCACCACTTCCCAAGAGTGTTAACCAACAGAAATACAGTGCAGAAACAGGATTCTACGGAGGAGAACAGGTAACACAGTTGCCGCGTGCAGCTGCAATTTCTCAATATTGGTTACGACAGGATGAGGATGACACGGATGAAAGTTTCTGACGGTGCCTAGGAGAGGGGGAAGAGTGCGTGCTTGGCGCAACTCTAGAGGTAGATCAGTCTGGTCCATTTGTGGATGGAGAAGTGAATGGTGCAAATGTAACATTCCTTGTTGACACTGGAGCTACCCGTTCTAATGTTAGGTCAGTGGAAATTCCAAACCTTCCTCTCTCAGGTGAACATATCCAAGTAGTTGGAGTTTCAAATCAGCAAATTAAGACGCCTCTTACTAAATTAGTGGAGGTAAGAATTGGTCCATTTAGTGAAATGCACCGATTTGTGGTATGCGATTGTAGTCCCGTGAACCTTTTAGGACGCGATTTATTGTGCAAGATGAATTGCACTATCTATTGTACCCCAGACGGAATTGCATTTCAGACCCCAGATGAAGATGTGCTGTATAAAATGACAATGGTGAATTTAGAACCAGAAGTAAATGATTTGTTTCCTGTATTTGATGCAGAGAAAATCCCAATTGATTTGAAAAAGTCAGTGAAAGAAGAAGTGTGGGACTTTACAGGAGAAGATGTAGGATTAATGAAAGAAGTAGATCCCGTTAAAATAACAGTGAAAGAGGGAACGAGTTACCCAAATACACCCCAGTATAAATTGACACCAGAAATAATTGAAGGAATAACGCCAGTAATAAATAAAATGATTGAACAAGGGATTCTAAAAGAAATCATGAGCAGTCCATGTAATTCGCCAATAATGGGACTGAAAAAGCCAAACGGAACATATAGAATTGTACAGGATTTGAGGAAGGTAAACAAAATTGTTGTGCCTTGTTGCCCAATAGTACCGAACCCTGCTGTGATTCTATACCAGATTCCACGTGAAGCAGAATGGTACACAGTAATTGATTTATGTCATGCATTTTTCTCTATTCCATTGCATCCAGATAGCCAGCCATTATTTGCGTTTAGGTTTGGAGAGCGTATTTTGGCATGGTGCCGAATTCCTCAAGGGTACACAGAAAGTCCCTCAATCTTTAATCAGATTCTAAAGAAATCGTTGGAAGATTTAAAAATGCCAGAAAAGTCAGTGATGGTTCAGTATATTGATGACCTACTGGTGGCATCAAAAACGAAGGAAGCATGTGTCAATGATACAATTGCTTTGCTGAATCATTTAGCAAAAAGAGGACATAAAGTGTCCCCATCAAAATTGCAGTTTTGTCAACAAGAAGTCCAGTATTTAGGGCATAAAATTGAGAAAGGAGTGCGAAAGGTAACGACTGAAAGAATAAAAATGATTCAAGGAATGAGAGCTCCAATGACGCAAAGAGAGGTAAGAATGTTTCTGGGAATGGTTGGATATTGTCGACAATGGATAAGCGGTTTTTCGCTGATTGCTAAACCGTTGCAAAAACTGACAAAGAAGGATGTTAAAGATCCGTTTGAAATGAATGATGAAGAAATGAAAGCATTCAGAGAGCTGAAAAAGAAATTGTGTGAGGCTCCAGCATTAGGAATGCCTGACTATGAGAAAGATTTTGAGTTGTATTGCAGTGAAAGAGATGGATGTGCATTTTCAGTTTTGGTACAGAGACATGGAACTATGAAAAGACCCATTGCATATTTTTCAGCTGTTTTAGACCCTGTAGCGAAAGCGTTGCCTGGATGTTTGAAAGCAGTTGCTGCTACTTGTGTGAGTCTGGAACAGAGTGAAGGCATAGTGATGGGATATCCACTGAGAGTATATGTTCCCCATTCTGTGGAAATTCTCTTAACAAGAACGAAAACCCAATACATGACACATAGTCGGCTGACTAGGTATGAAAAAGTAATTTTGAGTGCAGATAATGTGACCATTGACAGATGTATGAATGTGAATCCTTCGACATCTTTACCAGATGAAGAAAGTATAATTGAAATGGATGAAGTAGATCACGATTGTCTGAATGTGCTTGAATATTGTACAAAACCAAGATCAGACATACGAGATGAGCCTTTAAAGGAATCAGATTATATTCTGTTTGTGGATGGCTCATGTTTGAGAACGAGTGATGGAGTTCTAAGTGCAGCATATGCGGTTTGCACAGTAGCAACTGTAATGGAAGCATCTTGTCTGAAAGGGATACGGTCTGCCCAAGTCGCAGAACTAGTAGCTCTGATTCAAGCATGCAAGTTGGGAAGAAATGTACGGGTTACGATTGTGACAGATAGCCAGTACGGCTTTGGGGTGGTGCATGATTTTGGTCAGATTTGGTCACAAAGAGGTTTCGTGACGTCTGCAGGAACGCCAATTAGAAATGGAGATTTTGTGAAAAAGTTGCTTGAGGCGATACAGCTGCCTAAACAGATTGCTGTTGTGAAGTGCAATGCACATAAAAATGGGGAAGACTACATAACTGTTGGTAATAAATATGCTGACGAGATTGCACAGTACTGTGCAAAGAATGTGGTTTCTTTAAACAAAAGTCGAGAAAAAGAGCATATTTCTTGTCCTTTGCTTTTTACTAACCCTGTTGAGACATGGGATGAGGTGAGACAGTTACAGGAAGCTGCAGATGATGAGGAATAAGATACATGGATAAAAGCAGGATGTAGAAAACATGAAGAAAATGATGTTTGGGTTTACAGAGATGAAAGACCAGTTATGCCTGATAGCATGATTTCTGACATGGCACGGATGTGCATGGACAAGCCCATATTGGGAGAGATTCAATGATCAGACTTTTTAGACAAACATGGTATAATCCAAAATTCAGAGCCATAGCTGAGAGTCTTTGTCAGAGATGTCTTATTTGTCAACAGTTAAATCCAGGAAGGAAGACAGTAGTGAGTCTAGGAACAAAAGGACGAGAAGGAGGTCCGTTCACTAGAATGCAAATGGATTTTATTGAAATGCCACCTTGCAACAGACTAAGGTATGTCCTAGTGGTCGTCTGTTTGTTTTCCCGTTGGGTGGAAGCATACCCAACCAGAAGGAATGATGGAATAACGGTAGCAAAACTTATGCTGCGAGAATTCATTCCGAGGTATGGTTTTCCAGTCACGATTGAAACAGATAGAGGAACACATTTCCAAAATGAATTAGTTAAACTGATTTGTGAAGCACTTAGTATTAAACAGAAACTGCATTGTGCATACAGACCAATGGCTTCTGGAATAGTAGAGCAAGTGAATGGAACAATTAAGAACAGGTTAGGAAAAATGTGTCAAGCTACAGGGCTCAAATGGCCAGATGCCTTGCCATTAGTTTTAATGACAATCAGAAGTATTCCGGAAAGGAAAACTGGACTCAGTCCCCATGAAATAATTATGGGACGAGCAATGAGACAAGCACAAGTACCTGTCAACAAACTACTGACTATAACTGATGATCTAGTGCTGGATTATTGCAAAGGATTGGCTGATGTGGTGCGTTCTGTGTTTCATCAGGTTGGACCGGATGCGACCACTCATGAAAGAAAACCAGCTCACGACTTGAATCCAGGAGATTGGGTCCGCATAAAAGTCCACAGGAGAAGAAACTGTTTGGTTCCTCGCTGGGACGAACCACGACAAGTGATCCTGGTGACAACCACTGCAGTCAAGTGTGCAGGAGTGAAACACTGGGTGCATGCCAGTCACACCATCAGAGTTCCAGAACCTGAAGATCGACATGTGAGTCGACATCTGGAAGTATTGGATAACAGTTCAGCATCAGAAGCAGAAGAAGAAACAAACAGGGTGCCAGAACCTGAAGATCGACCTGTAAGTCGACATCTGGAAATATCAGATACCAGTTCAGAATCTGATACAGATCATTCGGATTGTGAAGAAATTCTGAAAAGAAATTGGAAATTTGAAAGCATAAGAGAAGAAACTGAGCCAGAAGATAGTAACAGTGAGCAACCAAGTACAAGTTGTGGTAAAAATCCTTCGGAGATAATATTAATAGATGAAGAAGGGAGAGTTTCAAACAGAAAATTAGAAAATTCGGAAGATCCCCGAGGAGCAATAGGGACAAATAGTCAAACAAAAGAACAGGGAAATATAGAAGCAGATAGAGAGACTGACACAAATTCGGAAGAACCTCGAGGAGGGACAGAAATAGGTGAACGAAGAAAGATAAGAAAAGAATCACAAGTAGAGGAAGAAAATGAAATTATAAGTTTCAAAATAAGAGGCAATAACGAAAGAATTGAAACAGAGTCTGAAGAAAGTGGAGAAGAAAGAAACCAAAAACTAGTCAAGAAAAAGAAATTGGAAAACAGAAAGAGAGGAAAAAGGAAGTGAGGCAAAAAGGCCAAGAAAAGGAGACAATTGGCCCAACGAAGTAAGAAAATTAAGATACAGAATCATAAGGTTAGATGGGAAAAGTGCTGAACAAGTGAATGAAATAACAAGTCAGAGAGAGCAAGAAAAACAAGGTGGAAAACACTTGCAGAAAACGAAAAGAGTAAAGAAGGTAAATCCGAAGTATAGATCGCCTGAATGGTTGTATCTTGCTTTGACTGATATCAAAGAAGAAAAGAACACTCACGAGAACCCAGAACAAAGAAACCTAATGGGTGAAGGTGAGGTGCAACAAACCTGAAGAAGTTTAAACAGTTTCTACCGGACTTGACAAAACACTGGATCTGACGAATTTCTACCGGATATGACAAAGAAAGAATTCTGAAAAAGAATTAAAAGAAAGTACCAAGCAAAGACAAAACATTGGAGTACAGAGTGGCAAATAAGTCATTCCTGAGGTGTAGTGACACAATTTTCTGGAAAACAAATAAATAAGGTTATAAAACAAAATGGAGAATACTAGAGATAGAAAATGTAAATGTGAGTTTTTAAGTAGATGGTGTAAGATGTGCTGCTTTTGTACAGGATTATTAATGACACTATGGGTGGTTTTAGCAATCACTATTCCAATTAGTTTAGCTGTAGTAGAAACTTCTAATAACACCGAGAAAGAAAAAGGAGCTAACACTCAAGAACCAGTTATATTAAAAAGTAGTGCAGAATTACACAAGGACAAATCAATAACAGATTTTTCTAAGAATGTTTTTACTAAATTATTATATGAGTATGTCGAAACAATGGATGTAAGAGATTGCTATGTTTGTATGAGGTTGCCTGCATCTGTAGCAGAGGGTGTGACTTATCATCACCTCCCTTTGACGTATGGAATAACATGTAGTGTTTTAGCAAGTTTATTATATAAAACAGGTAGATTAGAATATTATTACACTGACATAGATAAGATTTTTGCGAAAGTTTCTGTAGTTCCCGAGCTAAACAAAATAAAAGAGGGAAAAACGTTTGGTGAATATTTTTTAGAAGATAAGATTTTAACATTAGATAATATAGTTAAATACAACCTTACCTGTGACTTAAAGAAGGAAGAAAAGGTATTTTTAGAAATGGTTGAAGAGAGAAGAGTGAAATTTCAAAGAAAAGTGATAGAAAAGACAAAAACACCTCTTTGGGCGTTGAGGAAGACAATCGTGACAAGAAAAAGACAAATGCAGCTATGACTCTGGATTGGCCCCAACAGGGAAGGTTGTGCATTAGAAGAAATAAGACAAGATATGACAATTATTTTGTGGGTTCCAGTATTTGCCATGACAATTATCAAATTTTAGGCGGATGGGGATTCAAAGGGGAAAAGATCCAATATTTCCAGGGATCTATTATGTTTGCGGAAATAGGGCTTATTATAGGTTGCCGGACCATTGGTATGGGTCATGTTATTTAGGCCTGGTCTTTCCAAAGATTTTTCATATGGATAGAAAAGAAAAAGGAACACACAAAATGATAAATACCTTTACACGTAGAAAAAGGGAAAGTTTTTCAGAAATAGTAGGTGATATTTTTGGCGCATTGATACCAGCAGTGGGAATATCTTTGAATGCATTTAGAATTCGGAAATTATCCACAGTGGTAGATCGTTTATCTACAGATACTGCTGGAGGGTTCTTGATGGTAAATACCGAGATGGTTGCCATGAGAGCTATGGTGATGCAAAATCGACTTGCCCTTGACATTCTTTTGGCAAAAGAGGGTGGAGTCTGTGGAATGCTGAAAGTTCAACATTGTTGCACTTACATTCCAGATAAAAGTGAAAATATACAAAAGTATATAACAAATATTACAAGTTTGCACAAAGAACTTGTTCCACTGGAGGTTGAAAGTGCTTTTGGAAAACTTGGTAAAGGGTTTTCTTCAGTAATAAATTGGTTAACAAGAATGAGTGGATTAATAATAGGGAAAGTTATAATAGTAGCACCATGATAATATTAATAATTTTAGTACTGAAGCTTGTAATCACATGTATAAAGAGAAGAAGATAAAAGAAAATAGAAAAAGAAAACATGATAAACAAGGAGAGAGAGAAATGGGTGAAATAGGTTAGAAGAAATAAAAGAGAACATGTACAAGAAGACGAAGAGACAAGTTGAAAGGGATACAGTTGTGTAAACTAACAAAAGCAAACGGATAAAAGATATATGCTGTCTGAAAGAATTGTATAACTTGGGTTTTTGTGGTGATATTAAAAATCACCAAAGGGGGGAGTTGATGGAGCAGTGTAAATGAAATTTTTTAACCTCCTAATAATTTTCGTAAAATAATTAATAAACATGTTCGTTTAAGTAAATAACCAACAATGTATGTTACATGTAAAGGGTTAAAGGTAACACGCTAATTTGTGTGCAAAATAATCAACTTATAATTGTTTACGTGTCTAACATAACATAATATTTGCGTACTAATAAAATAATAAACGCATGATCTGTGCTTTTAAATAAAACGTGTGGTTGCAAAATAAAGCGATGGTAAGTAAGGGACGGCTTTATATGTTGCTTTTTGCTAGGTAATACCTAATTGGGGTACATAGAAAGACGGGAGGGAAACGAAAGTGTTTATATTCTTTATTTTAACAATATTTTGTTTATCTTTGAAAATAGTGCGCTTAGGCCTGTTGAGCAGCGATATAAAATGGCCGCCATTTGCTAGAGTACGCATGAGCAGGAAACCGTGTGGTAGAGGACAAAGGCTGGGGAAAAGGATGACCACGTGTTCGTGCTGAGAGGCTAAGACGGAAGTATGGTCAAGGCTATTGTGACCTTTCTGAGCAGATGTGTGCCAAGATGATCAGCAAGAAGCGTGAGAAGTCAAACTGAATAAATGGACGGAACTGTTGAATCTAAAAAGTAGCAGAAAAAGATACAAATTGGACTGATCGAAACGGATGAGCAATGTCATGAACTGTGGGAAACGATGCAAGCATGGACATTCCACAAGGAACTGGTTAAGACAAGGAAGTTTGATTAAAATGTATATGGGCCTGAGTGAACCAATGAGAAAGAATCACGCCATGAAGATGCAACATTTTATTCAGTAAGCTAGAATTAGGGTATAAGAAGACCTACTCTTGGTGGGAGGGGTTAGATGCTGGAGATGAGATGCTGAAGAAGTTAGATGCTGTAGATGGGTGAAGTTGCGGTTGCTGATGCTGACGAGCTGATGCTGCTATTTTTTATTTCCAGTTGAGTATAAGATGCTGCTTTAGGAGAACCTTTTTATTCCTGATAGATTTTTCATTTAGAACTATTAGATTTTTCCAAGACAGATAAATTGATCTTTTAGAGTTCTTACTATGACAACCTTATTTTTCCGTCTAATAGATATGCATTGCAATTTCAATTTATTCTTATATTGAAGATAAATGTAATAATCTGAATAATAAGCTTAACCTCATTTCTTGCTTCGAAACTTTATATAAACTTTATTATTCTTTACACAAATGACTCCGTGATTCTTTAGCTCAATGATTAAGGTAAATTGATAAAGAGTTTATTGTGATTGAGCTGGTCTTAATCACCATCAACTGATTCCTACTAGTTGGTCCATCGACCAATGAGCGGAATACCTTAAAGCAAATGAGAAACATTGTCATGTTAAAAGAGGTATCCCGTCTCCTTCCAGCGAATCGTTTTCTCCTAGGTTAAGGACGGAGGAAATCCAGGGAATAAATGAGTAAGTGAATGTATGTGTGGTGTTATGGGCCCCACCGTCATATGGATATAGTTTGTGTGTTGGAGGAATAGTCTCACCTGGATGACCGAAGCATATAGGAGAATAATTTTTATTGTTAGCGCTGGATCACCAGCTATAGGTTCTTGTTATTAAAAAACACATCCAGGCTTTGAGGCGTTGTGTGCATTTCACATTTTTGTGGTGACTATCCGTTAAGCAAGTCACACTCCTAACACTTTGAACCATCACTGTCCTATACCGCATCGGACTGTCCTTTGTCTTGCAAGACATAGATTTCTACTTGTCCTATATGAATAGCCTTCTTGAGAAGAAGTAATATACGTTTAAGAAAAATATAGGCAGCTTTACTGAGTAATAGTGTTGACATACACAACCAAATCTATGACACACACACACACACATCTGTGATTCGAACACTCATCTCTATCACTGCTCATTAGCATAACAGGCATGGACTTGCATTTCTCACCTTCATGGTCTCGCCCACTTATGCTCCTCAAATACATGTTTGTAGTTACACATTTTGTATAGTCATGTGCTGTACAGAAATAATAGTTTCAGACATTATTATACACATATTGTGACAATAAAAATACCTCGCGATTTGACAGATGTGGACAACTTACAAATATTGATTTGGCTTTCTAGACCCACTATTAGAAATACTTTCGACACACTCTTGGAATGGCAAAAGAGCGTATATTTTGGACGCATCTAATTGGACGGGTGATCGCCACCAGAGTGCAGCGGTTATTATTCCAGTCGGAAGGGAAATGGCGACATCTACTGGAACTGGCCATGTTCAGCAGCACAGATTGCTAAGAGAACGAAATACCGTCGCGTTTAATTATAAATAAAAACAAGCACTGCTCTCGCCTATGCAAGGGCTATTATTATTTTTTTTTGATGCAGTTTTATATAATTCAAACTCTACCCGAAGGTATTAGAGCGCTTTACATGAGCACCAGTTATATTACACAAAGATATCTTCATTCTTGTTTCTTTAGGCATAGGGAGATGAGGGCCTGATATAGATCTGGAAGGATGAGTTACTCCCAACGGCGACGAATATCCCATCTGCCGAAATTTTAATCCCTAAGGATATAATGGGATTTATATTTCGGCAGAGGGGATATCTGTCTCCGGTTGTAATGGAGTAACCTGCCTGCTGGAATCTAAATCGGGCCCTAAGTAATTTGCCCAGAATCACAGGATGTTGAGCCAACACTGAGACTCAAACCTGGTTCCCCAGCTCCATAGTCGCAGTTCTGGGCACTACGCCACATCCTCTCTCCTATTTGCCAATGTGTTTAAGCCCTGCTGCACACCATCGTGGCTGCTGTTCAGCACTGTAAAAATATTGTGGCATAGAAGAGAGAGGAGTGGCATAGAGTGGCATACAGTGGCGCGGCTTGGAGTGTCAAGGAGTGCCGTACAGTGGCTTGCAGTGTTGTAGAGTGGAGTACGTGGTGTAGAGTGGAGTGGTGTAGAGTGCGGGACATTGGAGGGGCATAGAATGGAGGGGTGAAGAGTTGAGGGACATAGAGGAGTAGAGTGTCATAGAGTGGAGTGGCGTAGAGTGGCATAGCATGGAGTAGAATAAAGTGTTATACAGTGGAATAAAGTGTCGTAGAGTGAGTGGCGTGGAGTGGCATTAACTGGAGTAGAGTGGAGTGTCACAGAGTGGAGTAGCTTTGAGTGGCATGGCATAGAGTAGCGTGGCGTAGAGTGTCTTGGAGGGTCATAGAGTGGAGGGGAGTGGAGTGGCGTAGAATGGAGTAGAGTTGTGTAGAGATGAGTGGCGTAGAGTGTTGTGTTGTAGAGTGGAGGGGAATAAAGTGGCGGGGGATAGAGTGGAGTAGAGTGGAGTGGCATTGAGGGGAGTGGTGTAGAGTGTTATGGAGTGGAGTGACGGAGCGAGACATAGCGTGTCATAGAGTGGAGTTGCACAGAGTGTTATGGAGTGTTGCAGAGTGGAGTGTTGTAGAGTAGACTGTCGTAGAGTGTCGTGGAGGATAGTAAAATGCCATAGACTGGAGTGACGTAGAGTGGAGTGGCATAGATTGGAGTAGAGTGGCCTAGAGTGAAGTTGCATAGAGTTCAGTGGTGTAGAGTGTCGTAGAGTGGAATGCATAGAGTGGCCTCGAGTGGAGTGGCATACAGTGGGGTAGAGTAGAGTGGAGTAGAGTGGAGTAGAGTGGAGTAGAAGAGAGTGCAGTGGAATAGAGTGTTGTGTCGTAGAGTGGAGTAGAGTGGCATAGAGTGCAGTAGCATCGAGTGGAGCAGAGTGTGTTGTAGTGGAATGACTTAGATTGGAGGGGCGTAGAGTGGCGTAGCATAGAGTGAAGCAAAGTGTTGCAGAATGGAGTAGAGTGGAATACTGTAGAGTGGAATGGAGTGCTATAGAGTAGAGTAGAGGTTTGTAGCATAGAATGGATTAAAGTGTCGTGGAGGGGAGTAGTGTGGAGTGGCATAGAGTGGAGTAAAGTGTCGTAGAGTGGAGTGGCAAAGAGTGTTATAGAGCGGAGTGTCATAGATCGGGGTGGTCTAGAGTGAAGTGGAGTAGAGGGCTGTAGAGTGTTGTAGAGTGGAGTGGCGTTGAGCAGTGTAGAGTAGAGTAGAGGGTCGTGTAGTAGAGTGGAATGGAGTAAAGGCTCATAAGTGGAGTATTGTGGAGTGGAGTGTCGTAGAGTGCAATGGAGTGACATTAAGTGATGAAGTGGAGTGTCATAGAGTGGAGTGGCCTAGAGTGGGGTGGTCTACAGTGAAGTGGAGTAGAAGGTTGTAGAGTGTTGTACAGTGGAGTGGCATTGAGCAGTGTAGAATGAAGTAGAGTGGCGTGAAGTAGAGTGGAATGGAGTAGAGGCTCATAAAGTGGAGTATAGTGGAGTGGAGTAGAGTGGAATGCCGTAGAGTGGAGTGGAGTGTCGTAGAAGGAGTGTCATAGAGTGACCTAGAGTGAAGTAGAGTAGCATAGAGTGGAGTAGGGTGGAGTGGCAGAGTGTCGTAGAGTGCTATAGAGTGAAGTATTAGAGTGGTGTGGTGTAGAGTAGCATGGAGTGGTGTAGAGTAGAGTGGAGTGGCGTGGAGTGGAGTAGAGTAGAGTGGATCAGAGTGTCCTAAAGTGGAGTGGCATGGAGTGCAGTAGAGTAGACTGGCGTAGAGTTGAGGAGAGTGTCGTAGAGAGGAGTTGCGTAGAGTGGAGTATGCATGGAGTGGTAGTGCACTGCCATTACAGACAACTCATTTTCAATTGAAATGACCATTACATTTGCACTCACAGTTTTACTGATTGATTTGTTTTCATTGTATTAAAATATTTGTTTCCTCCACACTTCAGAATGACAAAAAATGTGTGTCATACATATTTTCCTAATTCTGGTATATTCTGAAATATTTGCACTGTTCGTTTACAGACATTTACATTTTGTTATGTGCTAGAAGACAGTTCACAAATGATAATGTGTGGAAATGGCAACACCAAGTGTTTTGATTTGTTTTGAATGTATTACAGACATTTGAATCTTGTTGTGTGCTCAAAAAAATAACATCCTACAGCCTTGCCTCTCACGTGGGTAGAAAGCAGGATTGGAACATAAATCCTCTCACTTTGAAGTCAGAGAAATAAATGTAAACACCCCCTCAAAAGACAGAGCATGACATTTGACCTCTGTCTTTGAATGCACAGCAACTGTGACAAGATAAGAACAAGAATTAAAGGCCTCTTACAGAAAGCAAGCACTCGTGGAAGAATACACAGAAAGCGAGCGCTCATGGATGAATACAGTAAATAGGCTATGCTCCACAGGAGGGACGAACTCAAGATGGGCAGCCTAAAACAAATTAAGCCAGCAAATAGAAAGCAAGGAAATGTGAGTTACAAAACGCAAAGCCAATAGTAAGCAATGGGCAGAATGCATTCCCAGAGAAGCTTTCATTATGTCCCAACAAGTCTTAAGCAAACCATACAGCAGCACTGTCTAGTAGACTTCGACCTAAAAAAAAGACAGCGGTACTGTACTTCAAAGTCTGGTGAAAATCTCAGAAAACTAACGTAACAATTCTTAAATTGTAAAATAGTAAGTGCTGAGATCCCATACTTTTTTCGGAAGCCTGCTGCCAGCCTGTCGAATGTTGGTGCGGCGTCAGTGCTTATTTTCTGAAACAATAAGTATCGTGCCCAAAGCTTCCCTCAGAACCCGGCCCATGTTTCATTAGTTTTGATTTGGGCTTAAGCCTATTTCTTCCACCATCCTACACTCCCTGCTCATTTATGTCACTCATGCAGGATCTTTTACATCCCTGCTTCCTGTCACCATTATTCATGATCCTTTTCTTTCTCCTTTTACTGCTGCCGGTCTCTCTCCTGTTCTGGGTCTTTCCTTTTTGAGGGAACAGCCCCGGGTCATGGCTGCTCCAGTATGGAGATGACCATGCAGAAGCCTTCGCCCGCCGAAGCTTAGAAAGCAGTCAGCAGCCGGGCTAAAATAAATAAATAAATAAATGCACAGATCTTGGCCATAAATGCAGCCCGACAATCCCCCACCACCAAGATTCAACACGAACACGGTGCTCACCGGCCTCCCGCATCCGTTTAGGCGCCTCAATCAAAGCTCTTCTTGGCTTTACCGATCCCGTCCTACACCGACCTGTGCTTGCGATTTGCACAACCTAGGTCATTTGAAACCCTTTCGAATGCTGTGGAATTCCTCAATTTTTCACCCCTACACCGAATTGGTTTAATCCTGCCTGTTTCCTGGGATCACGGCCCAGGGATGGCCATTTAATAGCAGGCATTTTGTCTTCCATGACATGGTCTTACATGAAGGAGCCATAGAAAGTAAAAAAGCTTCATTTTGTGTTTCGTTTGCTCATTTCTGGATCTCCACACCATTTCTTTTGGTGTATGCTGTGGGAAGTGTGTGATTGGCTTGGTCGTCGCCTGCCGTGCCCGCCAGAGGATTTTCTTTGTTTTGTGATGTCTTTGTGGATTACTTTTTTTTGCTACCGAGGGAGTACATTGTTCCTGGGATGGCGGCCTAAGCAGTTTGATGAAAATAAACATAAGACTAGCATTAACCCCCTTTCACAGAAAGTAAAGTAGGACTTTGTACTACCGGCCAGTGCATTAAAGAAAGGTAGCACTTCTCTCTTGGAACACTTTGTAGTAGCCATCTTGGAATGGTGCATTTCCATTGTCTATTAAAGACCTGGCTTTTTCTCTGAACCGTATAGAGCGCACCCGGTGTTTTTGAAACAAAAGGTTGGATATCCTATAACGAACTGGTGACCTTTCAGTCTCTAACCTTGTTCTTCCCAAAAACCACCATTTTGTTTACATCTCCAACATGGCCCCAATTAACACTAACTCCAAAGATAACCTGCTGTCACGGGTGGGTCTTAATACCTTTAAGATTGTTTACCCCCCTAACCTATCGAAAAAAGCTGCTAAGAGCTTCAAACACCATCTGCTCAAACCGCTCTCTGAAACGTTTGTCTTTGATGCCTATTTCTGCACGTCAAAGGGTGTTGTGGTTAATGACCTGATTTTTTTCACTAACAGAAGAGCCCAGTGGAGGAGAGTCTTAACTTCAGCGCTTTAATCCAAGCCAATGAGGAATACTCCTCATGGCTTCCGAGTAAACATAATACCCTTACCAGACTTCAGTGCGGATCTTGCCATATCCCTTTACAACAATGGAAACATCCTTATTCAAGCTTCAGAATTAAATCTTAATCAGTTTGACAGAATCTTTACGAGGATTAAAAATAATTTGGATAATACTGCTCCGGCTACCCTACCTAATCAAAGTCCCCCTCAGCATCAAAACCTCACGCCGCATCCTCCAACTGTACCACCTCCTCCGCTTCTCCCCCACTTCTTCTGACCCGGTATGACCAGCCCCCTGGCAATTATGATGAAAACAATATTGACAAACCTGGATTATTGACTAAAGTCTGAATGAGTACCAACTAGGGGGATTTGCCTTCTCCCTCTTCACTCATGAGACTGAAACACAATGTTCACCCCCCCCCCTAAAGCTTGCAACAATAATAATCTGGGGAACCCCAGCTCTACTAACTACCATTCCCCTACTTCTCCTTCGCCCCAACAGAGACCACACTCATCCACCGTACTCCCGTGCCCACCGGTGTCCACTGCCCCTCAACTCGAGAGACTTACAGAGGAAGCAAATCGGTCAACTCTTCCTACCCCTCACCCACTCTCATCCTCCAGTACACCATCCTCTAGCCCGCAACATCACGTCTCCTCCTCTACCACGTACCTCCTCACCTATGAAAATCCACATTGCCTTCCAATACACCTTTCCCCGAGGGGCCTCATTTACTATCTACCCCAGACCTGCCGCAAACACTGCTAACCTGAACTCCATTGAGGATAAGCTGGCAGACCTCAAGCATGATCTACAACTAGTTAAAGGTAACCTGCAGAACCTATTACACTTCTCTTTGAAGATGGAGAAGTTTTAGAAGCTCAATACGATCCTTGAGGCTAATAAACCCAGCACTCCCGCAACGGTTAAACACTGCAGGAGAAAAACTTCGTCCAGAGAAAACCCGTTCAGGTTTCTCTGGAAAACACGGCCCTATCTTAATCACCACTCCCGGCTCCATAGGTCTACTAACCATCTGTCTGTTGGTGACATCCACTCCCTACTTCTATCTTACAACGGCTCTCGCAGTGACTCATCACCCTCACCACCCAGTATCAAAACTATTCCTTCCAACCCGTTTAGAGAATCTAGGGTCAATCTCAGAACTATGAACATGGATAACGTATTACCTGTTCCCACGTCACACCTAGAAGTGGTAGTAACTAAATCTCACATCAAATCGATGCTCCTTAACTGCAGGTCAGCGGTTAAACACGCAGCTGATATTGCCACCCTCATTCTTATGCTAGAACTGGACCTCTTGATCTTAACTGAAACCTGGCTTAATGACTTCTCCTCTCCAATGTTGGACATCTTAGTTCCTCCGGAATATGACATCATCAGACTGGATAGACCTGTTAAAGTTGTGGGCGGCATTGCATGCATCTATCGCTCCAGTCTCACTCTGAGACATTTGCAAACTGCGCCAATGTCCTCCTATGAACACCCAGACATTGACATCTGTAACAATGACAAGATAGTTTGTTTGCTCCACACGGTCTACCATCCCCCAGGTGACAATCTTCTTTTCATCTAACAAATTATGGAGACCATAGCCTCAAACTCTGACCAACACCCCAACCATACCTTCCTTGGGGATTTCAACTTACAGTGGAACAACACAACTGATCCATCACTGCGCACCTTCAAGGCTTTTGTCTCTGACCTAAACTTCACCCAGGCCTGCAATGAACGTACCCACAAAAAGGGCTACATCTTTGAGTTAATCAGAGCCAAAGATAACATTATACAACTTGAAAGCATATCGCCTTGTGACTGGTCGGACCACTACCTAATCTCTTTTCGCATCTTGGAAATATTACTGTTTAGACAAGGTCAACCTCATAAAACCAAACAGTGGTCTCGAAATCTGAGGGACATTAACGTAAATGACCTAACCTCCATTAGTAATATCCTACTTCCTCCACCCCCTACCGTGACCAATCTGGATGACCTCACTGATCACTACATCCACACCATGACAAAAATATTCGACACTATTCCTCCGAAGCAACTCAAAAGGATACCGATCAAACAGTCCAACCCCTGGTTTAATTGCTCCCTTAACGAGGAAGGACCCAAACTAAGGCTTGCGGAGAGATCACAGAGAAACTCTCCTTCCATAACAAACCTCAAACAGTTGAGGATGACAAGAAGTTCTTACAACAAACATATCCGTAGTGCGAAAGCCGATCACTTTAGGTCACAGCTTGACAACGCCAAAAACAGACCCAAAAAACTATTTGAAAAAATCAAACAACAAGCTAACCACTCAACCAACCAACAATCTGCACCTAAGATCTCACTCCCTAGTGATGAGGATTTCTCTGCACACTTTATTGAAAAGACAAGAAAAATGGAACTAGCACTGCAACTCGCATCACAAAATCCACTTTATCAGACCCAGCCCACTCCATCGTCATGGCTAACCTCAGTGAGTGCCCTTACTTCTTGCTCTAGAGATTATACTCCAAAAAACAATGCATCGTGGAATACCTTTATGCTACCAGATGATGCAGATACTCAAAACTATAATTTCATTAAAACCCTCTAATCATTTCAACGATCCTCTGCCCGCCCAATTCTTCAAAGAGCTTAGATTTGCCATTCTCCCACTCTGGTCCATGATTATCCATGAATCTCTTGTGCAGGGTAGGATTCCTGATTGCCTCAAGATAGGACAAGTCACCCCATTCCTAAAAAGCCCAGTGCAGACTTATCTGATCCCAACAACATCTGTCCAATTCCCAATATCATGACTTTAGCTAAACTTCTTGAGAAATGCGTACACATACAACTATGCAATCAAATCAAAATGTTTCAGTTCCTTGACCAATACCAATCGTTTTTCAGAGCGGGTCATAGTACTGAAATGGCTCTAACTTACATTATTGATGACGCCCTGGACTACTTGACCAGAACGAACTTTGCCTACTTATTCTTCTTGATCTGTCCTCTGCATTTGACACAGTCAAAAATGAAAACGTGTTTGATCTTCTTGAAAAAGGATGGGCTTATCGGGCCCTGTCTTAAATTATTTTGTCTTGTTCCTACATAACAGAACACAAAGAATGAAAAATGTCCTAGCTATCATAACGGAAAGTTTTAATTCTATTAAGGACACGGAGGCGAGGATTAGGCTTTCCCTTCTTTGCTTTTTTATTACCAGCAGCCTTTCAAAACATAATTTTTTAATAAACAGACTACATTTCCCATGGTACATTGGGATTATTAACAAAAAACAGTCCATCCAATCAGAGTGCTGCAGTGTGTATAATGTTCCCTGTAGACGCTCTATCTCCCTCTTTCTTCCTGCGAACACAGCATCTCCGCATGTAGACTACTCTTGTTTATTGGTTTCCGATCCTTGAAATAGGTATAAAGAAGGTGTAAAATACTCCGTTTCATCTAACCAAACCAGTTGCACAAGTATAGAACACACTAATCATTACAAGATAAACCATCTGATGGTCTCAAGGTAAACATTAAGCAATTCAACTTCTGAACAATCACAAATTTGCACATAACCATCGTTGTCCAATGACGACCAGGACTCCACAACCCTCTGTCTGGGTGGGTGCCGGTATGTGGCCGTATCGGGTGGGCTAATCCTAACTCGGTGTCTTTAATAGAATTGAAACTTTCCGTTACGATAGCTAGGAAATTATCATTCTATGGCAGGACCCGGAAGCAAGGATTAGGCTAGTTTAAAGCTGGTTTACCACTACATTTGCCAGAGATGATATCGGTTTGAAATAGTTGACGAAGATGGCCGCGGGGAAGGAGCACTAAGAGTGAGCTCCTGGGGCCCAGGTTCACACCCCCTAATATATACCCCCGCTGCCCCCCATCGACGAGAACCAGCGACTCACCGGAGTACTAACAGAAGGGACCGATCCAGAATAGCGTCGCATTCACCACCGAAACAGACGATCCGCATCCCGACACCTCCAGGATTGTAACTGAAGCCTTGGAGGTGATCGTTGTCGGCGGATTCCATACCGGACGACTCCTGGACAGCCCTGCATTAGACCCGCAAGAGTCCCACGCGACAACCGACCTCTGTCTGGCTCGGCAACTCCTGGATGCCGACACCGGGAAAACAGAGAAAAGACCGCCGCTCCAATCAACAATTTTGCCTGGCCCAAAGATGGCCGCCCGCGACGGACATGTACTTCCTCCCCTCATCGCAAAATCACACAGATGAAGACTGAACCACAAGAAAAGGGGCACCGGAGCTCACCAAAAGGACCTTTTTCACGGTCCACCGCAGCAATATGCCCCCAACGCCCCGGATGCCTAATTTTGCCCCAACTCACTGCAAACCTCGGGTGCCTGCCCCCAAGATGGCCGCCCGCGACGAACTTTGAAAACTGTCCCTGACCGCAAAATCGCGCTGAAGAAGACCGATCCACAAACAAGGGCAACAAAACACAGTGAAAGGGCCTTACCCAGAGACCATCGCAGTTTTATGCCGTCAACGCCTTTGATACCTAACTTCAGCCCAACTCACCGCTAACATCGGATGCCTGGCCCCAAGATGGCCACCCGCGAGGGATGTTGAGGACTCTCCCCGACTGCAAAATCGCACGGAGGAAGATCGAACCACAAGTAAGGGCACCAAAGGTCAGTCAGAGGGTCTTGCTCAGAGACCTCCGCAGTATTATGCCTCATACGCCTCGGATGCCTTAATTCCACCCCAATCTCAACGCAAACCTCGGTTGCCTGTCCCTAAGATGGCCACCCGCGACGCTCAACCAGAACTTCTCCCCAGTCACAAAACAGCACGGGGGAGCACCAATCATCAAGATAAAGGTACCGAAGCCGACAGATAGGGATTTCTCCATAGACCATCGCAACCTCAGTGGCCCGATTTTCGCCCCAATTGACCGCAAAACTTGGTCGCCTGACTGCTGAGAGTCCCCCGCACTAGTAATGGCCCCCTCACCACTTTCGAGAACAAAAAGTTACAACACCTATGCCATTAATAATCACCATCTTCCGGGACCTATACCTATTAACCAACCCCGAGTGCATCACCCTTAACCCAGGGAGATCCCGGAGGTACCCACTTACACCTAGGTATACCACACAACAACCTGTTCTAGCCGCCACCTCGACTCTAGCACCACCACACCTCTTATACCCCAGTTTGGGGTTTCCTCTTAGGGCTACCCACTCTGACACAACCCTGACCAGACCTGAGAAGAGCTCCGACGAGCCACCCTCCCGCCCAATTAACTCAAAATGACATCCACCACCACAACCCCCCCAGCCCCTCCACACCAACACACCTAAAACCACATGGCCCAAACTCCTTCTACATCACTTTCCCCCACAACCTCTCCACAAAAGCGAAAAGAAACCTGAAACACAGACTGATTCGTCAGCACCCAGAAACTCTAGTCGCGGACATCTACCACTGCAACTCCAACGGTCAACTGAAAACAGATCTCATTTTCCATACCGTAAGACCAGAAAATTCAATTCTCAGATCACAACTCCACATAACCAAATCAACCAAAACTCCATACAGCTGCAAGCTAACGTTTTCTATACCCAACCACACTAGGCGTAAGGGCAACATCTCTGCAACCATCTACCACAACGGCACAGTTTTGGTCCATGCCAATAACGACAACCTGGAAGCATTCGACACCCTCTTCCCTGCACTACGTAACGCCCCCTCGCACCCACACCGCACACACCCGACCTACTCTCCTTCACTGGACAGACTAACCCGAAAAGAGACCCCTCAACCTAATCCCACTCCCTCCGTCAACCCCGCCATTCTCTCCCCCCTGAACAACCACCTCCCCTTCGCCCACCTCGCACAAAACACGCACAATACACTCTTCCTCTCCAACACACACAGGAGGTACGACGCCAAGGATGCCCAGCATCCCCCGCCCAATCGCCACCTACCCCCTCCCTCCCCACTACACCGCACCCAACCAACAACTAGCGCCCTCAACCCGCTATCTACGATACCTAACCACACACCTCTCTCCACACGCAAGAGGACGAAGGATCCACCACGCGATCCCCCACGCCCCTTGCCCACGGCCTCACACAAAGCCAACACCGACACCAGGAATGCCAAAAGCAAATATATCAACGACAAGCTCTCTCCCCCGCGGGAGGACCCTGCACTAACCACCCTCACCCCCCGTTGAGGAAACGACGCAACGTCTCGCTCTGCTGGAAAGCCAGCTAGAAACTGTAATACTAGGTCTTAATACAATCTTACTAAGCCTCTCCACACTCAGAGAGCCTAGCCAACTCCCTCTCTCGACTCCCGCTTTTCCTTTCACCAGACAGCAACAGCCCCCCAAGGCTTTATATCTCAGCAGGATCTCAACCCCCCTCTCAACCAAATCACAGAGACCCAAAAGAACAACTGCGGATATGTCTCCAAGTGAAGCGATGGAGCTCGCCGCCTCCTATGACACTCCTACCTCTGCCACCCCGAATCCAAGATCGAGGTTATCACGGGATTCAGAAGAGACTGCCCCCCTCCAAGACACTTAAGACCCCTTGCCTTCCTCACCAATATTCCTGGGGATCCCCTAATCAAGAAACACAAAAATGAGGAGACCTCCACCAAATGCATGCTCATTAACTGCAGATCAGCCACCAAACATGCAACTGAGCTGGCGGAAACAATCCTCACCCATGATATAGACATCACCTTCATCACTGAAACCTGGCTAAACAAATTCTCGCCCCCAAGCCTGGACATGCTTGTGCCCCCGGGCTATGCACTCATAAACAAAGACAGAAAGGATCAACGAGGAGGGGGCATAGCAATCCTACACAAGGTCAACATCTACGTGGCAGAAACAGACACCTTCAAATACAATACATTTGAATGCCTATCCGCCAACATTAAGACAAAAGACAACAAATCTCTACTCTGCCACCTCCTCTACCATCCGCCTGGCAACACCACAGCATTCGGGGAACACCTGTCAGATCTGATTACCTACTGCTCACTCCGAGACTCGAACTATCTTATCCTAGGTGACCTCAACCTACACTGGAATGAGGAAAACAACCCACTAATCCAATCCCTGAACGATCTCCTAATCAACAACAACCTTATCCAGCACTGCTCTGAAGAAACACACAACAAAGGATCTATCCTGGATGCAATTATTGCTCAACGCGACACAATCCGTATCGACCGCATCCTGCCCGTTGACTGGTCGGATCACCACCTCATCTTATTCCGTATCAGCCAACCGATCCTATGCAAACCCCCCACGCTGGACCCTCCCAAATGGACAAGAAACCTAACTCAGATCCCCCTGGCAATCCTGGAGGAAAAGATGAGATCTCTCCTTCCCAGCACCACGGATGATCTCTCCACAACAGAACTCACCTCTCACTATAACGCAACCATGACCTCCTTTCTGGACCAACTAGCCCCCCTAAAACTAAAAAGAGCCAGAAACATTCCATCCAGATCCTGGTTCAACACGGACATAAACTCCAAAAGGAGACTCCTCAGGGCCACAGAAAGACGATGGCGGAACAACCCAACCTCAATCCTCCGCGAGCAACTCAAATCAACTCGCAGGAAGTACAAAAAACACATAATCAACGAAAAAACCTCCTTCTTCTGCACTGCTCTCGACAACGCAAAAAACAGGCCCAAGGAACTCTTCAACCTCATCAGGCAACAGACTTCCAAGCCCTCCCCCCCCCTCCTCGATGGTGGCCTCCAAAGACCGGTGCGATAACTTTGCCAACTTCTTCAACGACAAAATCACCAAGATCGAGCTCTCCTTGGATGTCAACCGCAGTCCCACTCACAGGAGCCTGTCCCCAAGGACAGATGATATCGTACCCAATCACCCACCAAAACTCTGGAAATCCTTCAACCCCATCTCTGAATCGGTGATAGTCAAACTAATCTCCACCTCCAAACCCTCTTCTCACGTCCTCGATCCTATACCCACTCAACTGGCTAAAAAACTTAAACTCTCCTTAGCCCCGCTCTGGAGCAAGATCATAAACAGCTCCCTGAGAACCGGAACCATTCCAGACTGCCTCAAAGTCGGCCAAGTCACACCACTTCTAAAAAAAACGGGCTTGGACACTAACGACTTGAATAACTTCAGACCCGTCTCCAATCTTCCTCTCCTATCCAAAATCCTGGAAAGGTGTGTTCTCCGACAATTGACCCAACACATGGACAACATCAACCTCCTGGACCCCCTACCAATCGGGCTTCCGACAAGGCTGCAGTACAGAGACAGCAATCATTAACATCATAGACGACATCCACAAGTCACTAGACACGGACCGATGCTGCTTACTCATACTTCTAGACCTATCAGCAGCCTTTGACACGGTTGCCCACAAGCTACTCATCAAAGTACTTCAAAATAGGCTAGGTGCAGAAGAGACGGTCCTACAGTGGTTCTCCTCCTTTCTCCAGAACCGCACACAAAGAATAAAAATCAAAAACTTCTCGTCGGACCTACACCCCGTCAACAGAGGTGTCCCACAAGGATCAGTTCTTTCCCCTCAACTTTTCAACATCTACATGTAACCCCTCACCACCAAACTAAAAAAAAAAAAAATCCCCTTCCACCTATATGCAGACGACACCCAGATCTATCTCGAAACCTCCTCCATCGATGACATCCAAAGACTTAATGACACTCTTAGAGAAGTCCAACATTGGCTATCCCTTAATCACCTGAAACTCAACCAAGACAAAACGGAATTCCTCCTCATCTCTAACAAAAAAGAGAACCCCCAAATCACAGAATGGCTGAAAGCCATTGACGGCCTCAACGGCAATATCACCCTGGCTGACTCTGTAAAATCGCTGGGAATCACTCTTGACCCAAAACTAGACATGGCCAAGCACATCAAAATCTCTGCAAAAAGCGCCTTCCTCAACATGAAACTACTCAACAAAATAAAAGCCTACATCCCGCCCAAGGACCTCAAACAAGCTACTCAAGCACTAGTGCTGTCCAGACTAGACTATGGGAATGCAGCCCTCACAGGTACAGCTAAATGCCACTTAGCTCCCCTCAGAACAACACTCAACGCAGCAGACAGAATGATCACAGGAGCAAAGAAATACGATCACATATCACCCGCACTCAAAGAGCTAAAATGGCTCCCAGTCGAAATGCGTGCCAACTTCAGAACTGCCTGCCTCACGCACAAAGCCCTGCATACCGGGAAACCTGCCTACCTGGCCTCCAAACTTAAGAAGGCTGGCCAGACAAGGACCCTCTGGAGCTCCAATACGCTTCTCCTCATCCCGCCGAAAACCCGTAAACAAAAAACCGCAGCCCGCTCCTTTTCTGGAAGTGCGCCCAAAATCTGGAATTCCATCCCAGTCCACATCAGAACTACCCCATCCTTCCCAAAATTTAAAATGCAGCTCAAAGACCTCTTTCTCAAGCGTCCGCCCCGTATCGATAGCTCCCGACGGAGCACACTAGCCGGAACCAGGCAGATGCCAGATTCTGTGCCATCAAGACATCTACCTCCGCCAAGCCACCGAACACCTACCTCGCCCCTACACCCCTAAAGGAGGCTGGCTTGAGCCAACGTGCACATCGCTATGACTCCATCAGACTTCCTCGCCTTAATGCGGTACAGCACACCCATACCTCCGAAGCGCCATGAACCATTATACCTTTATGTATACTACCCCGCTACTATGTGATTTCCTCAATACTATTGCGTTACTGTGTAATTTCCTGACACGTATGTTGTAAAGCCCTCCGATACCCTCGGGTCTGGCCAGCGCTATATAAAACTCTTAAATAAATAAATAAATAGAACCTTTTAAAAGTGGAGTCAGATGACCAATCAGCGGCATTGAGGATATCCTCCAGTCTCGCTCCTAGAGTGAAAGCCTTAGAGGCCATGGCGCCTCTGACTGAATGCGCCCCAAAATAGGTAGTATTGAGACCTGCTTCATGCATTACCCATCTGATCCATCTGGCAGTCGTAGGGGAGGAAACCGCTGTGAGGTTTAGTTAAAGCAATCAGCAACTGTCTTTCCCCGTGGGGACAGAACTTCTCCATGACCATCTCGTACATTTTAAGGGCACGAACCACACATAATTTCGGCACTCCTGGAAATTCTGGATAAAACACCAACCTGGAATTACTTTTTGTTCTACGAGCAATATGAAAGGTCACCCCTTCTGGAGTGAAGACTCTACCTGTAATGTCCAAAGCACGAACGTCTGAGACCCTGCAACAGGAGATGAGACATAGCAACATTGCCAACATTGATAACTGCTTTCTAGACAGATACCTGTTGGACGGCCAGGATGTAAAGAGATTAGGAACCTTATTCATATCCCATAAAACAGAGTATCTGGGTTCAGAGGAAGAGATAGTCTAATACCCCTTAGGAGTTTGCACACCAAAGGATGTTCTCCCACCGAATGTCCGTCCACGGGTAGATGTCCTGTTGAGATTGCTGATCTGAAAGTGTTAATGGATCGGTAGGCCAAGCCCTGAGAAGCCAGGTTCACCAGAAAATTCAGGATTTGGACAATCTCTGCCCCCATGGGATCCACTTGGTGTTGGACTCACCAGCACAACCACCTAGACCAGGCCGATCGGTACGGCTTGGTGGTGCTATCTGCCCAGGCTCTTGCGAGTAGCGAGGCAGCCTCTGCTGAAATTCCCAGGACTTTCCATCGTTTCCGGTAATCCTCCATGCCATGAGCCGAAGGGAACCCGCCAACACCAAGGGGTGAGGGTTGCCCTGAGGGTCCCGCAGGAGATCTGGACCTAGGGGTAGAGGGATTGGAAAATCCCAGGAAAGTTCCATCATCACTGGAAACTAGGCTTGCGACTTCCAGATTGGGGTGATCACGACCAAATCCGCTCTCTGCCTGCGCATTTGAGCCGACAGTTGCATTATCATCGCAAACGGAGGGCATGCTTAGGCCTTGTCACGGGGTCGGACTTGACATAGGAGAGGAGGTGCCTTACTCCCCGACTCTCATATCAAGTAAAGTACTATTCCTTCCTGCACCGACTCCGTCACCTGCCTGTGCCTTTAAATCTGCGGAGTCCCACAACCAAGAAGGAGGCGGTCCGCAATTTCTTTTGATGGACTCAACCCTCGCCCAATCAGGAAGTGAAACGGCGCCGATGAACCCGGAAAAGGAAACAGTGGGCAGTCCTGAGGGAGAGAAGAGACCCGAACAGAGAGGAGAGTCTCCGGGGAGAAACAACGCTTGGAATCGAGCCGGGATACCAGTTCCCGCAGAAAGCCAGGAATCCATCTGCGAGAGAGAGGAAACGCCAGGAGGCCACCGGTACCGCGATTTGCCCCACCACGTTCCTGGAGGAACATGGCTAAACAAGGTATGGCTCAGTATGCAAGGGATCACGGGGAGTTGGGGCGGGGAGCCAAGAAAATAAAGGGGAGGAACCTAATACTTCTATCCTCGGAATGCAAAACCAGTGACTTAGCCCGTATTCACTTGGTGGTGGTTCCTTCGCAGCGTTTCGTTATTTTTTGGGTGATACCTCGCTCACAGATACCCTACCCTACTACCTTAAAGCCAACTCCAAAACGGTCACCGTTGGTTTTCTTTTCTTCCTCCGAGGGGCCTAAAGTCTACTGGTGAACTGGGCGGGACCCCGACCTCCAGAGGGCAGAAGAAGAGTCTTCCAGCCGAGGCCAAAACCCAAGAAAGGAAGGACTTGAAACACTCTAAAGATTTGTGCAGCCCAGTTAATAAAAAGGATTCTACAAATAGAGTCAAGTATCAAGTTGTCTCCTTCGGGGCTCCCCCCCCTTACAACCTGGTGACAAGTGGTGGAGAATGCGGGCAACCTCCATCTGCTAAAAGATGGAGCAGGTTGTACATCAACTAAGAGAGGGCCAGACGAAACTGGAATGGACCCTAGAAAGACATATAAAGCAAGCAGAGATAGACTGAGTGGTCTTTTCCTCCGCTATCCCTTCAGAGTGACAACGTAGTGAAAATAGTAGAAGGACAAACACAATTGGTCTCAGGAATGGGCCAAGGTCGGGGGCCTGTTGTACCTGGTGCTATGGTACCTCTACAAAAGTACGTTTCAGGAGAGGATCCTGTAGCCTTCTTCCTCAACTTCGAAAGGGCCACCAGGGCCAGTGCTTGGCCAACAGAGCAATGGCCTTTTTATCTGGCTACTCTATTGACTGGAGAAGCCCAAGCGGCGTATCAAATCGCCAATAGAGATGGCACTGCTGCGTATGCTCATGTGAAACAATACATCATGGATCGTCTGGGCGTGGATAACGAAACCCATCGATTAAAGTTCAGAAAGGAGAGGGGCGCTCCAGGAGACACCCCAAAGACCCTGTTCTATAAACTAAAAGATGCCGTGGATCGGTGGCTTAAACCTCTGGAATCCACCAAAGAGGAGTTAATGGATAAAATATATCTTGAACAATATCTGGATGCTTTGCCCTTTGGAACTCAGAAATGGCTCAGACAGCATGCGGGGTTGACCTTGGCCCATGCCGTAGAGATGGCTACGACCTATTCTCGAGCTCAGACCCGTAGTTTTGTGATAGAGCCAGAGAGAAACCGAGGTTTACCCCATCTAACTCCCAGAAACAGGAAAGGAAAACCACCAAACACCCTTATGAGTCTCAACGAATCAAGCCAGGGAGACCGGAGCCTCCCTCTAACTCTGGACCTCAGTGTTTTGATTGTGGGGAATAGGGTCACATTGCCAAATTCTGCAGAAAAAAAGGAAAGGACCGAAGAAGAGCCCATGGACATTAGCTACCTGCCCCGATCGATACTCTACGCCCAAGAGATGGCCCCGTCTATTACGTAAGTTTGAAACTAAATAACCAAATAGTGAATGCCCTGCTAGATTCGGGATGTAGACAGTCTGTAGTAAGAAGCGAGTTAGTCCTCCCCACCCAGGTCATTACTGACAGAAGAGTAGGGATCAGGTGTGTACACGGAGACACAAAGGACTATCCTGTGGCCCGACTAACGCTTCCTAACGGGGAGGGACAGGAAAATGTGGTCGAGGTTGGAGTTCTTCCTTTCCTTCCTGAGCAACTTATTCTGGGTACAGACAATCCCCGTTTTTTTGATCTATTGCTTGGGAACCTTATGTCCTTCAGACAGAACACCACAAAAACCAAAATAACACCCACACATGATGC
Organism: Calotriton arnoldi; assembly: GCA_963921515.1. Taxonomy (NCBI): domain Eukaryota; kingdom Metazoa; phylum Chordata; class Amphibia; order Caudata; family Salamandridae; genus Calotriton; species Calotriton arnoldi. Next base: position 973,947 of record CAWUFW010002856.1, on the reverse strand, counting down.
TCTTCTTACCCCGGAGCCATGGGCTATGGATAACAATTTTAGAGTAGCCCAACTGAACAATCGGTTCCTCTGTAAAGCGTGGCAAAGTGCTAAAGACGCACAAAACAACCCTAAGGCTACCTATCCCTGCTTTGTTGAACAGAAAGGGCTACTTTATAGGGTTGCAAAAGAAGGCGAGGACCCACAACTGCTTATTCCCTTTGATTTCCGAGAACAAATACTGCTCTTCACACACTCTCACCTGCTAGCCGGCCACTGTGGTGTTGAAAAGACCCGCCAAGCCATATTGAAAAGGTTTTTTTTGGCCAGATATATATGCCCAGATCAAACAATATTGTCAGGAGTGTGGTGTCTGCCAAAGGAAAAATCCCTATTTACCCCCTAATGTACCCCTACAACCATTACCAATCATAGGGAGGCCCTTTGACAGAATAGGCATGGATATCATAGGGCCTTTGCCTAAATCCACAAAAGGCTACCAATATGTTTTGGACCTCGTAGACTATGCTACTCGATACCCGGAAGGGATCCCTTTGAGGGCAGCCACTTCGACCATCATTGCCCAGCACCTTATAGAGGTCTTCTCTCTCGTATGGGGTTCCCCCAAGAGATCCTTACCGATCAGGGGACTCCGTTTGTCTCAAAACTCATGAATCAGGTCTGTAAACAATTGGCTATTAAGCATATAACAACGTCCGTGTATCATGCCTAGACCGATGGCCTCGTGGACCGATATAACGGTAATTTGAAACTCACTCTGAAGAAATTGCTGTCAGGGGATGGAAAGAAATGGGACCAACTCTTACCGCTGGCCCTCTTTGTGATACGAAGCCAGGTCCAAAGTAGCTTGGGTGTTTCCCCCTTCGAGCTACTCTTTGGGCGAAGGCCTCGCACTCTTCTCGAAATCACAAAAGAAACCTGGGAGAAAGAAGGCGCAACCGAGGCCAGAGCCCTGTTAGATTACGCCAACCAAATAAAGGTACGACTTGGCAAACTGAGATCCATGGCCCATGATAACCTGGAAAGAAGCCAAATAAAACAAAAGTACTTTTACGATAAGGGTAAGCGTTGGAGAGAACTAGAGGTAGGTGACTGGGGCCTTATTCTGCTACCCACCTCTACTCATAAACTAAAAAGGAAATGGCAAGGTCCCTATGAAATACTTAAAAAAAATAGGCAAAGTCACTTATCTGTTGCGCCTTTCCCCCACGAAAACCCAGTTGTATCACATCAACTTACTAAAACAAATGGCTAGGACCCCCTCCTCGTGCTGTACACAGCATTCTGCTAGACAGGGAGTCCCCTCACACTGTTAACGAAACCAATGTCAACCAACAGTTGGGTGAAGAAGAAAGACAAGAGATATACACCCTCCTCAATTCCTTCTCAGGCATCTTCTCTGATCAACCTGGGAAAACGCACTTAGCCATACATTCTATTCCCACAAAAGAGGGTGTCATCATCAAACAAAAGCCTTATTGGGTCCCTGAAGACCGTAGAACTGCCTTACAAAACGAAATTGCACAGATGTTAAAAATGGGTATCATAGCACCTTCTAAGAGCAACTGGCGCTCGCCTATAGTACTCGTTCCCAAGCCAGACAGTAGTATCCGTTTTTGCATAGACTTTCGAGCCGTTAATCAGGTCTCTAAGCAAGACGGGTATCCCCTACCAAGAGTAGATGAGCTCATAGAATCATTAGGCGAGGCCCATTTTATCAGTATGATCGATCTTACAAAAGGGTATTGGCAGATCCCTTTAAGCCCCTCAAACCGAGAAAAAACAGCCTTTTCCACCCCCGACGGGTTGTACCACTTTACCGTCTTACCCTTTGGATTACATGGCGCACCCGCCACTTTCCAGAGGCTCATGAACACTCTCCTTGTACATCACCAGGGATATTCATCAGCCTACCTGGATGACATCATAATATACAGCAAAACCTGGACCGAACACTTGAACCATGTCCAGGCTCCGAAATGCACACCTTCACATTAATGCCAAGAAAACCAAATTTGCTCATCAGAAAGTCAAATACCTGGGTTATCTTTTGGGGGAGGGTATGATCGAACTACAAGCAGAGAAAATCAAAGCAGTACAAGATACCCCTTTTCCCAAGACAAAAAGAGAGTTGCTGGCTTTTCTGGGTCTCGTGGGGTACTATAGACGGTTTATACCCCAATTTTCCGACATTGCGGCCCCACTCACGGACTTGCTCAAAAAGACAGTTTCTCCCTCTCTTTTTAAGTTTCCTTCTGATCACATGGTCGAGGCTTTCCAAAATCTTAAAACTACCCTCACTACTGCCCCTGTGTTGATTTCACCTGATTTTAGTAAACCCTTTATTCTTCAAACGGACACGTTCGGTGTAGGAGTTGGGGCCGTCCTTTCCCAGTTGGATCCAGAAGGGCAAGAGAGGCCACTCCTCTACTTAAGTAGGAAGCTCTTTCCAAGGGAGCATGTATACCCTACCATAGAAAAGGAATGTCTGGCACTAAAGTGGAGTATTGAAAACCTCCGCTACTATTTGGAAGGGAGGCCCTTCATCCTGTATACCGATCATGCACCCCTTATCTGGCTTCAAAGGAATAAAGGAAACAACGATCAGGTCCTCAGGTGGTTCTTGGCGTTGCAGCCCTTCCAGTTTGAAGTCCGGCACAGGAAGGGTAAAGACCAGGGTAATGCTGATTACCTGTTCGCGCTTTCCAATTTGACCCAATCGGGAACATCCTAGGGGAAGGGTGTGTCACGGGGTCGGACTTGACATAGGAGAGGAGGTGCCTTACTCCCCGACCCTCATTTCAAGTAAAGTACTATTCCTTCCTGCACAGACTCCGTCACCTGCCTGTGCCTTTAAATCTGTGGAGTCCCACAACCAAGAAGGAGTTGGTCCGCAATTTTTTTTGATGGACTCAACCCTCCGCCAATCAGGAAGTGAAACGGCGCCGACGAACCCGGAAAAGGAAACAGTGGGCAGTCCGGAGGGAGAGAAGAGACCCGAACAGAGTGGAGAGACGCCGGGGAGAAACAACGCTTGGAATCGAGCCGGGATACCACTTCCCGTGGAAAGCCAGGAATCCGTCCGCGAGAGAAAGGAGACGCCAGCAGGCCACCGGTACCGCGATTTGCCCCGCCACGCTCCTGAAGGAACGTGGCTAAATAAGGTACGGCTCCTTATGCAAGGGATCACGGGGAGTTGGGGCGGGGAGCCAAGAAAATAAAGGGGAGGAACCAAATACTTCTATCCTCGGAATGAAAAAACGGTGACTTAACTGGTATTCACTTGGTGGTGGTTCCTTCGTAGCGTTTTTTTTTTTTTTTTGGTGATACCTCCCTCACAGATACCCTACCCTACTGCCTTAAAGCCAACTTCAAAACGGTCACCATTGGTTTTCTTTTCTTTCTCTGAGGAGCCTAAAGTCTACTGGTGAACCGGGCGGGACCCCGACCTCCAGAGGGCAGAAGAAGAGTCTTCCAGCCGAGGCCAAAACCCAAGAAAGGAAGGACTTGAAACACTCTAAAGATTTGTGTAGCCCCGTTAATAAAAAGGATTCTACAAATAGAGTCAAGTATCACGTTGTCTCCTTCGGGGTTCCCCCCCCCTTACAACCTGGTGACAGGCCTGTTCTGTGCTCCAGTCCTGAAGGAAGGCGTCCGTAGCCACTGCCTGAGGAGCCAGTCTCCAGCTGCAATACCTCTCCACTTGGAAGTCCAGGCAGGACGCAAAGAGGTCCATGGAGAACGGGCCCCAACACTCTTGAAAGTTGTTGGAAGATCGGGGGTGCAATTTCCACAGGCTGATATCTTTCCAATGGCGAGGGTGCAAATCCGCCATCTGGTTGGCCTGACCTGGGAGATGTTCCGCCGCCAGGGAGATGCAATTGCTTAGACAATACTCCCATAGAGTACGTGCGAGGTCCGAAAGAGCTTTCGATCGAGTGCCCCCAAGGTGATTGACATAACGGACTGCCCCCACGTTGTCCATCTTCGAGAGGACTGAACATTGAACTTTGTCCTTTGTCCAGCATTGGAGGGCGTAAGAGCCTGCCATCACCTCCGGGCAGTTGATATGAAGGGCCTGCTCTGTGGAAGACCATTTTCCTCCGGTGGAGAACCCGCCACAGCGAGCGCCCCACCCCATGCCTCTGGAGTCGGACTCGATCACCAGATCGGGTTGAGAGCCGAATATCGCCCTGCTATTCCATGCCTCCATATGAGAGACCCACCACCTCATCTCCTCCTTCGCCTCTGCAGAGAGCGGAACCAACTGGGAATATGAAAGCCTCTTCTAGAGATGCATTATTTTCAAGCACTGCAATGCCCGGTAGTGGAGGGGCCCCGGAAAGATCACCTGAATTGAGGACGAGAGGAGCCCCACTATGCGTGCCAGTTGCCGCAAGGAAATTTGGGGTTTGGCGAGAGTCCTCCGGAGCTCGTGTCTGATCCTGGATAATTTCTGAGGTGGGAGACTGAGGGTCGCCTCTACCGAGTTGACGAGAAACCCTAGGAACTGGAGGGATTGGGACGGAACCAGAGCAGACTTTTCCATGTTGATTACAAAGCCCAGTGACTCCAGTAGATCTATGGCCATTTGCAATTGAATGGAGAGAGCCTGAGGGCACTGGTTCATGAGGAGGATATCGTCGAGGTAGACGATCAGACGCACACTGCGTGCCCACAGGAATTCGACCACCAGCCTCATCAGTTTGGTGAAACACCATGGGGCTGACGAGAGTACGATAGGCAAGGAGGTGAACTCAAACACCTGAGTTTTCCATTGGAACCGTAAGAAGCACCTGTGTGGCGGAAAGATCGGCACTGCCAAATCGGCGTCCTTTTGGTCTAGAGGACCATCCAATCCAACTGCTGCAGGAGATCTCTGAGGAGGTGAATGTCCTCCATTTTGAAATGGCGGTAGAGCAGCCATCTGTTGAACTCCTGTAGGTTGATCACCGGACGCTGACCTCCATCCCTCTTCTCCACCAAGAAGAGGTTACTGAGGAACACATTGGGATGCACCGTCGTGGGGACGATAGCGCCCTTCTCTAACAGACTTGATATCTCTAGATTTATCAAGGCCTGTTGTTCCGGTGGGAAGACCAGAGGCCTGGGGCTGTGGAGTTGGGTAGGGGTCCAGTAGAATTCTATTCGAAAACCTTGAACCGTTTGAAGGACCCAGGCATCTGTAGAAAGTGACTCCCAGTTCGGCAAAAATGCCGCCAAACGACCCCCAAGCCGGAGATCCTCCAGGCTTTGCGTTCTCACCTTGATTATTGCCATAGTTGTTATGGCCTCTAGGGCCGCCTCTGGCTCCTCTGCAGTGGGCGTAGGTGCTGGTCGGGTAGAAATTCCCTGGTATTGGCCTGGTATTGGCCTCAACAGGAATCTCCCCCTATGGAGGCGTGTGCAGAGGGCGGCCGGTCGAGCACCCCCTCCCTCGACCGGCGTTGGAAAAAACATGGGGGTTAAAGATTCTCTTTATAGAGGTCTGGGCTTTGTCCAGTGAATTAAAAGTATTGACGAACTTCCCTAGTTCTCGTATAAACGGGTCCTCAAAAAGGTTGCCCTTGGCGACTGTACCTGCCTCAGAGGTGGAGAGGTCCCCTAGCTTGGGATAGATTTTGATTAACAATCACCTGCGCTGTTCTGTAGAAATTGCACAGTACACGTTCCCGAGAAAGACGATTGCCCATTGAGCCCAGCTAGATAGGGCCTCGGGGGAGATTAATGAGCCGGAGGCATTGCGTCCTCCGCCATGTCGCAGACGTAGTTGGCGAGGAAGGGGGCCATCTTTGTGTCTATCCCTGGGGTTAGCACCACCTTCCCATCCAAGGACGGCCGTGGGCACTCTGCTTAGAGACAGATTCTCACCTCCTTGTCCAGGGGCTTTCTAAGCCTGCTAGCCATATAGGCTGCCACTTTAGGTGCTGGGTACCACTCCGCAGAGCGCAGGTGAAGTAGATAATCTGGGTCTAACAGGTCTGCCACCGTGGCCAGGGTTGCACCGCTGAAGGGGTCTGAATCAGGTGGGGAGGAGGGCTCGGACGCCAGGGCCTGGAGTGTTTCCCGTCGCCATCCGAGGTATTGGGGGAGTCGTCCCCATCCCCTGGTTTATCTTGAGGGGGGGTGGTTTGGGTTTCTTCAGAGGCTCCCGGATTCATGGAATCCTGAATGGGTTGAACGTCCATAAACGCCTTTTTCAGGCGCGCAAATGCATTGAGGTCGACCCCTGACTCTTCTGCGCATTTACGCTTATATGAATTGGGGGTAGCTGGTTTCCCTGGAGGTAGTGGGGCTCGTGACCCTGAGGTGTCTTCCCTCTGGTCGAGGGGTTTTTGGTATTGCGCTGGCAAAAGCCATATGTTTCTTCTCCAGGGGGGCCACCACTTGTGTTACCGCCTTGAGGAAGGAGGCATCCGTTACCTGACAAAAGTGATCATCAATTGGGAGGTATGTAACCTCCTCCTCCTCCTCTATATATTCCTCCTGACCTTCTACATCCTCCATAGTACAATTTATGCAATATATATGTAAGTATCTGTGTCAGTATATAAAGGCAGGTGGGGCAGTGTGCTAGGATAAAGTCCCAAGTTTTATTGTCCCTGGTACAGGGCTTTTAATTTTTCTCCCTAACATCCACTTTACAGGGGTGTAACCAGTGGGATGTGCTCCCTGTTATTTACTAGGGAAGACTTCCTACCGCCTGGGACTGCCCCACAGAACTTCCGCTCGTTCCAGTCCTACCCGTGCAGGGTGTCTGTCTCCAGGCAGGGGCTCGCATTGGCGTTGAAATGCCAAAGTATTTCTTTTTTTTTTTTTTTTTAGAATGCTTTTATTTAGATAATACAACAAAGTAAAACATCATTACAAGGTCATGTTGTGGGTACAGAAAAGGAAAAATTAACATTAGGAGTACACATGACAAAATAAAATCCTTAACCCTCGAAAGGGAATATATATACTTAGAAGAAAAATGCATTTTTCACATTTTGAAAAAGAAAGAGGGGGGAGGAAGGAGAAGAAGGAAAGAAGGGGGAAAAGTAAGATATAGGAAAATACAAAGTAAAAACATTAATTAGAGAAAATTCTAAAAAACAACTAACTCTGTTTAAGGTGATAATAACAACTGTGGTACTTTAAAACTGAAAACAATCAGGAGTTAATTCTAGAGAGAAAAGAGGTTGATGGTGACCACAACAAATATTTTTTGATTAACAGAGGTACTGAATTTGCATAAGCACGATCCAACCTGTGGTGATGACATAGCAAGTTCCACCAGGCCTGATATGAAATTTGTGAGGTATCTTTCCAGTTGGTGGTAATGATCTGAAAAGAAATAGCTAAGTACAAGTCTATAAATTTACCAACATTGCTTTGCACTTCCCATAGGGCGAAAAACTGCCCAAAAACACATGAACAATTTCAAAAGAAAAATTTGTAGATAGAATTTCATTGAGCTTTAACCAGATACGGGACCAAAAGGATTTAACTAAAGGACATTGGAAAAACATATGGATAAAATCACTATTTTCACACGGGCAGGACCAACATTTCTTGGAGTCTAACAGATTAAATTTGTACATATCAGAGGGAGTGAAAAAAAGTCTGTTATAGAAGAAAAATAGAGTTTGTGTAGTGCTGGCCGAGCGAGAAGACGTATGTATTTTTGACCAAAAAGAGTCCAAAGTTTGAAAGGAAAAATCCTGGGCCAATTCTTTCTCCCATATAAGTTCCAATTTAGATTTTGTTCTTACATCCATAGAGCGGGATAAAAGTTTGTATATAGTCGCTGCTTTAGACGGGACCAAAAAATCAGGTTGGGAAGAGGAAACTTGTTCAGGTATCCCAGGGGAAGTAGTCTGAGAGAGGAAGTGAGTCAGTGAAGCTTTCAGTAGGGGGTACTGAGAGGCATGCGTGGAAGTGGTGTCAAAAGATGTGCGAATATCAGTAAAGTCCCTAGGGGATCCGTCCTTCAACAACTGATCTAAAGTGATAATACCTTTATCAATCCATTCCTTCCAGAATAACGCTCTGTTATTGATCTTCAAAAATGTATTATACCAAATAGGAGTATGAGAAATGTGATCCTCGAAGGGTAAGTAACTTCGAAACAGAGAAGATGCAAGGGCTTTAGAATGGGAAAAAATAGGAGTGGAAAAGCGCTTCGGAGGTTGAGATAAACGAAAAGCCGTACAAAGTGTAAAAGGCTTGATTTGAGCTTGTTCTAATGAACTCCAAGCCGTTATAGGAGTGAGAGGCGAATCCTTTAAAAAAGTCCAGATTTGCTTCAAGGTAAATGAGGAGTGATAACATCTAAGGTTAGGAAAGTTAACTCCACCAAAGGCCTTGGGTTGTTGAAGGCGAGAGAATGAAATTCTGGCTTTACGATTGTTCCAAAGAAATTTGGTTAAGGAGCGATTGATCTTGCTAAAAAAGGAGAGCGGAAGAGAAACCGGGAGCATTGAGAGATAGAAATTTATAATGGGTAGGAGCATCATTTTAATTGAAGCCAATCTACCCCACCAGGATATGAAGAGAGGAGACCAGCCTTCAATAAGGTTGGAAAGTTTTTTGAGTATTTCCTCAAGGTTAATTTTAATAGTCTCTTTGATGTTGTTAGCATATAAAATACCCAAGCATTTGATGCTCTTGGGATTCCACTCAAAACCAGATCCATGGAACATATGAGAAAAGCAGAGCTTGTTCAAGGGCAAAACTTCAGACTTTTCAATGTTCAATCTATATCCAGAAATTATTGAGTATTCCTGTAATAAAGAGAACAGAGCAGGCAAAGAGGTAGACGGATTGGAAATATATAATAAAATATCATCCGCATAAGCGGTAAATTTAATATCGATATTTTTAAATTGAAAGCCAGTGTACTGTGAAGATTGTCTAATTTTCTCCAAAAAGGGTTCCAATGCAAGAATAAATAGAAGTGGGGAAAGGGGACATCCTTGTCTAGTGCCCCTAAGAAGTGGAAAATATTTAGACTGACAACCATTAATCCATATAGAGGTAGAGGGAGCAGAGTATAACAATTGGATATACTTAATAATAGAGGGGCTAAAGCCATGCCATCTCAACGCACCAAAAATAAAGTCCCAGTTGACCCTATCAAATGCTTTCTCCGCATCTAATGTGATGGCAGCGACTGGAGAGTCCATCTTGGAGGCAAGGTGAATAATATTAAGGAAGGTTCTGGAGTTGTCCGTGATAGATCTGCCTTTAACAAACCCAGATTGATGAACGTTAATGAGATCAGGGATTACCTTATTAAGACGAATGGCTAGTAATTTAGCAAATATTTTACAGTCTGTGTTGATGAGGGAAATGGGCCTATAGTTCTTACAAAGGGAGGGATCTTTATCCTTTTTAGGAATCAGACACAACATAGCTTGAGTAAATGATCCTCTCGACTCGCCAGTAGTGAGGAAGTGGTTAATCAATGTGAGTAATTGGGGGACTAGAAACTGTTTGAAGTGTAGAAAAAATCTAACAGTGAAACCATCTGGGCCAGGCGTTTTGTCCTTGGGTAATAGATTCATAGCACTAGAAATTTCACTTTCCAAGATAGGTGTGTCTAAGGTCGAAAAATCTATGGAGTTATCAAGGGATTTAGGGATCGTTTGAAAAAAGGAGTCAATTTGTTCAGGCGAAGGGACGGATTCTGGAGTGTATAAAGTAACATAATATTGAGTAAAACACTCAAGAATCTCCGCATCTGTAATATGACGTGTTCCGGCACTATCTGTGATAGCAACGATTTTAGATTTCTACTTTTTGATTTTAAGATAATTAGCCAAGGATTTGCCTGCTTTATTCCGTCCACCAGACATTTTTGCATTAAATTTGAGAAGATTATTGCAGGCGGAATCCCAAGAGTGTTTGTTGTATTGCAGTTTAGCTTTAATAAGAGAGGACAAAACATCAGGGCAGTTAGAGGTGAAGTATTGATGTTCAAGAGCTTTTATTTGTTTTAAAACAAGAGAAGACTCCGTAAGGGCCTTTTTTTCTTCCGAGAAACAAATTCAATAATAAAGCCTCTAGCAGTGGCTTTGAAAGCGTCCCAAATATAGTGAACTTCAGAATCAGAGGAGAGATTATTATGGAAAAATTCCTGAATGAAAAGTGTGAATTGTTCAACAAATTGGGGATCCAGGAGTAGAGAATTGTTAAAACGCCAGCGACGGGATGTAGGGGAAGGAGTGGGATAGTCCATGTCTAGAATGATGGGGGCGTGATCTGAAATAAGAATGGAGCCAATTTCTGAATTATTCATAAATTGAAGAGCGTGTGTAGTAAGGAAAATGTAATCTATACGAGAGTGAGATTTATGTACAGGGGAAAAAAAGAAAATTCTAATGTGTCAGGATGAGAAATTCTCCATGAGTCGACCAAACCTCTCGAGGTGATGGTTTTGTGGAAGGTTTTCTGCATCTTATTAGGGATGTATTTAGTTTGGGATCGTCGATCAAGGAAGGGATCCATAAGTTGATTACAATCGCCCCCACAATCAAATTGTCTGCAACCTGGGAGGATAATAGAGTGGAAAATTCATTCCAAAAAGTTAAGTCAATGCCATTTGGGCCATAAACATTGCAAAAGGAAAATTGAATATTATTAACTTTAACATTTGAAAGCAGCCATCTACCATTAGTATCATGAATTTCATTTTGTAACTGAACATTTAAAGATTTGTGAAACAGAATGATCACACCATTCTTATTGTTCACAGCAGGGGAGCAGGAAATTACTCCTACCCACTGTTTACGCAGTGAAGATATATCTTGTAGTTTGAGGTGCGTTTCTTGTAACAATGCAATATGACATTTCAATCTTGCGAGATGAGATAACACACGCTGTTTTTTAACAGGGTTTCGAATACCTTTAACATTCCATGAAATTACACGGAACCCAGTCATCAACAAAAACTAGAAAGTGATAGACATATGGGTGAAAGAAAGTTAAGGACACAGAAGAAAAGAAAATATATACTTGCGGAAGGCATTAAAGTTAAGAGATGGTGTTAGACCTGTCAGCCCTAGGGTGGTCTTACCCTGTTTTTTTCCCTTTCTGCGCCTCATTTTTGCCACCATATTTTTACTGGACCTAGGTCTCCGGGCGCCTTGCCACTGCTGGTCAGTGCTGAGGTGCAGGTGCTCTCTCACCAAAGATGGCTGCCACAGGCCCCTGCTACTGCAGAGGGCCTTCCACACATACACGCTAGTCGCCAGAGTCAGGCTGGGACAAGGGATACAGTAGCCATCCCGTCTCCGCCTCTGGGCCCCATAGCTAGGTAGGTGGAAGGTTCCAGAACCTTCCGGGCTGTGGGAGGAGTTACACTTTGCCGCCTTTGGGAGGGTCACCTGACCTAGGGGTATAAGAGGCTTGGAGGGAAAACCTGGAGTTAGTTAGGTTGAGGCACCGCTGAACCTGGGAGAACCTGCGCTGGAGTACAGACTTTAGGGCCTAGGGGGAGACCTACACTACTGCCGCTGACAGGGTCAAGGCCCTGCTGCCGTAAGATAGATGAGGAACACCCACCACCCACTGATCTTGCCCAGTGTGAGGGGACCCAGGGAACCATCGCCAGCGTGCCAGGAGGAACATCCAACCCTCCAAGAATCACCAACTCACAAACCCCCCCCCTGTTCATCAAAAGACTTTGCTGAATCCATGACCGGCAGGACCTGAAGTGAAAACCATTGAGAGGGGATCAGGAGGCGAAGCGCTGCGTCCTAAGCGCTAGGCCTCCACCCCCTATCTACCTATACAGACAGCTGGACTGTCCCCCTAGAACCATCCCTTCACAGCCTGAGCATAAGGCTGTCAGCGCGCCTGCGCTGCAACCCCCAAGTGCGGAGAGAACTTGACCCCCCCTCGGTCACTGACCTGGTGACCGGATCACCGCCGCGGCCGCCGCCGCTGGAAGAAGGGAACTGAGGCCGGGGGATCTCTCCCTATTCATAGTAGTGGTGAGGGCGCCGTCCGCGCCCTCACCGAAATCACCACAAGTCACCGCCGGGCCCGAGACCCCTGCCGCTGCCAGCGCGGCCAAGAATACAGCCGCCGCAGCCCCGTGGGCCGCGTGAGGTGAATTGAGGCCTGCTGCGGCCTCCCGGCCCGTGGACGCTGTCGCCGAGGGGCCGGGGACGCTGACCGCGTCACAGGTCGCGCCCCCGAAAAGGCCGCGACGGGATTGGCCCGCCAAAGCCAATCGCCGGAGAAGAGGGCGTCGCCTGGCAACCACCAGAAGCCGCGACGTGATTGGCCCAGCAGAGCCGAACATCGACGTCAGAGGGGCTCCACTGTCAACGGGAGCCCCCGGAGGAAGAGAAGGCCGCGACGCGATTGGCTCAGCCGGAGCCAATCGGGAGGACGTCCCCGGGCTCCACTGCCAACGGGAGCCCCGCGAAGAATCGCCGCCGCGCCCGGATTGGGCGCCGTGAAGAGCCCGCCTCCGCCCAGCACGCCGGGAGGTAAGGAAGGACCTCCTCACCTCTCGGGACGCCGGAGCCGACTGGCAGGACCGCCGGCTCCCGCACCAAGTCCCCACTCACTCCCTGGACTCCACGGGGGCCGGAGGAGGAGCATACCGGCCCCCAACGAAGGGAACAACATCGCGAGAGGCTCCATAGCCTCGAGCAAGCAATCAGCACCGGCCGGAGGGCCGCAAGACTCGCGCCGGGCCCCGCCCCCACCACAGAGGGCCGGGCCAGAGAGGAGTCCGCCGTAAGGCCCCACAGCCAGCAAGAACACCGCAGGTGAGCCCAGGAGGCCCCTAGGGCTCTAGGTTAAGTCCCTGGGGGCCGGGGGCCACCCTTGAGGAGGGATCACGGAGGGAGGGGGCCTTTAATGACTTTGGGATTACAGGCCAGGCACATCCTATGACCCTAGCCTCCCCGGGGAGATAAAGAAGTTCCCCCCTTTTTGGAAGCCCCCAGCTGCTGGACATGTTGAGGGGTTCCCGGTAGGATTCCCTCCCGCCTAGTGTATCATAGGCTGTATAGAGTACCTAGGCCTACTGTATATATGTTGATGTATAAACCGTGTTGCGCCTGTTCTAGGCCCTAGTTGGTAAAGAGCACCCGAATGAGCAGTGGTGCTGTGATTTTAATGCGGCCTTTTAGTGGCCAGAATTGTGAAGGGTCGTTTTAAATGAACGCGCACTAGTTACCCGAATGTATAATTTGAATAATTGAATGCCATCTTGATTAAGATAAAGGAACCTGATTGTTACTTATCTAAGCCTGGTGTGGTGTCCGGTTATTGCTTCGCATTTCTGAGTTAAAGTGAGAGTGTGCTGCACAACTGCCTTACACATTGCCTTCGCGTGCCTTTCCCCGCTTTGCGCCATGCTACCGTAACGGACTCGGTAACCCCGTTTCCAACAGATGGCATAGAAGAGGTGGAATATCATTAATCATGTGAGTTGGGCTTATAGGAAAGAGAGTACACGAGCAATTAAGTACCATAGAAGAAGAATAACAATATGGAAATATGGAGTAAAATAGAACCAAGAGACAAAGTAAAAAAGGAGGGAGAGAAGGAGGAAGAGTGAAAAAGGAGGGAAGAGAGAAAAGGGAGCTTAGCACCCCAGAAAAGGTTAGCACATTGGAGATGACAAAAAGCCAGCAGGCTTTAGTCATGGTAAACAATACAAGAAGAACAATAATGTGGGAGAGGGGCGGAAACAGACAACCACCACAAGAAACGAGGGAAGGGCACCGAGATAGGAAAAGATTACCATAAGAACAACCAGGAAAAAGTAAAGAGATAAGACAAATTGGCAAACATATGAAACAAAGTGGAGGGAAACTTACCAGACATTAAGGGAACTGTATTACGTGGTATTTCAAACATGACAGGACGCGGAGAGAGTGGGGAAAGGAAAACTTGCATCAGGAACAGCGCAAGGAAGACCTAAAATATAAGAAATAAACCAACCAACAGAGGAGACCATTAGGGTATACAACAAACATCAAGGAGACTAACTAACGGAGAGAAACATATATGACACCAGATAAATACACCTGCATCTGAAGCATCAAGGGAGAAACAAGAGAGTAACCAGAGAAATTTTTCTCTTTTTTTTTTTTTTTTAAGGTTTGCTTAGTTCCATATCTTCTCCCTTGTGGGCATGAATGAACTTCCGAAGGTCAGCTGGATCATCAAAAGAGAAAGTTCTGTCCTTGTAAGTCACCTTAAAGAAGCAGGGATGTATTAGACCGTATCGGGCATTCATGGACCTCAAAGAAGGTCTGAGGTCGAGAAATTCCTTGCGTCGACTTGCAGTTGGCTTAGAGACATCTTGGGAAAAAAAGACTTTGTGACCGGACCAGAGCATCTGCTTGTGTCGCTTGGCAGCATTAAGAATAGCAATGAGATCAGAATAGAGGAGGAAGTAGGCGATAATACCTCTAGGTCTAGATGAGGAAGAAGCACTCTGAGAGCCCAATCTGTGTGCCCTTTGAATATTGAAGTCCATGGACTTTGGAAGGCCAACTATCTGCAGAACTTGGGACTTCAAAAAGGAGATCATGTCTGAGCCTTCAGATCCTTCCGGAATACCATAAATACGAAGGTTGTTGCGCCTATTGCGATTTTCTAAGTCCTCTGTAGTCTTCTTTAATTGAGTAACTTCTTTATTGAGGGACTCAACTCTGGCAACCACATCCTGAGCATCGCTTATTTTTTGTTCCACATCCGAAAGTCTCGAATCAAGTCCAGACCACTTCTCCTCTATTCTCTGAAGGGTAGCAGTAGTGTCTGACATGAAAGGTCTGATATGGCGTAGTTCCTCCATAATATCCTCCAGTGTCAGAGGTAGAGGCGATTTCGATGGAGAAGACGGGTCCTTCTTGACGCGCTTGTTCGTGGAAGCAGCGGGATCCTTACGACCTCCAATACCAGACCCGGAGACACTAGTCGACTTGTTCGAGTGTGGAGTATCCATGGTAGAGTGTATTGCGCACACAGCAAAAAATCAATAAAAATTAAGTAGCAGCAGTTTTCCAGAAAGAAAGAGGAAGAGGTGCCTCACATCAGACCATTGGTTAGGAGAAATGAGCCCACCAGAATGCATAGGGTAGCCACGTAGCAGAGTGATGTTAAATAAGATTTTTATAATCCATGTTCTGTAAGGCTCTTTGTTTGCTTTAAATAACCAAAATCACTCAAAGTGGCTGCAGTAAAAGGTATAGCCTCTGAGGAGAAATACCTGAACATAAATACAAGACCAGTCTTGGAAGGAACATAGCTGCAAAATGATGTATTCAAGCATCCAAAGTGGGATTAAAATTCTTCTGATGACATCCACACAAGCAGTAACAGAAAAGAAGGCACCATGTAGAGAGGCCCGAAGGGAGCGCACAACACGCCTTTGCTGAAATGGGCCACAGAAGAAGGAAAAAAAAAATCTTTTTCACCAAGTGACGGCCATAGATTCACAAAATGGCGGCCATAAAAACGAGCGCCGTGAGAGGGGCAGCCAGAGTAGAGAAAAATCACCAAAAAGACCCTAATACACTGGCCTCAGCATGCCCTGTAGCCTCCAACACAAGAAGCAGGTGCCCGAAAACCAGAACTGCAATGGAGTTAGGGGCTGTACATCACCTCAAGAAGCCACCATCGTAGTGCACCACTGCCAAGCGCTCGACGCTCCAATCCGCAGCCAATCCACCAGCCTCCTCGTGAGGAAAGATATGGTGTCCAGCAGCGAACTGTTGCTCTCCGTAGCGTCACCGCTGAAGTGCAATGGACTGACACACAATCTGTCACCACCGTCTGTCAGGCTCCGCAATGAAAGGCGACACAAAATGGCGGCCGTTTAAAACGGGCGCTGTGAGGGGAAACAGACTGGGCCAAAGAAGAGCGCTGTAGAGACCTTACATCGGTCTGCAAATTTGCCTCGGCATGCCCGACAGCTTCCGACACATGAAGCGGTGCTTTAGGTTCGGCACCACATCCTGCAGTCGTCACCCCCTGCGCCGAAAGGAGCTCGGTGCCGCCGAGCGTCTCACGGAGCGGCCATCTTGTTCCGCCGCCCGAAGTATTTCTTTTTAATTGCCTAGTCTTCACCTGTGTCAATTACCGCCGCCGGCCGTGCTTCACTGAATGCAGTGAAAGAGACGCCGGCTGCCAGGGGGGTGGAGACGTGCCGAGCGCGCTTTTAGTAGGTGCGTGGGCTCCCTGGCGGTCAGCTGACCGCACCGCGCGCACGAGCCTGAGGTGACTCTGTGACCGCGTAGGAGCGAAGACGCTCCCGCGGTCGTGAGGTCTTCCTAAAGTGCTGAACAAAGCAAATATCTCAGTACAAATAATCAATAGCACGGCGGAGCCGCATATATCATATAAACCAAAATCAGTAAACCACAAAAGCTACATCGCCTCATGTAAACCACAGAAAAGAGTTCAGAGTGAAAGACACTTAT
The DNA here is from genome assembly GCA_963921515.1 of Calotriton arnoldi. Taxonomy (NCBI): domain Eukaryota; kingdom Metazoa; phylum Chordata; class Amphibia; order Caudata; family Salamandridae; genus Calotriton; species Calotriton arnoldi. The sequence goes on along the minus strand of CAWUFW010002856.1, from coordinate 957,511 downwards.
CTGTATGCTGCTGGAGCAGCGAAAAAAGAGGGAGATAGAGCGCCTATAGGGACCATTATACACACTGCGGCACTCTGATTGGATAGACTGTTTTTTGTTAATATTCCCAATGTACCATGGGAAATGTAGTCTGTTTATTAAAAAATGTTGTTTTGAAAGGCTGCTGGTAATAAAAAAGCAAAGAAGGGAAAGCCTAATCCTCGCCTCCGGGTCCTGCCATAGATCAAAGTTAACCATTCCCTCGGAGAGACAGTACGCCGGTCTCAATTGGCCTCATGGTTCCACACACTCTCCCACGCTTTTCAACTTGTTCATGGAATCCCTCTCCGAAATCTTGAACCGTTCAAACATACAATACCACATGTACCCTGATGACACTCAATTGTATATGAAAATTCCCTCACCTGATGGCATCAAAACTCTCAACTGTGTGCTCCTGAAAACTCAACAATGGTTAGCTCACAATCACCTTATGCTAAATACACTCAAGACAGAATTCCTCTTGATTGCCCCCACAACTAGTCTGCACCCATTTAAGACTGGCTCAAACAACTTACGGCTCTCAACTGCGCCACACATGTTTTTGACTCCACGAGATCTTTAGGCATAACTCTGGACAAATACCTGAATATGCAAGACCACATCAGTACAACAAAAAGGGGAGCCAATCACCATCTCAATACACTAAGGAAAATCACGCCGTTCCTGCCTCCTGAGGACATGCAGCTAGCAGTCCAATCCCTAGTTATCTCCCGCTTGGAATATGGAATTGTGACCCTGGCAGGGTTACCCAAAGCTAGACTGGCCCCTTTAAGGGCCACTCTAAACTCTGCTGCCAGACTCATCACGGGATCAAGAAAACATGATCGCATCACACCAGACCTAATTCAGCTCAATTGGCTAGTGCTCGAAGCTAGGATTCGGTTCAAGATAGCCTGATTGACGCTCAAAGCTCTTCATTATAACACCCGCGTTTACCTTTAAAAAAACTCGACCTTTCAGGCCCTAAGAAGCCCTTACACTCTCCTGCTGAAACCTCACAAATTCAAAAAGAAAAGAACTCACAACCACTCCTTCTCCGGTCTTGCTCCAGGAATATGAAACTGTCTCCCGAAATCAGATATAACCCTTCGACCTACTCATTCAAAAAACAAGTCAAATGATTACTCCTGAATAACAATTTGCAACAATAGACCTGAAGCCACCATAACTAACTTTTATTTCTTGTCGACAACATTGGTTTGTCATTCAACAATGCAATTTTGTTACTTTACATGTACCATATGGTTGGTCTGCTCTTTTTTGTACTTGTGCTTGTTAACGTACCTTATGTTTAGTATTTATGCCTTTTACTTGCTTCTTTGTACAGTGCTCTGATACCCTTACGGGTCATGTTCGCTCTATATAAAACTTTTCAAATAAATAATGAATGATGGTGAAATATAAGTCCCAGTGCCCAAAAATGAGTTTGAGTGGGCCCCATCTGCAACAACTGCCTCAAATGAAGCAGTGGGGTGGACAGATACCAAAGCTGTCTAGGTTTCATTCCACCTCATGCCTATTTCATCCACCTATAAAGACTCTCTGCTCCTTTATCTAACTCTTGCGGGTTCTTTTTCAACTCTCATTTCTACCTTATCACTGTTTCTCAGTTGTTCTCATCATCTTTCTTCCCCCTTTTCTACTTTTCTTGCTCTTGTTCAAGGTCAAACTTGAAAGATGGAAGAATAAGTTCTGGTCCCCCCAAAAAAGAGTGTAGGTAGGCCACACCTGCAACCACTGGCTTTCATTAAGCACTGTAACATAGAAGAACATGGGGTACAAATGAGCAAGCTCCAATTAGTGGGTAGCACAGGTGTTGAGTAATTGTGACACTCTGAAGGAAAAAACCATCATAAAAACAGGTAAACACCAGTAAGTGGGACTAGGTTTATACATTAGAATTTTCTCAAGTTAGGAGTCCTTAGTCTTGGAGCTACATTTCGGGAAGGGCTGTAACAGGACTTCAACCAAAGTATGGTGGAAGTAAAAGCTCTGTGTCTTTCTCTGTGTCTCCTTGCCATTGGTGGTATTTCAGATCCAAGACAGGGCCAGTTGTCTTTGTCTCCTCTGAGGGTATGCTTGGTGCATCCCTCCAGGTCACATGAGAGATCCTGGACCACGCAATATTGTGGCAGTTTTAGGTCTCTGTGCACATGGTAAATTAGTGTACCACCAGGGCCAAAATAAGAAGTCAGGATATCAGATGTACATGCAGTCAGGCTCTCAGGGCAGGGATAGACACCCATATACCATGGAGGCAACAATCTTATCCTAACAGAAATCAATTCTAGTGGCAGACTGGTTTGCCTGATTCTAGTGCCTATCAAAATACATAATCTAGCACTATCTCACATGTAAATGTTGTTTTGGTTCTGCAGTTTCTTTCTACAGTTTTACATCCTCAGAGTGCTTGCTATAACAAAAAGCCTCCTCCCCATGCATGAAATTCTCACCTTGACTTAAAACATACAATTGTTTCCACTTCTTTGTTTCTTTTGAATGACCCTCTTCTTACCTCCAACCCCACATACCTCCTCTCTCTGAGTATAGCATACTCTAATTCATGTTTGTCCCCATTCATCTCCTTTATTGTATTTATGCAAATTGCCCACACCCCATTCATAGACCACAACCTCCCATTCTTTGAAACCATATCCCTGCAGGCCAGCAATACCTAATCTCCTCTAACCTCTCTATTCGTCTCATAAACCGTTTGCAAGAACTCACATACCACCCACTAATGATCACACGTAACTGCTATTAATATATTCTAATCTACCACAAAGAAACTGGAGCAAATATATAGAATGATATCCTTGGAAGCAGAAGACTAAACTCAATAATCAACAATAATCAATAGCCACTGGATTAACCACTAACCTTGGGTTCCGGAGTTGAGTGCTTCTAGCCAGCCATAAAGGTTTTCAACGCCTTGTCATGGGTAGCAAGCACTGTAAAATCCAATAACAATACAAGAGAAGACATCCACTGGCTCCACCTTGGGATCTGTGATTGGATGTGGTGGACACTGCCGAAAATGGTTTTGGCCAGATCACTCAATTTAGGGTGGCCTGTTCTGCACCATTTTCAGATAAACCTGTTCAAGGACAGAGGACCATATAAACCATGGCAGTCTTTCTCGGAGCACCTATGCAAATGCTCCTGATGTGCCAGGAAAAAATACCCATCGTGTCAGGAGCACTTGTAATACGTGAACTAAGTATGTACTCCCACCTTCGAGTTGAATTTCTGCTGCTACAGTGCAAGGCTATTTATGTGTGTATGTATATTTTTATATTTTCTAATTAGCCCATTTCATACTTAAGATAGCATCCTAGTTCCTAGTAGCTAACCGCCTGGTCTTGTGAGAACAAGGTACATGTGCTGTAAGCCTGCATGGTGACTGAATACAACAGAGGCTAACACAGCCCACTATATGCATGGGGAGGATGCCAGAAGTCCTTGAAGGCGCTTCTCCCTCGTCGGTTCGGTCCTATCTGCAAACTGCACCGAGCATTGAGCTCATACTGACGATATTCTTGGGTCAGTCTCTGACGGCTCTCTCTGGAGTATCACAAGACCCAGTGCGGCCCCACATGTGGTCTCATGGGACTACCCCTGTGTGGTCCTGCGGTCCACAGCCGAACAGCGTGCATGGCGCAGGGGGCATTGGCGGCCTGCTGTGTGTTGGGCATCGGTGGGAGGTTGGGCACAGGGCCTAGGCATGGGCCAGGCCATGAGGCCAATCCCCAAATGCACGCTGACAAAGGTTGTATGCGACTGGAGTGTTGGCTGTAGAAGTATAGTTATAAGATCTTACTTAAAAAAAAAAAAGGTTAGACTGGAGTTATATGTAAGTAGGGGAGCAAGATTTTAAGACATGTTAAAAAAAAACCTTAGAAATTCACTGAAAAAACACAAAGGTTAAACTGTAGTTATACATGAGTCTTCTAATAATAGAAAAATGAATGTTTAAAAACAAAATAAAATTAAATTCACTAGTTATTCGTAACAAACCTAAGTATATCTTGCACCACTATGATCCACTGCTTATGACCTCAAATATTACATCACTGATGATATCTGAAATCTATGGCGATCCATGATCCCTATACCTGATAGGGTCCTCTCTACAGCCCATGGAGTGGACGGGTGAACTGAAGGTGCTTGGGCAACAATTTAAATACCTTGGGGTCTTTGTGACGAGAGACACTCAACTAATACGGGAGAAGAAAATCCAACCACAGATTGAATGGCTGACTAGAGATCTCGGGTACTAGTTGGTGCTCCTCCTGTCCTTATTGAAGTGTTCCTCAATTTTTAAAATGGTAGTCCTACCCCGCTTGCTGTACCAATTGCAGAATTTCCCATGCACCATTTTCTGTGTTAAAGCACTACTGAGAGGTTTCCTGTGGAACCTCCACCTCTCGAGGATTGCATTGTCGAAATGTTTTTAATCCACTTTGAAGGAGGTATAGCCAGTACAGAGATTACCTCTTACTAAAGAGCCTCCTAACTGGTCATTCTTAATGAATGGTGGTTTGATAGTATGGGTGCTCCAGCCTTTGAGACACGGACAAATGCAAGATGTACAGATCTTACATTTATTTTATGACAGGATAATTTCTTTGGATCTACCGCCAACTATGAGGGTAGTATTCCAGGTGCGGGAGGAGATGATGAGGGCCCTGGGCTGGCCCCACAGACTCTCAAGGGCAACCCCTCTGTGGAACAGTTGCTTGCTTCAGCAGGTGTCTGTGTTGAAGGGATTCAGGAGATGGGACATTTTTGGTATCCCGAAACTGGATGATGTTACGTCTCAGACCGTGTTAAAATCCTTTACAGATCTGCAGAAGAAATACAACCTCTGTTGCAGCCAATTCTTCCAGTACCTACAGCTTCGGCATGCCTTTACACCCTACATTGCTGATTCAGAGGAACTCCAAGATCACAACCTGGTAGATGAAAAAACAGACCGCTCCCTAATGATCAACACAACAGACTCTTTTGATAAAGTGTGGGAATCATGGGAGAATGATCTGGGCTCACCGACATAGGCTGATTGGAGAGAGGCATGCTCATCCCCTGGGACGTATTGATCACTTCACAATTCAAGGCCATACAATTGTAATATTTACAATGGGCATACTTTTCATATGACAGGCTATGTAAAATGGAAGTAGCAGGCTCACCAGTGGAAGATGCTCATCCCAGAGGGGAGATCTCTTTCATACGACTGGAGCCACAATAAGTTAGTCCCCTTCTGGGAAGGGATGCTCACATACTTGGAGAGGTATTGGATTGGAGGCTGCCTATGGATGCCATAATGACTCTCCTGTACATTGAGGCTGATAGACCATTACACACTATCCTTGATCAAGGACATTTTGGAGTCAATCAGGGGATCAACCATCTTCACCAAGCTGGATCTTCGTGGTGATTACCATCTCTTGTGCATAAAGAAGGGTGACGAGTGGAAGACTGCCAATAGAACTCTTTTGGATAATTATGAGTAATGCCTCATTCCCTTTGGGCTGAGCAATGCTCAAGAAATTTTCCACTGATTCATGGATGCACTATTTGCTGACATGAATCAATTCGTTGTGATTTATCTAGATAATATTCTAGTCTTTTCCAAGAATCCAGCGGAACATCATTCCCATATTGGCCAGGTGTTGGAAACATTGCAGCAAAACCATCTACATTGTAAGTTGGAAAAGTGTGAGTTTGATCAAACCGAAGTTGAATACTTGGGCTTTCAGCTGACTAGACAAGGGGTCTCTATGGATCCTAAAAAGGTTACTGCAATATAGGAATGGTCGGCCCCTACTACTGTTTCGCCAACTTTTATCATCAATTCATACCTGATTTTTTTCTTTTTACCAGCAATATAACCCGAGTGCTCAAGAAAGAAATGCTTAGTCATGCATTTTGTTGGGGCAGTCTGGCAGATGAAGCCTTCACTAAACTAAAACTGGCCTTCCCTCAAGCACCCATTTTGCGTCATCCGAATCCAACTCAGAAGTTTATAGTTGAGACTGATGCCTCTGATAGAGCCATTGGGGCTGTCCTGCTACAAGTACAGGAAGACGACGAGTTTGAACACCTTCTGGCAGATTTACCATTATTTCACGCAGCGCAGTGCAGCAGCCCCAAATGCTGCACTGCGTGAAAAGGAGAGAGGAGTAGAGCACTAAATTTACTTAAATATGACACTCTCCTCCCCTTTCCCTAGGGCTGGCGCTGAAATCAGCTGCCGTGCTCCATGGAGGCACCTTTGCGCCATGGTGCAAGGGTGTCTCCTTGAGTTTAGCATAGATTTTGTACTTGAAGGCTACCTTCCAGTACAAAATGCTATGCATAGACTGACTTAAACCATTTCTCCTCTTTGTATGTGTGCTGTACAGTGCAGCACACGTACAAAGTTAGAAAAGGAAGGAGAAATTAAAGCCTTTCTCCTTCCTTGCACCTAATTCAAAAGGGCGCAGTTTTCTGACGTTAAACCCTGTCTACTTTATTTAGTAAATTGGGTTTAGCGTGAGAAACCTTGGGTGGTTGCATGGGAACGCCCATGCTCCCCCCCATGGTACCCGCCTTTAGCGCTAAGTAACGTGTTACTTTTACGTTATTTCCAGCACTAAACAAGTTTAGTGCTGGAAAGTAATTCGGAAAAGAAAGATTTTGCACTGATTTGCGTCACTTTTGTGATGCAAACACGGCGTAAAATCTTAGTAAATCTCCTCCCCAATTTTTTATCTGTTCTACATACTATCAGACGCTGAAAGAAACTATTCATGCCTAGAAAGGAAGCACCTGGCAATGAAGTTGGCTTGCACTCAGTGGATACATCTATTGATGGGGGCACAAGAACCATTTGAAATACGAACTGATCATCGTAATCTACAATGTTTAAGGAGTATGCCATGTAAAAAATAGCCATCAAGCTAGATGGGCTTATTTCTTTAATCAATCCGACTTCAACATTACCTATATTTCTGGTTCCCGAAATGTTCTAGCTGATAGTCTCTCCTGAACATATCCTAAAACTTCTCCAGTTTTTGAGCACAATATGTTTCCATCTAAAAAGATAATTAGGGTTGTACAGTCTTTTATTGACGAGGTGCATGCCACCTATTTCAAATTGACAAAGAATGGGATCTGTTAAGTGGCATTATCCAGAAATGCGGAAACCTTTTCTTTGAGGGCAAATCTCTATTTATTCCATCCCAAGATCTTATACTTGAAGTATTCAGGATGTGTCATGATTCCCCTGTCGCTGGTCACTGAGGTGTATGATCTACTCTGGACCCAATTCTTTGCTCCTTCTGGTGGCCCACCATGCAGAAGGATACAGAGAATTATGTAACAGCTTGTCCAACATGTGCTCAAAACAGGCCCTCCTATCAAACTGCTGGTTATCTTTGACCTTTGCCAGTTCCCCTAGAACCGTGGCACACTGTTTCAACTGACTTTATTGTAGCCTTACCACCCTCCAGGTGTAACGCTGCAATTGTGGTAACCATTTATTCTTTTCCTAAGATTGCCCATTTTACAGCTCTGAAAAAGCTTCCGTCTGCTCAAGAATTGAGTCAAATCTTCTTGAGAGAAATTTTTCGGTTACATGGGTTACCCCACATTGTTAACTCAGACCGAGGGCCCCAATACATGTCTTGCTTCTGGAAATCCTTTTGTAAAACACTTCACATTGATGTAGCCTGGTCTTCTGGTTTTCATTCCCAGACTAATCGTCAGACTGAACATCTTAATCAAGGGCTCAAACAATATCTTCGATATTTTTGTAACTCAACTTATAGCAATTGGTCCTTCTTTCTGTGCCACACACACCACCATTTTTTGTCTCGCTGGTCTTCATCCATATTCGTTCACGTCTAGTCTGCTGCCTTTCACCCTGGTTCTGGCAGCTGCCAGTTTTTTCAGACAACTACGCTCCATCAGGTGTAAAGTTCTGATCAATCTTTGAAAGTCTAAACAAAATATGAAACATTTTGCTGAATCCCGTTCAGTTCCTACCCCTACTTATAAAATGAGGGACATTGTGTGGTTGTCCTCATAATTTCTTCCTTTTCGCCTTTCTCAAATTAAATTCCAGCTCAAATGAAATGGCTCCTTTAAAATTGTGCACATTATCAACCCTGTTGCCTTCCGAGTGCATCTACCTCTACACTGGAAGATCCATCCTGTTTTTCATTCCTCTCAAATGAAGACATTTCGTTTGGATCTTTATCATCTGAGTTTTTCTCGACATCTTCTAGTTTTAATGAATAATGTCCCTAAATATGACGTTCAGGAGATTTGTGATTCCAGATACTTCTGGGGAAGGATGCAATTCTTGATAAAGTGGAAGGGCTATCCCCCTTGTGAGAGGTCCTGGGAGGGTACTTTGTCAGGCCATGCTCCAACTCTGGTTCATTGTTTCTTTAGGCTATTTCCTGACAAACCTGGGGCTTCGGGGAGGGGAGCATACTGTTGTGCTCTTGGGGCACTTTCTCGCCCACCCGCCAGCACCAGCAGTGATTGCTGGTTGCAGGTGGGGTGCCACGCAGCGGCGCATTGCGCCCCGCACGTAGCCATCAGAGAGAGAAGCCCACTGTGGGCGGCGGTGCATAGCTTGTATTGAGTCCTGGAGGCAGAGGGGAGAGCAAGCGTGTCTGTGGGACATAACCTCTCCCCATGAAACTCACCTCCTGACAGCTGGCTCACCAGTGCTGCCTTCTAATCCTGCACTCCTGTTCCTGGGGACATGCATGGGGACAGAGTTCCCTGCTCAGTGCTTCCCCTTCCAGAGTGCTTCACTCATGCCTCTAGGAAGGTTTAAAACTTCCCATTCCAAGATGGCCGCTCTCCATAGGGTTCTGAAGGGAGCTGCCCAATTTAGGATGACGTATTAAGCATTTCCTGTTTTTCCTTATTTTAGGAGCAGAACGCTGGTTACTAATTGTGCAGCAATGCCTTTAAATACTCCAGTCGTAGTGCTCTTGCTCGTGCCTTTTTCAGTGTTTTGGGTATTTTCTGCCTAGATTTGATCCTGTTGTTTTTCTGTACTTCAGAACTCCTATCTCCACCTCTTCAATTCCAGTGGCCTTCATCTCCTGCAGTTGGCCACTCTTCATCCAACGCCAAGTCCGTAACATCAAGGAGGTTTTTTCCTCCTATTCTTTTGGGGCCTTTTCTGGAAGGCACTTTCCACCAAGGCGCTACCCGGTGTCTGCGGCACTGTGGCTACTGGAAGGGGTCACCTTTATCTCTGGCAGACAAGGACTGTGAAGACCTGGAGGTCCGAATCCAGAAGTATACAGAGATCTGTGGCTCGGTGACACCTTGAACCCCCTGCACTGGAGGGGTGGGAGATTGGGCTGGACCACTGCATGACTCCAGAAAGGCCCATACATGCTGACTTGGGATGCCCTCACAAGCACCAAAAGATTTGCATGTAATGGTGTCAACACAGAGGTATCCTGCGTCAGCCCTGTGACAGTCGATCTTGGACTCTTGAAGAAGCAACTGATTTAGAGACCATTAGGAACCAAAAGGACAAAAATTATTTTGTTTGATGGGGATGGCGATGGGGTATTGTTTAGTGCGATGGTTAGAGGTTGCAAGTGTGGCCCCCGAGCAAAGATATAATAATGTCTTTAATTGTATACTTGACTCAGTACCCCTCTGTTTTGAAAAATGTAGAACCATTACACAAATGTGTTATTTAAAAAAAGATGAGGACATTAAAAAGTGTCCATTTGCTAATAACTTTGGCATTGTAGGATTACTCTGCACAAACGTTGGCAAAAGTTTAGAAGGACTCATTTTCTATTGGTATGCCAATTCAAATCAATTAAGTTTATTAGGTTTGATCAAAATCATAATAAGGTGATCCAACAAACTTGTTTACTGGAAAAAAATAGAAAATGATACATTATATTAAAATATTTAGTCACAATTTTTTTAAAACCTATAGATCCTACATGGCAGTCACTATTGGAGGATTTCAAACAAAATTCAAAACTTTGGAGGCAGTAGTTATATTATTAACAATGAACATCATTTGCAAATAGCGGTGCCTAAGATTTACTAATGCTGGACAAACAAATAGTACATACATGAGGTCTTGTGGAACAATTTTTCACAATAAACAAGAAATATTGGGCACTGCTAAAATACAATTTTGCCAAATTGCAGTTCAGGGGTAATCCATTCATTATCAGATTTAAAAGAAACCTATGCCGTTTACGATATCTGAGTAACAACAAATAAGGCTGCATCAACTTTGGTTTTGTGCTTATACATACAGGTCTTGATGGGCTTTATGACTGCAATATCAAATATCTTACTGAAAACTTGATTTCTCTGTTAATCTTTTTATAACTCCTGAGAAATAGGCCACTAATGAAAATAATTGAGAGCCTGGTTTCATACCCAAATTATGCTTTGCGAAAGAAAACTTTCTAAGCAGTGTAAACTCTTTTTTGTGATCTGTCCTCCCTGAATACCAAGCGTAAGGAGTTGGCGCTGCATTATACATTTTGTAGCCTCATATCGCTCCACACGCTTTGGAATAGCTGAACCTAGGGCCCAAACTTAGGTGGATGTCTTGACTTTTGCATATGCTCTGGAAAGATCTTAGGATTCATCCCTCAATCCCATTTTAAAGGTATGTATTTCGAATTTAAATGATATTCAATGCCATATAGGATTTTTGTAGGAATCTTGGCATTGTATACGTGCAAAGCATAGTTTAGCTGTTTTCCCATATGGCCTCGTAGTCAGCCAAAAGATTAAAAGAGGTCTGTTGCTAAGAGTGTGAAGTGTGAAGTTCGTGTTCTAAGATGAAATGATTTCTAGATATTTGTAAAAGGACACCAGTTCTGATTATTTTCACTCAGATACCAACTTAGGTTGTCTTTACACCTTCGTTGAGACCTACTAAAAATTCTAATCTTGGATTTTTCCATATACATTTTTAAGAAATGTTGAGTCTTTATAATCATACAGAGCTGTTATGCCTCTTTAGAGGCAAACTAGAGTTAGACCTGCATATGACATTCAAATGTAACAGGGGTGTAAGAATCAGATAACTTGTATGTTGCTGGCAGTGACTTATTGAGGCCTCTTTGTGATTCATATCAGAGGCAGTGAGTGGGAGCCTAGGGCGAGTGGGCTCTCTGCTCCCAGTATCAGTGGAAGAGGATGAGGCCCAGATGGAAGGAACTGCAGTCTGTCCCTTGACGAGGCCGCAGGTGCTGAAAGGGTGGGCGTTAGAGCCTCCCTGCTTTTACTTTCATTTTATTTAAAACATAGATGTTTTCTGTTTACTCATTGCATAGAAATCAGAATCTTGTTCTTTCCTTTATTGTGGGAAAGCATTGACTCCCAGAGGAGATGTGCTGGATTTCAGGCGAAAGGCAAATGAAGTTAAAATTAAGTGCTGAATGTGACAGTGAGTAGAAGCCTGCATGTGAGGCTTCAAGGGGCTATGCCATTCCAAAGATAACATTGAAGCTTTTCCATTGCTTCTAACCTGCCCCCTGCTAAGGTACCTAAACATTGCGATGCGCTCAGCTCCCACAAGGCCCCTCTGTTCTGAAATGACCTGTGCAAAGCATTTGTAGCACCGAGTTGCGTTGCCACCTTGCTCAGACAAAAAACTGCCATTGGTACATATTTTGCTATTCTGAAAGTGCCACGGGCGCATAAAAAAGTTTTTTTTTTCAAAATCCGCAGTGTTTTTTTAAACGTCCCAATTATTCCTGTGCTTGCTTTAATAAAAACTTAAGAGTAATTTAGACATATATCAAATACTTTTTCAAGTGATTTCTTACATGTGTGCTTTTTTGGGCTTGCATTTCAACAGGGGGAAAAATACTGGATTCCTCTGCTTTTCATAACTTTTTAAAAGGCCTGAACATAAAAATACAGGGCAAGCTGGTAAAATACCCAGCAGGTAGCAACCCCATCACCGAGGTGTGCACTGAAATGCGCTGACATCTCACACTGCACCTCTACCCTGATGTTCCCCATGCAAAGCTGTCCTAGTACTGGGTCCTGCACAGGGTTCTTATTCTGCACTTCTCTCCTGACTTGCCCCATTTAAGGCTATCCCAATGTAAAGATGTGCACCAAGCTCTCACAATAAACCTTAGTCCTGAACTTCCCCATGTAAAGTTGCCCTAGCGCTACGACATGTGCCGCGCTCTCAAAATGAACTTTTGCCCTGGACTACACTATGAAAAAGCTATCCTAATACGCATCCGTTTTGGCCTGCGCCATTCAAAGCTATCCTAGCCTAAAGACATGCACTAAGCCAACACAACGAACTTCTGTCCTAGCCTTCCCCGTCAAACCTGTCCTAGCACTGAAGCAAGTGCTCAGTCATGCACAGAGATCATTAACAATGTACTTGGAATTGCCCATGCAAAGCTAGGCTGGCACTGAAACATGTGACGTGCTGTCACAATGTACTTCAGTCCTGCCCTGCCCCATTCAAAACTGTCCTAACATTAAGATAGTTCTCCTCTCACAAGGCGCTCCTGTCCTCACCTATTCCATGCAAATGTTAGATCTGAGACCTGCACAAACTCCCATAATGCACTTCTATCCGGACCTGCCCCATGCAAAGCTATCCTACCACTGAGACAAGCAACAATGTCTCACTATGCACCTCTATTCTGACCTTCCCCGTGCAAAATTATCTTAGCACTGAAAAGTCTTCTGAGCTCTCCTGACCTGCCTCATACAAAGCTATCCTAGCACTGAAACATCCAACAAGCTCTCACAAGGCACCTCTAGCCTGATCTTCCCATTGAGGTTACCACAGCAATGAGGCTGTTGTGACTTAATGCATGCTCCCCAGCCTTCCAAGTCCCTGCTGCTCAGCCAGTGTGTGAGGTCACTTAGAATGTTGAGAGTGTGTTGGAAGAGGCATTACAGACTTCTCTATGTACATCCATTCACCCCTGTGGCATGCACACATATCTTAGTTGTCGTACATCCACGGACTTCTCACAATGCATCTCTGTCCTGATCTACACTATGCACAGATATCTATGTTCTCCTGCATGCCACAGATTGTAATCATGGTTAGGTTTTGCAAGTGGCATGGTTAGTGTACTTACTGGTGATATCTGTATAGAACCTGTCGACCACAGGGAAGAATTCAAGCAGTGTCAATGCACCCTTTTATCCTTCTATGGCTAACACTTTGCATTAGGTCATATTTAGAGCTGCTTCAGCACAACCTGGATACCTACGGGATTCAGCCACAGGAAATGTCAAAGGATTTCTTCTTAGTTTCCTGAAATTGGTAAGGAGGAGCCTGTGCATGGTTAACCTGCCACTCATTGCCCCCTCCTATCTGCAACAGTCTGAAAGTATGCCTCCCAACATTAGATAGCTGAAAGGATGAAGTAACAATTGAGGTGATGAAGTGAAACAGGCTCCAGTCACATAATAAAATGCATTTTTGAAGAATGAATTTTTAAGTTGGCCAAATGAGAACAAATATATCCAAAATGTAAATCTAAAAATTATGACTACTCTGCCTAAAAATGCAGCTGAGAAGTATGAACACATACATATATATTTATCCATGTTATTACTACAATACAGAGTAACTGGCATTAAAAAACTGTATTATCTTCGGGGGGGGGGGGGTGGGAGTAGGCCTAAACTGGTCTGGGGGGCTTGTGTTCCCTTTTAGAGAGGACCAGGTCTGGCAATTTTGGCTAAACGATTCCTACTGGAGCAGAACCAAGTCTGACGTGCACAAGGCTGGTCTCTGGATGGGCATTGTGGGCAAACAATGTTGAACTGGAATGCAGCCTGAGTAATTACTTGTGGCTGAGATTAATTCAAGCATTCCACCCATCACCTTTTTGTTTTCTTGCATACCCTATCACACAATTCATGTTCTAATGACTTGATAGGAAAGTAACTAATAGTCACAAGGCTTATTTGGTGTGATTTTTCTTGAAATACATGGATTTAACTTGTTGTGTTCTGGTTAAATTCCTTTATGACTATGAAACAGACAAATCAAAATACAGCAAACACTGATATGCTGTTTATTATCACTGTTGAGGGAAGGGAGGAGCAGCATGACTCACATTAGATGTCTCCCCTCACGAGTCTTGACGCCTTCGCTCACTCAACAACGGTGATAAATAGCATATTACACTCATCTGTAGAGAGACCTATCTGTCTAGCTGTCTGCCTATCTATTCCAAACCACTTAAGCACATTCACGAAAACACATATTTATGAATGTCTTACAAATAAATCTAAGTCTTATCCCAGAAATAACCCCATTTTTGGTTCTCCTCCTGACAAGCATACAGAAGATCTTACAGTACTTGGCAACTGTCCACCCATCTCTCTACTGCCTCTCCCGAACAAGGTCCTGCAAAGGGTAGTCACTGTCCAGTTTCCTTCCTTGTTGAAAGGATTACTTTTCATGCCCATGAGCAAGCAGAATTTTGTACTACGCGTGGAACTGAGACAATATGGGTATCATCTATTGACAACATCACTTTATTTCTAGAGACCAATTGTGTCATGCTATCATTCTTTTAGATTTGTCAGCTACTTTTGACAACCTTGGTTATACTATGCTTGTCTCCAGAGAGCTGGAGCTGTGACTCAGGTCCATGGTCTTGGCATGTTTTTTGTCTTTTCTTCAAAACCACTTTTAAGCTGGGGGCCTTTCTCGTTTCTAATCTGCTGCTTGCCAACTTAACTGTGAGGCCCCCTCAGGGCTCTTCTCTCAGCTACTCTTTTTAACATTTATGTCACACATCTAGCCTATTTTATTCTTTCCTACGGATTTGCCTTCTACTCTTGCACTGATGATACCAAGATTATTAATTAGTTACCAAAGATCAGTTCCACCTTTACATGACCTCCAATGCTACATTGATGATGAGTGGCACTTTGAAGCTGCACCAGTGGTTTAAATGGGCAAGGAGTATAAGGCGCAGTCTGTGCTTGTTTTATTTGTGAGGGAAAGTACAGGCAGTTCCATGCAGGAATGCATTATTTACATTGGAACAGTAACAGCCCTTCACAGACGAAGCAGGCACTCTCTGCATCTCTCTCACTCTCTATTTCAGAAACTGGTGTCAACACAGATTAGACGTTCTGGTCTTGCAAGGCTCTCTATCCATTTGAACTTCGACTTGGTGGTCTAATGCTCTTAGAGTTCCTTCTCAGCCTACAACCTTGGTGAACAATTTGGTGTTTTGATTGACAACTCCCTGCATTACTGAATCAGGTTAACTATGTGGTTTCCACCTGTTGCCTTTCAATTCTGACTTAGGTAGTCTTACGGTTTGAGGCCATCATCTCCTCCGGACTGGATCATGGAACCGCTCTCAATCTTGGCCTCCCCAATTCTCTTATTGCCCTGGCTACAAGATTCATATGTGCGCAAAGGCTTTGTAGTGAGAAAATAATTTATAATATCAGGTTTTGATTACATTATTTGTTTTTAACAGTATTATTTTTCAAAAATGGTGGCATCTTGCATGGGTGGTGGGCAAAGACTATGTGAACAAGGAAATTAGGTGCCCCTCACTTACCTTGCAGGTGGCTTGGAATTTGTTACTCTACTGTCACCAACTTCATGAATACCCCTATAAAATCAGTTGTCCAGGCTCTTGTCCTCTCCAGACACGACTACGGAATCACCCTCCTATCAGGCATTCCCAAAATCCACCTAGTACCACTCAGAGCAGTTTTACATTCTGCAACATAGTTTGTAAAAGATTACAAGAAATTCGATCACAGCACTCCTATTCCACGCTTCGTTCAGTGGCTTCCCAAAGAGGCAAGATCCCAATTTAAGATGGCCTACATCACACACAAAGCACTTCACTCCTCTTCACTCTCATACCTAACAGAGAAACTGAAAATCTCAGGCACTAATCTGAATTCAAGAAGTGCTCAGTCCGTTCTCCTTGAACCTCCCGTCTTTAAGGGGAAATGTTACATGCCACAAATATCTGGAACTCCCTCAGAGCTTCTGCTTGACCTCTTATCACCTTAAACAAACACTGGTAAAGCCAATAGATCTCGCCTTTGTTAGTCGATCCTTTGGCTTTGCCAATTCCTAGTGCCGATTCTGAACAGCAACGTGAACAACACAAATAATCGGCAATGCCAAAAGGTCTGGGTTTAATGTGATAATGTGCAGAAAACAGAATTATGCATGTTTGTGACTGCTTGCATTACACAATTAAAGCTAATCGCATTGGTTTTGGCGCATGCACACATTTCAGAATTGTGTACATTGAAGGAATGCCAGTTTGCCATGCCTTTATACAGGTGGCCAGGTGGAATGCTTATGAAAAGGGTCGAAACCTTAATGATGAAAACATCCTTCAGAAGTGTGCTGCAGAAGAACTGCGAAAGAATCAATCAGATAGCGGGTTTCCACATAGATTATGAAGAGTTAATTCGCTGCGTTTCTCATATCAGAAACTCTCAGAAACAAAGTATCCGGTAAATCTGTTGTGTTAAATGTTTTTTACCTTATGAGTCTTTCAAAGTCTTTGCCAGTGGAGTACTCGAAAAATCCCACCATCAATCAGAGTCAATTTGGAATTCTAGTGCATCTGTGTAGGAAGCTGGCTCTGTATATGGCGTGCCACTAGGTGGTTATACTGTGTAGAGTTCAGGGGTTCCCTGAAAGTGTACAGGGCTCAATGTAAAACCCAAAGTGCTCTATTAGTGGTAGTGTGGGTGAGCAGCCTTAGGCCTAACACAGAGGAGTGTAAGACATTTATTGCACAACATTGAGCAATAATGGACACACGACTCAAAAAGGAGATCCACACCTATTTTAGAAAAATATACTTTGTTTGTAGTGTATTTTAAGACCAGGATCTTCGCAATATGGTAAGTACATTTTTAGAGATAAATACTTTTCACTTTAAAAAGTCAAACAATTTCTGAACAGTTCACTGTTATCCTATGGGGAAAACAATATCAAGGTTAAACAGGTAAGTATTACACGTACAGTTCCAGTCTTCGGGACCAAAGGTGAGCACGCGGCAAGGGTCAGGTGAGTCCCAAAACTGCACCACCAGCGGCACAGCGGCGGCCAGGTGCAGAGGTCAAATTTGGAGGTCGGCCCAATGCATTTCAAAGACTGGGGTGCTCGAAGCCACACTACTTGCAGGTAATTAGATTGGTTGCAGGGGCCAAGCTTTGGGGGTTAGGTTAAGCACAGGGGGCGGTCACAAAGCTGCACCAAACATTCACCACCAGCGGCACAGGGGCTGCCGGGTGCAGGGTGCAATTTCAGCATCGGGCGGCCAATGCTCTTCAATGAGGATTCTGTTGTCGACAAACAGGCTGCAGGCGTGGCACCGGAGGTTGCAGATGGGAGATCAATGAGTAGAGATGTAGGGTTTCATAGGGGCACCGTCAGTTCAGCTCACCAAGGCCCAGGGGCTTCGGGTGCAGGGGTGCCTTTCGACGTCGGAGTCTTCTTACCGGAGCCGGTCGTGGTAAGGGGAAGCCTCTGGATTCACACTGCAGGCGCCGACGTGGAGATCAGGAAAGGTCAGCCAATGCTGAACTCAAAGTCAGAATCGCTGGGGAGACTTCACTGGACAGGTGAGCCACTCAGACTCGGGCCGTGGGCATCAGGTGCAGAGTGGGCAGGAGTCGCGGTTCCAGCTGGATCCGGATCGCTTCGAGTAGATTTCTTCTGGACAGGTCTGCTGTCCACGGGAGATTGGAGTCTTTTTCGAAGGTAGCAATCCTCCCAGGGTTTTCAGAGGTCACTGGCTGCAAGACAGGTCATCTTTTGGTCACAGGTTCTTCGAAGCTGGAGACAGACCAGTAGGGCTGGGGCCAAGGCAGTTGTCGTCTTCAGGCTTCTCTGCAGGGGTGTCTTCTTTCTTCTTAGGTCATCGCAGATCTAGTTTCTAGGTCTGGGGGAGCCCTGTAAATACTAAAGTTAGGGGGCGTTTTAGGGGAGTAGTATGTAAGGCCAATGGGCACCTTACTGGGGGTGACTGCACCCACTATTATGCTATCCTCCTGTGGAAAGAGGGCATAGCACTAGCCCTAATTGGTGGAGTCCCCTCATCTTCAAAATGGAGAGGACTGAAAAGTGTGCTTAACTTCGCCTCTTCCACCAGAGGGGTGGAGTTGGCAAAGGTGAGCACACCTCCTAGCCTTTCTGAGTTTTCCCGCCAGTTTTCCTGCCCAAAGGGGGTGTAAACCGGGGTCTGCCATCTGCTGCAAGCAGCAGAGGCTGGGGGTTGCATTACAAAGGCGGCAGGCCTATGAAGCTTCCCCTTCGAGCACTGGCCCATCCTGGGGGAGGAGGTGTGACACCTTTTCCCAGGATATGCATTGTGTCTGGTCCCAGAGAGCAGAGGCTCTCCACCCAGGGGTCCAGAAACATGCCTGTGTGTGGCAGGCTGCCTAAAGCCAGTCAGTGCCCACACCAGGGTCGGTAGGTTTTCAGGGGACACCTCTTAGGTGCCCTCTGAGTACATGTTCTAATAAATCTCACACTGGCATCAGTGTAAATTTATTACAAGGAGCTGTTTGGTACCAAACACTCCTGGTTTCAGTTAAGCCATCATGATGCTGGGGAACTCAAGTTATCGAGTTTCCAGCCCATGTACTCCTTATGGCTTCCCTGCCACTTACAATATTTAAGAATGGACTTAAGTACTGTAGGGGCATATCTACTCATGCAGGTATGCCCTCACCTGTGGTATAGTGCAACCTGCCTTAGGGCTGTAAGGCCTGCTAGAGGGGTGACTTACCTATGCCGACAGGCAGTGCCAGTTGGCATGGCACCCAGGCAGGGTGCCATGTCGTCTTTCATCTCACAAGGGCATGCCAGCTGCAGGAGACAGTGGCATGGTCCTAGTAAGGTGGGGTCCCAGGGGACCTTCTTCAGTTCCCAAGCCCTAGGTACAGAGGGTACCACTTACTAGGGACTTACAGGGGATAGAAGTACCAATTGTGGATAGGTTTTAACCCTATTAGTCCCATTGAAAAACCTTCAGTGCCAAGCTATTTCATGACTTTTTGGAGTGCTTTGCTTTAACATGCTGTAGTTTGTGTAATTACGATTATAATGTTGGTAAACTATATATTTTTGGTTTCAGTACTTCTTGTACTATCAATTTAAATATAAAACATACATTTATAAAACAGCCTGAAGTCACATGACACAATTCAAGATGGCTGACAGGTGACAGTGAAAATGATAAGTGTAAATGACCGCGTTGGTAGGGTAATAAAAAAAGTGTTTTCCAAACGCAGATACACAGAAATATTTATTATTCTGTTAGCTCACCAGGTAAAAAGCAAGTTTTGATTTTCTTTTATTTTTTTGTGATTTTTATGGCTATCTATCATACTATGACATAGATATAAGGCACATACATTTTTCACGTGTTTCTATTGTTGTGCAAAATCTAAAGTTATAAGCCAAGCAGAATTGGTTCACAGTAGTAAAATGGATGTTTCAGAGATGCCTGTTCGTAAAGACATGAAAATTCATATTTTTGCTACTTTGGACAGTACTTTACGTACTACAAAATGGCCGACATCCTGTTTCGTCTGTTGTTGTTTTTCATATAATGGTGTCAATCTTGTTATTGGAGATGTGTTCACCATCTCAAAATGTATTTTCTGACTTTTATGCAAAGCAGTGATGCATATTTTGTGAATATGTGGCATATGATTTCATGCATAGTCTCTTGAAGGTCACAGTCCTTGACCTTTGACCCCAAACGGTAGCTCCTGGAAGCGTGCAAAGGATGTATCTTTGTAACAGTGAAATTTTTTATGCAAAGTGAGGTATCATTGGAAAAGCCATTGTCTGATCTCAAAGGTCAACTAGTCAAATTTTTTATGAGGTTAAAAAACCGTGACCTTTGACCCCTAAATACAATTTTTTTTTAACCTTTTTTAGTTTTTATTCTGTTACCCTTGGATCAATTTCAGCAAGTGTGGTATTATCAGACTTGTCGAGAAAAGTTTAAAAAAATCTTTGTTCAAATTGTTGGAGAGGTCATAATATTTGACCTTTGACCTCTATTTGCACTTATTGTAAGTGTTTTAAGGTGTTTATTCCATTTTTGCTAGATAGTTTTTTTACAAGTATTGCAGTGTTTGAATTGTCATGATAAGGACTTACATTTTTCTTGGTTAAATGGGTATGGGGGTGTCATGTGGTTTGACCTCTATTTTCACTGTTCTAAGTGTTTCATGGTCATTAATCCAATACTGTTAGATCATTTGTTACAAGTGAGTCATTATTGGAATTGTCATGACAAGTACTTACTTCCTATTTAGTTACTGTGTTGGAGGAAGTTATGCTTTTTTACCTTTGACCTCTAATTATACTTGTTTAGGTGTTTTAAGGTCGTTATTGCACTGCCCTTGGATCATTTGTTACTAGTGTTGCATTGTAATTGTCTTGAAAAATACTTGCATTTTCATTGGTTTAATTGGTGTTGGGGGATCATGCCTGTTGACCTTTGACCTCAAATTTCACTATTCTAAGTCTTTCATGGTCATTAATCCATTACGGTTGGATCTTTCCTGCCCCTACGACCCCCTACACCTCTACTTACCTCTGCTGTCATCGGTCTCCATCCTGTAACCTCCGGAACGATGCCTGCAGCCGGTTTGTCAAAAAAAGAAATTCCATTGTTAAGCATTAGGTGCCCGACGCTGAAGTGGTACCCTGCACCCAGCCCCCTGTGCTGCTGGGGGTGTATGTTTGGTGCTGCTTTGTTCCCCCCCCCCTGTGCTAACCCCAAAGTTAGGCTCCTGCAACCAATCTACTTACCTGTAAGCAGTGTGGCTCCAGGCAGGCCCAGTCTCCATTGAAACGCATTGGGCCAAACTCCGACTTTGACCTCTGCACCCAGTTGCCCCTGTGCCGCTGGTGGTGCAGTTTTGGTACTCACCTGACCCTTTGCCTTTGCTGACCTTTGGCCCCAAAGACTGGAACAGTAAGTGTGGTACTTACCTGTTTAACTGCAATATTGTTTTCCCCATAGGATAACACTGAACTGTTGTGAAAATATTCTAAGTGTCGACTTTTGAAAGTGAAAAGTATTTTTATTTTTAAAAATCTGATTGTGAAGATCTAAGTCTTAAAATAAAATACAAACAAATTATATGTTTCTAAATTGGTGTGGATCTCCTTTTTGAGTCATGTGTTGAGCAATAAATGTTCAACACTCCTCTGTGTTAGGCCTAAGGCTCCTCGCCAACACTACCACTAATAGAGCATTTTGAGTTTTACATTGAGCCGTGTACACTTTTGGAGAACCCCTGGACTCTGTGCACGGTATTACCACCTAGTGGCAATATCATATACAGAGCCAGCTTCCTACACTTTTTCACATAATTCACTTTAAAAACTCCTCTCACTTTGCAGTCAGAGAAAGAAAAGTAAACACCAATGCTGCTGCAATTTGTCAGAAGACATAGCCAGATATTTGACCTCTGTCTGTGAAGCACCTTCAAATGTGAAAAGTTAAACACAGAACTTAAAGCCACCTTTATTTTTTTCTAGGACTTTCCCAACCCACAATAAAGGACACAAAGTGTGATTGAGGATGACACCTTTTCATTGCGCCATTCACCTATGCCTACAATCAAACACCAATGTGCCCAGAGTCTTGTTCAATCATGCTCTGCTGCTTGAATGCAAGTGTAAAGCTGCAGACCATGGTTAGTCTATGGCCAATTAAAAACAAGAAATGAACAAGATAGCATGAAATAAGGTATTCCATGGGAGAATGACAGTGTCACATGTAGTTATAGCCCTTTTTAATCATGTTCAAGAGCGTGTCAGCAATTGCAAAGCTGGATACAATGGAGAGATTTGAGGCGATGAACTATCAGGAAATGGACATGAGGCCATTGTCTGAGTTACAGTGGAGGTTAACATTACTATCGAATTCAGTCAACAGTATTAAAAGTATTTTCAGCTATTCAAAACTAACAGTGAAAATATATGTAAATACCTATTTTGCTATAAGAAGAATTAGCAAAAGAAAAATAAGTCATGTTGGTAACATCAAATTTGTTTTAGGCTATCTTTTTCAGTTTGTGAAAAATATATATGACTGCGATGCTTTTCTAAATTACCTCAAACAGTTATTACAAAATGGCTGACTCTTTCTACTGAAAGGTGGGCTGTGTCTGCTTGTCCTTCTTCTCTGTCAGCATACTCCTGCCATGAGCAGCCAAAAGATACATTAGCCCTCTCTCTGACAGACATTTCTCTGACAGGGATTTGGGTGTGTTGGAGAGAGGTTGGGTTTTTAGGAGCTTGTGAGAGAATTACTAATCTATACATTTTTTGTTTTTTCAATGCTACACATTCTTATTTTGTGAATATATAGGGTGTGTAAGGATTCACTTTTTAATTATTATTAGTGAAAAATTGGGAAGTGTGAAGGAGGGTTTGGATTATTTATCTGTGTGTTTTTTTTACATTAACCATAGTCCTCACCAATTTTTTGGGTGTAGGAGGTGTTGGTTAATGTTTTTTACCTCACAGAAATTACACAACTAAGGCTTGTGAGGGAGGGTGCTAAATTTTTCACCTGTGTTTTTTTTCAAATTAAGAACATGAACACCAAACGATTTAAGATTGACACAGAGGAATCTTTGTTCAAATTTTTGGATGAAGCTCCAGATATTAATTCAGAGGGTGACAGTGACATTGAGGTGGATTCTGGGGAGGGGCAGGAGTCCAGCAGTGGGGAAGAGAGTGTAGGTGATGATGGCTTTGGTGAGAGTGGAGAAGAAGAAGAAGAAGAATTATCTCAAGAAGATGTGTATGAGACTGTCTGGGATGAAATTGCACCAGGCAATGATAATAACGATTATGGTATTGAGTTTACTGTAAGGAATCCAGGAGTCCGGAAAGTTCCACCACGAAATTCCCCCAGTTGCATATTTGCAATTGTTTTTAACTATGGAACTGCTTGTACACATAGTTTGTGAAACAAACAAATATGCAAGAGATTTGCTGGACAAAATGGCAAACTGGATCAGTGAGCATCCCCATTCACGGCTACGCCGATGAATGAATGGGGGCTTGACTGTAGGCCTCTTGAAAAAATGGATTGGTTTATCTATTAACATGGGCCTCATAAAGAAACGTAACGTGAAACATTACTGGGATTTGTCACACCCTTCTCAGGCCACACCTTTCTTTGGGCAGGTCATGCCATTGTGGCAATATCTTATTGTCACAAGAATGCTTCACATTAATGACAATGACACTGCAAAGGTGAGGGGAGTTGAAGGTTATGACCCGTGGCATAAGATTAGGCCAGTACTTGATTCACTAAACCATGCTTTCAAGAGGTATTATGTGCCACATCAGGTGATTTGTATTGACGAATCAATGATTGGCATGAAAAATAGGGTGGCTTACATTCAATACATGCCTAATAAAAGGCATGCTAGATTTGGCATTAAGAAATTTGAGGTATGTGACAGCAGTAATAGTTATGTCCTTCATGTAGATTTATATTCTGGGAAGGATAAAACAATAGGAACAGAAAAGGGGTTTGTGTTCAACAAGGTGATGAGTCTTCTCCGCTCGTGTGATTTACTAGGTAAAGGGTATCATTTAATGAATGACAACTATTACACAAGTGTCAGTCTAGCGGAGGAGCTACTTGAGAACAAAACTCTATTAACAGGCACAGTGCGGGCAAACTCTAAAGGGCTGCCTCCAGAGATTGCAAGGGCCAAATTGCAGGCAGAAATGTCTAAGTATATGAGAAAGAAAGGGGTATTGGCATGCGCCTTTAGAGAAAAGAAAAGCCAACGCAAGCCTGTTCTACTGCTGTCCACCTCTAGCCTAGCAGATGATGTGACTGTACAGACAAGGTCTGGGAAGTCAATCATCAAACCTCAAGTCATTCTAGACTACAATAAAGGAATGGGTGGGGTTGATGTAAGCGACCGCAAAATATACGAATTCGCAGCAGAGAGATCAACACACAGATACTGGTCCAAGGTTTGGCGTAATCGGATTGATGTGTCGATCATGAATGCTTACGAATTGTATAAATTGAATACTGATCCATGCAATGTCGAGAGTCGCCACAGTTTTATAGTGAGTCTTGTAGAGGCACTTTGTCTACGGCAGGATGGTGTCTCTCAAGAACAAATATCTACACCATCACTACTTTCTCTTTGCAGTGAGGAGCACAGCTTTGCACTGTTGCCTGGGCGAAAAGAGAGAGACTGTGCTGTGTGCTCTGACAGGAGTCAGCCTGGGGGGAGAAAAAGGTCCCGCCACTGGTGTCCTGCATGTAAACTTGGTGTTCATGAGCAATGTTATCCCCAATTAAGTCACTGTCATCCCTCTCCTAATGTTCAGGAGGAAGAAAACTAGTTTTTTGTTGCCTTACATTTTTCTTAATAACTATCATAATATTTTACATTATCGTTACTATATTACTAATTCAAATATTTCAGTGTTTGCAGTTTATTTGAAATAGTTGTAGGTTGAGTAAGTAACAGTTGTTAAAAATATATAAAAATTAAAAAGCCAAAAAAATATAAAAATGTAAAAAGTAAAAAAAATGTTTATTCTTTTTTTCTTTACTCTTTATAGTACAAACCTGTAGGATAGTATGTGTAAATAGTTTTTGAGTGCCTTTTACTTGAATGGGTCTCAAGTTACAAATGAAGTCAAACTCCACCAAATGAGATATATTTTCAGCAGAAAGAAACAAAGCACATGGGTAAATAATCCGTTTTAGGGCATGGTATCTATGATTATGATACTGATTCCAGCTCTTCTACGAAAAACACATTTAATGAAAGGAAAAATAAATGTATAAATGGTTGCACAGGTGTATAACACTGGAGTCTTAACCCTGCTCCAATCTCACCTGTCCTTTTGCCTAGTAAAATTGTGAAATGGCAGGCCTGCAAGAGTTTAATTTGGCTGCAAATGTATACATAGAGTCAGAGGCGTCTCTGGATGGAGTCTGGTGTAGCCTCATGGCATACCCTGAACGCAACCACGGAAGGCCTGCACCTTTGGACCCCCTTACAATACTGAAAGGCGAACACAAAAGAAGCCATAACTTGGTTCTTAGTAAGCAATGCACTTTCAGCTACATAAAGTAGGGCAAGAGGATGAGTCCTCTTTTTCACAGCATGGCCAGAGAAACAGGGTTTCACACGGGAGAAAATGTGTAGATGGGTCCACCAGTTTGAGTGCGTAGGCAGCCGAAAATGAAGTCTGACCCAACTTCAGTCCCAATTGTACCTTTGCCTAGCAAAATGGAAAAATGGGAGGCTGCAGCTCCATAGGGAGCCTGGGAAGCCCATGCTGCAGCATGGAGGCCCTGGAGATAAATTGTGCAGATAGAGCTGGATTTAGCTCAACCTACTTTTTGACCATATGGCCTCCAGAGTTTACAAAACAGAGTCCATCTCCTCTTTGTGATGCATGATGAAATTGAGGATGTGAGTGCTCCTACTAAATCATCATAGCCATTGGTATATGCTAAAATAGATTGTGGAGCTCAAAGACAGACATCACAGAGACTACCTGTGCTTTCCTGAAGTGCCTGTGAACCAGGAAGGTAATGACATGTTAGCCTTCCTTAACCATTTCATACAAAGTCTCACAAACTTTACGTTTGAGCCTCCACTAGAGTTCCAGTAGGCTCACAGGATCCATTCAAGACACATGATAGGTATGGTAGGACTACGTTTAGATAGTCGCTTGTTTCCTCCGACACCAACATGTGCATCTGATCTTTACAGAATTGAGGAAATAGAGGCCCTTCATCTACACAGAACACATAATATTCACCTTCAGAGAATTCTCGCAGGAAAATGTGCATATACACAAAAGAATCCTTAAGTAACTGCCCTGTCTCTAGACAATGGACATCCAATATGGCTTGCAAGACCCTAAATCAATGTTAATCAGTCATGTCAACAAGACAATATATTATGACGACCTAGGCCTGCTGGAAAGTTTTTTGGCCTCACTGTTTGATACAGACATGGACACTTCTGATGGAAAATCTCGACCAGCCCTCAGCCCAGCATGACAGAGCACGGCTCTGATCAATCAATAGATGAGCTAAAGTAGCTGGGAGAAGTAACAAGGCAATGGTCCACTGGGAACAAATAGAAAAACCAGCAAAGGCCTCTTCTGTCCAGAGACAAGTCATGATTGTAGTTGTAATCTACATAATATGATGAAAGGGGTGCTGCACCTTGATGATCAGGATTCATAAAACGCTGACCTTGGAATATCACTAATGAATGAGACCTATCTCCTTGTCAGTACCTTACCGGTTGTCTTGTGGATTGTTGCCTGCCTTGTTATGTTGGCCTAGGCCTGGCTGCCATGCTGCTTTTCTTTGCGCACGTTACACTGAGCCGGGACTCCTCGCCCTTTGCTCGTGCCAAGTTCTTTTGCACTGTCTGCATTTTCTGTTGTTCACCTTTTTGGGCTCGGTCTGCACAAACATGTACAAGGTCACATAACAATGTATTTTGGTTCTTCCTGATATGGCCAGTCTCGCGCACCCAGACATAACATTAGGTGCAATTGCCATGAAGAAATTTGTGTGCTTTTAATACTGCGGTTTCCTAGCGCTTAACACACTTGGAGAAATCCTTTTCAGTGAGAAGAGCTATGATGTCCTGCTGATGTAATTCTGCATCTAGAGACTGAGGTATGGGGGTTCGCTAGTCAAAGCCCAGAGGTCTTCTATTTCTATAATAAACTATCTTACTGCACGGGGAGGGTGGTAATGTTATTTAGACATTTATCCACTGAGTTATGAAATGCTTTCCCGTTTGTATTCTATGGAATTGTAACCATGCTGCTTATATTATTCATATGCATTATGCTATTAGTACTGACACGTGTACTGTACATTAGAGCACGTAAGTTGGAATAAACATTTTAACCTATCCAGTGTCTCTTCCTACGCATCTTGTGGACAAGTACGAGTGAGTGACGAAAGAGTGTTCTTGCTTCTGTGAGCCCTGAGATAAAGATACCGTGTTCTGGGTTGTCCAAACATTAGTACTTGGGTGCTAATGGGATGCTAAGCTAGTTGGGTTGGGGTTTTTGGGTGCTACGGTATATGGTGGCAAACCACTGTATTCCGGGGTCCCATTTTCCTGTGCATAGCTCTGTGTATGTGCAGAAACCTTATGACATGGCGCGACCACCGTGGGGCAGCTTATCTGCGAGACGCTTGAGTAGTACTTGTGCTTGTCCACAAACCCCTCGCGTACGCTTCCGGAGGCGTACGTGACGGTGATACCTCCTATATTGAATGTTTTATAGGTTCTTTCAAGCTTGATGTTATTAAAAAAGGTTAGTTAACAGACCCATTTTTGTGCTCCCTGTTAGGTTGTCGAATATAACTGTTTAGTCATGGCTGGTGTGGCGATAGCTGCACATAGCCGAGGACCACTCCGAGAACACCTAGGTGTATACGGAGTGCCCGATGCTGGGGTCGAGTTGGTCTTTGTGGTTCAAGCCGATCCGGCTTATCACTTTGAAGTGTTTTACACTTGGATCACTTTTGAGGCGGTGGATGCAGGTGATAATCTGTTTCATGAATATAAACTCACCGCTATTCCTGCTGCCTATCGACCCTATACTAATCTTGAAGTGCCTCTCACGGCTTGGCAGCACCGTGTTTGGTTTAATGGCGCCCTCCCACAACCAAATACCGCAGTTCGTTTAGGCCCCTTATCCATTGAGGGGGCCACTTGGCCTGTATTGGCCGGGTATACCCCGCATCCAAATTATCTGGCATTACCGCTTGCGGAACTGCGCACTATGCATACCGAATTGGTGCGAGTGCATCGAGCCTTAGTGACATACGTTACAGGTAGCCTCCATGGAGCTGCTCCTGTAGTCGCAGGCCAACCAGCTATTGCAGCTGGAGTGTCCATAAGTCCTGTCATGGTAAATTCCGTGATGGGCAAACGTCCACAAAATAAGGACGACTATCCTTACTGGCTTGCAGAAAAGTTCGATCAGATAGAAGCAGTGTTTCCACATACATCCCCAGTAGATAAACACCGCATCCTCACGATAAGTTTGCCAAAAGACATAATCCCCGATTTGACATCCTGTGAAAACTGGGGTAAGGTATTCGCAGCAGTTTATTCAAAATGTTTTGGAACTCCTTCCATGACGGTTCTACCCTCTGTAATTAAAAAGTACAGGATGAACATGGCCCTGAAGCGGCTGTGGAATTAGGGATGAGACTAGTGGGAGTGTTTGATGTAGTAGCTGAGCTGATCCTTGGAAATGTCAAGGGCGATGCAATGAACTTTCAAGTAGCGAATGCTTTGGCTTTGGTCCCAGAGTTGGACAGGCCTCGCGAATTACCGAAAATAATAGCCCGGGCTTATAAAACAATTGGAAGAAATAGCCTAGGCAACAAGCCTTTTGTAAAAATGCAAACTCAATCGCAACCACAAATTACACAAACAAAAAGTACATCTGAGAAAGATGATAGACCAGTCTTCACTAAAAAGAGTTGGAGACAGAAAAAACAGGGTAAGCAACAAAAGAAGCCGGGGTCGAGAGGCGCTTCCCAGTTTCGGTTTCTTCTGAACGTACTTATGATTTACGTGATAGGTCGAGAATTAAATCACCAGAAAGGTTTCAGAGCTCTGATACCCGTTCTCCTCGTTCTTCACAGGCCCAGACGTCGTCACAGGCTGGTGGAGGAGGACGGCAAGATAGAGGAAGGGGCCGAGAGGCTCCCCAGGAGCGAGACCAACCTCGACAACAAGTCAGAGGTAAAGCAGAAGACTTTCATCTTCCTCGACCGCAATTTCAGAAGAAAAAGGTTGCCGCTGTCACAGCGAAATATGCCTCAGACCGTGAGAACGAGACTCCAGAATTGGACGTGGGCAGTGACCCTCCT
This sequence comes from Calotriton arnoldi, assembly GCA_963921515.1. NCBI lineage: Eukaryota > Metazoa > Chordata > Amphibia > Caudata > Salamandridae > Calotriton > Calotriton arnoldi. The sequence goes on along the minus strand of CAWUFW010002856.1, from coordinate 928,505 downwards.
AGACAGCGCCGCGGAAGTTACCATAGTGCGGGAGGCGCTACGTCCTCATATGGAGGCGACAGCAACTGAAACATTCGTTACAGTAGAGACAGCTGACACGAGAGTGGCACCCCTGACAGACTTTATAACATAGTCATCCAAATTGAAGGTGATATACCGCGTGAAATAAAAGGGATTTTTTGGGAAAATCTAACCTCTTCATATGACATTTTGTTAGCAGAGGTGGATTGGCCACCCCCATTCGTTTTAGCTGCACATAAAGGAGAGGAGGTAATCCTTCCAAGCTTTTCACGGCATGTCCCAAAAGACAAAGCTGAAGCACTTGCAGCTGAGTGGGCAGTGTACCTGGCACCAGCGTTATACCGCAACCATGTGGGATGGGATGAAGAATCACCTCCTCATGCAATACCTTTGCGGTCACTACCGCAGCCACAACCCCAATATCCCATCAAACGGCAGGCAAAGGCCCCGTCTCCGAAATTCTGACACAGTTGGAATATCAGGGAGTAATTGAACCATGCGTATCACCTATGAACAATCCCCTTTTCGTGGTTTCTAAACCCGATGGATCGTACCGCTTAGTTTTGGATTACCGGCATTTAAATACTCATTGTCGGAACTTTGCGGTACAGAATACACATAGTTCTGCGCTTGTAGACAGTCTTGTTCGTAAAAAATACAAAACGATACTTGACCTTTCAAACGGTTTCTACACGCACAACCTAGCCCCGGAGAGTGGTCAATGGACCGCATTCACTTCCGGTGGTAAATTATTTCAGTTCCGGCGTTTACCCATGGGCTACAAAATAGTCCGGGTATATTCGCCGCCCGTGTTGTTTCTTTGTTAAATGACATTGATCAAGACGCATGTTCGTACGTAGACGACATCTATCTGACAGACGACGAGTTATATCAGCATCTGTCCCGTGTGGACCGCATTATTCTTGAATTTGCGGAGCAGGGTTACAAATTTAACTTTGCTAAGTCACACATTGCTGAATTTACCGTTCTGTTCTTGGGCTATGAGCTCAATAACGAAGGTAAGGGCTTAGCACCCCATTTCTTGGAGAAATGTGCACATTTGTGCCCCCAAATACTCTGAAGAAACTTCAGTCTTTGCTGGGTTTCCTGAATTTCGGGCGTACTTACATTCCCGAATATGCCCAGCGTATCAAGCCTTTGTATGCTTTGATACAACCTACTTATTCAAGGTCTTGCTGGCTGCCTGAGCATACCTCAATTCTGCAGTCTTTGCAGACAGACCTTTTGGAGTCTAAATATCTTTTGACTCGTGATAACCACACAAACCTGGTGATTAGAATAATTCCGGGGGCGGTGGGATTCACATACTTAACCTTTAATGAAGGTGATACAGTACCCATTGCATACAAGTCACATCTGTACACTTCCGCTGAATTGCGCTTTACATCTGTCGAAAAGTTCTAACTGCAGTGCAAATGGCGATTCTAAAAGAACGCACTGGCACAGGGAAAGCGAATTCTGGTGGTAACACCCTGTCCTGCCCTAGAGGCAGTAACAAAGGCAAGTGTACCGAACTCTAAAGCAATGCATCCCCGTTGGATACAATGGGCTACATCCTTGACGTCATCAGACGTCACCTTTATTTTCGATTCTTCTCTTCAGACTCAGGAGTTCTTACAGTATGAATTCGTTCATCCTCCTCCTTTGTTTTTACTACCGCTTGAGGATTACAAATGTGTGATCTACACCGATGGTTCGGCGCAACCGGCCACTGGGTCCAAGCACGCTTATTCAGCTGCATGTGCTATTGTTGCGGGTTCCTTTGTAGATGGAAAGTTCAAATCCTCTGTAGTGCATAATCGCACACTTGGAGATAGTACCGCACAATTGGCCGAGCTGCATGCATTGCTACTTGCGCTTGAGTTCGCTTCACAGGATGAGACCACTCTTATTGTATGTGATTCTTTTTACTGTGTACAATCTTACAATGACAATCTGTTTTTCTGGTCGAAAAACGACTACAAGGACGCAAAGGGAGCACAATTAAGCATAAAATGCTTTGGGTTCGAGTGGCAGAATTGCAACAACGTCTGCCTCTCACACAGGTGGTTCACACCTTAGGCCATCAGCGGGTGGGCGCACACGCTATTGGTAACGATCTGGCAGATGAAGCTGCCCGTTCAGCAGTAGTCACGTGTTCAGTAGCAGCGGTTACCAGGTCCATGTCTAAAATAGACCCTGTTATATTAGCAGCTATTGCTGCAACCAAGGAAGGTAATAATTACCCTACAGGTTTCCCTTCCAAGTATTCTTACACATTAAGTCCCGATCAGGTTCCTTATGTAACTATACCTGACGTTGGAGATCGGCTGATCCCCAACGCGGACCGCAGGAGTGCCTTGATATCAGCTGCACACGAAGGCATGGCCTCTGCTCATGCAGGTGTGTCAGCTACGGTTTCCATCTTGCAGCAGCGTTATTGGTGGCGTGGGTTATATAAAGACACCCGTGCTTTCGTGCTTTCTTGCGACTTTTGTCAACAGATTAAGCCTTCCACGGTAACACGTCCACCACAAACCCCGCTCTGCATTGCTAACAGACCCTTTGGGTGTGTTTACTTGGATCACTGCGGTCCATTCTCATCAGACACTGCCTATAAATACATCTTAGTGGCAGTGGACTCGTGCACACGGTTTCTCTGGGTCTGGCCACAACGGAGTGCTGACGCCCGAAATGTAATCAGGGATTTGCGTGTCTTTGTGGGAATTTTCGCATGCGGCACCTTCCATTCGGACCAAGGTCCAGCGTTTGCCTCTAGGGCTTACAAGGATGCAATGGCTTCGCTTGGGGTGCGGGTGAAATTTTCGTCTCCGTATAGGCCTGAGGGCAACTCTATCGTTGAACGAATGAACCGTGACTTAAAGCAATCCTTAACAGCTAGGGTTATAGGTACTGGCAGGAACTGGCTGGCCCATTTGTATACCGTTCAGCGTGCACTTAATAATCTCCCTAGAAGACCTCTGGGTGGGCGGACCCCATACGAAATGCTCTTTGGCATAAGAATGTTTGTGCCTGACCTTGAGGGTCCAGACATCGCGGCGCAATCCGCCAAGTTTGATGTAGATAACCATTCTGCTATGTTACAGGACTTACAAGAAGCCCGAGACAAACTTGCAACTACACATTTGCCTTCAGCCACAGATCCTGCGTTGCAGATTCCGGTAGCCGGCTGGCTTCCGAAAGTTGGAGAACTGGTTCGAGAGAAGGTTGAAAACAAAAAAGAATTTGGCCCCTCTTTTCGTGCACCGGTTCCAGTTCTTGGCCTGAAGGGAACACGTACAGTCATTTTACCACCGCTTCCTGGTCGCAAAGAGAACAGATACATCTCAGTTGAAAATGTCAAGCTACAGCGCCTGGCCGATCCTGAATAGTGTCACACCAGCGGTCTCTTGTCCTGCCATTTATCGGACATATGTTCATAGTCCATCTGCGCGAACGATCGCTGATGCTGTAATTGAGATGGTTGATTTGCCTGAATCCTCTACTTTGCCTGAACCTATAATTGATCCCCAACTCTCCACCAACATCGACGAGGACGAGTATACCTATCCTGCATCTGAATCGGTGGCGCATCAACCAACAACGCCACTTGGCCCGACTCGTTATTCCTTTGATTCGGATTCCACTTCTTCAAAAGTCCCATCCAAGTTCAGTATTTTTGTATCCTGGTTTAGAGACAATTTTTTGATTCCACCCTGGACATATATTTGGTTGGTACTTTCCTTGATTTTTTTGTTCATGTCCATTGGCTTTGTCACAGTGTTTTTTCTACTAATCAACGGTCACTATTTACCTGAACGCTCTGCTGTAGACTATGTTTCTGGAACTTTGGCTCCTCATTCCTCGTCTCACATCATGAAGCGTGACCACACATTTGTGAATATTTCAGCTTTCCCAGTTGCTGATGGCATCGTATGGGATGCAGTGAACTATCAAATCCATGGTCCGACGGAAATTATTAATGTACCTAATGTCCTTCGTGTTTCAATGGGTGATGTAGTACAAAATAATATTCATTCTGATGATTGGGATGTGCATGCCGTTGAAGCATTGTTTGCCGATTTAAAATATTATGCATCTTTTAATGCTGAAGATTTATATATGAATTCTGCCAATTATGCCGATTTGTATTGTTACCAACATTGGGGTAATCATTTTCTCCATAAGCCAAGTGCCCTGCGTAGTTCTGTTAACTACACCCAATGGGAACATTGTCCAAACCCCTTGCCAGGTAGCTCTCAAACTCTTCGAAATAAGTTTAATTATTTTACTGATTTTAATCGGTCGAACCCTGCATCCTATTATTTTAGACTTAATAACACATTAACTCAGAAAATTATGTTAACACACACCAAATTGCTTTATTCAGGTTCCTTTCTAAGTTCCCTAGCTGTGGGTGGTTATGAGTACTGGGATAATACAGTGGATTTAAAATCTATTTGGGGCTCCAAGCCATGGCAGGTACAGGGAACCGAGGCATTACATCGTGCTTGCCTCATCCCTGCCCAAATTATGTTCCTCAATGTTTCCATCTATCAGACTACATGTTGGGGCTTAGCAACCACTAAACAATTGAATACGCCATCAATACCATCCCTGTCGAGTTTTCCAAATGAAAGCTCACGATTCAATCTGTCCCTCGTGTCCCTGCAGGCAATGTTACAAAATAATTCGTTTAATGTTTCTGAGCTGGTTCAGTCACCCTGGTTAGTATGGCCTATATCATCTAATGCATGTCAAATGCGTTTTCATGATTCTGGTGCTAGCTACACACAGAATAGGCCTGATCCGAGGTTTACTGATGCCCGTACTGTCACTACATATTCTGTTGGTAAATTATGCAAACAATGGCTGCAACATTCGTCCCTTGATTCTGTTAAACAACATTTGTCCCTCCTTTCAGGCAATATTGATCTGTCCGATTTTGTTTTGGGACCTCGTGGTCTCCGACCTAAGAGATTCATTTATGAGACATATAATGAACTCTGGAAGCTATCACAAATGGAAGCTGCTTCCCGTCTTCGGGAAATAGATCAAGCAAATTTGGAAAAGGTGCTTGCTGTTGTTGACAATAGTATTAATACCCTGTCTTCCCGCATTTATACTTTAGAGAATATTGTGTCCTCTGTTGTTGATATTGTACAAGATGATGTTTCTGTGTTATATCATGGTCAGAATCAATTGCGTTCAGTTATGCAGTTTGCATGGACTTTACAAACGCTCAAGTTAGGTAAAGTTCCTTGGCATTTTTTGAACACCTCTGCCTTGTTTCTACCTTTTAACTTAACTGACAAACAGCAATTCATGTCCATGAAAGATGCAACTTACACTTTATTACATATCGAAAAGATGGATCCTTTGCCGTTCTCTGTTGCAGAACTCGATTCTGCTGTATGGCTAGTTCATGGGGTTATAGCTTTACCTTTTTCCTTATTTGAATTTGACTCATGCATGAAACATTATCCTGTGGGCCGTTACCGGCCCTTGGGCAGTGCTTTCCTGCATGAACTCTGGTCCTTGCCTTTCATGTATAAATGCCTTCGGGACGGCAAGGAAGTCTTTCTCACGGGGGAGTCTTGTGACTCGACTATGGGTCATTCGCTTATTTGTAAACACATTAAATTGCATGGCTCATGTAGCGTTTCCTCTCCTAATCTTGCTTGTGTGCTGAAAGGTATTCCTGCTCCTGTTATTTCTCCTACTTTCACTCTCCTTTCCAATGGTAGTTATTTACTTTTAAATAACGAAAACTGTTGTGGCCTGCAGGCTGGCATTCCTTACATTGTAACAGTTTCGCACAGGGTTGTCTGCTGCAAAAATGTGCTTTTTCCTCCCCCTCATGGCAAGGTTGATATCTCTATTTGGCCTTCCATCCCTACCATGGAGGCAGATTTCAATAGACTGAGCAGAATAAAGGCACTATTATTGAACGAGGAAGTTATGCTCACGTCCGCCCGGGAGACATTCATTCTCCAGGTGGCGAGTACCCACAGTGAAATACAGGCCCTTTTGAACACTAATCTCCCCCAACATTTTGGGGAGTTAATTCATCGTATTTTTAACGCATCTAACACAGAGGGTCTGGTACACTTTTTAAAGTCGTGGGGTCTGGTTTGGTGTCCTCCTTCCAAACTCTTTTGGTGTCATCCCTGCGTTTATTCATTCTATTTTTTCCAGCGTCTTTGGCGGTTTCCCGTTGATCATCGCCTTGGCGGCTGGTGTCCTGTTATTAATTTGTTTTATGCGCAATGGCTGCTCCCCGATGGGACCTGCTCGATCCAGAACGCCTCCAGCTGCTTCGTGAGCGCCTTTTGGCTGGTTTTGGTGTCTTGCCATTGGCGACACTGAGTGTGTCATATACTCTTTCCTTTCGCTTTGCGTATTTCACTTGCGTGCAACCTGTAATGACTTGCATCCGCTGTCCTTTCACCTGGACCTTGGATTATTGCCTCTCCAATTCGTCATTGTCTGTTCCGGATTTTGTTCAGTTGATGGGTCCCTTAGAGGCCCATGAGCAGGACTGTTCCGTTGCCGGCTGTATGGCGCGTGCGGCTGCACTGGGGATTTTGGCGCAATGGGATATCTGGGCGGCTGCCCTGGATCTCCTACAACGAAGCTGTTTCAATTATCACGCAAGCTGTCCCGCATTGCTTCTGGATGCTCCCTTTGCTGAGGAGCATTCCTGCTCTTTTAATCTTATGGATTGGATGGCATCTATGTTTTTTGACGATTCCAATGATGTCCTTTTGGAGGGTATGGCTTTTTTCTGCACCTACACTATCATGGATTGACTTGTTCCTCGCCGTTTGGGCGCTCCCTCTGCAAAACTGAATATTTTTTCTCTGTCTTGGACGCCGGACTGTCCAGGGGAGGGTGTCTTGTGGATTGTTGCCTGCCTTGTTATGTTGGCCTAGGCCTGGCTGCCATGCTGCTTTTCTTTGCGCACGTTACACTGAGCCAGGACTCCCTCGCCCTTTGCTCGTGCCAAGTTCTTTTGCACTGTCTGCATTTTCTGTTGTTCACCTTTTTGGGCTCGGTCTGCACAAACATGTACAAGGTCACATAACAATGTATTTTGGTTCTTCCTGATATGGCCAGTCTCGCGCACCCAGACATAACATTAGGTGCAATTGCCATGAAGAAATTTGTGTGCTTTTAATACTGCGGTTTCCTAGCGCTTAACACACTTGGAGAAATCCTTTTCAGTGAGAAGAGCTATGATGTCCTGCTGATGTAATTCTGCATCTAGAGACTGAGGTATGGGGGTTCGCTAGTCAAAGCCCAGAGGTCTTCTATTTCTATAATAAACTATCTTACTGCACGGGGAGGGTGGTAATGTTATTTAGACATTTATCCACTGAGTTATGAAATGCTTTCCCCGTTTGTATTCTATGGAATTGTAACCATGCTGCTTATATTATTCATATGCATTATGCTATTAGTACTGACACGTGTACTGTACATTAGAGCACGTAAGTTGGAATAAACATTTTAACCTATCCAGTGTCTCTTCCTACGCATCTTGTGGACAAGTACGAGTGAGTGACGAAAGAGTGTTCTTGCTTCTGTGAGTCCTGAGATAAAGATACCGTGTTCTGGGTTGTCCAAACATTAGTACTTGGGTGCTAATGGGATGCTAAGCTAGTTGGGTTGGGGTTTTTGGGTGCTACGGTATATGGTGGCAAACCACTGTATTCCGGGGTCCCATTTTCCTGTGCATAGCTCTGTGTATGTGCAGAAACCTTATGACACGGTCTCCCTGACCACCATATATGCAAGCTTTCTGCATTACAAAAGAAGCGAAATGGTGTGAAGACTACTGGCTATGCAATTGAGACAATAGGTGGCCTGCCATTCCATTCCTGCAAATTAAAACACCCGAACGTCTGACTGCACACCATGTTGAAATCTTATATGTGTTCGTGACTTTTATAAAGCCTATTCTACTCATTGGAGTGCCAGAATATGCATTTAGAAGCAGATACATTTCTGTACAAAAGATGAAATAGGGAAAGTGACAGAGGTCATCCTCAAGGTGATAAAAGGTGGAACTGTGTGGAGGTACCCCCTAGGTGACCTGATACGGATACTGAGGCCTGCCTGGAGCCCACAGAGGTGAGTTATCCCTTAGAATTTCTACCACTGCCCTACATCATATACAGAGAAGTATCTGAGAGGGGCAGGCCTAGACCGGGAGGCTGCATGTGGCAGCACTGATAGATGGACGGTACACACCTGGGAACTGTTGCTTGTGGGAGGTGACCCTCTGGGCGATGCTGCCTTTGTGGTAGTGAAGACCAGATACCATAGGACAACACTGAGGGTCTACAGGGACGGGCCTGCATGTTTGAATGTAACTCAAGACTTCTGCTGGAGGTGGCTATTCTCTTACTGCTGTGCTCAACCAGACTACCCACTGTTGTGCAGTGAGGAACTTTGATTACAGAAGGTACCCGAGATCAATGGAGGGGTGCCCTGATCTGCCTGCTAAACAGAAACAGAGCATTGCAGTCACGGGTGCCCACGGAGATGGGAATTTCTTACAGTGGAACGATGACTTTAACTGCTCCCTGGTGTAAAAACGGCACTCTACTATACTGTGGTGCATAGGCAAGGGTCTGATTTGGGTCTGGTGCCCTCCCCATTACTCCCCTTTATTTTACAAAGCTGTACCAGTGGAGAACACTACTGCCGACCCTGAGCCTACTTCCATAACTACAAAAACTTGCGGCAGAGCTACTATGGGTAAGATAAGGTCCAAACAACCAACAATGCAGCCCAGTTCTGAGGAGTCCCCCCGGGAGTGCTGATTACGGACATTCATGATACACCGGAGCCTTCTATGCAACTTCACTTTGAGAAGGTGCTGGCTGCCATCACGGATACCAAGCTAACACTCCAGCAGGAGATCAGTGATGTGTCAATGGGGTTGGGATTGATCCGGGCAGAACACCGCAAACTAGCAGATCGGATGGACACGGTTGAAAATTCTCTGAGTGAGTTACAGCTAGAACAGAAGACACTGAACCCTAATATAGAGGACCTCTCAGAGAGAATGTGCATCCAGAAACGGCGCGCACAAGACGCGAAGGGGCCTAACCAGCGCAATAATAACAAGTGGATCTACTGTGCTTTGACACCGGTTTGTATAAACTGGACAATGCTATGTGGCCAGATAAACATGTACAAACCGGACTCAGGGAGGCCAGGGACCTCTAACGAAACAATGGAGCGCTTACGGTGCCACACCTATAAAGAATGCATAGCGTGGGTGCATGACAAGGAGGGTAGACCTGGTAGTTGTTGGCATGGCTCATTAGACCTGAGTCCCGAGGGACGCCCATCACCCAAATCAATTTGGATGACAATAGACCAGTCTGTGCCCCTGGTGAGATTAATATTATTATTAATTATTTATTATTATTAATAATTCCAAGTATACTATGAATCCTTATATGGACGACCAGACTCGTTAGACCAGCATGGCCTGGCAGCATTTCTTGAGAGCCGGTGTGGGATGGTGGTCGACACAGGTTGTCAATGGAGACTCTTCGATGCTCTCCCATTGCCGAAGGCTTGGGAGCCCCTGACTTCGAATGTTATTATTTGTCCGCCCAACTACAGTGGGTGGCACAGTGGCCAGCTGGTTCCTGCCGGGAGGAAACGGGCCTGACGGGTAGATTTACTCCTCAAGAAGCATTACTAGAGAAGCTTCAGGCTTGAAAGGCTGACCTCCCGCGGCAGGGGATTCTGTTGTCTGTGGTCCTGGAGTGTTGGAAGCGATTTATACGACAAATAGCTGGGAACCCACTATACGGCCCAGAATTAACACTGATAGGATTGTTTGTTGTTATAAGTTTACCCTTTGTTTTTTTCTTTTGTTGAATGGCCACTGCAATAGTTCCTATCTTAAACACATGTGGAGCACTGCAAAATGGCAAAACATCATATACAGTTTCCTGGTATCCTGGAAACTCCCTTAGAGGTATTTTACGCACAGGGAGAATACATGACTAACATTAAGGTATCTGGATGAATACGTCAGACAGGCAGAATCAGTAACCCATGGACACATGTTGAAACCCTGTGGTACCACCAGCCGGGGATGCATGTGCGGTCACATCTCATACTGGGGATAACAGTTAAGGTGATTGATTACATCCTTGTGAAGTGCTATGAATATATGATTGGAATGTATGTTGTAAAATGGCAATAAAGATATGTTAAAAAAATAACTTCTTGGCAGGGCCAGGAGACACAAAACAGGAGCGAGGTTGCCTTGAACCAACTGTACAAAGTGGTGCTGTGGCTCTGCTGGCAACAAACGCACCTCAGTGAGGGCATTAGCTCAAGGCAAGCTGCAAAGCATGTACCTACAAACTTTCCCTAGTCTAAACATGTGTTGTTGATGGTTGTCGAAGTGCCTGGTCCACCTAGAAGGGGAAAAAGAGAGAGAGTGTGCCTACAACCTGTCCCTGTACTAAACATTCATGGCAGAGAGAGGAGATACAAAACGAGAGGCAGGTTGCCTTGAACAAACTGTACAAAGTGGTGCTGTGGGACTGCTGGCAGCAAACGCACCTCAGTGAGGGCATTAGCTCAAGGCAAGCTGCAAAGCATGTACCTACAAACTTTCCCTAGTCTAAACATGTGTTGTTGATGGTTGTCGAAGTGCCTGGTCCACCTAGAAGGGGAAAAAGAGAGAGAGTGTGCCTACAACCTGTCCCTGTACTAAACATTCATGGCAGAGAGAGGAGATACAAAACGAGAGGCAGGTTGCCTTGAACCAACTGTACAAAGTGGTGCTGTGGCTCTGCTGGCAGTAAACACACCTCAGTGAGGGCATTAGCTCAAGGCAAGCTGCAAAGCATGTACCTACAAGCTGTCCCTAGGCTAAACATGTGTAGTTGACGGTTGTCGAAGTTCTGGTCCACCTAGAAGGGGAAAAAGAGAGAGAGTGTGCCTACGGCCTGTCCCTGTTCTAAACATTCATTGCAGAGAGAGGAGATACAAAACGAGAGGCAGGTTGCCTTGAACCAACTGTACAAAGTGGTACTGTGGCTCTGCTGAAAGCAAACGCACCTCAGTGAGGGCATTAGCTCAAGGCAAGCTGCAAAGCATATACCTACAAGCTTTCCCTAGTCTAAACATGTGTTGTTGATGGTTGTCGAAGTGCCTGGTCCACCTAGAAGGGGAAAAAGAGAGAGAGTGTGCCTACAACCTGTCCCTGTACTAAACATTCATGGCAGAGCGAGGAGACACAAAACGAGAGGCAGGTTGCCTTGAACAAACTGTACAAAGTGGTGCTGTGGGACTGCTGGCAGCAAACGCACCTCAGTGAGGGCATTAGCTCAAGGCAAGCTGCAAAGCATGTACCTACAAACTTTCCCTAGTCTAAACATGTGTTGTTGATGGTTGTCGAAGTGCCTGGTCCACCTAGAAGGGGAAAAAGAGAGAGAGTGTGCCTACAACCTGTCCCTGTACTAAACATTCATGGCAGAGAGAGGAGATACAAAACGAGAGGCAGGTTGCCTTGAACCAACTGTACAAAGTGGTGCTATGGCTCTGCTGGCAGCAAAAACACCTCAGTGAGGGCATTAGCTCAAGGCAAGCTGCCATAAACCTACAAGCTGTCCCTAAGCTAAACGTGTAGTTGACGATTGTTGAAGTTCCTGGTCCACCTAGGAGGGAAAAAAGAGTATGTCTATAACCTGACCCTATGCTCCTCTTGTTGAAAGAGTAAAAACTAGATCCGTATTCCTAGAGCATATACCAAGATGCTTCCCAGGAGGCCCACAGATTTGGTATACCTTCTAGTCACCGACTTACCTGAATGATGTTTCTTTGGCAACATCCAACAGTCTTGCCAGCGTGACGTGATAGTTCATCTTATTCAGCTTCATCACAGACACCATCAAAGTGTTCTCATGAATACGGTTTCCACCATGTGAAGAAAAAACATAATTTAATGATTAAGTACTACTAGTCACACATCCCCAAATTGCACCCATCCATTTATTTGATACTCGCCCTCTTACTATGCAGAGTTAGATTGTAAGTAGCATTTTCAGAGGCAGAGCATCCCATCAGAAACTCTCATGCAGAACACAGTTGGTATTAGTGAAACCATGTAGTGCTAAACCAAGGGCAATCAAATCACTTCCAAAAAGACATTGGTCACCCTCTCTCACCCCCACATCAAAAGTGACTGACTTTCCACTGGTTTATATCCACCCACTTGTCAGTCAACACAGTATGCTTCTCTGTATCCTTTTCTGATAAGTTAGACTGCTATTTATTATGTAGAGTAGAGCAGTTCTATTTACTCTGCACTATCCGCAAGGTCATGCAAGGCTAAGCTCATTGCTTATCCAAGCTGAGATCAAAAGATAGTCACAGAACAGGACCCTGCCTTCTAGACTAACAACCCATCTGACCATCCCCCTGACAACAAGATACCAAGAGACCAATGCTTGCTTCAGGTTCACTAAACAAGCCATGTAGCAAGAGGCCTATGCACGATATCAGATATCCATGTTATGCCATGTTATCCCGGAAGGGTATCCTGGTGCTGAAGCAGGAAATATTTAGGCCAGAGTAGGGGCTAGATGAAGAGTCAGGTCTTCAGTTTCTTGTGGAATTCAAGAACGGAGGCGGTGGCTCTGATGCGCAGGGGCAGATCATTCCAGGCTTTAGGAGGGAGGAAAGAGCATTACTGATCTGCTTCTGTATACGAAGGGGTGTGTGCGTGTCTAATACCAAGGTTCACAAACACATAATAAGGAGTCGGGCAAAAAACTGAATTTCTAAGGAGAGACTAAGAGTGGAAAATTGAAAAAGATAATAGTGAGTAAAAGACACAGAGAGAGCAGTAAGGCTGTTTAGGCCACTATAGGGAGATGAGAGTTGGGGAAATTAGCTGGTTAATTAGTGTGGTGCATGACTTACCTTGAGACTGTCTTTACCTGCCAATATGCCATCAGATACCCTAACAACGCCAATCCCTTTCACAGGTGGCCCAAAAACAACACTCTACCAGCACTCCAAGAACTCTAAAATGCCTCTAGGCTCCCTCCACACAATTCCAACCTATACTCATCGAAAAAAATGCTTCAAAACCCCATCAGGGGTAGCAAGGACTATATAAATGCAAACCTTTTTCCCTCTTCTATCCCTCCGCTATTCTCCTCAATCAAAATAACTGACTAATATCCACCACTTAAATTACTTTCATATTTCACTATACCAATTATCCACTAATCCTTTATGGGTTCTGGAGTAGCGTGCTACTCGCCAAAAAAGAGCTTCAACACCCCATATGGGGTAACAAGTGTTATATAAATTTAAACCTTTTTCCCTCTTCTATCCCTTCGCTATCCTTCTGAATCCAAATAACTGACTAACATGTCCACCACTCAAATTACTTTCACATTTCACTATACTAATTCACCACTAATCCTTTTTGGGTTCCGGAGTAGCGTGCTACTCACCGAAAAAGCGATTTGACGCCTGGTCTGGGGTAGTAAGCGCTATATAAGTGCAATTATAATTACACTTACAATTGAAATTTTAAGAATAGACCTGTCTCTAGCCTCCATCATTACTATGTATGGGTTGCCATACTCCAGCCACAGAAATGCAGGCACTTTAAAAACTCCTCTTACTGTGCAGTCAGAGAAAGAAAACTAAACACCAATGCTGCAGCAATTTGTCAGAAGACGTAGCCAGACATTTGACCTCTGTCTTTGAAGCACCTGCAAATGTGACCAGTTAAACATAGAGAGATTCAACATCGCCCTGTTGTTAGTTGATATTCTGGCTATGATATTTTTGAAGCATAATATTTTTGTGGTTGATATTTTGTCATGCAATCCAGTGTTGTGGTGCCTTCCAATCATTAACCATGGCTTGGAGGAGCTTAGCTAGCCTATGCACATGTGTGTATTTACTAGCCCCTTCCAAATAGATTTCTGCTCTAAAAGCCTTTTGTATTTTATGAGTGTCTCAAAAGGTCCCTGTTCTTTGTGGTTCTTCCCCAGACATGCATCTTTACAAACTGCGCCCAGAGATGGATTGTGTTACATAGTGTGTGCCTGTATGTGGCACTTCACTTTCTCACTTCTTTCTCCCAAGGCCCTCATTACAAGCGGTCCTATGTGGTAACTCCTATTACTGCACATATCACAATTATGAGATCTGTGATAAATATCAGCAGGCCAAATATGGCAGTATGTATTGGGAGAAAAAAGCCCAGTATTTAATGGAAGATGAGGATTTTGTTGCAGTAAGTACCAAAATCTTCATGTTAATGCCAAAAAGCTCATGATGGCACCAGATAAATATCAAACAACTCAGGTTTTATCAGATGTGATAATTATTGCATTAGACAGTGGCTATCTCATAATTAGGATTTAGGTGTGCAGTTATTTGTGTGGTGTCACCCCTTTTACTTCCTCTGTATGGTAGTACTAGGCACATGAGCGCAACCTTCTCCTCTGTGTGCACCAACAATTTCTTTAGGCTATTTTCTCATCCATTGTGTGCACTAACATGTGAACACACCCTTCTTCAATCACTGCATAAGACATAAGGCCTTTCTTGCTCCGCTGTATGACACTAACATACTAGAAGCCCTTCTGTCTGCTGTGTGTAAATTATCACTTGCACACAGCCTTTGTCCATCCTCTCTATTCACTAATATTTGCATGCGCCGCTGCTTTCCCCTCTGCATAGCACTAACAAGTGCATAATGCCATATTCCTTTCTATATACGCGAGACCTAAAAAGGATAGTCTGGAGAGATAAAGATTGGGGGTGCACCTTACACACAGTATGATGCACCAAAAACAGCTAAAGGAAAACTTTCATGTGAACAAGGTGAATCCTAACTTTATCACAGATTGCATTTGTTAGGCAAACACTGTCTAAGTGATGAGATGTAACTCAGGAAAATTAAGTTTTACTCCAGTATAGACACTTTGGTCGCAATTGAAAGGGTTGTGTAAAGGTCCACAGGGGCTGGGCTTGGCAAAATGTTGAATTTAGTGCATAGTACTGCATTACATGCTGAATCCAAAATTGACGGAAGGGCACCACCAGGAGTGGAGCCTGCGGCTTAATTTGACTCAACATGGGAAACCTCACCCGGCACGGACACTAAAAGGATTGACAGATTGATAGCTCTTTCTCGATTCTGTGGGTGGTGGTGCATGGCCGTTCTTAGTTGGTGGAGCGATTTGTCTGGTTAATTACGATAACGAACGAGACTCCTCCATGCTAACTAGTTACGCGACCTCCAGCGGTCGGTGTCCAACTTCTTAGAGGGACAAGTGGCGTTCAGCCACACGAGATCGAGCAACAACAGGTCTGTGATGCCCTTAGATGTCCGGAGCTGCACGCGCGCTACACTGAACGGATCAGCGCGTGTCTACCCTTCGCCGACAGGTGCGGGTAACCCGCTGAACGCCGTTCGTGATAGGGATTGGGGATTGCAATTATTTCCCATGAACTATGTAATCAATTATTTCCCATGAACGAGGAATTCCCAGTAAGTGCGGGTCATAAGCTTGCGTTGATTAAGTCCCTGCCCTTTGTACACACCGCCCGTCGCTACTACCGATTGGGTGGTTTAGTGAGGTCCTCGGATCGGCCCCGCCGGGGTCGGCAACGGCCCTGGCGGAGCGCCGAGAAGACGATCAAACTTGACTATCTAGGGGGCGTGGCTTCGGAGCCAAGCATGGCGGATGTGCCTCCGTAGTGCTCCGCTAGCCCGAGCCCGTTTGGTGCCAAAATCCTCCATTGATCCTGACCCCAGCCCGCGCAGATGCTGCCAATTGTCTCTGGACCTCATCGGGATCATCCCGGCAGAGTTTCGCGGCGGTGGCGAGTGGCGTTGGCCCAGACCTGAAGCCGCCGCGTGTGGGGCCGCAGTGTGGGGAGCTTGCGTGAGGGACGCGCTGTATGGACTGGGCCGCTGCGGCTGTGGCCGGCGGTCCAACTTGGGAAATTGCATTGCTGCGACCGTCTACGCCCAGCGGGGCCTCGACTAGGTGCCGGTGTGGACTTGGGGTCGGCGGGGCTCGGCATTTGGCCTCCGCCTTCCCTGCTGTGCCGCCGCTGCGGGCCCCTCCCCCCTCTCTTCCCCTAAGCTGTGGCGGGGCGCGGCAGCCTCCAGAGCCTGCGGCTCCCGTTGCGGGCTACGTGTGGACCCTTGTGCCCGTCTGGTGGGGAGAAGCCCCTGGGGCCAACGACATCGGCGGGGGCCCTGAGCCTGGCCTGCTCTGCCTGCTGGAAGACACCGCCCCGGGTGCGCTGCTGACTCCGAGGGTGCCCGCCGGATCGGGCCCGTGAAGGGACGGCGAGGGAGACATCTCGTAGGCCGTGGCCTCGGCGCTGGGAGAGTCTGCTCAGGAGAGCCTGACGCAGCTCCGGGGGCCCCCCGGCTTGCGTGGCCGTGGGTGCGCTCCCATCCAGACGGGAGATATCACTGCTGCTGCCATTGCTGCCCCTGTGGCCTGTTCCTACTGGGCCGCTTTGACTCACTTCTCCACGACGATCGTAGCGGGCCTGTGGCCCCCTGGAGATCCCTGGGGCCGGAGGGACGTGGTGCCCTGAGGGGTGCGCTGTGGCGGCTCGCGGCTGTTCTTAGACGCCAGACCTGCATCTTGCTGCTGCCCCGACATAACTGGCACTGCTGGAGGTGAGGCGCAATCATTGTGGGGCCTTCTTGTTGTTGATCCTGGTGCAATCGGCCGGGGCGGGTGCCTGGGTCGGGGGTCCAGCGAATCTGGTCCCTGTAGGGGGTCTACTTGGCTGTCCCTCCTTGGTGGCGGAAGCGGCTGGGCTAGGCCTGGTGCGGCTTGCTGTCGGGAGGGTCAGATTCCGTGAGGCCCGGCCTGGTGCCCTGCCCTTGGTGGTCTGCATCACTGCCCCTAAGCTGGTGGGCCTGGTACCGCGAAGCCCCCCGCATGCCGCCTGCGGTCCTCAAAACAGCATAGAGGCCCAACCTACCTTCCGTACCTGCCTTGGCGGTCGGCCCCAGGCTCGCCTCTTTGTTGGCCTCTCCGCTTCACAATGGGTAGGGACAAGCCCGGGGCGGCGGCCTCTAAGCAACCCACCATGGATCAATATACTACCACACCCGCTGGGAAGGAGGCTGCAGAGGGCTTGTCCCCCGACACTGCGACCCTGCTCGCGGCGATTAATCAATCACGTACCGCATTAGAGGCCCAGATCGGGGCGGTTGGATCCGAGGTGTCGTTTCTCCGCCAGGACCTTCGGAAAGCTGTGGATCGGATCACAGAGGCGGAAACCAGGGTCTCTACGACACGGTGTCCACCCTCCAGAAGAAGGTCGACAAACTCACCATGGTCTCAAAGGAGCTGGCTTCGCGGGTTGAAGACGCAGAAGGTAGGGCGCGGTGCAACAACATCCGCCTGGTGGGCTTTCCAGAGGGTTGCGAGGGCGCATCCATGGACGATTTCCTCTCTGGTTGGCTCAGGGCACTGTTACCGCCCGAAGCCATGTCCCCCTGCTTCGTGATAGAAAGGGCCCACCGCGCCTTGACTAAGAGACCACCCCCAGGGGAGCGCCCGAGGCCTGTGATTGCCCGGCTCCTTAATTACGCCGATCGCGATGCCATCCTCCGCTTTGCCCGGCTCCACAAGGATAAAATGATTTTTGACTCTCATCCAATCATGGTCTTCCCTGATTACACCAGGCTGGTGCAGCAACAGCGTCGATCCTTTGTAGCGGCCAAACGAAGACTCCGAGAGCTGAACCTATCATATGCGCTGCAGTTTCTCGCTAGGATGAAGGTGGTTTACAATGCCAAGACTCACTTCTTTGACTCTCCGGAGGAGGTTTTCCCCTGGACTGATGAGAGACATACCCTTAAGCCGCACAAGCCGCCACAGCTGGACTCCGACTCTTCGCAGGGGTCACATAGGAGTGGCCGGCAGGACGGAGACGCACATTCGAGGTGCCACAGATCCCGCTCTAACTGGCGAGCCCATGGTCAGCCTAAAACCACTGGCTGAAGCAACCATGGCCAGGGGGTTGGGCTTTCTTTTCATTCTTTGTGGGGTGCTGTCTTGTGGCCGCCACTCCTTACTGGGATGTATCGGATCCTACGGTGCTGGGGTCATTTGCACCGACTCTGGGCAATGTCGGACACTCCACGTCCTTGACATTTTGGGAAATGTTGGGTAATGTTGGGTTGGGTGGGCTCCGTTGGGGGAACTGCTTGGGTCTTCACGTTAGGGGCCTGAGACATTTATTTTTTATTTTATTTTTTTTTTATTTTTTTTTATTTTAAAAGTTTTATATAGCGCTAGCTAGACCCGTGGGTATCAGAGCGCTTTACATACACACTGTACAAAACCAAAGGAAATTGCATTACTTATTAGGAAGGCAGTAGGGAAGCAACGACAGAGATAAAAAATACAACATAAAAAATAGATAAACAGTGCAGCGGAGGGAGAGAAAACAAACGAAGGTGGTTAACACAGACCGGTCACCACTATCCTTGAATGTCAAGATAGAGAGGAGTTAACTCGGATATTGAAGTCTAGGTTAGTTGATGTTGGTCAGGAAAGTATTTGTTAAGGAGATGGAGTTTCAGGTCCCTTTTGAAACAGGAGAAGGAGGGGTTGCATCTGAGGACTCTAGGGAGAGCGTTCCATATCCTGGGAGCGTTGCCAGAAAACGATCGGTATTGGGTGGTTTTCTTTTTCAGTTTCGGAGGGATAAGAAGGAGTGAGTTAGAACTTCTCAGTGTTCTGGATTGACCTGCTCTTACCAGTTTGTTGTTCAGGTAGTTGGGGGCCGGAGAGTGAAGGGTTTTGTGTGTGATGCAGGCCAGCATGTAAATACACCTCCCTTCCATAGGAAGCCAGTTGAGGGAGTTGAGAGCTGGAGTGATGTGTTCAAATCTTTTCACTCCAGATATGAGTCGAGCGGCCATGTTCAGCACTGCCCTTAGTGGGGCTAGGTGAGCTTTTGGAGTCCCTGTTAGGATGGCGTTCCCGTAGTCGAT
Source organism: Calotriton arnoldi (assembly GCA_963921515.1). Classification (NCBI taxonomy): domain Eukaryota; kingdom Metazoa; phylum Chordata; class Amphibia; order Caudata; family Salamandridae; genus Calotriton; species Calotriton arnoldi. The sequence goes on along the minus strand of CAWUFW010002856.1, from coordinate 909,427 downwards.
TTTAGAGAGAACTAGGGATTGAACTACTGTCTTGAGGTCATCCTGGGGAAGAAAAGGTTTCAATTTCTTGAGGTGTTTTAGTGAGAAAAGAGCACCTTTTGCAGAGTTTTTGATGTGGGCCTCCATTGATAAGTTCTTGTCAAGGGTGATGCCTAGTGACTTCACTGAGTCGGATAGGACGAGGGGGCAGTTTAGGGCAACCAGATTCTTGAGCCACTCTTGGATTGGTCGACGGTTGCTTTTTGGAGAGAATAGGATTAGTTCCGTTTTATCTGGGTTGAGCTTTAAGTGGTTTGTGTTGAACCAAGTTTGGATCTCGGTTAGAGTGACATTGAGGTGTCGGATGTCGTTGGGAGACTTGATTTTGAAATAGATTTGAGTGTCGTCAGCGTAGAGGTGGTAGTTCACTCCCGCTTTTTCAAGATGATTGTGAGGGGCTCCATGAAGAGATTGAAGAGGGACCGGGAGAGGATCGAGCCTTGCGGGACCCCAAGTGTGACTTTTGTTGGCTTCGAGAGACAGAGGTTGATTTTAATTTGTTGCGAGCGGTGTTGAAGGAAGGAGGTGAACCATTTTAGTACTGTGCCATTAATGCCGGAGCGTTTCGACAAGGTCTCCAGAAGAGCTGGATGATTTACAGTGTCGAATGCCGCAGATAGGTCAATAAGGATTAGAAGGCAGGCATCACCTTCATCTAAAGCCTTGTGAATATCGTCAGAGATGTTGAGCATAGCTGTTTCAGTGCTACAGCCTTTCCTGAATCCTGATTGAAAGGCATCGAGGAGGTTGAACTCATCAATGTGTTTGTTGAGTTGGTGGAGAACGCAGTTCTCCAATGTTTTCGCAAGGAACGGGAGGTTGGAGATAGGTCTGAGGTTGTTAAGATCATTAGGGTCGGCCCCTGGTTTCTTGAGAATGGGTGTGATTTGTCCTAGTTGAAGGGAGTCTGGGACACAGCCTGAGATGAGAGAGGCATTGATGATTTTTGTCCAGAAAGGGGAAATGGTGTGGTTGAGTTCTTTTATAATTGTGGATGGGAGGGGGTCCATCGTGTGGGAGGAAGGTTTTAGGGTAGAGATTATACTGAAGACCTCGTTTTCCGACATTAGCTCAAAGTCGGACCAATGCGCATTGTTTTTTAGCTGGAGGCAGACCTGATTGTCCTTGGTAAGAACTCTTTCTGATTGGTCAAGGGTGGTTAAAGGGGGGCAGGTAAAGAGGGAAGGAGGGTTTGCGGTTTGGAGGAAGGATTGATCAATTTTTGAGACTTTATTAGAGAAGAAGGTGGCAATTTCTTCACATCGCTCTTTGGTGGCTATGATTTCGTTAGAGGGAGTGCAGTTTGTTTGGCTTTTGACAATGTTGAAGAGTTCTCTCGGTCTGTTTTTCACCAGATCTAGTTGGTTGCGGAAGAAAGACGCCTTTTCACTGAAAATGTGTTTTTTGTATGCCTGCCGAGCAGATCTAAGTTGCGCTAGGTGCAAGGTCGAGGGGTTTAGTCTCCAACACCTTTCCGTTTGTCTGAGTTGACGCCCTTCGTTATTCAGATCCATATTAAACCAGGGTTTAGATTTGGTTCGCCTCATTTGTTTGAGTTTGAGTGGAGCTACTTGGTCTAAGACCTCTGTCATTTTAGAGTTAAAGTGTGTAGTGAGGTCATCGGCCGTCCATGATGAGGGTTGGGGTTGTAGCTGGGCATGAATCCTGGATTCAAGTTCGGGTAAAGGGACTTTTTTGATGTTTCTGGTCCAGTGCTTAGGTTTGTCAACACGAATAGGTTGGTGTCTGACAAGTGCATCTATCTTGAACAGAATGAGGTGGTGGTCTGACCAGTCAATGGGAGAAATCGCTCTCAGAGAGACCAGTTCATTGTTGGTAATGATCGCATCCAGTGTTGCACCTTTGATGTGAGTTGGTTCATTGCAGAGTTGTTTGAGATTGTATATTTCAAGTAGGTTGGATAGGTTCTGGACAGTGGAGTCTTCTGGGTCATTCCAGTGGATGTTGAGGTCACCCAGGAACACGTCTTTTGTGTCTGTCATGGAGAAACGTGTTATTAGGTCTGTTAGTTCTTCGGGGAAAAGGGTACGCTCTCCAGGAGGATGGTAGATGGTGTGGAATTTGATGGGAGAGGTGCCCTTGGCAGTGAGTTCGACACCCAGGTATTCAAACGATAGGTATTCTGCAGGTTTAAGTTTGGTGATCTGTATTCCAGCTTTGTGAATGATGGCTAGTCCCCCCCAGTTTTGATTGGCCTGTCTTGTCTGATGATGTTGTACCCTGGAGGGGTGAGAATGTCAAGAATGGGGGTGGAGTGGACATTAAGCCAGGATTCTGTGAGGAAAGCGATGTCAATTTCTTCAGCGAGTAGAGCTTCAGCAATGTCTGTGGCGTGTTGTACTGCTGATCTGCAGTTTAGGAGCATGCAAGAGAGAGGGCGGGGAGCCTTGGTGGTGGTGGGAGCTAGGTGGATAGAGGAGTATTGAGCAGGAGGTCTAGGCAAGTGGACAGTTTTAGGGAGTCTGTTAGTACCAACAATAACAGGGATGGGGAAAGGGGCTGATTTCTGGCTCAGAGCGAGGTAAGGGTCGTTGGTCACATCAGGTTTCAATACCGAAAGGGGGGAGGCGATCCCGGTTGGGTCAAAGTGCCTGACTCGTTGACGGACTGGAGGGTCGGGAGGTGCTCTGTGGGGCCATGGGAGAGGTATTGAGGGGGGTTTGAGCAAATCTACCAGACGAGAGGGAGTACGGTGGCTTGGTCCTGCTGAGAAGGTCTTGTTGTAAGTGTAGGAGATCGGCAGCAAGGGAGTTAATTTTCTGCTCCATTCTGATACATGATTCCGCTGCGACAGGTACTCCTTGTTCTTGGAAGTATGGGGGAGGTGGTAGGGGGGAGGGACATGTTGGGTTTGCGGTTGTTGGGTTTTCTGTTCTGCGCACCAGACACACTGTCACACGATACGCCACGGTTCCACCATCACTCGACGTACGCCTTGATGCTTGGGGATGACCCACAACGCAGGTAATTCCCCGTTGGGAGAACTTAATATTCTGTCTTGGAATGTACGGGGACTGCTGAACAAGATTAAACGGGGGGCGGTGCTTCGCTTAGCGAAGCGGTATTCAGTCGATATCCTACTGTTGCAGGAGACCCATCTCCTAGGTAATAAAGCCCCTTGCCTCTCCAGATTTGGGTTTGCTACTGTATACCACTCCGGCTTTACCAGGGGCGCGCGGCGATTCTTATCAACCGCCGGGTTCCGCTCCACATTACACAACACTGGTTGGATCCCGGCGGGCGCTTCACAGCTGTCTCGGGCACCTTTGCCGGCGAACAGATCACATTTGGGAGTGTGTATGCCCCTCCACCACTAGGCCAGACGTTTATAGATAAAATTACACAGCTGTGGGGGGACCTCCCTGGCGGACTGATGATACTGGGTGGAGACTGGAATGACACCATGGCCGCACAGGACAGATGGCGGGCGATGCCGCTTGATAGACCTCCCCCCGTTTCCAAATTGAATATGCTTGCACATACACTGAGTTGGTCGGATTCATGGCGGGCATTTCACCCTACTGAAGCGGGGTTCACATATGCATTGGCGGTCCACCCTACTCTTTCACGTCTTGATTACATTTTCCTCCCACATAGCTATATACATAGTGGCGCACACATTCATTTTGCCAGAGGCCTCTCAGACCATTCTTGTCGGGTCTGAAGTCTAATCCACGTGAGATTCCACAGGAGCAAAGAAGTTAGTTCCCCCCCACTTTTAGACAACAACTCCTGGAGGAGGTATAGTGACTCACTCACAAGACGCTGCTAACCAAAAGTAAGGGGAATAACGCATAGAGTGACCACCACTCTTTCCCCAAAGATGACACCAGGTAACGTGGTAGTGGGGAGCTGGTTCCACAGAGATGCTAAACAATAAAGAGATAACAAATAAGACTGGCTTTACTCCTCATGAACTAAACAGCAGTCAAGAACATTAATGCATGTCATTTCCCAACATATGCAGTTCACTTACCAGTGAGAGAGTCCCAGGAATTTCTGAAATTTCCCAGCGTCGTATGAGCGCATACACAAGGCTCAACTGATGAAAGACCAGGAAGGGCAGGTGAGGTGAATACTGAGAAAAGGAACTACTAAGGGACGTCAAACACAACCACTCACTTCCACAATCATTCAAGGTCACGTTGGGTTTATTCAAAAGAGGGAGAGTCCACTAGTTTGTTAAGGGGTGCGGGAATTCAAAGAAATACTGACTGGCTCCTAAGAGGAAGAAGGAGCGGAGCAGCCTAGCCTTCAACAAAAAAGACTAAATGCTAAATGGCTCTCTAGCGTAGCGGGCTGACCGGCTCCGTAGGGGAGAGGAGCGGATCAGCAGAGCAAACGCTCTCGTGAGGGAGGATAAACAAAAGATGGCGTGGCGCGCTGGCTGGCTCCGTAGGGAGAGGAGCGGATCAGCGGAGCACACGCTTTCCCGAAGGCGGGTCAGCAATAGATGGCGTGGCGCGCTGGCCGGCTCCGTGGGGAGAGGAGCGGATCAGCGGCGCACACGCTTTCACGAAGGCAGGTCAGCAATGGATGGCGTGGCGCGCTGGCCGGCTCCGTGGGGAGAGGAGCGGATCAGCAGCGCACACGCTCTTCGGGGAAGGAACAGAACTTCTAGGGGGTATCAGAAGTTGCTAAGGTAACTCGGGATAGAAGAGTTCAAGCCGGATACCAGGAATCAATCCAGAGAGCAAGTACTCAAATCGGAGCTCGGTGGGGGCGTGGTCACTAGTTAGGGATAGTAAGTCAAGCATTGGCAACTGGGTGAGACGGCCTCTTATAGCAGTTAGGGGTCGTCTCAAAAAGAACTCACTCCGTGAACTAACGAGGGAAATACACATGCATCAAGGTACCGACATTTCTCACCCTAGGTCATCCGCTGCCGGAACCCTAACAGTTCCCCCACCCAAAGGCCTATTCCCGGGGCGAGGTTTAGAAGGATGGAGTGCATGGAATCTGCGAATCAAAACAGGGGCATGAATATTTTCAGCTGGTTCCCAGGACCTATCCTCTGGGGCATAGCCTACCCAATCAATGAGATACTGTATTTTACCTCTGTGTTTGCGGGAATCTAAAACCATGTTTACTTCATATTCCTCTTCACCCTCTATGATTATTGGGGGAGGTGGTTTCTCAGGGACTAGAGGGGGTACGTATCTTTTGACTAAAGAGCAATGAAATACAGGGTGTATTTGCATATCGTCTGGCAACTGCAGGTGTACTGTAACAGGTGTTATTACTCTCTTTATCAGGTAAGGACCTATGTATCTAGGTTGTAATTTTTAGAGCCTCTCAATCTCAGATTTCTAGTTGATAACCACACCTTGTCTCCTACTTGATAAGCAGGTTCAGGACGTCTGTGTTTATCAGCCTGTAGTTTCATGGCTTCCTTGGCTCGTTGTAATTCTTTTTTTGCGTTGTCCCAGTTGGACAAAAGAACTTCGTGATGGTCTTTAAGAGCAGGGATACTCTCTAATTCTGAGGGAAGAGAAACAGGCAAGAATTTAGGGTGTTGTGCTAGTGTAAAAAAGAAAGGAGACACACCAGTAGAAGAATGCGTGGAATTGTTATAGGCAAATTCAGCCATAGGGAGAGCTCGGGACCAGTCACTTGTGATTGTGGCTAACAGACAACGTAAATACTGTTCCAAGGTCTGGTTCGTTCTTTCGGTTTGACCATCGGTTTGGGGATGATAAGCTGTGGAGAGTCTGTGATCTATACCCAGTGTCTTACACATGCCTTGCCAAAATTTGGACACGAATTGGGCCCCTCTGTCTGAAATGATTATAGAAGGAAGACCATGTAATCTGATTACATGTTCTAGAAAAATATGCACTAATTCTTTGGATGAGGGTAAGTTTTTAGAGGGACAAAGTGTGCCATCTTGGTTAACATATCTACCACTACGAAGATGGTGTTGTATCCCTGACTTCTCGGGAGATCTGTAATGAAATCCATGCTAATGGAATGCCAGGGGAAGGGGGAACAGCAGTGGTTCTCAATAACCCTGCCGGAGCACAATGTGAGGCTTTTTGTCGGGCAGAGGTGGAACACGAATTGACAAAGGCTATAACATCTTTGGCCATTTCTTCCCACCAAAACCATCTCTGACAGATCTTGAGGGTTTTGCTACTCCCAGGATGTCCGGCCAGTGAACTATTGTGGCACCAGAGCAATAGTTGTCTTTGCATTGCAACAGTTGGTATGTATAATCTGTTTTCGTGATAATACAGCTGGTCTCTGATCTGATTCAGGGGATCAATTTCCCATTCTTCTGACGGGATGGTACGGTAGTATTCTTTTAGTTTGTCTATAAACCCCAAGGGAGTGACGTCCCCATGGCATTCTACCCCTATAATCTTTTTGTCAGAAAAAAAAGGGGGATAACATTCAGGAGAGGCAACTTTCTCTGGACCAAGTCGAGAGAGTGCATCTGCTTTGCCATGTTGAGATCCCGGGCGATAGGTGATGACGAAATCATACTCACTAAAAAAGGAAACCCATCTCATTTGACGGGGAGTGAGTGCTCGTGCTGACCGAAAATATTGGAGGTTTCTATCTTTTTGGGGTCCATATGTACGCCTTCAGGAGAGATCACAAATCCTAGAAACTCCACTCTGGTGGTATGGAAGGTGCTCTTGTCAAGTTTGGCGAATAATTGGTTTTCCTTCAATGTTTTCAAGATTTTCGTGACGTGGATAATATGATCTTGTTCTGTTTGTGAATAAATCAGGATATCGTCGATATAGACGATCACGAAGACATCAAGGTATTCTCTTAGTATTTCGTTAACAAAAATTGAAATGCCGCTGGAGCATTACAAAGACCAAACGGCATCACGCAGTACTCAAATAACCCAAATTTGGTACGGAACGCTGTTTTCCATTCATCTCCATGTTTAATACGAATGAGATGGTAGGCTCCTCTAAGATCTATTTTGGTAAAGATCTTAGCTCCTCGTACCTGATCCAAAAGAACTGAAATAAGTGGTAGGGGATATTTATTCTTTATGGTGACTTTGTTAAGGGCGCGATAATCCACACACGCTCGAAGACCCCCTTCTCTCTTTGGAATAAAAAAGATGGGTGATGACACTGGAGATGTGGAGTGACGTATGAACCCTTTTTCCAGCATTTCTTCGATGTATTTCTGCAAGTATTCAGTTTCAGGTGCTGTTAGGGCATAAATACGACTGACTGGCAAGGTTGCTCCGGGTACCAAGTCGATATGACAATCGTAGCTCCTGTGCGGAGGTAAGGCAGAGGCTTTAACTTCGTCAAAGACAGCTAGGTACTCCTCATAGTGCGCCGGAAGGTCAGGAACTGTGGACATTATATGTACAGCACAGCAAAGCGAACTGTTCCATTCACTTGCTACTTGGTAACAGTTTATCATGCAATGATGAGATTTTAGTGTCACTGTTCGAGTCACCCAGTCTATTTGAGGATTGTGGACTTGTAGCCAGGGAACCCCCAGGATAGCGCCGAAATTGGGGGTGTCTATCAGATCAAAGACTATAGATTCTGAATGTCCGTTATTACACACCATTACAATCGGGGAGTCTGATAGGTAATCAATCCAGACGATAACTCTGACCCATCTACCGCTCTCACCGGTTCAGGATGAGGTTTCAATAAGAAAGGGATTCCGACTATCTCGGCCGACTGGTCAAGAAAATTCCCTGTGGCCCCTGAGTCCAATAATATAGACATGTTCTTTCGACATTGAGGAGATATCACCAAAGTAATGGACAAGGTAAAATGTCTTGGTACCAGGGGAAAGATTTTCTTTGTGGTAGAGACCTTAGAAAAGGCAACACTTGAAGAATCGGTCTCTGCTTTCTTCAAGTCTTCTAGTTTTCCTCCATATAAGTAGGAAGATGACTACTTGCGATTTTCTTTGCAACTGAACGAGGTCTGATTGGACACTCACGAGCATAATGTCCTCCTTTCCCGCAATATAAACAGAGATTGTTCTTTCTCCTCTTGTCTTTTTCTTCCGCAGACAGCGGACTCCTCAGTCCTCCAATCTGCATAGGCTCAGCAACGTCTTTAATGTCTTTCTTTTCAGGTCTTAACATCATATATCTGGAAGGAGTAAGACGTGATTTTTCCCCTTTCCTTTCATGGAGTCTATGATCCAACTTGACCGTCATATCTATGAAGGCAGAGCAGTCATCGGGAGGATCCACTATTTGAGACAACAAATATTTAAGTTCATCGTTTAACCCTCGATAAAACAGAGAGGTTCTTTTTTCCTCAGGCCAATGCGTCTCCGCTACCAGCCTATTAAAGTTAGTTATATACGTAAGTATGTCCTTGGATCCCTGCCTAAGATTGAGAAGAGCATTATCGCTGGCCTGCATAAAGGTATGTTTTGAAAAAAGACTCTTCATCTTATCCTGAAATAACATAAAGTCATATAATAATGGATCGTTGTTTTCTACCAATGGGACAGCCCAATCCGCAGCATTGCCTGCTAAATAAGATATAACAAAGGCTACTTTAGGAGCGTCGTCTGGAAACAATGCCGCCTTACACAGGAACTGTAGCTGACATTGGTTCATGAAGACGCTAAATCTAGAACTGTCTCCGTTGAACCTCTCTGGCATAGCTAGTGGGACTGGGCTGGGAGTATGAACAGTAAAATGAACAGGAGGTATGTTGCTATCTACCCTTGTGGAGGAATTGGGACTATGGGACGGAACTGAAAAATGCGCAGGCTGAATGTAACTTTTCCGGGTCTTTGGAATTGTACCAGGGTTCCTAGGGTCTAGGGAATTCTGTGACTTTGATTGTAGTAACTCTGTCTGTAATCTCTGATTTTTGGACCTTAACCTCCCTACCTCAGATTGCAATTCTACTAGAACTGCCGCAAGTTCCTCTACTGAGGGACCTAATAAGGATGTGTGGAGAGAGGGATCTAGAGGGGCGCTAGCCCCGTCAGTGTTCATCTTTGCTTAGGTGGAAAGAACTCTTGGGCTTGACTTTCTGTCGGGTCTGAAGTCTAATCCACGTGAGATTCCACAGGAGCAAAGAAGTTAGTTCCCCCCCACTTTTAGACAACAACTCCTGGAGGAGGTATAGTGACTCACTCACAAGACGCTGCTAACCAAAAGTAAGGGGAATAACGCATAGAGTGACCACCACTCTTTCCCCAAAGATGACACCAGGTAACGTGGTAGTGGGGAGCTGGTTCCACAGAGATGCTAAACAATAAAGAGATAACAAATAAGACTGGCTTTACTCCTCATGAACTAAACAGCAGTCAAGAACATTAATGCATGTCATTTCCCAACATATGCAGTTCACTTACCAGTGAGAGAGTCCCAGGAATTTCTGAAATTTCCCAGCGTCGTATGAGCGCATAAACAAGGCTCAACTGATGAAAGACCAGGAAGGGCAGGTGAGGTGAATACTGAGAAAAGGAACTACTAAGGGACGTCAAACACAACCACTCACTTCCACAATCATTCAAGGTCACGTTGGGTTTATTCAAAAGAGGGAGAGTCCACTAGTTTGTTAAGGGGTGCGGGAATTCAAAGAAATACTGACTGGCTCCTAAGAGGAAGAAGGAGCGGAGCAGCCTAGCCTTCAACAAAAAAGACTAAATGCTAAATGGCTCTCTAGCGTAGCGGGCTGACCGGCTCCGTAGGGGAGAGGAGCGGATTAGCAGAGCAAACACTCTCGTGAGGGCGGATAAACAAAAGATGGCGTGGCGCGCTGGCCGGCTCCGTAGGGAGAGGAGCGGATCAGCGGAGCACACGCTTTCCCGAAGGCGGGTCAGCAATAGATGGCGTGGCGCGCTGGCCGGCTCCGTGGGGAGAGGAGCGGATCAGCGGCGCACACGCTTTCACGAAGGCAGGTCAGCAATGGATGGCGTGGCGCGCTGGCCGGCTCCGTGGGGAGAGGAGCGGATCAGCGGCGCACACGCTCTTCGGGGAAGGAACAGAACTTCTAGGGGGTATCAGAAGTTGCTAAGGTAACTCGGGATAGAAGAGTTCAATCCGGATACCGGGAATCAATCCAGAGAGCAAGTACTCAAATCGGAGCTCGGTGGGGGCATGGTCACTAGTTAGGGATAGTAAGTCAAGCATTGGCAACTGGGTGAGATGGCCTCTTATAGCAGTTAGGGGTCGTCTCAAAAAGAACTCACTCCGTGAACTAACGAGGGAAATACACATGCATCAAGGTACCGACATTTCTCACACTAGGTCATCCGCTGCCGGAACCCTAACAATTCTCAGACTGATGAGAGACATACCCTTAAGCCGCACAAGCCGCCACAGCTGGACTCCGACTCTTCGCAGGGGTCACATAGGAGTGGCCGGCAGGACGGAGACGCACAATCGAGGTGCCACAGATCCCGCTCTAACTGTCGAGCCCATGGTCAGCCTAAAACCACTGACTGAAGCAACCATGGCCAGGGGGTTGGGCTTTCTTTTCATTCTTTGTGGGGTGCTGTCTTGTGGCCGCCACTCCTTACTGGGATGTATCGGATCCTACGGTGCTGGGGTCATTTGCACCGACTCTGGGCAATGTCGGACACTCCACGCCCTTGACATTTTGGGAAATGTTGGGTAATGTTGGGTTGGGTGGGCTCCTTTGGGGGAACTGCTTGGGTCTTCACGTTAGGGGCCTGAGACATGATTCCGCCGCGACAGGTACTCCTTGTTCTTGGAAGTATGGGGGAGGTGGTAGGGGGGAGGGACATGTTGGGTTTGCGGTTGTTGGGTTTTCTGTTCTGCGCACCAGACACACTGTCACACGATACGCCACGGTTCCACCATCACTCGACGTACGCCTTGATGCTTGGGGATGACCCACAACGCAGGTAATTCCCCGTTGGGAGAACTTAATATTCTGTCTCGGAATTTACGGGGACTGCTGAACAAGATTAAACGGGGGGCGGTGCTTCGCTTAGCGAAGCGGTATTCAGTCGATATCCTACTGTTGCAGGAGACCCATCTCCTAGGTAATAAAGCCCCTTGCCTCTCCAGATTTGGGTTTGCTACTGTATACCACTCCGGCTTTACCAGGGGCGCGTGGGGCACGGCGATTCTTATCCACCGCCGGGTTCTGCTCCACATTACACAACACTGGTTGGATCCCGGCGGGCGCTTCACAGCTGTCTCGGGCACCTTTGCCGGCGAACAGATCACATTTGGGAGTGTGTATGCCCCTCCACCACTAGGCCAGACGTTTATAGATAAAATTACACAGCTGTGGGGGGACCTCCCTGGCGGACTGATGATACTGGGTGGAGACTGGAATGACACCATGGCCGCACAGGACAGATGGCGGGCGATGCCGCTTGATAGACCTCCCCCCGTTTCCAAATTGAATATGCTTGCACATACACTGAGTTGGTCGGATTCATGGCGGGCATTTCACCCTACTGAAGCGGGGTTCACATATGCATTGGCGGTCCACCCTACTCTTTCACGTCTTGATTACATTTTCCTCCCACATAGCTATATACATAGTGGCGCACACATTCATTTTGCCAGAGGCCTCTCAGACCATTCTTGTCGGGTCTGAAGTCTAATCCACGTGAGATTCCAGACAGGGGTCCCTTGCTCACTTTGCCACTGGATTCAAGCAAACCTGGCTGATGACGGCTGGAATGCCAGAAACCGGTCCTAGGATGCTTGTTTCCGGTCCAGGGAAGACATGGCTTGGCAGTTCGGACTGGACTGTTCCCATGAGGCACAGGGTCAGACTGATTTGCATATGGCCATGTCTGAACTGGGGTGGTGGAGTGAGCTAAAGAATGATGATGGATTGAACCCAGATCAGTTGACTGGGGGTGAGTGTTTGATTGGCTCAAACGTTCCGTCCATCATCCCCTTTGTATCGCTTTGTTCGCCCTAAGTTGGCGGGGGTATGCCCAGACGTGGGTCCCTTGCTCACTTTGCCACTGGATTCAAGCAAACCTGGCTGATGACGGCTGGAATGCCAGAAACCGGTCCTAGGATGCTTGTTTCCGGTCCAGGGAAGACATGGCTTGGCAGTTCGGGCTGGACTGTTCCCATGAGGCACAGGGTCAGACTGATTTGCATATGGCCATGTCTGAACTGGGGTGGTGGAGTGAGCTAAAGAATGATGATGGATTGAACCCAGATCAGTTGACTGGGGGTGAGTGTTTGATTGGCTCAAACGTTCCGTCCATCATCCCCTTTTGTATCGCTTTGTTCGCCCTAAGTTGGCGGGGGTATGCCCAGACGTGGGTCCCTTGCTCACTTTGCCACTGGATTCAAGCAAACCTGGCTGATGACGGCTGGAATGCCAGAAACCGGTCCTAGGATGCTTGTTTCCGGTCCAGGGAAGACATGGCTTGGCAGTTCGGGCTGGACTGTTCCCATGAGGCACAGGGTCAGACTGATTTGCATATGGCCATGTCTGAACTGGGGTGGTGGAGTGAGCTAAAGAATGATGATGGATTGAACCCAGATCAGTTGACTGGGGGTGAGTGTTTGATTGGCTCAAATGTTCCGTCCATCATCCCCTTTTGTATCACTTTGTTCGCCCTAAGTTGGCGGGGGTATGCCCAGACGTGGGTCCCTTGCTCACTTTGCCACTGGATTCAAGCAAACCTGGCTGATGACGGCTGGAATGCCAGAAGCCGGTCCTAGGATGCTTGTTTCCGGTCCAGGGAAGACATGGCTTGGCAGTTCGGGCTGGACTGTTCCCATGAGGCACAGGGTCAGACTGATTTGCATATGGCCATGTCTGAACTGGGGTGGTGGAGTGAGCTAAAGAATGATGATGGATTGAACCCAGATCAGTTGACTGGGGGTGAGTGTTTGATTGGCTCAAACGTTCCGTCCATCATCCCCTTTTGTATCGCTTTGTTCGCCCTAAGTTGGCGGGGGTATGCCCAGACGTGGGTCCCTTGCTCACTTTGCCACTGGATTCAAGCAAACCTGGCTGATGACGGCTGGAATGCCAGAAACCGGTCCTAGGATGCTTGTTTCCGGTCCAGGGAAGACATGGCTTGGAAGTTCGGGCTGGACTGTTCCCATGAGGCACAGGGTCAGACTGATTTGCATATGGCCATGTCTGAACTGGGGTGGTGGAGTGAGCTAAAGAATGATGATGGATTGAACCCAGATCAGTTGACTGGGGGTGAGTGTTTGATTGGCTCAAACGTTCCGTCCATCATCCCCTTTTGTATCGCTTTGTTCGCCCTAAGTTGGCGGGGGTATGCCCAGACGTGGGTCCCTTGCTCACTTTGCCACTGGATTCAAGCAAACCTGGCTGATGACGGCTGGAATGCCAGAAACCGGTCCTAGGATGCTTGTTTCCGGTCCAGGGAAGACATGGCTTGGCAGTTCGGGCTGGACTGTTCCCATGAGGCACAGGGTCAGACTGATTTGCATATGGCCATGTCTGAACTGGGGTGGTGGAGTGAGCTAAAGAATGATGATGGATTGAACCCAGATCAGTTGACTGGGGGTGAGTGTTTGATTGGCTCAAACGTTCCGTCCATCATCCCCTTTTGTATCGCTTCACAGCTGTCTCGGGCACCGTTGCCGGCGAACAGATCACATTTGGGAGTGTGTATGCCCCTCCACCACTAGGCCAGACGTTTATAGATAAAATTACACAGCTGTGGGGGGACCTCCCTGGCGGACTGATGATACTGGGTGGAGACTGGAATGACGCCATGGCCACACAGGACAGATGGCGGGCGATGCCGCTTGATAGACCTCCCCCCGTTTCCAAATTGAATATGCTTGCACATACACTGGGTTAGTCGGATTCATGGCGGGCATTTCACCCTACTGAAGCGGGGTTCACATATGCATCGGCGGTCCACCCTACTCTTTCACGTCCTGATTACATTTTCCTCCCACATAGCTATATACATAGATTGGCGCACACATTCATTTTTCCCAGACCATTCGCCTGTTCAACTCAAGCTGCGCCTGCAGCTCCACCGGGCCCCATATAGGTTGCGCATGTCCCCATGGCTCCTCCGCGATGCCAATTATCAAGAGACACTACATCATGCGATCGCAGACTCCCTCAGCTTCAACGTGGGCACCTCACCGTCTCCTATCACTATCTGGGAGGCTCTTAAACCAACAATCAGGGGGGCAGACATTAGTTTTCGCACTGGGGAAAAGAAGCGGCGTTTGGCGCAGGTGAGGGAATTAGAGGACCGTCAGGTCCAACTGCAGTCCCAGCTGCTGGAGGGATCTGATCCCAGCTCCCGTCGGAATCTCCTGCATGTCCAACAACAGCTCCACCAGCTACATACGGACAGTGCCAAGGAGGCATGGTTGGCGACCCAGCACAGAATTTATCAATGGGGCGACAAGTCCAGTCAAATGCTCCACAGGCTGTGCCAGCTCCGGGCGACCCCGACACAGGTTCCCCTATTGAAGGCCCCGGACGGCAATATGTGTGCCTCCCCTGAGGCCGTGGCCCAGGCCTTTGCCTCCATTTACACCGCTCTGTACGAGGAGCGTGAGGTGATAGCTGAGCCTCTTATAGACGAATTTCTCTCTGACATCCCCCCTCGCCGATTATCTGATGAAGTGCGCGGCGTGCTGGATAGCCCTATCACTTTGGACGAGCTGCAGGCGGCGTTAGCTAATGTACACCCAGGCCGTGCCCCGTGTCCGAACGGGTTCCCATGCGACTTTCTGCGCCCACACATGGCGACCCTAGGGTCCCACTTACTTGGGGCACTACACGAAGCCCAGGAACAGCGCATTTTGCCACTGGATTGGCGCCACGCCGAAATTGTTGTTTTTCTTAAACCCGGTTGTCCCCCGGATGACCAAGGCTCATACCGTCCCATATCATTACTGAATTTCGAACCCAAGCTTCTGGGGAAGGTTCTGGCCGACCGCCTTCGTACCTGTATTCAAGACCTGGTACACCCAGATCAGTCTGGCTTTATGCCCCAGCGCTCCACCAGGCACAATATCAATATCAGGCAAGCTCACAATGCTATTGCGGAGGCCCCCAGCTTGGGTCCTCCCGCGGCGGTCCTGCTGGCCGACATAGACAAGGCATTTGACTCGCTGAGCTGGACTTACCTTTTTAAACTCCTGGCGGCCATCAACCTGGGTCCCCGGTTCATAGCGTACACGATGCTCCTGTATACGGATCTCACGGCCTCGGTTCATGCGGCCGGATGCTGCTCGGCCCCCTTTCCCATCCGTAGGGGTATGCATCAGGGGTGACCCTTATCCCCGCTCCTATTCGCCTTAGCGATTGAGCCTCTGGCCGCGTGGGTGCGCCAGGACCCCCTCATTAGGGGGCTGGATTGGTCACCGAAACACTCTGACAGAATTGCGCTTTACGCAGATGATGCCCTGTTCTTCATGTCAGACCCATGGGCCTCTGGCCCCGAGTCCTCCAAATTCTCCGTATATTTGGGGAGACCTCCGGTCTCTTTGCCAACCCATCCAAATCTACGCTGTTTCCTATCCACGCCGAACAAAGGAGCCAGGCCTGGGCATCACAGCTGATAATCGCGGAAACGGGCTTTAAGTACCTGGGGGTCCCACCGTTGCCTGGACGCACAACATTGCTCCACTACTCCCGGCCGTTCGCGATGAAACAACGATTTGGTCCCAACTACCCTTATCACTGTACGGCAGATCTGCAATTTTTAAAATAGTGACCCTTCCGCGCCTACTCTACAGGCTCCAGAATTATCCATACCCTATTCCCCCGTCGTGGTTTACCCAGCTCAATGTACTTTAGAATAGATTCCTCTGGCAAGGGGGTGCGGTGCGTGTGGCGCTCTCAACGTGTACACAGTCCACGTATTGCGGGGGCATCGCGGCTGCAGATGTTCACGCGTACTACTGTGCTTCGCGCCTCCTGGTGATTAACGAGTGGTGGTACAGCTCTCAGACGGATCCGGCCTACGCCGTGGAGCGGATTGCCATGGCGGATACTCCTCTGCTCCATCTCTTATACAGTCATCCAAACATGGAGGCGGGTGGTTCGGTCCACGGGCTGGTGGGGTAGGTTGACGGGCGCCTCTCCCCTCTGGCAGGGTACTTATTTGAGGCCGGTTTCTGCCCTCACGGGATTCCGCAGATGGGACCTTATTGGTATATCTACGCTTGGGGACATTATGCAGGGGACCACCCTTAAATCCTTTCAAAGGCTGCAGTCTGATTTTGATCTTCATAAATCGCACTTCCATCGCTATTAGCAGCTTTGTCACGCCTTGACCCCCCTGATCCTGCAGCTAGAGTCTCTCCCGGAGTTCCACCCGCTGGAGGGCCACCTGCTGATGGGGGATCTTGGGGCCCACAAAATCCGGCAAATTTATCAGACGCTCAATACCCACTCCAAGACCACTATTCACAAAACCCGGGAGGCATGGGCAGCAGATCTGCCGGCCCTCACACACGACGACTGGGCCGAGGCGTTGGCTAGCCCCCGGTATGCCGCCGTCTCTACCAGATATAGACTAATCCAATTTAAATACCTCCACAGGGTATATTACACTCATCTTCGGCTCTGGAAAATGGGGGCATTCCAGTCCCCGGTATGTCTTCGCTGTGGTGCAGACGAGGGATCGTTCCTTCGTACGGTGTGGGGCTGTGGGGCGCTGCAGCTATTCTGGTCGGGCGTGTTGTCTTGCTTAGGTCGTGTCCTGGCGTGGGATATCCCGTCGGACCCCAGACTGGCGCTATTACATAGCACGGAAGACATTGGGGGGAACCTGTATAAGAGACACCTCTTGTTTCTGGGCCTCACCTTAGCTAAGCGTGACATAGCGCAGCATTGGAAGGACGCGTCCCCACCCAATGTCACTAACTGGAATAAGGCACTTGATAGGTGCATGTCCGCGTAGATTGCGGTGTTTCAGGCGAGGGGGTGTCCTC